>JANLCG010000011.1:2401363-3001363 GCA_026119515.1 Ascochyta koolunga | reverse complement strand
TACAATATTACTCTAGTGCACATAAGCAAATTAGAGATGCATGTATAAGTTATAGAGGCTAAGTTAAGACCTATTACATAAGAGTTACATTAAATAATTATGCTATATACAATAATAGTAGCAATAAGGATATTGCTAGCTGCTACATCTGTGTAAAGAGAACATTAAGGGATTCTAGAGTTTTGTTCTTATAATTCCTTATTTTAAGCATATCTTGCCTAACAGAGTAATAGTTGCGTCTGTGTTAGATATAGTTACCCCTTTTAATTCCTCCTTAAGCTGCAAGGCTTAAGCAGAGCTAATCCTGTAACTATTGCTAGGAATACTAATTGCTAGAGTTAACGCGAGCGCCTTGTAAAGAAAAGGAGGGGATAGTATTGCATCTTTAGCTAGAGTATCCTTAAGCGTAGTAGGGGAAAAGCTTAACAAGGGGTTAAATACTCTACAAAGCAAGCAATAATACACAGCAGTTAATCCTATAGCAAGCATTATAATGCACGCCTGTCTAATACATATAGCCTTGCCTTAGGAGTCTTGTACAAGAAGAAACAGGGCTATTAGACAGACCTGCATTATGTACAAGCCTATTAAGAGATATTTAAGTGCTTTAGGATAGAACACCCCCTACTATCCTGTTTAGTAAATAGTATACTTAATCTAGAGTAGATTATCTAAAAAATGCTAATTATAAGAACTTGTAAAGGAATAACAATTAGTAAGATAATAGCATAAAGAAATCCTGTCTGTTTCAGCGTAGACTGCACTAGGCGCTTCTAGAGTTTAAACCTACTAATACAGGAGAGGTTTGTAAAGATAGGTACAAAAGTGCCCTATTTAAGATCCTAACCCCTTCTTCTTATTATTATCTAAGTAACTAACTTGTTAAAGATTAGACTAAGTATAAACTTTCTAATTAGATAATCTATCTGCAACAAAGAGCTGGCACTAATAGACAGAGCTTGTAAAAGAATATAGGATAGAAAGTAATTACTTACTTTTAGTAGGTTCTTAGCTAAAGTTGTAGCTAGCAAAGCTCTATATGCTATCTTGTTTGCAATAGCAGTAAGTCCCGCAGATAACAAAACTACAAGAGTAACTTAGACAAAGAGAAAGTAAAAGTAATAGTCTTAGATCTTAAGGTTAATATAGCTCCTAGAAGAAATGCCCTACTTTTGTATAAGGTAATTTAGTACAACAACAAATCCTTTTATTATAATAGCTACTAGGGTAGGAGGCAGTACACCTTAAAGTAGGCCTAGGAAGGACCGTAGAAGTTTATTAATCTAGCTTAGCTAAGACACTGCCTGCGTAATATAGATAATCTAGGAGAGGAGCCCTACTAAAGCTACTAGAATAACGTATACAGTTGCTATTACTATAATAAGAATGTTTAAAAGTACAGTGCGTATAGTCCTGTCTTGCTAGGTTATGTTAACGTTGCTCTATACTACATTATTTACTAATAAAGGCATTGTGCAGGGCATTATATAACCTACGCTGGTATAAATTACTATTTAACACACTATATAGGCAGCAAGTAGATTAGCAAAGGTAACAAAGGCAGATTGTAGTAACAGGAATTTCTTTAGTGCTGCGCAATAGAAGTCTATCTTTTTAGCAGTTTTACAAAGTTCCTCCTAATAAACCAGGGTAGTGTTAGCCTTTTTAAGTCTTAGCTAAGCAAAGAGGTTTAGGAGTTTGTGTAACTAGTAGCTTAAGCGCCTAAGCTCTCTAATAAAGCTTAACTTCTTGCTTCTTTTCTATACGCCTGCCCTACAAGTCTTCCTTATATTAGAGATCTCTGCTGTCTTAAGGGCTTAAGCCAGGCATTCCTGTCTCTCTGCTAACTAGGAAACTGCGCTATAGTTACAATTAAAAAAAATAGCAGTAACCTAACTAGGAAAGACCTTAAGTTAAGATGTAAGTGCTTTTTTAGACATCTAATTATCTAGTATAGAGTTAATAAGTACTGTACATAAAGCTACTTGTAGTAAGTGTTGCTAGGTTGCTACGTAAAACGTAAGCTTGCTCTAGATAACCTAGCAAACATGTCTAATTAGAAGCAAACTTAAGATAAGATAAGCCTAGTACTAATCTGCTTAATTAAGGCTAACGTTAGACTACCCTAAGGTATTAAGTCTACTTACTCTAAGCACAGCGCTTTTTCTGTTAGTGTAGTTTAAAGGGATAAGAATTAGAGTTATAAGGAGTGCAGCTAGAGTAAATATAAGAATAAGTAACTGTAGGTACTAGTAGAAGAAGTATCTATTAAAATGCTTATAGCAGCAGTTAAATTAAACAAAGCTAGTTACTATGTGCCTTTTACAGGTTGTGCAGGTAGTGTTAACATCTTCTAGAACAGTAGTACTGCGACTATTAGCACAAGAATAGTTAAAATATTATAATCTTACTAGAGATTAGGGAAGCGCTTGCAGATAATAAGAAATACAAGGACTTCTAGCGTGAATATAACCACAGAGACAGAGATAGAGGCAATAAATAAGCTTAAAGAGATACTATAGAGCTGCTAAGCTTTAGCAAACAATTTCCTAAAAGAATTACCTATAGCGTTAGTCTTCCTATTTGTTCCTACGCTATAAAATCTAATATAATTAATAGATTTAAAGCAGCAAAGGTCTCTTCTAACTAGTTTCCTTAAACTCTGCCTCTGGAAAAAGGCTAGTGTAACTATTACCAGCACTCTAGAGTGCTTGTGTTAGTTACAATAAACTAAAAAGACTATTGTACATAGTATATTAATTGTAAGAGGCTAAGGTCTCTTCTAAACGCCCTCCTCTAGAAAAAGGCTTATGTAACTATTACAAACACTCTAGAGTACTTGTGTTAGTTATAATAAACTAAAAGAGGCTATTGTATATAGTTAGTAGATAGTAAGGAGTAAATGTCTCTTTAAGCTAGTTCTACTTTACATTAAACGTCTAACTCTAAAAAACAGCTAGCGTCTTTAATACAATCTATAAAACAGTAAAGCCTACAGCGCGCTAGACTGTGTTATTACACAAAACCTATCCTAATATTATATAATTAAAAAGGCTATATCTATTACTAAACGTAATATAGTAAAGTTTACACTTACTATTTAGGTTCCTAGCCTAGCAAAAGCCTGTATGCATATACAGTAACGTAAGTAGAAATTACATTACGTCTTGCTGCAAGTTATTCTGCTAGATAGCTGCAGCGTGCAGCAGCGCAAGTGCTAGTTTTAACGTAGGATAAGGAAAAGTGTCTCTATAATTTGTGTTCTTTGTAAGTTAAGCTAATAGTACCTAGTAGTGCATAATTTTGTCTATTTTAGACAGAGGCAAGTTAAGTATACTGCCCCTTTAGCTTAGATTAGAATCTGTAACAATAATTATGTAATATTAAAATGCTGCTGTTTATATACTTAACAATTGTTTACTACTCTTAAGACAAGATATTTATATAAACTAATTTAAGATAACAAGTGTTGTACGCTAAAGTTAGTTGTATTAGGAACGTATTGTAGAAAAACAATATAAAGTTGCTGTGTTTAAATATTAACAAATTACTTATAAATGCTGCACTTAACGCGCAGTAAGCTCTAAGTTTATCTAGTTTGCTAGCATATTATTTAGTGTACAAACTATAGTGTGCTCTTCTTTAAATTAAAGTTGCTACGCTTGCCTAGGAAATTTAAACTAGAAAATAGCAGACTGTATGATTATATCTACTCTAGCTTGTTAATTAGCAATAGTGCCCTCTTGCAGTCCTTGCTAACTATCTGCCTGCTAGGAAATAGATTACAACACAGGAGCCTGTAAAGACTAACAGCTAATAAGAGTATAAAGAGGAGTCCTGCAACTATAAAAGTAAAGATAGACTACATTTGTAGATCTAGAATTTTGCTAGAGTGCTGGTTGAAACTAGTAGCTGCATAACGTTAGTATTGTGTCCTTCTAGTACCTGTAAGGCTGTCTTGTAGGCATAATAGACTTACAGGCTGCAAGTATTAAGATAGCAAAGCTAATAGAGAAGTCTTTATACAACGTGAGATAGAACAGTCTGTACATTAACCAGCCCTAGATAGAAAGGTGCACTATAAGCTTTACTGTAAGGCTTATTAATTAGAGCGCAACAGCGCTAACCTAGTATAATACTGCGAAGTTCCATGCTAGCAGACTAGTAACTGCACTAATATAGATACTAAGGGGCATTTTAGAGTAGTAAAAGTACGCAAATAAAAGGTTAAAAAATTAATAACAAGCAACAGCTCTATAGGCTAGAGATACAATCGCACCCATAAGTGCACAAATAGAGAAAGAATAAGATTAGAGGTAACAAAATAAGTACTAAGTTTCGCGCTAGCGTTAAGATAAACTAAGTTAGATAACTAAAGCAACTAGGCGTAGATTAGCTAGAGGGAAAAGACAAGGATCCTAGACTCTAGTTAGTTTCTTTAGAACCTTAACTCTAGAGAGAGAAGCCTTATGTACTAGTAAGTTAAAGTAATAAGGCAATTCTGTAAGAACAACGTAGTGGGATAGTGCTGCTAGAAGCTGTAGTGTAGCCTAGCTGTTTTGTCTAGCTCGTAAAAGGTGTAATAGAAGGCTGTTACAAGCAAGAGGATGTAAGATAGACCTAAAGAGAATCTACAGCAAGTTGCAGTGTAGCTTAATAGTTGTTAAGGATACGCAAGAAAACTGCAGTAGTCTGTTAGGATAGACATGTTAAATAGGTTTTATAACTAACAGTTATCTGTTAGAGCACTGCGTAGTTAGATACTGCACAAAGTTAACATAGTAGAGACAGCTTAATGCACATAAATACACATATTAATATATTTTATTAACTTACAAGAGCTCCTAATAACTAATATCTGTAAGATTTGTTAAAGCAGGGAGTGCAGAGAAGGACTTAGGATATAGAGTCTTTTATATAGAAGATAACTTAGGTAGCACAGGCTCGCCTGCTAGTTAGTCTAAGCACTTCCTTTCTACAGCAAAACTAGTGCAAACTAATTAATGTAACTTCTAGAAATTTTAATTACTATACAAGCCCTGCTAGTGTAAGAAGCTCTGTTTGTCCTATACCTCCCTATTAGCACAGCTAATTCTATACTGCATTTACATCTAGCAGGCAACAATTTATTGCGTATGATTTAAAGAACTACAGCTCCTATGCCTTTAACTTCAGCAAATTAAGATGCTAATAAGTAGACAAAGTGTTTAATGCTTACTATATACTAGCTAATTAATTGCCCTAACATACAGCTCTCTTTTTAGTTTGAAGCTGTAGTAACGTAACTTAAGCAGGCTAATTAGAGAATAATCCTGCCTTTACTATTACGCTGCGCATCTGCAGCACTACCTTCTATAGCAAAGGTAAACCTGTCTGTGCTAATTTTGCTTGCTTAAGCTTCTGCTTACGCCCTTACCTGCACATCCTAATAATAAACAGGATAGACATAACAAGAAAAGCAACAAGGTATTAACAAAAGTTAAGAAGTCCTAGGCGACGTGCACAGTCTAAGGGCAACTAATTAGTAAGCTAAAACTATATAGTAGCCTTTTTATAAAGGGCGTTTAGAAGAGACATTTGCCTCTTACAATTAATTAACTATATACAGCAGTCTCTTTTAGTTTATTATAACTAACACAAGCGTCTAGAGTGCTAGTAATAGTTACACTAGCCTTTTTTAGAGGAGGGCGTTTAAAAAGACCTTTGCCTCTTATAATTAATTAACTATATGCAGCAGTCTCTTTTAGTTTATTATAACTAACACAAGCGTCTAGAGTGCTGGTAATAGTTACACTAGCCTTTTTCTAGAATAGGGTGTCGGCTATAGGGCTTGCCCTATAGGCCTGTGTAGTGCTGCCCTAGGTCTCTAACCTACGTACGAAGCTAGTGTTACTAGGTACAAACTGCACTAGCGTAACAGAACAAAAAATATATCTTTAGGCTAGAGAGTTACATAGGGTGCAGTGTGCTTAATTGCAGACGTTTCCTTCTAACTCTACTAAGAACATTTGCTTGTTAGTCTAGACAAGGTAGATAGGAACAGTTCTTTGTTGTTGTAGTATTAGTTAGTCTTATTAGCCTTAATCTTTACTACTGTAACTAATTTAGTTAGTACGTTTTATAGCCTGTACATATACTAACCTCTTGTAGCTAGATATTAACTTAGCGCAGTATTCTATTGTCTATTGTACCCCTACAGCAGCTGCTCACGCTGCTATATCTGTCTTTAGCCCTAGACTTAGTTAAGGTATATATGCCAGCTATTAAAACACTACAGCTTAGGTGTCTAATTAACTGCAGCGTTTTGCAGATAATTAGATGCAAGTAAGCGATGCTATTAATTAAGGCTGTTAATAGGGTAAGCTAGCCTAATTAAGCTACTGTATCTAGTTAGGCCGCACTACTAGCGTAAACAATTTCCCCTAGACTTATTTAAGGTTTTTGTATACTAACTACTAAAATAGTTTGTATATAGTTAGATCTAATAATGTAATGTAATTAATTATAGTTGTTTACAGAGCAAGCTATTACATCTAGTTAGACTATACTAGCGTAACAGAACAAAAATTTATATCTTTAGGCTAGGAGCCTCTTGTAGTGCAGTATGCTTAATTATAGACGTCTTCTTCTAACTATACTAAGAATATTTGCTTATTAGTCTAGACATAGTAGATAGGAACGTTTATTTATCTTTAGCCCTAAGCTTAATTAAGGTGTGTATGCTAACCTCTAAAACACTAAAGCTAAGGTGTCTAATTAATCTTAGCGTTTTAAAGATAATTAAATGCAAGTAAGTAATGTAATTAATTGCGACGACCTTGCAGCCCTAGTAGACATACTTAATTGCTTAAAAAAGGACGCTAAGTAGAAACTATCTATTAAGAAAGCTACGCAAGCAAGCATAGAGCCTAATTAGGAGCCTACACATAAAGGTAGCGCTAATTAAGGGATATAAAGGTCTTACTACATTGCATCTGCTCCTTAGTTTGCTTTAGCAGGCTTACTTTTTATTACTAAATATAAAACAGAGTCTAAGTCTAGTAATAAAGATAATATACTATTAACAATACTGCATAAGGCAAGCCCTAATAAGAATACAACAATAATTGCTACTTTAGGAATTTTATCTAATAATCTAGAATTATTTCCTATTTAATACAAAGACTAAACCCTAATAGAGGAGCTTTATAGGGCTAAAATGCTGTAAGAGAGCTAACCTATAGAGCAAATACCACCCTCCCTAAGGCTCTATACACTAAGACCTGTTGTTAACAGGCAAGATTAGCGTACAGAAGTACAGCCAGCGCAAGATCTTAATAGAGCGTCTAACGCCTAAGCCTATACTAATACTTAGTACTAAGCTGCGCAGGATCTAGACTACATAGAAAGACCTAAATCTCTATATTATAGCTTGGTTAATTATCTACATCTAGACGCAATAATTTTGCCTTTTAATAAATTTAATTTCGCAGAGGCTGTTATACCTAACTTCCCCTTACTACAGTTCTTTAATAACGCATTTAAAGACTATTGTTTAAGCTCTCTATATTATAAGTTGCAGACAGATGTTAAAGAGGCTACAGCCTATCTTAATAAACAACATTTAATTAACTAGGATTATATAGAAGATTTTTGCAATAACCCTATAGTGCAAGGCTATATTAATCTTGCTTGTTGTTTAAGCTTTTGCCTTCTGCACAAACCTATAGAGAATACATATTACCTTAACGCTTAAGAGCTCCTCTTACCTTTAGTAGAAGAGAGGCCTCTTACATTAAGTCTTATTTATAGCCTAATCTATACGTTACTTCCTAGTCTACTTTGCATCTTTAAAGTCTGTCTATTTAATCTAGAGCTGTTACTAGAAGAAAATCTAGTTAAGGATTTTATAGCTATTATACACTAGAATAAAAAGGCTTTACCTCTACTAGTGCTAGGAGTTAAGATTACTAAGACGTTGTATATCCTTAATAGCAAAACAGTAGACCTACTATCTCTTAGGACTTTGTAGCTAATAGGTCCTAAATAGAGGATAGAACATGTTAATGTATAGCGCCTATCTACCTAACCCCTTACATTAACTAACTTTTCTTAGCCTTAATGCATTAAGCTACATATAGAAAGCACTTTGCTCTTAGTGTAGATAGTAGAGTCTTACTTCTAGTATATGCTAATCTAGAATATACTGTCCTCTTGTAATTTACGCCTACGTTTTCTAAGAGAGCTGCTAGCGCCCTATTAACGCGATTCTGTTCTTAAGAAGTGCAGTATCCCTAATATGCATGCAGGGTCTTAACATGTAGATACTTAGTATAAACTAGCATGCTTAGGGACGTAAGTACAAACTAATAAGATCTTTGTACTAAAACTAGAGAACTTTAAGCCTAAAGCGCTACAGGAAGCACTTCTCTAGAAGCCTTCTAAAATTAATTGCAGATGTTGTCTAAGGATTCTATAGTGTGTAGACAAGATTAGATCTTCTTACATTCTTAAATTACTTAAATTAGCCTATGCTAGGAAAGACAAAGACTAAGTGTATTAAGCTATAGAGCAGCCCCTCTTTAAGAAACTATCGCGCAACCAAGCGCGTAGAGTTACATACGCAGCTTGTTTTCTAACAGAGCGTGCTAATTTGGTTGAGCTGCTCTACCCCAGCAACGCTAGTTCCAAGCAGCCCTAATACTGGCCAAACGCTCGTTAAGCGAGATCACGTAACCTACACATTTTATTTGTATTTAAGCAGCACGTTCTACATAGAAAAATAGACACTGATTAAATTAATTAATTACTTAAGTATAGTCCTGTAAGCTCTGTTATAGTTATAAGCCTAGCTTCCTAAGCACAGTAGATCTCCCTGCGCACTTAGCAAACAAGCTTGTTAGACTTAGCTTAACTACTCTAATTACCTAATTATCTTTCTATCCCTACTAAACGCTACTATAGGCGAGCTTATTAACTACAATAAGCAAGCTCTCTTGGGTGTCCCTATAGGACCCTATTAGCTTAAAACAAGATCTAATTAGCCTAATTAGTACATCTAACTCACGTGGCACGCTAAGCTTTGTAACGTATAGGATATAGTAGATCTAGACGCTGAAGACGCCCTAGGCATGCACAAAGGAGCGCCTAAACTACCTATTATAGGCTTGCTCCCTACTTAACTACTAGCTTAATCTACTTAAAGCTAGAGCACCTAACCTAACAAGCCTCTAGGCTAAACAAGCGTTAAGAACTATAACAAGAAGCTCCTTAGATACAAGATTAGAGCAAGCGAGTAGGCTGCTAAGGCGGAGCGCCTTTAGAAGATCTAGAACTAGGTTAACACAACAGTATTGCTATTAATCCTCTTACTAGTAATAGTAAAGCTTGTTACTAATAACACTACAACGCTGCAATCGCTTGTGCAAGCACTAAAAGAGGAGCTCGCTCTAACAGATGTTAGCACCTAGAACTAGGTTAGGGCAGAATACCAACAGTATCTTAGAGTAGCTAAACAGTCAAGAGCTGCTCTACAAGACTAGTACAACAGGTAGTTATACCTCTATAGAAGAGCTAAGTTATACAAGCTTCTAGAGGTTAATAGGGCGCTTGCTGTGCAGGATTTCTTAGATACCTTAAGTTATAGGATTGCCCTAGATTAGGCTCGTACTATAAACCAAAGGATTATCTAGGATAGTATCCTAGGGCTTAATTTACTTAACTTAGATAAAGTAAGTAGGGTCTTTAGTAGTTTAATGCATAAGCACACTATAAGAGCAGGGAAAGATAACCTAGGAGTATTTGCAACGTTTGGAAGCTAAACAGATACTACTCAAGCTCCTGCTACTAACTCTAAGAGCTTAAGTAGGTACTCCTGCCCTTGTAAACAAAAAGGAGAAACTTATAAGTGGAAACTAACTAACTGCTGACGCCTAGAGACAGCAGTTAGAGGGAGCTCCTTACTGCCTATCTACATAAGCAAAAGCTATTGCAAGGATACTCTCTAGAGGCTTAAGAGCCAAGAGTATACAGATACTAGGAAGGCAATTAAGCAGCTTAATTAGACCCTAAAAGCTCTATTAGCGATAACAGCTCTACTAGCAAAAGGTATCCTACCTAAAGTTAAGTTTCCTAGCAATGTACAGGCTGCTCTAATTAATCTAAAAATAATGCAACTAAGCAACCTAGCTAAGAAACCTAGGGTTTACAACCTTATGGATTTTAACGCTTATCTGCTCTTAGAGAGTATAATTTTGGATAATAGAGCGGCTACACACATAGTTAACAGCGCAGATTAGCTTGTACCTAGGTTATTTCGCCTAGCTAACTCTACTAACACTATAGAGGCAGGCACACAAGCGTTTCTAGTAGTAGGACGAGGAGCTTGTTTGTTTAAAAACGCGTTACACAGAAAGCGCAGCCTGTATACAGAAGACCTGCTCCTTAAGGATGTAGTAGTAGTAGAAGGTTTTCACGTTAACATTATTTCTAAGGCACGCCTCTAAGAGAAAGGAGTTTAGTACTTAGGGCTAGACAGCTCGCTCTAAGTAGGGTACATTAACAATCTAAATAGGAGCGTTGTATGTGCTACCCTTAAGCGCGCTTATAACCTCACCTTCTTTAAATACAAGCTACTATCCTACTACCTACTAATCCTTAACGCAGTGACAAAATAATTGTATAAGTCTTACCTACAAAGCTCTGCTAAACACCTCTAGCACGCTAGAGCAGGACATCTAGGCCTAGAAGCTCTAAAGGCACTAGTAAAACGAGCGCGCGGCGTACATATTAACAGCACACTCTAAAAAGATTATAAGGTCTACTTAACAACCTACGCTAAGCAAGTTATATCTTAATAGAAATAGGAAAAACCTGCTAAACCCTTTTTAGAGAATTAGCTAGGATCTGTTTAATATGCCTATAGGAAGGAGTAGCAAATTATAGATACTTTTAATTAAGGAGTACTATAGTAGGAAGCTCTTTACGTACTTACTTCTAGGGAAGACTTAAGTAGAGATACTACAGGTACTTATAAGTTTCTTAAGCTAGGTACGTACCTAGTATAAGCTCTGTATCTGCAAGATAAGTTAAGATAACAATACTACTACTCTCCTATAGCAAGGAGCTCCTAATATAAGCGCTGGGCAATTAATAAGGGAATAGATATTAAGCGTATACCTCTATATACCTACAAGCCAAACAGGGCAGCAGAAAGAGCAGGGCAGGAAATAATTACTAAATCTATTAAAATAAGGAGCAGTGCAAACCTACCTAAGAAGCTCTAGCTAGAGGTTGTAGCAGCAGCAACATAGCTCTATAATATAAGTCCAACTTACTTAAACAAGCTGCAGAGCCTAAACAAAGAGCTTAATTGCTAGTTTACTTACTATTTCTGCTAGTACAAACCTAAGCAGGTAAGAGCACTAACAGCTAATCTAAGACCTGATTAGAGCAGGATATACGCCTATAGCTGCAGAGCGTATCTCCTAAACAGGGAACAAGCAGCTAGGCGTAATTAGAGAAGCTTCAAAGTAACTCTAAGGGGTTATATCAGATACTTGGTAGGGTACCAAGCTTCTAATATATACTAGATATAGGTCCCTAAACTAAACTAGGTGATTACAACGCGCAATGTAACCTTTAATAAGGAGCTCTTTTACAACAAATTAGATAAGTTGTCAGCCCTTACAGTCTAAGAAGCAGAAGTGGTTGTAGAAATTCTACATAAACCTAATAAGATAATAGAGGTAGGAGAAGCAATAGAGCTCCCCCTTGAACAAAGAGACCTATTGCTTAGCTTGTCTACTAAGCACTAGCTTAGGGGTGACACTTAGGGAGAACCTTAATTGCTAGAAGGCTAGTCTAGTAGAGAGGGAGCCCCTAGGATAGATACTGCACGCGCGGCAAGCTTAGCCAGCAAGCCGCTAGAGATCTGTGCAGAACAACGCCAAGAAACAGGTTTACTTTCCTCTAACTAAACGCCTAAACTAGAGCAGTTAAGTATAGGTAGGGAAGCTCCTAATAAGGAGGATAATCTAACTAGTAGCTTACAGGAAGTGCACTTAACTGTAGAAGAAGGGAGCAAGCCAGTAGATAGTAAGGATCTTAATAATCTACTAAGACCTGCTTTACTGCTTGTTCTAATACCTTCTTAAAGATTAACGCGAGCAGATAAGGCAGGCAGGAGACGCGCGTATTAGCAGAGAGTCTAGGGCCTGCCTACAAGACAGAGCTGCTAGATAGAGAACTGCGAGCGCAACAAGCCTGCTGCTAACAATAATAGAGTAGGTTAGTACTCTATAATAAGCTTAATAAATAATCACAGATACGCCTAGCTTATCCTCCTACTGTTTGAACATGCAAACAAATATAGCATAGATAGAAGAGAGCTGCTTACTGCCTACGCGGTAATTGTTGCCTTAACCCTAAAAAAGGAAAGACTAGTTGCTTAAAACAAGCGCTAGTTACACAGGGACGAGCTCCCTCTACTGCTAAACAAATAGAAAGATCTACTCTATTACCTACTAGGAGCTCTTTTTCGCTAGGCCTGCTAAAAAGAGATAGACACGCTTATTAAGAAGGAAACGTAGAGAGAAATTAACTAATTAAGCGCCTTATTAAGGCCCCTGCCGCTTAAATAGGTCTTTACCTACAAATTTAACTAGGATAGCTACTTCCTTAAATGTAAGGCAAGGATATACGTACAAGGAGATCTACAGGCAAAGGATTTAATTGTCTTAACCTATGCTACAACGCTTGCTGCTTGCTTGTTTTGCACTATAGTAGCAATTGCAGCCTAGTTTAACCTAGAGCTCTGTTAGTATAATGTAACTAGCGCGTTTCTAAACGCAAGCTGCTAAGACAAACCTTAGGTGCTCTGTAAATTACTAGATAGATTTAAGAAACCTAAGCGAGTTATTCTACTACTATAAGCTCTATACGGGTTACGCAATTTGCTAGTCCTGTAGTATAGAGAGCTCTCTAGTACGCTCTAGAAGCTTGGTCTCTTAGTATTAAAAGAAGAGCTGTGCCTGTTCTATAATCCTAAATAGAAAATAGTGCTACTCTTCTATGTTAATAATATTCTCCTAGCCTATTACAACGACAATTAAGCTGCTGCTGAATAGCTAATAAGCTTATTAATAGAAAAGTATTAAATTAAAGACTATAGAGCTGCTGAATAGTTTCTAGGCGTTTAAATAATTAGAAACTAAGAGGCTTGTACTATAACTCTTGCGCACAACTCCTATATTAACAAGCTTGCTACAAAATTTAAGATAGTAGAGAAGGGGTTCTTCCCTGCAGTCCTATTTCCTATAGAGGAGCTGCTTAAATATAGTGGAGAAGCTTTAAAATAAGAGGTTAAAGCGTTTTAAGAACAAGTTAGGTCTATACTCTATACAGCAATTATGATTTAACCAGATGTGGCATATGCTGCCTCTTAGCTATCTTATTATTTAACAAATCTAGGAGCTGCTTACTTTAAGGCAGCTGCTTAGGTTTTAGCTTATTTGTATAGAACGAAGCATCTAGGTATAAGGTACAGCGCTTACAAAGGTAGTTATCTGCTTATATGTAGAGACGCCTTATTTGCTAACAATAGAGAGTCCTGTTAATCTTCCTAGGGGTATATTGTGCAGCTCTTTAGTAGTCTAATTATCTAGAAAGCTGTACAGCAGTTAACAGTAACTACTTCTACTACTAAGGCTGAATTACTCGCTTTAGAGCATATAGCTAAAGAGTTAGTAGCTCTAAAACAATTCCTAGGAGAACTTTAGCTAGACTTAGGGGTGCTGTAGGAGATTTTCTGTAATAACTAACAAACTATCTAACTAGTAGTTAAAGAGAGCAAGCAGCTTACTACCTGGCTGCGCTATGTAGATATCTAAAATATATAGTTAAAACAAGAGTACGCAAAGGGAAACCTCTAAGTAACCTACCTTAAAACAAGTAAGATGCTGGCTAACAGCCTTACAAAAGCGCTTCCTAGACAAGCTTATAAGCGCTTTCTATCGCATTTAAACTTACAGAGCATTAGTTAAGAGGGGAAAGACTTAGTTACAGAAAAAGAGTAGGTTAATAGAGAAAGAGAAGATCTTTGAATTACTAGGGAGGATAACCCCTCCCTAAATAGGTATAAGTCTCCCTAGACTACTAGTAGCAGCTCTTTCAAGCGCACGCCTAGCAGCTAAGGAGCTTAAAAAAAACAAATTAACTATAGGTAGAGAGGATAACCCCCTCCCTATAGGTTTTATCTCAAAGAACCTACTTATAAATAGGTACTTAAAATTTGTACCTATCTGCAAGCAGGCCCTTTACTACCTAGATAGCAGTGCGCAGGTTAGTAGCCTGCTAAACGCTTGTTAGCTACTATTATTAACTAAAAACTAAGTTACTTACTAAAGTTGTTACTCTACTAGAGGAAGCAAGCTCCTCTACTAGTTTAAGCCTAAGTAGCTTAAGGGCAGGGGGCTACAAGCTGTTAGTCTACTACTTAACTGCTCTTTTTAAAGAAAATACATATAGTAGGCAGCAGGAGTGCCTAAAGGCACAACGCTAGCAGCGCTTGCTGCAGCGGCTAGCAGTGGCGTTGTTAACGCACAGCGCAACTAAGCTGCTTGCTAGCAGCGCGTCTACGCAGTACGCGCAGGGTATTAACCTGCGCGCACTAGGCACTAGAGCGCCTAAGACAGGGGCAGGGGGCGCAGGCGCAGGCACAGGCGGCAGCAGTAGCGCAGCGGCGTAGGCAGCGGCAGTAGCGGCGGCCATAGCAGCGGTAGCAGCAGCAACCGCCAAAGGAGCAGGCAGAGCTGCAACTACAGGCTTAGGCAAGGGCAAGGGCGAGGAGCAGGCGCAGGCAAGGGCGAGCAGGCAGCTGGCAGCTGGCTAGCTTAGGCAGCAGCTTAGGCAGTGGAGGCGGCAGCAGTGCGCGCGCAGCGCTAGGTTTTAGTTTGTTTCTATACCTAAGTTAGCAAACCTCTAAAAAGAGCTAGGAAAACGTTAATAGCAAGATTAGTTAGACAACATCTAACAATAAAGCTATTAACAAATTAAGAAGCTAGAAATAATTAGCTAGAGAGTACTTAGGCGCGTAGAAAACAATTTAGTATACTTACAGGCATATTAATAGATATAACTAGAGAAATAGAGAAATTAAGTAGGTAGGACGCTTATATAGGGAAGCAACTAGGTTAGTAAAGGTGAAGCTGCTAGATCATAGTCCTTACGCTCACTCTTACTACCTAGAAATGCTTAACCTAAGAAGTGCTTACCTTAACTATAACTAAGCGGCTTAATAGCTAGCTATAGGCTTAGAAAATTTAGCTGTTAAAAACAAGCGCCTAAACTAGCAACAAACCGCTCGCATTAGCAGCCTAAAAGTTAGAGAGGTCTCTTAAAAGGAAGAGCACCTAGAGTACGCTGTAGGCGCGCAGTGATCTTAGATATCTAGGGAAATATAAAAATCTAAGATTAGAGCCCTACAATTACTAAGGGCACGCTCCTAGTTTAGTTGTTCCTAATATAGGATTAACTAAGAGGTGTGTTGCGTAACTAAGCGCGTAGAGTTATATACGCAGCTTGTTTTCTAACAGAGCGTGCTAATTTAGTTAAGCTGCTCTACCCTAGCAACGCTAGTTCCAAGCAGCCCTAATACTAGCCAAACGCTTGTTAAGCAAGATCACGTAACCTACACATTTTATTTATATTTAAGCAGCACGTTCTACATAGAAAAATAGACACTAATTAAATTAATTAATTACTTAAGTATAGTCCTGCAAGCTCCGTTACAGAAACTATTTCAAATCTACATTTACTTAGATAAGCAGGAGAGTTAAAGCTATCTTCTTGTTGCTAGAGAATAATATATTAAATATTGTTATTTTAAGACATATCTACGTGCTGTTAGAGCGCTGCAAGAGAAGAAGCGCAATAGCTACTAGGAGAGACAAAGGGCCTTAGCTTAAAAGCAGAGGGCTAGCTTTAAGCAGCGCATCTCTAAGGAACTATCTCCTACGCTACATACTAAAGAAATCTATTAAGTTTATAAAAATCTTAGCCTATTAGGAAGGAAACAGCAGGCTCTAGACATAGTTAAAGACAAGATCTCTAGTAAAGTTAAAAAGGTATATAGGGGCAATAAAAAGCGCATTTAACGCAACATTAATAAGTACATTAACTAAGGGAGAGTACTACACTATATTCTGCAAGGCAGAAGGTCCTTAGACCTAGGTCTACTTATTCTATTTCTAAGTTTTAGGGACAATCCGCCCTCTCTAGACATAGCTAAATTCAGATTAGAGCTTTAGGAGCTTAAGGAAAAGACTCTTAGTAAGCCTATTAAGATAAAAGAGTAAGATGCACTTCCTTGTGTGCAAACTCCTGCTAATATTAGTAAACAGTATAGATAAATTAACGCTAGTAGAGGCAGCTTAGTTTAGCAAGGTATTGCAGGCTAGAACAGGGCTGCTAGATTAGGTACTAAAGACTGTCTTTAATCTTATCTTAAATAGCCTTACTTATAATCTAGATCTCTAAGAGCGTAATGTAGATAGCTTTAGAGATAGACTACTTTATTTCTTTATATAGTAGGATGTATTTAGATTAGATTACTATATTACTAGAAGCAATCACGCTAACTAAAGGTATTAGTTAAGGAGTATCTCTTCTTATATATTTCTCTTACCCTTAATTTTAGCGCTTGCTCTTGCCTACCTAGTACAATTATCTCTTGTACATTTTCGCTACTAAACTATTATCTACACTGCAAAATAAAGACTAAGTCCTAGAGCTATGTAGTTAAGAAAGATACATAGTCCTGCTTAGGTGCTATTAGCATTAACTGCCTGAATATACTTGTATTTTAGGAAAGTTTGTAGCTTTTATTACATAAGTACTATAAAATCTGTTAGGATAGACACTAGGGGTAGCTTGTACATGCACAAGGTAAAGACTAGCTACTTATTGCCTAGGAGCCTACAATAGAAAGGAAGTTAGCCTAGCCCTCTCCTCGCAATCTCCTTTACGAGCCTGCTATAGAGGTCTAAAAGAACTAGCCTAGTCTGCTTGGATATGTTGCGGCTAAGGCCTTGCTTGTCTCTCTAAACGCAGGTAGCTGTTGCCTTGCTTTTTTAGCCTACTAGAAGGTCGCACTAATAGCAAAGGGCCTCTTTTTTTATTTATAGCAAGCTTTTTCTAGCTATTAAGGCTGCATTGTACACAAGGAGCTAGACAGAGTTTAGATACAATAGGAACCTACGTGGGTGTTTTATAAAGATCTAAATAAAAGCAAAAAAAGGTAGCTCCTACAGGTATCTTATAATCCTAAAGCAATTTTACGTTGCTTTTATAAGGTAGTTGTTTACTATTCTACGCGCTTAGTAGTTAAGAAATAGGTTACGTAGAGCGCTTTAGGTTATATAGTGTATTATAATCTATACTTTAGCCCTAATATAACTCCTGTATTGCTGCTTTGTTACTAGCCCTATTCTAAAATACGCAATGCTAGAGATGTAGTCTGTGTTTTTCTATAACACTTACTATTGTTATTTTAGTTAAATTCTGTAAGCTTGAAGTAGTATTACTACTTAGATATTTAGAAGAATTGTCTTATTATCCTACACTCCCTCGCTGTGTGTCTACTGCTACCCTAAAAAGATGCAAGCTAGTAGGTTACCTCTAATGTTAGAACTTCTACTAAAGCTTATAAAAATAGCTTTTACCTCTTCTAATAAATAAGTGTTATATAAAAGAGATGCTATTAAAACAGTTAGTAATCTCTGCGCGTAGTAGGTATTTGTAACCTAAAGCTTACAGGACGCAGTTAACGCTCTTAAGAACATATTTAATAATAATCTTAAATCTTAAGCCCTAGATTCTAAGTTTGCAGCTATCTACAAGCAATTAAAAGCTAACAAAGCGCTTTAGGTAATTTAAAATCATACATTCTAAGTAATCTAAGCTCTACTAATTGTCTTACCTAGGCTAACTACAAGCTAGGAAAGGAGTATCAGCCTATTGCACGCCTAAATATCAGCAGGTCCAAGCAGTACAGCTAAGGAGCTAAGGGTTACTACTACTTATTAAGATTAAAGTGTGCAGGCGCAAGTAACAACTTCTGGATTATTGCACTGCAGTCCTATATTAAGAACACTTAGCATTAACGCCTCTACTATATATACCCTAGTAGTTGTACGCAGAAAACCCTAGCAATATATTTCTTCTACGCAATTTATGTGCAGAAAGACTGTTAGTACATTGTAAAAGAAGTTAGTAGCATTAGAAGTTATAAAGACTATGTAACTATTAAGCTACTATAAATAGCAGACTATATAGGTAGTATCTCTACTATATATAGCGTATTCTTGCTATTACGTAACATTATAAATTAAAGTACCTAATTAGTAGTTAGAGATACTAAGCTAAACAGCATATTGTGCACGAATTTTCTAGTAATTACTAGCAGAGATATACCAGCAGGTAGCTCTATATAGTTATAAAAGCCTCTGTTGCTGTTGCTGCAATAGCACAATCTGTGCTAGACGCCGCTAGCTCTAGTTTTAGGTAGGCTAGCAAAACAGATACTATAAGAATCTATCCTGTCTAATTTGCTTCCTTTCTTATCTTTATAAATAGTCTTATAAATCTTAGTACTTGCCTCTAAAAGAAGGTTGATATAAGCTTACAGAATTATGCCTTTAACAATAATAATGTTAACCTTTAAGCTAAGTCTACCTCTAGAGGATTCTTTAGCATCTTTTAGTACTTAAAGTGCAACATTAGTTAAGCTAATGCCAGTTCCAGCGTTATATAACGTTCTTATAAGGTTTTTGTAGTTATAGACTGTAAAATCAAGAGGAACAGGTTCTATGTACTGTAGAAGCAGATCTCTTACTTTCTAGATTATCCTTTCCTTTAAAGCTTTATTAGAAGACTTATATGCTAAAGTGTAATTAGTATAGGCATCCTTAATTATCCTAGTTATCTCTTTAGTTATGCTTCTTTTATACTAGCTTACAAATAGCTTCTATAAAGGGATCTCTGTGTTTTAATTGCAGACATTGCTTTTAGCCTAAATTAGATTAAACTAGTTGCCCTTGCGTGTTTGCTAGAATGTAGTCTACTAGTCTAACTTTTAAGGTGCAAGCTGCTAGTTTACACTAAATATTAGATCTATAATTAGAACCCTTTATGCAGTGTCTTAATGCTAGTAAGCTTTAAGAAAGCTTCTGTTTCCCTAGTTAGGTAATAGAGTAGCTAATTTAGAAAAATAACACTAGCTCTTCTTAGCTTAACGCGATTAAAGATAAATTTTAAGAGAACTAGGAGATTAAATTGTAGTTTCTAGTAGTCTAGTAGATCCTTGTGCAAGAATATCTAGAAGGCTCTTTCTGTTACTTGCGCCTAGAATTCTCTATTGTTAACTAAATTATATAGGGAGTTATCTGTGTATTTTTAGGCTGTAGTTAAAAGCTAGGTGCGCAATAACACATTATTAATAGATTCTGCTTCTATAAAAAATAGTTTAGAGCTAATGTACCCTATCCTTAGGAATAGGGATAGGAGATAAATAGCTATTTGCAAGAAGGACGTTACAGCAATTCTTAGGCCTTTTTAGCGAGGACATAACCTACATAGTACATTAATAACTTGTACCTTAAAAAGTTACGCATAAAATTTAAATATCTAAAGACCTATAGCCTTGCACTAGCTGCCTAATGCATAATTAAGCGTATTATATAAGAGAGGTTATACTATCTACTATTAAATGCAAATGTAGTCTAAATAGCTCTTCCCTAACAATTTAGGATATTTAGGATGCATGTAAAATTTGCTTAGCCTCTAATCCTAATTGTACTAGTTAGTGTGTACCTTCTAACTGTAAGTCTGCATGTCTTTGTTAGCAAGCCTGCACCCTTTAGATAGGACCTCTGAGTAGAAAAGTTAATTATGCTAATAAATAGCAACCTAAACTACTAGGGCCTAGAATAGGGTTAGCAACTCTTTCTATGCAAAGGCTATTATATAACTTCGCCTTGCACAGAGCCTTAAACAACTTAGTATGCTAGGAGAAGGGTTACGCTCTAGTACGTTAGATTTAATTCCAACGCTTATTAGAAATAGCTTATAGCATATCTACAGGATTTACAATTTAACTAATACAACTAGCTCTAGTATGCACAATCCTAGTGCAGCCTATTTAGGGGGCTCTTGCTAGGCATCTTTCTCCTACAATAACAGAGAAACTTAGATTGTTATTTAGAGTTAGGAAGGAAATTGCCTGCGTGTACAAAAGGGCTAAGAAGAGCAGCTTATAAATTCCTATAATATTAATTAAAACTACTCCTTTAAAATTCCTAATTCCCTTCTAGGCGCAGACATAGTTATCTTAGTATGGTAGGATTAAGTCTCCTGTTACAATGTACTACTAACTTAGCAGGACCTAGCTAAATACGTCTAGCAATTAAGAGTTCTACATGTTATGCTTACCTATTAGGTTAATAGCAGCAAATTCTTTAGCTAAACTCCTATTAGGCTATCTAATGTATATTACAAATCTCTAGGCAGATCTAGAAATAGTAGACCTAAAGCATTGCATCTGGTCTTAGTGTTGTATTCCTTAGAACGTGTAGATTTATTACCCCTAACAGTACAAGGGCATTAACCTACCTATTGTATTAGATTTACTCCAAGATAGCAGCTAAATTTAGTACTTAGAGCTTGAAGATAACAGCAGAATATGCAGCTTAGATAACAAAGAAAGGACTAAGGCTCTTAGACTTCGCTCTAATTTAATTAACTAAGAGCCTATTCCTCTGTTATATCAAGATAGCTAGTTACTGTCTACTGTTTCGTACTAAGCTACGCAGTTAATTACTATAAACCCTTAGTTAGATGTGTTATAGGCTGTGCTCTTAACTAAGAGATCTAGATAGACTACGTAATTAAAAACACACTTCTCTACATACTAATACTCTAGTCTATAAGCTTGTTTAATAGAGGTAATGTTTACAGTAGGTGCAATTAGCACGTCTACTCTTGGCTTAGCTTATACCTAGCGTCTTTCTGCTCCTTTATATATTACTATCTTAATAGCTACACTAATAAGTAAGCTTGTTTACTACAACTTAGTCCTATTAGATATGTACATAACTTTCTAATATTATTAGACGTCTTGCAGTTAAGAAACTTGTAAAAGAAGCCTTCTCTATAATTAGATATAGCTATTAACTTAGAGAAAGCGTTAAATTACTTAAGAGAATTAGAGAGAGGTAACTTAACTTTAACTTTGTCTTCCTATTACTTAGTTTTAAGGACGTAGGCTTTCTGCTGTTTTTTTAGAATACACTTAACTTCTTAGAAAAACACAAGTGCCCTACTAAAGATCTAGTATTATACTTGCTAGTCTTTTTTACAGCAAACTTATTTTTGCTTGCTTCTATATAGTGTGTTTAGGAAGGTTATTACAGGAAGGTTACTAGCTAGTTCTACTTACTTCTACCCTTTAAGTGTAGCTAAGTGTTAACTATTAGCATTAACGCACCTTACAGGCGAACAGCGCACACGACTAAACAGCGCACTTTTGCCAAGACTCTCCCCTATTATACTACATTATGCCCTAGAACGCCGCACTCTGCGCCTTTCTAGCCTGTAACAAGCTGTAATATTACTTAGAGACCTCTTCTACCTTATTCTTACACGTTCGTGCGTTGTGCCTACTCTCTCTGCACGTTCCACAGCGTCGCTGTAATAGCTCACCCCCTTTAGCGCGTACCCTCTTCTTTAGCTTCTTACTATTACTACGCGCGCCAAACTCCTATAGAGCAATTAAACGCTAGCCCTCTTTAACTGTTAGTGTCCCTCCTGCCTAAACTTGCTTCCTTTTGCGTAATTTACGCTCTGTAGCAGCCTCTAGGGCTGCTTAAAGCTTAGCGCGTTCTTGTTTAAGCAAAGCTATCTTATACGCTATACCTATAGCCCCCTTTATAAGGTAATTAAGCGCGCTAGTAGCAGAGGTTAGTAAGCTACCTATTTGCTTCTTATACTTGTCTTAAATTAGAGTTAATTAAGAGCTAAATTTAATAAGGTTCTTTAGGGTTTGCAACTGCTAGGGCTCTTTGTTAGTAGGGAGTAGTTAATAGAGTCTGTAGCTTTACATTAAGGGTTAATATAACCTATTATAGGTTAAAAGGGACTAGTCTAGCCCCTTAGAACCCTCCTTAGATGTTGCTAGGAGTAATAGCTTTGTTGTAGGCGTGTATAAAGCATAGCAGGAACTCTAGCTTTGTAATGTAGGTTATCTAGGTACGTACTAGCTTGTTAACCTAGTCCCTATACGCCTGCTTTAAAGGGGCAAAACAACCTACGTTAAGTAGCTGCAAGAGGTGCGATAAGTGCGGAGGCATGTATACAGGCACAATCTTGTTATCTTTGCAGTATTAGTGGAATACTACAGTGTTGTAGCTCTTATAACTGTTAACAATAAGCATATAGTAGGTACTAATAGTGCGTGTCTTTGTATGCCTATTAAAGTGCCTTAACTACTTAAAACTAAGCTTGTTGCTAGTCTAGCTGTTATTAGAGTTAGAAAAGCTCCAACCTAGGGGTAGGGCGTCTTCCTTAAACTAGGAGCGAGGGTAGCAGCACAATTTAAAGATAATAAAGGGTAGAATTGCCTATCTAGTCGCGTTAACGCCTTAAGTAACTATTACCTACTCCCTATTGCTAGGCTGTATTGACTTTAGTTGTCTTAGTAAATTAGTAGCTGTAACAACTGCTCTGCTGCTTATCTAGCCTATTGTAAAGCCTGTCTTGTTAAAGTTGTACGTGTTAGCGTCTAGGATGCTATACTTGGCTTTAATGTTGGCTACAAGGCTGAACCAGCCCTGTATAACTCTAGAATCCTTACAGAGGGCTCTCTTGTAGTTACACTTGCAATTAAACTTTACTTTAAGCTCTAGCGTACGTAAAACAAACGTACTAGCCTAGTTTAAGCTAATAGGGCCTAAACTACGCTCTTCTTGCAGACAATTAGCTATATTAGCTACATCTAAGAGCTAAGGGGGTGCCTATGCTCCACAAGCTCAAGAACGTACATAACAATAACCTCCTCCTCTGTATTAGTTAGATTCTGTAAGTTAGCTATAGAATTGTTGCGTGAAGGTTGTCTAGCGCGTTGTGCGCATAGTGTAGTTTTAGAGGTACTGTAGATAGCTGCAGCGCGTTGTACTAAGAGATTAGGGTTGTTTTAAAGAGCTGCAAGCGCAAGCTGTATCTAAGACTCTTTTAACGCGTTAATTTTGCTCTGTTGTTGAGGCATTGGTGTAGAGAGGGAGATTTGGTGTGGTCTTGGCAAAAGTGCGCTGTTTGGTCGTGTGCGCTGTTTGCCTGTGAGGTGCGTTATACTACAATATTGTTAGTTATTTAGGCAGGTCTAATTAGCGTTGCTACCTGCAAAAATAAAGTTATATTTGTAGATAACTATACTGTAAGTATAAAAACACTATTCCTTGCTGCTTGTAGAAAGTTGTTTTTAACGCGTTCCTAGGCACACTACAGCCTTACTAGCTTTAACTTAGCCCCTGCAGTACAACTATTCTAGTAGCCCTATGGTTTTCGCGCAACTACAAGGCGAACGCTCTAACAGCATAGGCTACGTCTTTAAAGGAGTTATTGTTTACTCTATAGAAAATGCTAATCTAGCTACGCCTAACGCGCAAAGCATAATAAAGGATTAATTGCATAGGTTTGCTTAAGAAGAACATGCGCTAAAATTAAACACCTGCTGTAGAAAGCTTTAAGGAATAGTAGCAATACTAGCAGTATAGTTATTAAGGTTTATTACTACTACTACACTAGTTGTCTTAATAAGGATAGACTTAATTGCACGTATATCTACAGCTCTAAGCTTTATGCTAAATCTCTCCTAAAGGATTATACAGCGCTGCCTGTTTGCTTAGCCTTGCAAGGCCACAGTAGACTCCCTGCTGTACTTTAAGAACCTCCTCCTATTAAGGCATCTACTAAACTGTCTAAGAATGTTATAAGGCAGCGCCTTTACAAAAGTGCTAACAGACTGTTACTATAATAATTAGACATTAATAAGATAGTAGTTAAGTTATTAAAATTAAGTTAATTAAGTTTATCTACCTTTCTAGGAAGAGAACAGGCACTTTACTTTAAGTTATTTTTCTTGTCTAGTATATATCCTTTATACTTAATACGCTACTAATAATATTATATAAGGCATTCTACTAATATAGCCCTAGTTAAGCAGGGTTTGTAGTAGAAACCTAACAATACAGTTAGCTATCTAGGCAGGCCTAAATAGTATCGCTGCCTGCAAAAGTAAAGCTGCACGCGCTAGTAACTACAAGATCTGCTGTTCTGTCTTAATCTGCGCTAAGGTTACTAAGAAAGTTACAAGTAAGGTTAGTAAACGTACAGACATCTACTTGCAGTAAGCACTACAAACTGTCTAGCTAATAATATTTAACTTTTTTGTATATTTACACATTAAACCTAATATTTCACAGATACCTGTAATTTCTCTGCATTCTACATTTTCTTAGTTGGCAATAACGCATTGTATTAACCTTACCTCTAAGATAGAACACTATGCTATATACTTAATTAAGCTTAGTGTAGGGAGTAGGAAAGCAAGTCTTATATATGTGTTAAAAGATTATTACTATATAAGTCTATTACTCTAATATTGTATAAATTTACTAACTATAAGGAGGTTATTTGCGGTCTCTATGTATAGTTTCCTAGTGCTGTGCCCTTTCTTCCTTGCTAACATGCTAATTACTTAGGCTTAGGATAGCAAAGACCTCTGCAACTCTACAACCTAAAGTGTGCTATCTGTCTAGATATAGAAAGTGCTACACGCCTTTTGCTAGTTTGCAGTAAGTTTACACTAAGCATTGCAGTGCTAGCTAACAGCTAAGGCTATATATACTATTAAACCTATATTCTTTAGTAGGCTTAGTTAAATTTATGTAGACTTAAAACTAGTGTAAACTGTCTAACCTGTAGGGATAGTAGAACAAAGCTATAGCAACTGTTATTATTAAATTAGACTGTAATGCCTGCACAACAAGGTGTTAAAATTGTTTTAGCTAAGGATAGTCTGTAGACGTGCAATCTTCAAACTACAAACTAGGACTCTAGATTAATAGTTCTAATAAGGAAGATATAAGGGCATTTTCTAAAGTTAAATAGATATTATTGCAAGGTAGAAATTATGCGTCTAGTTCCTGTAGCTTATAGAGTAACTTTAAGATATTAAAACTCTTTATGTTCTAGGCAACGCTCTGCCTTAGATCTTATTAGCTGCTAAGAAGAACAGCTCCTGCTCTTAGAGACCTGCAAAATAGTACTATACAATCTTAATTTATATCTAAATACCTTGTTATTCTATCTAAGATCTTCTACAGTTCCTTTACAGGTCTAGTAACTATAGTAGCAGATAGGACGTTAGCAAGATCTACAATAGTATTTAAACCCTCTAGTTTTCTTTAGAGTTTGGTTTTTAGTTAACCTTCTAGCTATTATCTATCAAGTTCACAATAACAAGCACTAGGGCCTGCTACAGGAAGTACCTGCTTATGCTGTTAGGATTAGCCTAACATGCCCCTTTTCTAAAAGACTAGAAAATGTTTAAAGATAGCATTTAGCAGAACGCTAGACATCTAGGATAGATAGATGTAAGCTCTACATTACACAAAGGAATACGCTAGGGATAGTGTAACTTTATAAGAGTAGGTAATGCTAGGGCTGCATACAGTACGCGACACTATATATAAAGAAATGTCTCCTACTAACTAAAACTGTTTTAGACTACTATTTAAAGATGCTACAGCTAAAAGTTTGCCTAATAAAGAGGTTATTAACTAGTAACTATCTGTTAATACACTACAACTGCTCTGTTACCTTTCTGCCTGCTTTTTAATGTAGTTACTTACTATGTGCTTACACAGTAGGTTTCTATAATTTTATGCAAGGTACGCTAGTTGTATATAACTAAAGTATCTTAACGCCTACAAACCAGAGCAGAGTGCACCCTAGGGTTATTTACTGCTTAATTATGCAGTCCTACTCCTTCCTAGTAGTAGGCTTGCATGTACCTATTTATAGAGGGGTTGTCTTAATGTAAACAGCTTGCTGCATCCTAGTTACACAGCAGCTTATTTAAAAGGTTAAAGAAGTGTATTAATTAGAGTTTTAAGGGCATAAATAGCCTTACATGTTATTAGTAGCAATTAGCGCATTAAAAGAGTTTAATAAAACGCAAGTTCTATCTGCTTAAGGAACAATTTAATCTAAAACCAAAAGTAGACCCTAACAGGTAGATATGCATGCAGAATTGTGTATCTATAAACTACAAATATATGCAGTCTAACCTACTAAATAATACCCTTGTTAAGTACTTGCTTAAAAAACTTCTTCTAGGTTAAGAAATTAATCTAACTTCTACTATGTACGCACTACACCTATTCTTAGTAATCTTAATTAGTATAACTTAAGCCTACATGTTGTTATAGTATCCCCTTTCTCTAGGTAGCACTTAAGAGGCTAATCCTTTAACAACATAGGTAGATAAGAAATTAAACTTCCTAATTAGATGCTGTAATTTAGAGGGCGCGCTAACGCTACCCTTACTAGGCAATTGTTATAGTTATCTTAATCTTCTAGATATAATAGAAGGCACACCTTAGGTTACCTAGGAGCTAGGCTAGGACGCATACTTCTAGCTATTAGACTACACATACACTAATAGTGCTCTAGGATTAACGCACTATAGCAGAAGCTACTAAATTAGCTTTTCTATAGATAAAGGTTAGACATAGAAGGTAGCAGCTTTATACTATAGAAACTACCCCTACTAACAGCAGGATAGCCTTTAGACTTTCTAGTTTAGAGTTCCTTCTAACATGCCAAGCAGCCTAGCTGTCTTTGCTTAGATCTAGTTAAACTGCAAGCACAAATCCTTTATAAATTGCGTATTAGTTTAGATTAGCTTAAGCTCTAGCAATAGTACTAGATCTATCTACTTAAGTTGTACAGCTGGCTTAACTATATACTACACTACACTCCCTGCTTAGACTAACAGCATTTTAAGAGAAGGAGAACTATACAAATCTAGTAACAGTAATAGGGTTTTAAACAGCTGTAACTGTTAGAGCAGTCTAAAGTTAACTAGGAGTTGCTGGAAGCAAATTAAACACTAACACAGCAGGAAACATTATAGGTATTACTACTACGTGCGCAAAGCTTACAGGCATTAGTTGCCTCTACAGCACTACCCTATTCTAGAAAGACTTGCTTCTAATGCCTGTGATTGGAATTCTGCACCTAGAATAAAAACTAGCTACTTCTCTACTAATGTGAACTGTGCCCCTAACGCTAAGCTAAACAATCCTAGAAGCAATACCTTTAAGATTAGTTAGGGCAATGCTTGCAGTATTATTAAAGGAGATAATAAGTATGCTATCTGAAATATTAAATATTAGGCTTAATCCCTAGCTGCTAGCTAGTCTATGTGTATAAGTTACTATTAGTTTAGGAATTACGTTAAAGCAACACTAAATTTAGTCTACAGACTAAGACACTAGATAGAAAAGAGACTAATTTAGCTTAGACTTAAGCTACGTATAGTTATATGTTAGAATTTAGGGTTTCTCCTGCTCTATTAAGCAGTAGCAGCTTGCCTTTAGTAATAACGTTATGCAAGGTTAGGGCTAGCGCTATTTACAGTTACTTACCTATATAGTTAACCTGTTTATAATATTATATAATACAGCCTTAATTTAACCTTTTAATTCTTCCTGCACACTATCCCCTACATTAAACGCATAATAGTACGCCTAACATTAGTTCTTAATACAGCTTATAGAAGTGCCCCTTCCTTATGCAATGTTATTGCAAAAACGCGTTGTCGCAATATTCTTGTAATAACTAAACAATATCTAGAACTTTATAATCACTGTAGGGATTTACAGTAGGAGGTAGTATGCATTTAACGTGCACTAAAGCTTATAGTAGCTTTAAAATGTTAGAAAATAGCGCTATTGTTTCGCAAAGAATAAGGTAGGAAGATAATCTAAACTTTAGCTTTGCTATAAAAGCAGGTGTATGCAGCTTAGCTAAAGCAAGCAAGCACACGCTACCCCTGTATAAACTAAGGCTATCCTAATAATTTACCTACAGTATTAGATGCTTAGTATATAATGTGGCCTTAAGCTTACGCTTCCTGCATCTACAGACTTGTAACTAGACTTATTAGCAGTTAACATGTAATACTAGTATTTATTTATCCTAAGCACGCTCTTAGGTAACGCCTTTGCGCAAAAACAACTTTTTACTATAGAATAATTAGGTTAAGTAGGTAAGTTATGCGCTAAAGGTAGGATAGCAAGGCACTAGGCAACTATAATTACAACTAACAGCTAACTTAAGCTTTACTTCTGCTTAAACACAGCTTAGAGAAACTGTATTGCACTAATTACGTCTCTAAATTGCTGTGTCTCTACTAATTAACTTAATAACGTTGCTTCTATTGTAATTAAGCTAGGTCTGTGCTGCTAGTTCTACAGGTATGTTTATTCTATTCTTAGATTAGCATTTGTAGCCCTAACTATCTAGCGATGTTAACTACAATACCCTATTTAGGGATAAGACTTAGTATCCTAGTATAACAGAGGTATTAGATAATTTTAAAGAGTAGGTAGGTAGCTACATGTGCAACAATAGAACAACATCTTCGATTTGCCTAGGTGCAGGTGCTAGAGACATAACTATTTCAGGAAGCACATTAACTCCTACTAAATTGCCTACAGCATCGCAGTACATGGTATAAGTTTAGTCTTTTAGTAGTAGGGAACTATAGAATTCTAGCCTAGTTCTTAAGAATAGTGTTGAATAAACAAGCCGCCTTAGAATGTATCAGGATAGATACTGTATCTAAGTAGTTATTAACATGTAAATATAGCTATTGCTTTAACCTTTGTCCTTTTTAATACAATACTCTTGCTACATGTTGCGCACAAACACCCTCTATCTATAGAAAAATCTCGCCTGTAACCTACTTTAATTTCTGTACTAATTATGCTATATAACGTCTATCTCTCTGTAACAGGACACCCTATGTGCTAGGACTAGCTAATTAGATCGCTTAAACTACATGCTTCTACCTAGAATCTGTAATCTAAGCGTCTTGTTGCATTAGCTATGTTTAACACGTTTTAAGAGCTATTGTTACTAGGTAGATAGTAACAGCTTAAGAACGTTAATCTAGCAGGATATAAACGCACAGGATTTTTAGTTTAGGCTTTTAAGATTAATACTAAGGGTGTCTTAACATATAAGTTGTTTTAGATGTAGTTACGTGCAACAAGACTAATAATATCCCTATAGACAAAGTTTTCTAGCCTATAGGAGAGACCTTAGTTGTATTATAAAGCTAGTTTTCTAATATTTCTATAAACAGCAGTAGACAAAAAAGCCCGCAATTAAACCCCTAGCACATTAACTAGTACTGCTTAGCATCTTTAAACAGTTGCAAGTCCTATGCATGTGTCTTTAACATTATCTAGATACTTATTATAATGTTTTAGGCAAACACAAGTATTTGTTTAACATGCCCTTTTGCTGTAGCGTGTTGCTAGCTTAACAATTGCAGGTACAAAAACTAGAAGTAGTGTTGTGTTGTAAATAGCTTTACAGCCTTATTTTTGTAGTGTAGTAATGTTATTAGGTGCGCTGCTACTATTACAACTAGCGTGATCCCTTGCAGTGCATATATGTATAAAACGTTAACTCTGTGTAGACTGCGTAAGGCTTAAACGTTGTAATTTTATCTAATAGCTGCAAGCAAGTAACATTGCGTTTGCAACTCTACAGTTAGTAAAATTCTAACATAGCTCTATAGTATTCTTGCCTAACATAAAGTCTCTTTTACTTTACCTATTACGCAGAGGAGATTAAATATACGTAGTTATAGAGCTGCTAGACAGAGACTTTGCTGCAAAAAGGTTAGTCTATTACTAAGGAATTGCCTAGGTACTACTGCACGCTTTAAGGTTTAGACACAGGATTATGCTAGACAAACATTAGGATCTCTCTTATAATAATGTTACACGCCTAGAGAGGATATATAAGCAAGTAGGCTGCTTACAGCTGTAGGAGGAGAATATTATAGATGCTCTTATTAAGGATAATAACCTAGTTGCAGCACTGTCCTTGCATGGCATATTATTAGATAATATGCGCAGCCTTTAATAGCTACAGGACACACCTGCTCTGCATCTTAAGAACGTGTAATGCCTTTCTAGCATGCACTGTATTAAGGTAGCACAGCGTTTTCTAAACAAGAATAATAAATAGTAGATTGTAAGGCTGTTCTCCTATAGTTAGTTAGAGGCGAATTTCTCTTTACTCTTGTTAACGTAGTAGCAGATACCCCTAAGCTAGTACTGGTTTGTATTATTAAGTTATACGCTAACAAACAGAAGCCTTTAGATAGCAAGATCTTCTGTAAGATTAGATTATATTATTAAGAAAATAACTAAGAAGCCTAAAAAGAGTAGTAGTCTTGCCTAAAGAAGTCTAAGCCTAGGGATTTACAGCAACTTTTTAGACAACCTTTACTTGCTGCTAGCTTTAATGCATTAATTAACATACTAGGGCTATAGACTAAACTACAACTTAGAGCGCTTTACAGGCTCTTAGTGTTAAAGTGTAATAAGGTGTGTATACGTTTCAACACAACAAGAAGCTTCCTAACTAGCATAGGAAATAACGCTTTACTTAGATTATATTGCAAAAGCGTAGAAAAGAATCTTGCGCTGCAGTAACACTATGTTGCCTTTCTTAGCTATTAATACTATTACTATACAAAGCCTTAAGCTTCTAGCTCCTAAGCACTTAGATATTAACAGGAGCCTAGTTATTAACCTTATAGAACGTAGAGAGATATTTCCCTTGCAGAGTAACTGTAGCATACAAAAACCCTAGTAGAAAACATATATAATTTCCCTAGCGTAATTCTGTTACTATAGAGTTTTTTTAAGACACTAAAGTATTTAGAGCCTTTCTGCAAAGCGCTTAGACAGTTACTAGGTAAATAGATAAAACGTATAATATGTTTAAGCCTTACAGGACTCTTCTTTGCTCCTAGCAAGAATATAGTGCAGCTTAATAAGACTAAAGATGTTAAGATTAAAGTAGGGCTTAGCTAGCAAGACGCAATAATAGTTGCATACACAGAGCTATAGGCATTCTGTAGCTGTTATTTTAATAGCCTAACAGCGTCTACACTAAGAAAAGAAACAGGAGGACTAAAACTACAAGTAAAAGGACCTAATCTAGTAGCTTAGCAACACCTAGTAAAGTTTGCTATTTCTTAGGGTTTCTAAATAATACACGCACAAGCTCTTGTAGCAAAGAAGGAATAGTATTATTTATAACTTGCTTTAGATTACCTTTGTAAAGCAAAGCTAATATGTCCTAACTTCTCTAGTAACTAAATCTAGAGAGTCTTAATAGTAGTTAGATTAGATAAGAGTCTCTAAATACGTAAACTAATTCTACAACTCTTATATCTTAGCCTTAATTAGCAAAGTAGTTGCCCTTTAAGCGCGACTTTACTAAAGAGAAAAAGATAATATTCTTTCTATAGCTTTATAGCAGTCTGCTAAGCAAGGACTTAAATTTAAGACTACTACGTTACAATCTTTTCTTTTACATTTTTGTCTCTATAGAACTCTAGGTATGTAATCTTTTGTGCAGCACAAGTCCTTTCTAACATAACACTAGCTAGCTAACTTTAGACTACTAACAACTACTCCTATCTTAATCTACAACAATATAGATGTTAACATTCTGCCTAAACTACTAAATCTAGATGCCTAGTATACTAAACTGTAATTACGCTACGCAACGCTTTAGCAGGAGCATTAGAAATTCTTAGTTTAGCACAAGACCCTTGTAAGCAAATCTAAGATGCAACGCAAAAGAATTAATTATCTAGAAAATAAAAATATAGAGACAAAAGGCCTTTTAAAAGAGTACACAGCAGAACAACAATAAATAAACAACGTATACTACTATGTTATATAAGAACACAAAACCTACTAGAAAGTTAAAGAACAGCTTTAGGATTTAGCCTATTAATAGAAAGCACAATTAAAGGAGAATATAGAGCTTAACTCTACATGTACCAAGCTCTAACAAGAACTAAAAAGGGCTTTAGAGAATTAAACGCTAGAAAACCTACTCCTAGGAGTAGAAGAGGTACAATTACCTGTTGTAGTAGAGGCTATAACTATGTTAGACATAGAATACAGCAAGGACAAGCTAATCTTAGATAATCTAATACTATACACTTAGATAGTAGGGTCTAATAATTAAAATTAGTATAAGATCTTTCTTACTTATGCTGTTACTAAAGAATTTAAATTGCAAGGGTATAGCTTTAATATAAGCTAAAGTATTAAGGAGGTAATACCTTAGATAATTAATTCTCTACGCTAAGCTAAAACAGCATTTAGTAGTAACTAGTATTATGCGATTACTGTCCTAGGAATGCATCTTATTAACACAGAGCCTGTATTTCTTTTTAAGTGTCTTAAGGCAAATTAGACAATATTTATTAGACGCAACTCTGTGCTAGCAGCATTTGTTCCTACTTTAACTAAAGGAGCATCTTTTTATAACAATATTATTTAGTTCTAACTATTAAGCATGTTGCTACCTAAGCTCTAAAAGAAGAATCTACTAGATAAGGCAAACGAAAGTAAGGTAAGGCTACTAAAGAGATTACAGCTAAACAACATTGCGTAGCTAGGGCTAAAGTAGCACTATCTACTCTAAGTACAAGAGCTAAGAAAATAAAGCCTCTAGGGATCTTGAAATCTAAGAAGGCTAGAAGTAGTAAATAGGCTGTTGCTGCTACTATAACCTTAACAGTGTTAGAATAAAATTATAAGTAGAGGTTTCTTTTTTAGCTTTAAATAATAATAAAGAACTAATGTATTATCTATTCCTAATACAATCTGTATACTGATTTTAGCACACTCTCCTACACTAAAAAGACTAGAGAGGGATCTTAGAACTAAAGGATCTTAAAATGTTAAAATTAATTACTAGTAATCTGTCTATTAACAAGACTACATCTAACGTAACTTAACACTATTAGCAAGTATGTAAACTGTGCAGGATGTAGTTATGTAAGGCTAATTGCTAGATTAGAGATACACCTTCGTTTTCTACTAAGATTAGTCTATTAGTGCATGTCTTAAACTATTAATTATTAGCAGCTCTACAGTATCCTGTAAGGGATTTTAGGTTAAGCAGGCGTATAAAAGAGTTGTTGCAGAATGCTGCATTAATAGTAGTATACTGCAGGGAATGCGGACATAGGGGTTCGTCTTTAGGCCTACATAAACCTTGCATGCTAATGCAGAATTGCCTAAACTTCTAATCTAGAAATTAGCCTTACATAACTACATCCTATACAGTTTACATACTTAGGCTTTGTAATTAAGTGCAGTATTACAAGGCACTATAAAACTGTACTACACTTAAATTTTAGCTCCTTTCTCTGCAGAATAAAGTGCTGCTTAACAGACTATATTATTAATTAAGCTAACATTGCTATAGGTTACATTCTTACTAACCTATATAAATTATTAAGGCACTAACTGCTTCTACAAGCACGCTGGCAAAACATGTCTACTTCTGTATAGTGCTATAATCCTATTAGAAATATATAGCGCTGTAGAAGTATGTTTAGTTAACAAAATAATAATTACATAATTATAAATCTAGTTGCAAATAGCTTAGTAGAAGCTGCCTACTTTTATTTTAATCTACTAATTCTTAACTTTAGGCATCTGTACAATTTTAGTAATATACTTGTAGTCTCTAGTTATCTTTAAGCGCTTGCTTCTCTAAGAACCTTATAAACGTATCTTAACCCTAAGCCTATATTACCTATGCTAGGTTTCTTACAGTTGTCTGCGTAGAAGGATAATAAACCCTAAGCTCTTTTAACCTTTCCTAAAAAACTAACTAGTTTAGCTCTTCTAAGTCCCTGTAATTGCCCTAAAACTGCAATATATAGGCTAAGTTACTTATACTTATAAGGGTAGAGAGATGTTACAATCTAAGCTGTTCTTTAAACCCCTTTAGCGCTTATAAATTTAGCTTAACTGCTTTATTAAACTTCCCCTAATATTAAAGGACTAAGGCTAGGTTGCTTACGCTTGTTAGCGTATCTACATAGCATGTTCCTAGCACTATTTCACTTCCTTTAAGCGCTTTCTAGTTTAGCTTCTTAGTATCTTAAAGCTTGCCCTAATACTACAGCACTAACGCTAGGTTGCTTATGCTTATTAGAGTAAAGGGATAGCGTAACCTAAATCTCTTTTTAAATCCTTTTAGTGCTTGCTAATAGAGCTCTTCTGCTTGGCTGTATCTCCCCTAAGATAATATAATCCCTGCTATAATGTTAATACTGCTTAGCATTTACTTGTTATGCAGCTCTAAGACTAGCTCTATAACTGCAAGTGCCTTAACTAGGAAGTCTTATGCTATGTTATATTTTCCTATCTTCTAGAGGTACTATACAGCGTTAGAAAGCGTCTGCGCCTATGCAATTAACAGTTCTACAGTAGATAGCTGTATGTGATAGAGCAAATTAACTTGTAGAAGTAGCTGCTTGTACTTTACCTAGTTCTTAAAGTCTCTAGTAGGAAATTCTTGCAACATTATATTAATAAAAGATTGTTTCTAGTGCTCTATCTAACTAAATAACATTAAATAGGCTTATATAGGAAACTGCGTAGAAAGGTATATAGTAAATATATTTACCTTAGTCCTTATAGTAAAGAGCAAGTACTTCTGCAAGATAGCAAAGCCTCTGTTAAACACTGTAACTAACTCTCCTTAAACTCTTTTTATAGCAGTCCTGTTGTAGTTCTATTAATCTGCATTAGATTAGTCTTGTAGATTAAAGGAGCTAATTAGCAACAACAGGTTTGCTATTAACAGCTACTCTTAGTAGGTAAGTGTAAGCATCTGCCTTATTAGTATAAGTAAGCTAATAGCAAGCCCTATCTTAACATACCTTACTTATTCTCTATTTTAGACTACTAGCTTTAACACCTTTACTCTTCTTAGTATAATCTATAAAGCGCATTCGCTTTATATTGTACGTTAAAGTTTCTTAACTTAGAAAAAAAAGTAATCTGTTGCAATAAAATACTATGTAGGACCTGCATAAAATTATAGCTATGCCTATTTTAGAGGTACGCATAGACTCTGCTATTGCTGCGCAGCTCCTATTTGTTAACAAGTTAAAGGATTACACTCCTTAAGCTGTATTAACTATAAGAGAGGCTAGCTGCAACAAGACAGGGAGGCAAAGGACTTAATTTTTGTAATGCAGTAGATGTTACAGCTTTCCTCCTAGCGTGCAGCTGCAGTTATCTCTGCGCCACCCAGAAAGCAAAGCCACAGCTTAGCTACAGACTCGCAGGGGGTCCTAAGCAAGCCTCTGAGCGTTACGCGTGGCCTGTGCGTCGTCCCTATCCTACGTCCTAGGCACGTTGCCCCCTTACTATTTTTTGTTCTTTTAAGCGGCACGTTAATTAATTGCTGCAACATTATAGTATTTTAGCTTTTGTTCTTGCAAACTGCTCTTTGTTATGGCTTAGATTTGTCCTCCCCCTCCTCTCTTACCCCTTCCTCTACAGTAAGCCTATCTTTATTCCTACTACATTTCTTCTTGTGCTAATAGTTGCCCTGTTAGAGACAGCCTCTTTCCTAAAAGCCTGTTACGCCCCTTGTTTTTGATATTAACCTTACTACTGTTGTTAATATAACAAAGACTAAAAACATTGTTGTGCATAAGATTAACAAATTTATATAGCACCTGTAAGACTCTAACTACACACTTAAAAGAGGGCCTAACGTAAAGGTCTTAGAGGCAGAAGCCTTATAATTTGTTACCTTATTAACCTATGTGCCTGCTCTGTAAGTGTTTAGGGCTTACAAAAAGGACAGCTTTAGTAATATCTTTATGTCTAGGATTATTAGAACACTACTCTATAATGTGTTGCACATCTTAGACACAGCGCAGGTAGAAAGGGTAATTACATAGCTGTTAGGATTTGTTAGAAGCTAGATAGGTCTACTTAGCAACTATTTTAGATCTATAGGCTTTAAAGCATGTTGCGACGTCTGTTTCTAACAATTGCCTGCTACAAACATGCTAGACTAGGAATACAGCCCTTTTAGATCACGTACAGAATACTGCAAAGGGCTTATAATATATTTTGTAACTTAAGGCCTAGTAGACAATTTAATGCTAACAATGCGCACCTAATAGAAAAAGTCTAGTGCCTTAGTAATAGTTGCGCTGTATTCTATTATAAAGACCTAGCCCTAGACAACACAATAGTTAACAATTAACTAAATGTAGTTTTAATTGTAGATATAGGGGTTTTAGGTTTTAGTATACCTAAATATAAATACTTTAAAGCAAAGTTACGCGCTTAGAATCCTGTGTAGTCTTCTATAATTAACTATATAATCCTAAAGATATTAGACAACACTTACGCCTTACTATTAGAGCTTAAGAGAGAGCTTGTACAATACAGTAGGCTATAACGTTTATGTAAATCCACATCTACTTAATTGCCCTAATCTCTATCTTCTTGCTACAGCCTATCTCTTACCTACTACTGCTGCAACGTCCTTAAGAAGGTTTTGCAACAATTCCTTTAACACAACCTAAGGTACCTGCAGGGAGCAACTCCTTAGCTTTAAGTGCAATTACGCACTTAAGGGTCTAGTCTTAACACTAGTCCTATATTAGTTAGAGTTATGTTCTATTAGCAGCAACAATACCCTTACTTTGTTATTTTGTAGTGCTAGTTCTTCTAATATAATCTCTACAACCTAATTGTACTTTGTTAACTTAATATAACCTAATAGTACCCTCCCTTTACAAGTTTAGCTCTTTAGTAGGTAACTACTTTAAGTTTTAAATTAGTACATTAATCCTTAAAGAGAGATTAACTGTACGTATAGGAGGTTTTTAACCTTATTTCCTAGGCTGAAAACTAGAAAATCCTAATATAAGCAGTAATTTTAGTCTTCTCTGTCCTATAGACTCTAATTAATAATTTTTAGTACAATATTAGTCTCGCGTAGCGCCTAGTATTTAGGGCTTAATTTTAAAAAGTAGTTAGGAAATTTAAATAAGAAGAAAGGACTAACTTAGCTTAAGATTAAGAGGAGGGGTCTTAAATAGATGTAAGTTACAGCAATACAGTGTAGTTAATGTAATAGCTGGTTAGGGGCTGTAGTTTAAGTAACCTAACTAGTGTATCTACTGCACACTTACAGATTATAGCTCTAAATATTACAATTGTTAAATCTATCTTCCTATTACTATTTCTAATGTAACACATTAGGTAGGGAACTCTAGTTAGTACATCTACCTTACATTAAGAGTTGTTAATAGACCTTTTCCTCTTAATACCCCTTAGCAATGCTAACACAATAGGGGTGCTTAATACTACAGCCTTACGCAAATTAACTAACAGCCTATGTTTGTCTATATTACTACAATTACAAAAACTAGATCCTGTTAACTTTCTCTAAATCTAGTACTGCGCAAACCTTACTACTGCATGCTCTAGTCTGTTATTACAAGCCTTGTACCTCTGTAGCACGCTATAAGTCTTATTTTGCGCAGTACTAACTTCTAAGGTAGCGTAAGGCTGCGTCTAGAGATTAGCAAGGTTAGCATGCTTAAAGCTTATAATACCCCTAACTTAAGCTTTAACTTAATCTACATTATAACTATTGCTTTAACTAAGAGATAATAGTGCTTCTGCAATAGCAGTATTAGCTTAGCATAGCTTGCAAGTGCTTAATATAAGTAAGTTGCAAGACGCTCTGCTTATAGTCTCTAGTGTGGCTCTAACAGCGGAGAAATTATTCGCTATACTAATTAATTAATATTAGGACGTAGTAATTTGCCTAAGAAGGAGCTGCTAGAGAGTAGCTATATTGCTAGGCTTCCTAACAAGTATAGTATTGTAGGGTACTACAAAACTGTACTACACTTAAATTTTAGCTCCTTTATCTGCCTAGACTAGGCTTCTTAAGTAAAGTCACAGCGTAAGCCCTCCTGCTGCCTGAATTTTCTAATACAAATTATACTAAATATTTGTATACGTGTGTTCTTTATGGTACTAAACAAGCTATAAGATTTAGAGGAAAACTCTATATCTCGCCTGCAGTAGGAACAAGTACAAGCTTTTCTAAGACCACCCGATATGGCTAGGTGGGATGCTTCATTATTTGAGCGTGTGTGGCTCCACTGACCCGAACAGCCAGGCGAGCCAGTACATTATCAATCACCACATAAGCTTATTACGTTATTAATCAACAGCTAGACTGTGCTCAGTGTAGGGTAGGTAACTCCCTGTTATTTTCCACGCGTTACATTTATAGTTAGCTAAATAATTAAGATCGCAAACAGTCGCGCAAACAGTAATGCTATCCCCCTTCCTCCCCTTCCCCAAGAGCTGTAGAACAACATTACAACATATCTACTCCCTTTGTTAGCCTTAAATGCATCTATTATTTTTAATTTTAATTCTACTGCTTATAATAGAGTATAGACTGCTGTATTTAAGCGCGTAAGTTAGCTAGAGAGTAAGGACGCTAAATACGCAAATATTGCGCTCATTAGCACTGATCTAGACATTCTAAGCAGTATTACAAAAGACAGAACACAACCTCACCTTGTGCTAGCTGCTTTTGACCGCTATAGGGACCTCTAGTATAAAGAAGAACTGCTTCACTTAAGCCTACGCAGAGATTTCTAATTAAATAACCTTATGCTGGCTATAAGCAGGCTAGACGTGCCTAAGGTTCTAGGCAAGGATTTCTGTTATTTGTTTTCTTGTAGTAAAAAAGAGATGCAAACAAAGTTCTGTTACTAGAGAGATCTAGCAAAAAGATTAGAACTCTAGGCGCACAGAACATCTAAGGGATTAACAGGTTAATTACCTAGCTTTAAAACCTTAGGCCTATCTTCCTTTTAAATCTAGATATTCTTAGTTAATTCCTGCTAGAGAACTCTGAACACGATAGCTGCAGACGCAGTAGCAGGATCCCTGTCTAATTTATATTCAGATGTTTTAGGGGACCTAGCTTCTAGACAGGATGCCTACCGCTTGTTAATGTTATACTAGACAAAGCAGTGGAACAGAGCCAACAGGAGCATGCGTTTTAAGGCTTTATCTTTAAGGACATAAAGTACAAGAAATATCACTAGCAAAATACTGACTAGAGCAGCATTGCAGAACTTAAGTCTAGGCAGAAGTGTGCTATAATTAAGACGCTGTAATGTGTGCAACCTATAGGCAAGGATAGCTCTGCATATCGCTGCTACTCTTCTTTACCTTAGTGATAGGCAGCTGAGTAGCATAACTCTTATTTACTAGCAACATTAGTTAATTATCTTAGAACCCTGCTTAATCTTGCACAGAGAAAATTAGCAATTATATAATACAAAACATTTGTCTAATTGAAAAAGTGTAATAAATCTACAGCTAAGCGTAGGATTAAAACCTACTTATACATTAGATCTCTTACACAAAAAAGTACTAAGATCAACTTAAGCTACGCGTAGATATTAATCTTAACTAAAAAGGGCAGAAGCAGAGGCTAGATCTAGTGACGAATTAGAGAGAAGCTACAAACTTAACTAGCCCTACTAGGAGCTAAAACATTGGCTAGCTCCTATAGGAGGCATAAGGTTAGCAACGTAACGTGCTAAAACAGGCGCTGAGAAGCGGCTTTTATACTATAGAAGTTAGACCTGTTGCATTACGCTTAGCTCCTGCATTACTTTGAATTTCTATTAACAGAATCTGGTTAAGGCTACTATGCTTCTATTAACTTGGTTAGTAGAGCTTCCTGCCAGTGCTAGCTACAGCAATAGGGAAATTCCTATAAGCAGCAGTTTTTAGATACGTTAGTTATTAATCCTCTTGTTGCTAATACTAAAAATGCCTACAACTAATAGTTAACATCCTCTACTTCTATCTTCCTAGAAGTATGTCTGTCACCAATTGTTTAACCTACAGGAACTACTTTTTTAGGACTAAACACTGAGATGGATTTGCTAATAGCAAATAAGCTTGCCCCTAAAAAAGCAGGTACCTCGTTTTTTGGTAGTACACTATTATTTATCTTAACTGCTCCTTACTTAATACTTGCTGTCCTGCATTTACTGCAACATCGTCCCTGTCTATATAAGACTAGATAACTGGAAGTAGTTATCTAACAGCGTAAAAATCTTACTTAAATTCTTTAAAAGTAGATATTAAAAGCGACCTACTAACCAAGAGGAGTGTGGGTCAAGCTATTAGGTTATAAAAGGAACAAGCACAGCAGGTAACACAGATAATAACACGTCCTAAATTTCCTAACTTACAAATAAAATTCTTAAGATTATTAGCTCTCCTTTGAGGAAGTTAGAGAAACTTAGCTTATTGCTGCAATAGTATAAAGAATACCTCTGTGTCTATAACTATTATAATAGTTGTAATAAATTCTATGCAGGTAAGGTGCGTAACTACAAATGTTAAGTAGCGCGTTTAAGATATTAAATACAACTTACTTATAGCTAACACTAACTAGCTCTATTAGTCTGCAGTTTGTATTTGCTATAATGTACTAGACTTGCGAGTCGCTTGCACTTAATGTTCTTTTTCTAGACTAACTAAGTTAAGCGTAAAGCATACCAAGAGGATCAAGCGATATAGAGTTGCTTACGTGTATTGCACATGCATGTCAACGTCCGTCTACTATTATCTTGCGTTCTCCCCTGCGTTCTCTACTACTCTCACAGCTTATTCCTTATTACCTTTAAACCTCCTTTGCCCTTAATTGTAGCATATCTAAGCTAGACACTGCTATGTCTATTATCTGCGTCTAGTTGTCTTAGACGCTTAAGCGTCACTACTCACGTCTATTACAGAGGCATCGTCTTACCCCCTTTAATAAGCGAAACATTAACTAGTCTATGCGTTATGTCTTCTCTATCAGCTAAAAATACCTAACTTGTGTTCTTTAAACATAGACTTGCAGCTGTCTGCTTAGTCTACAACTTACTATACTTCCCCTTAACCTCTAACAACTTATAATAACTACTGCTCTTAATAATTCTCCCCTGCTTAATTATAATAATCTAATCTGCGTTTACAACTGTGCTAAGACAATGCGCGATAATAAATGTAGTGCAGTCTTAAGAGAGTATACAGAAGATTTCTTAGATCTAGGCTTTAATTACAGTGTTGATAGCTAATGTAGCCTTGTCTAACAGTATAATTTTTAGATTCTTAAGGAACACTTAAGCAATAGCTATGCGTTGCAGTTGCCTACCTAAGAGACAGACACTACGCTCACTAACTTTAGAGTTGTAGCTATTAGGTAAACTAACAATGTTATTGTAGATAGCAGCAGCGCAACAGGCGTCTTTAATTTTAGTATTAGTAGCTTCTAGTTTAGCGTAGCAGATATTCTCGCAGATAGTTTAGTTAAAAGGACAGGATCTTAAGGAACAATGCTAAGAGCGTTACAGAGACTAGATTATGTTACAGAGCAGAGGTCTTAACTGTTAATTATAATAGAGCTATTAATTACGTTGTAGAGGCAAAAGAGGAGCTTAAGTATAGTTAACTTGCTGCTGCTAGTCTTGCTAACAAAGGTGATGGTTTAGCCCCCTCTAACTTTAAGACACATATCCTTAATAATAGGCTTGCGCTTGTTGTAGTGGAAGTTAACGTTATAGAGCTTAACATTGCCCCTATAAATAAAAATACCCTCTAATCCTTCTTAATCTGCAACTGTTAGTTTAGTGTTAAGAAGCTGTAGCAGTCGCTTAGCGTTAATAAGAGAGCTTAAGATATAGTAATAGCTATTTAAGAGCATATAGATTAGTTGTGTTATTATCTGCTAGTACATAATAAGCGTTAGTAGATTGCCTACTAGCTTTTAACTAGTTACAATCTGTAAGATACTAAAGATGCAGCATGCTGCAAACCTAAAAGTTCTAAGCAATTCCTAAACTGCATTTCTACCTATAGATATAGAGTTGTATAAGTATTACGCGTTAATTGTGTTAATAATGTTTACTATATAGCGTTAGTGCTTAAATGTAAGGTAGTTAAAGTAGGCAACTATTTGCTAATTATGCACTGTTTTATTAACTGTTAAGCTCTCTGTTTATTGCTTTGCAACGTAGTCCTGTTACTTTAGTTAGGATAGCCCTGTAAAGTACTATCTAAGAGTAATATAGGTTGCGCCTATAAAGAGGATAATAAATGCTATATAAGCGTTAAAAAGATATATAACATAATATATTAAAACAGCAACGTTAAGAAAGATAGGATAGACATTAAATAACACTATATTAATAAGCGTGTTAAGTAATACAGCTTGCTCTACTGCTTTAAGCACCTCTCTAGAATCCTTAGAAGTATAGAAGTCTATTAATAGGTCTAGGACGTGCTTATACGCTAATAGAGTAATTTAACAGTATGCTAAATTTAAAATAACTATGTTCGCAATTCTATTAATTATGCTAGATCTAGCATAACTGTTAATATACAAGAACAACACCTATAGCCTTATATTTTTCTAAGGCATAACGCTATTACTATTTCTAATCTTGTTAGTAATAATACTAAGTTAGCGAGGGGTAAGGAAGTTTAGGAAGCGCTTCTAAATTAAGTGTAGAAGCTAGATAGCAAGACACTCTATAATCTTCTAGTTATCTGTAGGAAATAAATATAGTAAAAAAACTATAAAACCTTTTAGATACCCTAGCCAGCCTCCCTCTTCTTTAAGGCGCTTTGTTTGCTGCTCTTTAAGCTCTTTATTAGGATCTCTTACTTCTAGCTTATTTTTACTAACAGGTTCTTGTAGGATAGCACTATAGCTATTCTATGTCGCTGCATAATTTCCTAATAATAAGTAGCATTCTTTGTCTATGCTAGACTCTACATGCTTTTTAATAAGGATTAAGAATCTATCTAGTAATAAGAGCAGGGAAGCAAGAGCTTAGATACAGCTGATAACAAGTAGGACGTCCTTTTGTTAATTATGCATTTTTGTAGAGAATGCGCTTATTAAGCAAGTAGTTGTCTTAAAGGCGAATTGTAAGACAAAAACACTAAAGAAACTTAAATATTATAATAAGTTACTGCTCTATAGTGCAACAGAAAGGGGAGCCTAGACTAGTATTAAGCCTAAGCAACAGATCGCAGATAGCTTAGGAGCTAAATACTCTAAATCTACAATTAACTAACTAAAGTAGTAGAGCACCTCTGAAATATATGCAAAGAGTAAGGTTAGCACGCATGTTAACATGCCTCGCTACTGTCTATAAGATACTAGCTGTAGATTACGTAGGATAAGTAGGGCGGATACGCTGGCTCTAAGATAGTAGATTCTAATTATTAGAGCCTATATGTAATTCAAGAGCTCTATTGCTATATCTAGGGAGTTTTTCTATAAATGCAGATTAGGCATTGTAAGTTAATTGTAGCAGAAATATAATAAGTTAATGTAAGTAGTAGGAAGTACTACGTGAAAGAGTAGAGTATAATAACTAAGAAAAAGCCTGTTAGTTAAAGGGCCTAAGTTATAAGTAACTCTGCAAGATCCTGCTGTCTTACTATTCTTATTAAATTAATACTATACACTAGTTAAGGTAACGCTAAGGGCAATAAGATCCTTTACACGTGCTAATTGTGCATGTAGATGCTAGGGTGCGGACATAGTAAACAAAACACTGTAGTGCATATGTATAGACTTGCACTAGTGTTCCTAGTCAAGCAGGCATACTTCAGAGCTATAGGGATCTAGATACCCCGTTAGGGATAACAGAACAGTAGATGTTAAAGCGTAGGCGAGGAAGTCGCCCCACACATGCATGTAATGGCTTTTCTCACTAGATATAAAGGAAGTACCTATGCCTGCTGCTGTTTTCCTAAGCTTAAGACTAATTTGCGCTGTTAGCATTACACTACACAGTGTAGGTATGCTTAGAGGATTAACTCCTGCTGCTAATAATAGCTTAAGCTACTTAGCTGCTAGCTTCTAAGGAACTTTAGCTATGTAAGCTAACTATTAAAGTCTTTACCTAGACTAATATGCTCCTTAAGCTAAAAGTAGATCTCTAGGTAGTAATCTTTCTTTAGAAGGACCTGCTACGTAGAGACAATTTATACTTAAAGCACTAGTGCAGCATAGTCTTGCTAAGGGATGCAGCCTAGCCTATAACATGCATACATTGCAGGCAACTTACAGTCTCTAGGAAGCCCTAAGCGTTTTACTGTGTAGGAGCAAGATGCGCATACGTCCTGCACAACAGACAATATAGTTAGCTAGCTAGAGCGCTGCTAGATGTACTAATAGGTAGCGCTCCTAGAGGCTTTATAATGCTAGCATCGCGCGTATCTAAAGCTTAGGCTCTGACCTGCTAGGCAAGCTTCCCTTCTAAGGCTATGTGTTAGTTTAGTCTAGGCACGTTAAATATAGTTCTGTTAAAGAGCATCTTTGTAAAGCTAAGAACTGTAGCCTTAAAGCACAGAGCTATGTAATAGACTGCATCTAACCTACTAAGGCGTCTATTATAATGCGCGCTTGCGGCATTTAGTAATGCATTACGTATGCCCTAGATATTAGAGCTAACTTTAGTTATTAGTCTAGTGCGCTATTAGAAAGATCCCTGCGTTTAGCGTTATTAGTTCTGTAAGATCCTTTAGCAGCATGTTTTAATAGGCACGTAATAGCACATAGAAAATAGGTAAAAAGGTGTGTTATTAATAACTATAGAGGATCGCGATATATTGCGTGCAAGAAACCAGGGAAGCTATCTTAATTAGGCTTAGCGTAGAGTAGATCTAAGTATTTACTATAAACCTATAGTAAGGAGTACTAACAGCATGTGCTATAAATAACTCTAGAGCAGATGCCACAGAGTAATGCTTAAAAGGGGTAGGCTACTAGTTAGCGCTAGTTAATTAGCGATGCTACTTAAGAGAGAGGCATTTGTTCTGTATAGAATCCTCTAGTTATTCTCTTAACAATTTAAAAAAGCTTTCTATTTAAGAGAAAGCGGCTCCTAAGCATCCTATAAATTTGCCTTACTAGCCTGCACCTTAAAAACAATTTTAGTCTGCTAGCTACTCCTTATCTATTTAACAGCGTCTACTGTGTCCTGAAAATTAACATGCTTGTCTTCTAATCTATGGCAAATAAAGATTCTAGTCGTCTTATTAGGAGATTTAGACTTGCCTAGCAGCTAGCCCTCTACAGTCTTTGCTTTCCAAATCTTAAGAAAATAATAAAATATTAAAAACATAGGGCTAGTATACATGCCCTCTAGAGGCTTAGATCCTAATTAGGATAACACATATAGCATCCTTTTAAGGATTATTAGCACCTTAAGACTGTCTATAGACGCACGCTTGTAGCTAATAGGTATACTAGCATAATCTCTAGGGTTACAACAATAGTCTTGTAGAAGTAGAGCTCGCAGAACTAACTCCTGTACCTAAAAACAAGACGCGGTTATCTATGCTAATATTGCTATACTGCTACTAAAGCTTACACTAAATAAGAACACTAAACTCTAGTTAATTAACTATGCTAAATTTACGCTTTTAAACTTAGTTTATAGCGTATTAACTGGCTATAACATAGACTGTTGCAGGCATTCTATAATTACAGCCCTATTAGACTTAGGGAGCAAAGGTAATTTAATATTACAGACAAATACGCCCCTAAGCTGCTCTGCTTGCTAAAGGTCGGCTAGGTAGATCCAGCAACTGCCTAGCCTACAACCTGTACTCTAAGCACAATTAGTTGCAATCTAGCTAGTTTAATAGGAAATACATACACCCCTACTGCTAGGGAAGCGTAATATTAGTTTTAATAATAGGGGCGTGCTTTAGTTAAGCAGAGCTAACAGTATAGCTAACTTCACCTTAAGGTCTTAGTGTAACAGCTAGCCTATCTCCTTAGCTGTAATACTGCGCGCATTAGGGGGACACTAGGTATTATCTAGCTAGATAGTATAGTATGTGAATTCTATAAGCGTGAAGCGTTATAGCAGCTTAGATTTTTGTTTTTAGCGTTAGCATACTATTTAAGCTGCCTGCTTAAGGTCTTCTAGGTTTAATAATACAGTAAGTCTCTCCTAATAGGCAGCTACGAGCCTTGCTTTAATGCGATAGTTAAGCTTAGATGTGTTAACAATACTATCTTTAAGTTAGCACTGTATTAAATAAGGACTTAGGGTAACGCTGCCTAGCCTATAGGGTAGTATAGTAAGTTATAAGCTGCTTATTCTTTTTACTCTTAAGTGCGCCTTGTGCAAGGAATTCTAATCTATTAAGGTTTGTAATAAAAGCACTCTAGACTATTTGCTTGTTAACTATAAACGTATACATAAGAATCTAGGGCTTCTGTTTTAGATCTTCCTAACTAATAGGGGGCAGGTTACCTGTACACAAAAAAGACTTAGAATACCTAGCAAGAACCCTAGAAAGGCTGCCTGTGTATTAAATTCTGCCCCTATTGCTATCCTAAGGTCGCAAGCTAATTTCTATCCCTTAATAAGAATCTCCTTAAACAGTAAGTAGCTCTTTAGTATAACATACTCCTCTAACACCCTTAAGTTCTTAGCGTTCTGTGCATTTAGTGCCTTTGTTAACAACATTTTAGTTTAGGAGTAGGTAGTAGATCTAAGGAATTTAACTTTATTTAAGAGAAAGCTTAGCTTTTGTTTGTTTACATGTACAGCTAAGTTAATAGCTTACACGTGCGATTTTCTAGCGTATAGTTTAAATTTGCGCATGTATTATATACGTATATATTAAATAGATAAAGCACATTTAGAAACGTTAGCACAAGAGGCGTTAAGCCTTATTACTATAAGAAATAATTGTTAATTGTTCTACTTCTTTGCCCTACAATTAACAAAGAGGCGTCTAGTAACTATAGCGCACTTAGCTGTAAATAACGCTTGCAAAAAGGCTTATTACGCACTTAAGACCTGTGTGTTGCTGCCGCCTGCTTATTAGAGCACAGCTCTGTTTTATAAGGAACTTATTAGCTATAACAAGATTTAGTAGACTTCCCTAGTAAGTTAAGAGACTTTTTAAATTAGATTAAACTAATATTTTTACTACACAAGCTGCAATTTAGAAAGCCTATACTGCGTGATAAAAGGACAGAATTTAACTGCAATTAGGCGCATCCCTGCCTCCTATTATAATATAGTGCCAAGCGCTTGGTTAAATCTAGGACATGTCTAGCTTTGCCCCCTCTAACCTATTCTTATTCTTAGTAATTGCTGTTAGACATGGTTTATACTTAGGTATCTTAGTCTACTTCTAAGCTAAGTTAGAAAAGTAGAGCACGTTAATTTAACTACCTCCCCTAGTTATCTATTGCTGTCTAATAAGGACTAAATTAATGCTTGTAGTTGTATGCTTTCTAGTTATACATGCTCTCCTACAATTTCATCCGTCTAAACTACCTTATTGTTCCCCTTCCCCTCCCTATCTTGTACTACAAACTTGCCTCTATGCATGCTATATAGCTTTATTAAAGCGCCTAACTTTAACTTTACTTGCCTTCTAATTAAGCTAATTAAGAAAATCTGTTATTGTTTAATGTTTGTATTAAGGTAACTATGTATTCTTGCAGCCTATTCTAAGATATCCTGTAGAACAGCCTCCTTGTTAATAACGCTTTTGTTATTATTACTGTAGATACAGCCAGTTAACCACTTAACAAGACCCTACACTGTTATAGATTCTGTAGGTAGTTGAATATTGCTTAGCAGCAGGAACTTAGGACATACTACAACTGCTACTCTGCCCTAGTTAAGCTTAGTAGGGAAGGAGCGAAGTAGTACTTAGCTCCTTAGCATTAGTTCTAGTGCACATTCCTAAGGTTTTAGGGCGCTTACTCTTGCCTAAAACACTAGGATGTTGTGGGGCCAGCCTGTTGTCCTAATAATCGTAAGATGTTGTAGTAGTCTCCTTTTTAATTATTCTTTAGTACATCTCTATTGCTAGGTGGACGTACAGTTGTAATAAGGCTAGGTTTAGCTTAAATATACTAAGACTCTACATTTGTTACACTGCAAAGCATTAGCGCTAGTCTATAAGCAACTTTGTATGTAGAATTACAACCTAGATAGAATATTATAGTACTCTTTGTTAAGGTGCTAGAATTTTAATAAATAAGAGAGTCTATTAATGTTTATGAAATAAAGCGTTTGTAAATCTACTAGGGCCACCCTAGCAATAACTAAATTGTTCTTCTTAACTAACAAAACAACAGAGAATATCTTAGCTATCTTATCTTGTGTTACTAGCATAGTGTAAAAGAAGAGACAGATTATGCTAAAGAATAGCTTTGTAAAATAAGTCTCTCTAGGCATGTCTAGATAGGACATACTATCTGCGTTAATTATAGACATCTAGCACTCTTGCAACTTCACAGATATATCCCTAGTGTACTAGGGCGTACTAATAAGGAAGCCCTTGTAGTTGCAGGTGTTAACGTAGGGGAGGCAGAGCTCTAGTTAGGAAGGAACAGCTTTGCGTATGTTTGTTTAGAGGGAGGTTGTTGCTCCTAGCATTGTCTCTAATAAGAACTAATTACTTTCGCTGCAGCAATTAATACTATAGATGCCTCTGGTTTAGAGACAATCTAGTGGTAATGTGTCGCCTGGTTTGGAGGAAGAGCAGGGTTTAACAAGCAAGGCTGGGTAGGATACAGGTATTAAACCAGCTGCCAGCAGAGGTGCACTATAGTCTTTAGACTTAAGATAATACAAGTTAGTGTTATTTCTGCTTAAAGCTATATGTTGTTCTTCTACGTTATTGCACAATTGTGAACACGCTAAAGTATTTAACTAATAGAGACTAGCTAGACTATAGGCTAGCAGCCTAGACGTCTTGCTAATAGTTTAGTAGTATAACATTAATGTTATAGAGTATTCTGCTGTAGGTTAGCAGGCAGGTAATAGTTGCAGCTTATTACTTCCTAGGGTAGGATTAGAATTGTAAGGGGTACCTAAATAACCTTAGGAGTTAGCACAATAATTGTAACTTGCAAACATAGGATCTTACCTTTATTCTAGGTGCTTCTAAGGTACGCAGTAATGCATAGTAGGTAAGTTAGATTCATAGACAATAGATAATAACAGATTAGGGCAGGACAAGTTCATGCATATAAGAAGCGATAGAATGCAATAGGTTATATACACTTTATTAACTTTTGCACTAGGCAAGGTTGTCTTAGCTTGATACGTGCAAGGTGCATATAGCTACTAGACCCCTAGTCTCTTTATTAGAGCTAGACATAACTCTCTACGTAAGAAGTAGTATATTGTAAGATTATTTCTCTTGTAAGGAGGTGCTGTTAGTATAACGCAGGACAATAGGAGAATACAACGCGCAGTTAATACAAGCTTGCTAATCTTTAACAGTTTTTAACATCTTTGCATATAGCATTATGTTTTCTAACACTATAATTGCATCTTAGATAGTTTCTTCTAGATAGTAAGGCATATGTTTAAACCTACAAGCCCTGTTTAGGGTATCTACTTGTTTAAAAAGCTCTCTAGTGCTAAGATTTTGTAACACGTTTGTCTATATGTTAATTTAGCGAAGCTGTTTAACTATCGCCTTCTAAGTATTGTGCACAGAATAGTGCATAACGTATAGAAGATTGTAATCTACCTATGTCTAATTGTTTAAAAGCTTATAATAGGGCAGAGGAGTAGGTTTAAGAGGGTTCTGTTAGTCTTTATAGTAAGCAGCAGCCTTGCTATAGTTCTATTAGCACTACTTATAGCGCTGTAGGATTATAGATACCTAGTTGTAGATATCTTATGTAGACTACAAGTTAAGGCAATGTTAGGCGTTGTACTGTGAAGAGTAGGTAAAGGCAGTAGAGCAGGAGGTATTTTAGCCAGCTAAGTTGTGTAGAGGTTAGGATATATTTGCTAATAAACTTAAGGGTAAAGGAACATAGCTTAAAGAGATTATGTTCTTTATAGTAGCTAGATTGTATTATATTAGGAGCTTAAAGTTAAAGTATTTAGTATAAAGAGGGGTATAAAGGGGCTGTTCCTAAAAGATACATTGCTGCACAATTACCTGCGTTTATGTGTATTTGAAACTAGCAAATTTTACTAGTTCCTGCATATGCATGCAGTAATTGCTCTTTATAGATAGACCTATGCAAGGTGTTAGCGTAGAAGTATAAGTAGTATCGCAGCGCTTTCTAAATAGACAGCTGCATAATAGACAATAGAAGTCTTGTAGGGATTAACGTACTAACACGCAGTTATATCGCCTACACATGCGTATTCCACAATTCATTCTAGCTTTATAGATGATTAGAAAATTATTAATGTGGATAATTGCTACAGGAAACATACAAGAGGTAAAAGTTGCATATAATTGCTTAAAACGTTAACTGCCCCCTCCTTATATTTTTAGGAGTACTAATGTGCCTAGGCGTCTGAGCTGTAATTAATCTACATAGTGCATGCGTTAACTTCTTGTTAATGTTGCTTATAGTACATGATTGTTTAAACGTTATATAAGAACTAAGCTAGAGACAAAATCGCTGCTTAACTTCAAGATAGTAAACAGCAAAGGTAGCCTGTAATCTGTTAAAGTATAGGTCTTCTACAAGTCTAGACCTTACAACAGTATTCTTTCTGTATTATAGTAACCTCTTCCCTAAATAAACTAGTCCTTGTTACTTTGTAGGAGACTTTAACACAAACAACGCCATTTACCGTCTATAACGTAACCTTAGGAGCCTCCTTTTTTTCCACCTAGGTTTCCACCTAGGTCTCTTCCTTCTCTCTATGCGCTGAAGCCCTACTTAGGCTAGTCTGAATCTTGTCAAGCAAATTCTCGTGATCCTATGCGTTAGCCGAATTGGGACGGCTATCGCGCTTATGTGGATGTATCTTCTAAATCTAGCCTAACAAGGCTCGCTTAATCAAAGAAACACACTCTCTTAGGCTTCCATGATTGGGATCTGGCTCTAAGTCTTCTGCAGCCAGAGCTGGCGACTGTACTTGAGCAAGAGTGGCAAACGTAGGCTAGTTGTTTGTTTGAACTGCTGTGCTTATGCAAATCTCCTGTATTTGTTAGGAATAGGTATCAAGAAACTAACGTGGCAAACATACTTCCTGCAGCCAGAGTCTAGGCACATGCTGTAGACTATCACAGGTATCGCTTTGCCTAACAAGAAGTAACTTGCACATCCATCCAATTGGGAGGTAAAAGTGATTGTCCTCCTCGTCGTTCGCCTGATCCACTGGGGAGGCCGGCAGGATTGCTTCTGTACTATGGTTGTACTGAGCAACGGATGGCTGAAATTGATGCATTCTAAATATGGCTGTGGCTCAGAACAAAACTCAGGTAATACCTTCAGGAAGGTCACTGGTGAAGGACGCAAGGGCGGTGAATCGATGGATTTGAAGGACCTTTCAGCCTCGTGGGATGTGACCTTGATATAACACAGACAGTTTGGACCTTCAATTACAGCGAACGCATGATGCCCAAGCGCTTTTCATTGTAAATGGGGTCAACGGCAATCGCGGACGCGGATACGGCCCCTTCGCGCCAATCACCCACCAGCCGAGGCGCTATTGTAAAAGCTGACAATGATTCTGAGGCCGATCGCTAGCTTGCTCGTATGCTCATGCTCAGCAATACGCACATCTAAAAGAAAGGTCACGGCTTCGGACCCTCAGCAGTGACGGCGATTGTGGCTAGGAGAATGAGGAATTCCCGTACGGCAGCACCCCCATCGAAACGCCCGTAACCCAACAGAAGAGGGCCATGCCTATTCTAGGAGGGGTTCAAACAAGCCCTGGGGAAGACGAAGCGAAGGGACGTGAAGATGTGGGTAGGAGGAAGTCTGTGCAGTATCTGATAGAGGGTGCGGCTGACGTCTTGGTGGTGTGTGTAATGAAGAGACGGCAGAGACGCCGTAGGTGCCAAGCAAGTCTGCTGGCGCTTGCATCAACCTTAACCTTAACGCACAATTAGAATCTAAGTGATTAATAGGAGTTTGCAGCGTAGCAGGACAGAAGAGAGGTTTTAGTACAGCATGTAGTTTCTAGGTAGACTGCTGCATGCATGAACTGTGCAAGAGGCACGCCTAATCTTTATAAGTACTAGCTTTCTTGTTGTTATGCACATGGTGCGTTAGGGTCACGCAAAATTGGCTTAGGGCAAGAATCCTAAAGCGTTTTAGCACCTCTTATTAAGAGGTGCTAAAACGTTTTAAGAGTTCCTTTTGCATTCACTCTTCTAAACTGTAACCTCTAAGCCCTCTGTTTAGAATAGCATCCCTTAACGTAGTTAGGCTACAGTTAGTCTTACTACCTATAATATTAGCAAATAAGGCAAGAATTATATTATAACTAAATGTTTATTAGTAGCTTACTTCACTTAAGGCTATGCTAGCTAGTTTCTGTTAATTCCTTAGGAAAGGAACTCTTTTAGAGGGCTGTGAACTTCTTATTGCAGCTTTTAGGGCCTAGGACTTATTAATATCTGTCTAGAATCTCCAGACCCCGCCCCGAACCGTGCACGTGGAGCAACATCACCAGCCACATAATGACGCGCCACACAACGATGCGCCACACAACGATGCGCTACACAACAACGCGATACCACACAATGCAATACAACACGATACACACAAGAACACAAAACCTCACAAACCTACCAACAATTACTTTTAAAAGATGTTTAAAAAGGCGAAGTTCTATAGAATTAATAGACTTGTTAGGGTGGTAAATTCCTTTGCTAAGCTTGTAGATCTCTTGACTTTTTCTACACTTGATTATCTAAAGGATCCTAAACCTAAAAACCTAATTACACAGGCAATAGCAATATTCTAAACTCTCTAAGAGGTCTTAGATAGGAAGTACCTGATTTATTTTGCTAATGCAGTAGAGCGATGTGTCCTAACAACTTCTATTAAGGGGTTAGAACAAACAAAGAAAACAGCTGCTTTTAACTAGATATGTGCACAACTAGGGAAAGGTAAGAAAGAAGTAGCTAATATAGACACTTTAGGCAAGAAATATCTTACATAGATAGAAAAGGGAGGTGTAGCTTCTTTATACTTAATTAATTGCGCAATATCTAAGTAAGCACAGAGGCCCTTAACAAAAGCACACTTTAACGTTTATAGCATAATCTAACTTAACAACAAAGAAGTAACAGTACTGTGCGAATATCGCAAGGTTAAAATGCCTAAAAAGGAGAAAGTCTCTATAGATACTAACATTAATGTTGCAATGTTACTTTGTGCTAGTCTTCTAGCCCTAGGCTTTAAAGACGCTGATATTGCAAGAGGTAACACTACTTTAACAAAAATTATCAGCTAAACAGTTAAGACAGAACTAGAGCCTAATTAACAGGTCTGTTAAAGACGTGCTAGCAACCAACATCTCTATAGCAATTAGACTATCTTAGGATCTTTAGACTAATGTTCTATTATTACTGCGTTAGCAGAGAACTCTACTATATTTTATTTAGAAAACCCTTTAGTCTTAGTAAGGATATTAAAGAAGAGAAAAAGAAAAGACTTAGAAGGAAACAGTTAACCTACTATATCTAATGTTAAATTAAAAACTTCCTAGAAAAGATTAATCCTAAAGCTACAACATAATAGGGTAATAGCTTAAGCTACCCTATGCTTTAAAGAGGGACGCAATATGCAGCGCGTAGATACTATAGACCTATATGCGCCAGTGTTATATTAAGATAATGTTGTTAAGGCGTGTAAAACTCTACGTAAAGCTAAAGTTAAAGAGAGACATAGGACAGAGACTAGGAGTAAGTTACTTCTAGGTCTTTCTCTTAATTAGTAGCTAATGCGATAATAGCAGAAGGCTGCTAAACTCTAGTGCTAATTACTAATAGCGTAATTGCTAACTATAATAGTTCCTTTTCTCTATAGCCCTCTAGCTAGGACAGACCTAAGTATTCGCATTCTACAATCCTTCCTTATTTAACACCTATAGAGGTTATCTATAGTTTAGCTACTAGCTTTATAGGCGGCAGTAGAGAAGGGTCTACTCTAGCTAAGACAATAAGACAGTTTCTACTACCCTGTAAGTATATGTGCACTTCTTTAAGATTTACTACTCTAACATATTACTAGATAAGTAAGTTATTACGCTTAACAAACCTAGGGCTAAGGTTTTTACTACAACACATGTAGAATAGTTATTAACAAGAGTTAACTTAGCGCGACCTACATTAAGTTAGCAGGACACTATACTTAGAGCGAATAGTATTTATAATTATTTGTCTACTAACGTCGCACTGCTAACCTATTATAGATAACCTATAGTCCCCTGAACTGGCTAGATATAGCGTCCTAGGTGATATTTTAGATAATAGTCTAGTGCTAAGATTAAGCGATTATTTTCCTAAAGAAAGTCTGCTAAATTTAAGCAATTATTTCCCTAGAGAAACTGCTATAGATATAAATTATTGTCGCGCAACTAAGCGCGTGGAGTTACATACGCAGCTTGTTTTCTAACAGAGCGTGCCAATTTGGTTAAGCTGCTCTACCCTAGCAACGCTAGTTCTAAGCGGCCCTAATACTAGCCAAACGCTTGTTAAGCGAGATCACGTAACCTACACATTTTATTTGTATTTAAGCAGCACGTTCTATATAGAAAAATAGACACTAATTAAATTAATTAATTACTTAAGTATAGTCCTGTAAGCTCTGTTACAGTTATAAGCCTAGCTTCCTAAGCACAGTAGATCTCCCTGCGCACTTAGCAAACGAGCTTGTTAGACTTAGCTTAACTGCTCTAATTACCTAATTATCTTTCTATCCCTACTAAACGCTACTATAGGCGAGCTTGTTAACTATAATAAGCAAGCTCTCTTAGGTGTCCCTACAGGACCCTATTAGCTTAAAACAAGATCTAATTAGCCTAATTAGTACATCTAACTTACGTAGCACGCTAAGCTTTGTAACGTATAGGATATAGTAGATCTAGACGCTAAAGACGCCCTAGGCATGCACAAAGAAGCGCCTAAACTACCTATTATAGGCTCGCTCCCTACTTAACTACTAGCTTAATCTACTTAAAGCTAGAGCACCTAACCTAATAAGCCTCTAGGCTAAACAAGCGTTAAGAACTATAACAAGGAGCTCCTTAGATACAAGATTAGAGCGAGCGAGTAGGCTGCTAAGGCGGAGCGCCTTTAGAAGATCTAGAACTAGGTTAATATAATAGTATTGCTATTAATCCTCTTACTAGTAATAGTAAAGCTTGTTACTAATAACACTACGACGCTGTAATTGCTTATGCAAGCACTAAAAGAGGAGCTTGCTCTAACAGATGTTAGCACCTAGAACTAGGTTAGGGCAGAATACTAACAGTATCTTAGAGCGGCTAAACAGTTAAGAGCTGCTCTATAAGACTAGTACAACAGGTAGTTATACCTCTATAGAAGAGCTAAGTTATACAAGCTTCTAGAGGTTAATAGGGCGCTTGCTGTGCAGGATTTCTTAGATGCCTTAAGTTATAGGATTGCCCTAGATTAGGCTTGTACTATAAACTAAAGGATTATCTAGGATAGTATCCTAGGGCTTAATTTACTTAATTTAGACAAAGTAAGTAGGGTCTTTAGTAGTTTGATGCATAAGCACACTATAAGAGTAGGGAAAGATAACCTAGGAGTATTTGCAACGTTTAGAAGCTAAACAGATACTACTTAAGCTCCTGCTACTAACTCTAAGAGCTTAAGTAGGTACTCCTGCCCTTGTAAACAAAAAGGAGAAACTTATAAGTAGAAACTAACTAACTGCTGACGCCTAGAGACAGCAGTTAGAGGGAGCTCCTTACTACCTATCTACATAAGCGAAAGCTATTGCAAGGATACTCTCTAGAGGCTTAAGAGCCAAGAGTATACAGATACTAGGAAGGCAATTAAGCAGCTTAATTAGACCCTAAAAGCTCTATTAGCAATAACAGCTCTACTAGCAAAAGGTATCCTACCTAAAGTTAAGTTTCCTAGCAATGTACAGGCTGCTCTAATTAATCTAAAAATAATGCAACTGAGCAACCTAGCTAAGAAACCTAGGGTTTACAACCTTATAGATTTTAACACTTATCTGCTCTTAGAGAGTACAATTTTAGATAATAGAGTGGCTACACACTTAGTTAACAGCGCGGATTAGCTTATACCTAGGTTATTTTGCCTAGCTAACTCTACTAACACTGTAGAGGCAGGCACACAAGCGTTTCTAGTAGTAGGATAAGGAGCTTATTTGTTTAAAAACGCGTTACATAGAAAGCGCAGCCTATATACAGAAGACCTGCTCCTTAAGGATGTAGTAGTAGTAGAAGGTTTCTACGTTAACATTATTTCTAAGGCACGCCTCTAAGAGAAAGGAGTTTAGTACTTAGGGCTAGACAGCTCGCTCTAAGTAGGGTACATTAACAATCTAAATAGGAGCGTTATATGTGCTACCCTTAAGCGCGCTTACAACCTCACCTTCTTTAAATACAAGCTACTATCCTACTACCCTCTAATCCTTAACGCAGTGACAAAATAATTGTATAAGTCTTACCTACAAAGCTCTGCTAAACACCTCTGGCACGCTAGAGTAGGTTATCTAGGCCTAGAAGCTCTGAAGGCACTAGTACAACGAGCGTGTAGCGTACATATTACTAGCACGCTCTAAAAGATTGTAAGGTCTGCTTAATAACCTACGCTAAGCAAGTTATATCTTAATAGAAACAGGAAAAACCTGCTAAACCCTTTTAGAGAATTAGCTAGGATCTGTTTAATATGCCTATAGGAAGGAGTAGCAAATTATAGATACTTTTAATTAAGGAGTACTATAGTAGGAAGCTCTTTATGTACTTACTTCTAGGGAAGACTTAAGTAGAGATACTGCAGGTACTTATAAGTTTCTTAAGCTAGGTACGTACCTAGTACAAGCTCTGTATCTGTAAGATAAGTTAAGACAATAATACTACTACTCTCCTATAGCAAGGGAGCTCCTAATATAAGCGCTAGGCGATTAATAAGGGAATAGATATTAAGCGTATACCTCTATATACCCACAAGCTAAACAGGGCAGCAGAAAGAGTAGGGCAGGAAATAATTACTAAATCTATTAAAATAAGGAGTAGTGCAAACCTACCTAAGAAGCTCTAGCTAGAGGTTGTAGCAGCAGTAACATAGCTCTATAACATAAGTCTAACTTACTTAAACAAGCTCTAGAGCCTAAACAAAGAGCTTAATTGCTAGTTTACTTACTATTTCTACTAGTACAAACCTAAGCAGGTAAGAGCACTAACAGCCAATCTAAGACCTGATTGGAGCGGGATATACGCCTATAGCTGCAGAGCGTATCCCTAAACAGGGAACAAGCAGCTGGGCGTAAGCAGAGAAGCTTTAAAGTAACTCTAAGGGGTTATATTAGATACTTAGTAGGGTACTAAGCTTCTAATATATACTAGATATAGGTCCTTAAACTAAACTAGGTAATTATAACGCGCAACGTAACCTTTAATAAGGAGCTCTTTTATAACAAATTAGATAAGTTGTTAGCCCTTATAGTCTAAGAAGCGGAAGTAGTTATAGATATTCTATATAAACCTAATAAGATAGAGGTAGGAGAAGCAATAGAGCTCCCCCTTAAACAAAGAGACCTATCGCTTAGCTTGTCTACTAAGCACCAGCTTAGGGGTGACACTTAGGGAGAACCTTAATTGCTAGAAGGCTAGTCTAGTAGAGAGGGAGCCCCTAGGATAGATACTGCACGCGTGGCAAGCTTAGCTAGCAAGCTGCTAGAGATCCGTGCAGAACAATACTAAGAAACAGGTTTACTTTCCCCTAACTAAACGCCTAAACTAGAGCAGTTTAGTATAGGCAGGGAAGCTCCTAATAAGGAGGATAATCTAACTAGTAGCTTACGGGAAGTGCACTTAACTATAGAAGAAGGGAGCGAGCTAGTAGATAGTAAGGATCTTAATAATCTACTAAGACCTGCTTTGCTGCTTGTTCTAATACCTTCTTAAAGATTAACGCAAGTGGATAAGGCAGGCAGGAGACGCGCGTATCAGTGGAGAGTCTAGGGCCTACCTACAAGATAGAGCTGCTAGATAGAGAACTGTAAGCGTGACAAGCCTGCTGCTAACAATAATAGAGCAGGTTAGTACTCTGTAATAAGCTTGATAAATAATTACAGATACACCTAGCTTATCTACCTACTATTTGAACATGTGAACAAATATAGCATAGATAGAAGAGAGCTACTTACTGCCTACGCGGTAATTGTTGCCTTAACCCTAAAAAAGGAAAGACTAGTTACTTAAAATAAGCGCTAGTTACATAGGGACGAGCTCTCTCTACTGCTAAACAAATAGAAAGATCTACTCTATTACCTACTAGGAGCTCTTTTTGCTAGGCCTGCTAAAAAGAGATAGACACGCTTATTAAGAAGGAAACGTAGAGAGAAATTAACTAATTAAGTGCCTTATTAAGGCCCCTGCTGCTTAAATAGGTCTTTACCTACAAATTTAACTAGGATAGCTACTTTCTTAAATGTAAGGCAAGGATATGCGTACGTAGAGATCTACAGGCAAAGGATTTAATTGTCTTAACCTACGCTACAACGCTTGCTGCTTGCTTGTTTTGCACTGTAGTAGCAATTGCAGCCTAGTTTAACCTAGAGCTCTGTTAGTATAATGTAACTAGCGCGTTTCTAAACGTAAGCTGCTAAGACAAACCTTAGGTGCTCTATAAATTACTAGATAGATTTAAGAAACCTAAGCGAGTTGTTCTACTACTATAAGCTCTATATAGGTTACGCAATTCGCTAGTCCTATAGTATAAAGAGCTCTCTAGTACGCTCTAGAAGCTTAGTCTCTTAGTATTAAAAGAAGAGCTGTGCCTGTTCTATAATCCTAAACAGAAAATAGTGCTACTCTTCTATATTAACAATATTCTCCTTGCCTATTACAGCGACAATTAAGCTGCTGCTAAACAGCTAATAAGCTTATTAATAGAAAAATACTAAATTAAAGACTATAGAGCTGCTAAATAGTTTCTAGGCGTTTAAATAATTAGAAACAGAGAGGCTTATACTATAACTCTTGCGCACGACTCCTATATTAATAAGCTTACTACTAAATTTAAGATAGTAGAGAAGGGTACCTTCCCTACAATCTTATTTCCTATAGAAGAGCTGCTTAAATATAGTAGAGAAGCTTTAAAACAAGAGGTTAAAGCGTTTTAAGAACAAGTTAGGTCTATACTCTATACAGCAATTATAATTTAACTAGATGTAGCATACGCTGCCTCTTAGCTATCTTATTATTTAATAAATCTAGGAGCAGCTTACTTTAAAGTAGCTGCTTAGGTTTTAGCTTATTTGTATAGAACAAAGCATCTAGGTATAAGGTACAGCGCTTATAAAGGCAGTTATCTGCTTATATATAGAGACGCCTTATTTGCTAACAATAGAGAGTCCTATTAATCTTCCTAGGGGTATATTGTGTAGCTCTTTAGTAGTCTAATTATCTAGAAAGCTGCACGGCAGTTAACAGTAACTACTTCTACTACTAAGGCTGAATTACTTGCTTTAGAGCATGTAGCTAAAGAGTTAGTAGCTCTAAAACAATTCCTAGGAGAACTTTAGCTAGACTTAGGGGTGCTGTAGGAGATTTTCTGTAATAACTAACAAACTATCTAACTAGTAGTTAAAGAGAGCAAGTAGCTTACTACCTAGCTGCGCTATATAGATATCTAAAATATATAGTTAAAACAAGAGTACGCTAAGGGAAACCTCTAAGTAACCTACCTTAAAACAAGTAAGATGCTAGCTAACAGCCTTATAAAAGCGCTTTCTAGATAAGCTTATAAGCGCTTTCTGTCGCATTTAAACTTATAGAGCATTAGTTAAGAGAGGAAAGACTTAGTTATAAAAAGAGCAGGTTAATAGAGAAAGAGAAGATCTTTAAATTACTAGGGAGGACAACCCCTCCCTAAATAGGTATAAGTCTCCCTAGACTGCTAGTAGTAGCTCTTTTAAGCGCACGCCTAGCAGCTAAGGAGCTTACAAAAACAAATTAACTATAGGTAGGGAGGATAACCCCTCCCTATAGGTTTTATCTTAAAGAACCTACTTACAAATAGGTACTTAAAATTTATACCTATCTACAAGTAGGCCCTTTACTACCTAGATAGCAGTACGTAGGTTAGTAGCCTGCTAAACGCTTGTTAGCTACTGTTATTATCTAAAAACTAAGTTACTTACTAAAGTTGTTACTCTGCTAGAGGAAGCAAGCTTCTCTACTAGTTCTAGCCTAAGCGGCTTAAGGGTGGGGGAGCAGGCAGTAGGAGTGCCTAAAGGCACAACGCTAGCAGCACTTGCTGTAGTAGCTAGTAGTAGCGTTGTTAACGCACAGCGTAACTAAGCTGCTTGCTAGCAGCGCGTCTACATAGTACGCGCAGGGTATTAACCTGCGCGCACTAGGCACTAGAGCGCCTAAGGTAGGGGCAGGCAGTGTAGGCGTGAGCATAGGCGGCAGCGGCAGCGCAGCAGCGTAGGTAGCAGTAGTAGCGGCAGCTATAGCAGTAGTAGCAGCAGCAACTGCTAAAGGAGCAGGCGGAGCTGCAACTACAGGCTTAGGCAAGGGCAAGCAGGCAGCTAGCAGCTAGCTAGCTTAGGCAGCAGCTTAGGCAGTAGAGGCAGCAGCAGTGCGCGCGCAGCGCTAGGTTTTAGTCTATTTCTATAACCTAAGTTAGCAAAACCTCTAGAAAAGAGCTAGAAAAACGTTAATAGTAAGATTAGTTAGATAACGTCTAATAATAAAGCTCTTAACTAATTAAGAAGCTAGAAACAATTAGCTAGAGAGTGCTTAGGTGCTTAGAAAACAATTTAGTATACTTATAGGCATATTAATAGATATAACTAGAGAAATAGAGAAATTAAGTAGGTAGGACGCTTATATAGGGAAGCAACTAGGTTAGTAAAGGTAAAGCTGCTAGATTATAGTCCTTACGCTTACTCTTACTACCTAGAAATGCTTAACCTAAGAAGTGCTTACCTTAACTATAACTAAGCAGCTTAATAGCTAGCTATAGGCTTAGAAAATTTAGCTATTAAAAAAAAAAAAAACAAGCGCCTAAACTAGCAACAAACTGCTTGCAAAAAGTAGCCTAAAAGTTAGAGAGGTCTCTTAAAAGGAAGAGTACCTAGAGTATGCTATAGACGCGTAGTAATCTTAGATATCTAAGGAAATATAAAAATCTAAGATTAGAGCCCTACAATTACTAAGGGCACGCTCCTAGTTTAGTTGTTCCTAATATAGGATTAACTAGGGGGTGTGTTGCGTAACTAAGCGCGTAGAGTTATATACGCAGCTTGTTTTCTAATAGAGCGTGCTAATTTAGTTAAGCTGCTCTACTCTAGCAACGCTAGTTCTAAGCAGCCCTAATACTAGCTAAACGCTTGTTAAGTAAGATTACGTAACCTACACATTTTATTTATATTTAAGCAGCACGTTCTATATAGAAAAATAGACACTAATTAAATTAATTAATTACTTAAGTATAGTCCTGTAAGCTCTGTTACAATTATATTAAGGAGTAGGAAGGCTAATATACACTAACAAAGTAATTTTAGCATGCAACACTATAAATAGCACATTATTTAGCTATAGGTAGTAGAGGTCTTCGCTAATAATATTTAGGCCTAGACTAATCTCCTACTTATTAGGCCTAGCTTGTCCCTTTCTCTAAGTTAGCAGCACCTTCCCTATTATCTCTTTAGAGTCTATAAGAGGTTTTAGAATTGCGACTTCGCCTAGTCCTGTTTAGATAGGGCTACTTGTACACAGAAGCGCTGTTGCCTTAGGAATCTTTAGGGGTTTTAGTAACGCGCCTAATTTAGATTAGATATCCTTGCCCTTCTTGCCCTTAGATAGATTAGCAGATAGTTAAAAATAGCATTCTAATACATACTATATAGACTATCTCTGTTTGCACATCTTCTAATCTAGTTGCGTCTTTATATTAAAATAGAGTTGTACCCTTCTCTTTTATATTAAATAGACTAGGAGCTCTAAGAGTAACAGCAGCGACAAGCTTATCTAGACGTGTTATTGAAGATATAATAGTATATAGTAACATAGAGTAGAGTAGGCTATTAGTATGTTAAAGATAAAGATAATAAGTACACTAGTTAGCATAAGTAGCAACGTTGAGGTTATATAGTATAACTTATGTAATTATGTAATTACAATTATATGTTATCTATTGCTAAGACTAACGTGTTGCTAATTACACTAGAAAGTAATAGCTAACTGTTTTTGTATAAAAAGTTAACTATGTTTAAGAGGCTAACGCTGCAGAGTTGTCTAAGGTGCTATTCTATTGCTTAGCTGATGCTGTTGTTATTGCAGGACCCTGGTACTTAGCTAATCGCAGTACACAGTTCTCTAACTCAGATGCCTTATCTAAACTATTGTCCTTAACTCTATTAGCTGTTACATGTTCTGTTTAAGAAGCAGTTGTTAAAGCTAGCGCAGCGGCGTTGTTACTAGGCATGTTAGAATAGCAGGAGACTGCTGAAAGCATTAATAAATTTGTTTCTACGTGAGTTAAGAGGTACTAACCTGGCTTAGACAAAGGAGGAGAGTGTATTAAGTAAAGATTCAAGAGGATTACGCATACAAATCCTAGAGGAAGTCTATAACTAGTAAAGTTAACTAAAGAGTTAGTAGGCTAATTATGCTCTACACACAGGCTATTATAAATGCTTTAGACAGTGCTAGGCGTTAGGAGCGTGAACAAGCAGGTAAGGAACAAGTATATTGCGATCTGTCGTGCCGCAGAAGACAGGGAATAGAGGGTATGAGATAGAGCTGTAGTAGGAAGAGGCTAGGCAGCTGATGCTGGGAACGAAGAATCAAAGTTAACATGTAATACTTTATACCCTCACGTCTACGCTAATGCTTAATAGAGTTTCTTCTTTTGTCTAGGCTCCCTGTTCCTGCAGAAGGATAATGTGCATACAGTAGCATACTCCTCGCTATAGTGCTGCAGGTGTAAAGGGGCTTGCAGTGCTTATAGCTCACAGAGACAACAAGCTTAATAGAAGTTAAATAACATAGACTAGTTCTGTTCTGTTAGTCGCATATTCGCAACTAGGAGGAAAAGGTGAATATTGTCTGCATATGCTGATATTCACAATTACTTGATGCCTCGTAAATACTCTTGATTGGTTAATTACATGATCCGCTTCTTAGTATATCTATATCAAGGGTATAAAAAGTGGTAAATCAGCCGCTCGCTTAAGTCAACAACCAAGTCCACACCCAAGTCCACGCTCAAGTCCACACCCAAGTCCATCCCAAGTACCCGTACTAATGTAACGTGTTCCATGGGCGAGCGACGCACCCCACCAAACTTACGCACCTCTCTCATCTCAACGTACAATGGCTCAACGCAGCGCTACTCTGTTAGCATTAAATGAAGTAGACGTTCAGCTTGCTATCTCTTCTATTAAATCTCATCAAATACAGAGCAATTGCAAGGCTGCTGTTATCTATAGCGTGTCTGAACGAACAATCTGCCGCTGGTATACCTGCCTGACGCGATTGCCAGCCTAACTTGACGAAGCTCATCCAGCGAGAGCAGGAGATTATTTTCAGACATATACTCGACCCAGATACATTTGGATTTGCGCCTACGTACGCAGCTGTACGTGATATAGCTGATAAGCTGCTCGCTGTGGAGGACGCGTAGGAATTAACTAGCCATCTGCCTTTGTTAAGCGTACAGACAGTCTCACAACGCGCTTCAATCAAGCGTATAATAGGCAGCGAGCTCTATGCGAGGATCTAGCCCTAATTAGGAGCTGATTTAAGCTTGTAGAGGAGACAAAGGCTAAGTACAGCATCTGCGATGATGACGTCTATAACTTTGACAAGGCTGGCTTTATAATAGGCAAGATCACAACTCAGCTTGTTGTAATAGGATCAGAGAGGAGAGGCAGGCTAAAGAGTATCTAGCTAGGCAATCGCGAGTGGGTGACAGCAATAGCTGTAATCAACGCTGCTGGCTGGTCAGTCCCGCTGTTCCTTATCTTTGCTGGCCAGTATCATCTATTAGCTGGGTATTAGGAAGCAGAGATCCCACGCGACTGGGTGATTGCAGTCAGTGACAATAGCTAGACAAACAACAAGCTAGGAGTAGAGTGGCTGAAGCACTTTAACGCTTATATAAAGACTTGCGTTGTTAGTGCGCGTCGCCTGCTGATCCTTAATGGCCACAAGAGCCACTACTCTCTTGAGTTTTAAGAGCTTTGCATAGAGAACAATATCTATACGCTCTGCATGCCGCCTTACTTATAACACCTGCTGCAGCTGCTTAATGTTGGCTGCTTTTCGCTGTTGGAGCGCGCGTACAGCCGTAAGGTTAAGAGCCTAATCTGCCACTACATCAACCACATCACCAAGCTTGAGTTCCTGCCAGCCTTTAAGGCAGCGTTCAATTAATTGTTCACCTTAACTAATATCCGCTCTGCCTTTTGAGGCGCAGGCCTTGTGCCCCTGCAACCAGACGCTGTGCTGTCAAAGGTGGACGTGCAGCTACGTATGCCTACTCCAGCTGCTCTGCCAGAGGCTCCTTGGGAAGCTCGTATGCGAGCTTGAAGCTCAATCAACGTTGATACGTGAGCGCGTTCGACATGACGGCCGTCATTGCTCATCAGTGCAGTGCCAATCACCTCGACACAAAATCGAAACAAACGAAGATCGATCGCGATTTCACAGCGAATGGGTGTCGTGAAGCTAATCGGAGCTAGCGAGATTGGTCAAAGATGTGGCAGGGGTGTAAATACGTTAAACCCGAAATGATCTTCGAGTGGAAATTTCCACTCGAAGATCATTTTGAGCGTAGCGCAGGTGGCACGGTTAGTTCCTCACAATGTCAGCGTCCGTTTTGTCACATTGTCCCTCTACTTCACAAAATGGGTGCCGTAATCAGCAAGTCTGTCAAGTCACAACTCGAGACAAGAACTTTGGAGGAGCTGTTGTCCGACGACGAGGTGACTTTTTCAACGATGCCTGAAACTGACCATGAACGCTAATGTATTATCAGTACGTGAAAGGTTTACAGGAAATATCATCAGGCCTCGGAGATAATGCCCGGAGAAATCTTATGATGCTTTCACATAAAAGACATGCGGATAGGCCTGCGGATAGGCCTGCGAAAAGGCCTGCGAAAGCAGTCCAGAGTACCATTGTAAGGAAATTGACGCAAAAGAATCTTACAAAAGTAGCCGCTGCAGGTACCAGTACTACTACGCTAGGTGCTGTGACACCTTTGTCAATGATATCAGACACAGCCTCGCAGACGGCCTTATCAGATGCAACCCCAGGCAAAGACAAGCGAATTGGACGGGTGTGGAACATCAAAAAAGAGGAGGTTTCCCTGCCATCGGAGATTGCTAGGTCGTTTGATATATGGAGAGCCAACCCTTCAGCCTTTTTACAAAATGGAAGCTTACAGGTTCCTTCATCTCCTCAGGAATACTACGACTACACGCTATCTTTACGCAGTTCTATCGCTATCAACAGAGTTCGATGGAGATTCATAACGACTGCATATCACGACGTTGTCTCTAATCTGTCTCGGTCTTCCAGGAATACGATCACCAAAGAAGCAGTTGCCTTCGTAGTTGCTGTAGTTTGCCCATCTTCCTTCTTGGGTTGTCGGACAGAGGCCACAAATAACATTATAACCTGGGCAAAAGAAGGTGCGAAGTATCGAGCTCTCGCCGACGCGATAGGGGGCACTTGGTCTTACTTTTTCCTTCCATCCATCGGTGAATCAAAGTAAGCAATTGTGTCTGGAATAATTGCTTTATCTAACGTTTTTAGCTGGACAACGGTTCTTAACAAAGATGAGATTAAGGCAGCCGGTAAGCTACTCGTTGGTCTTGGCATACACGAGGAAGCCAAGCGACTAGATGCGGTAGAACTCGCAGGAACCATTGCAACGATGTTAAGGAAACCCTTCGAGTCCATTGTCCCGTTACAGGCGCATGGACAAATGGTTTTATCAACCTCACTGCAGAAAGCGACTAACAGTGCAAGAGCTGTAGATGGTACGTGTTATGCCAGTTGCTGCTATACAATTGACTAACCGCAATAGCCTACAAAAATACAGCAGGATCGCAGATTTACGAAGCTTCCATCCCTGATCGGCAATGTTCAGTAAGAGAAACAGGAACAAATCCGTGTATAATATCTCCGTTTGAACATCGCATCCATTCCTCGGAAACATTAGTTCCTGAGATGTTGCATAACATCACGGTATATTACGAAAATATACTTCCCGACCATCTTGGAGCCCTCCTCACTCCGAAAGGCGCCAAACTATGTAGCGATTTTGACTCGTATTGCTTCACTGCTACCATGCTCATAGCAAAGGGACCGGCCGATCAGTTTGCCTATTCGATTTCCCAAGCCACTATTCTCCTCAATCAAATCCTTCTAGCCGAGCATCCTCGGACCCTAGCCTGCTTCTTCGAAGTTTTCATTTACTTCATACGAACCAGGCTCCCCGATGCGACTACCTATTTTTGTCGACATATCAAACGTTTGTCTGCACAACTCTTCCCGAGGGAGCATCCTTGGGGTCGGATATGTTGCCTTCTCGGAGAACTTGACTCAGACAGTCTTGATGAGACCTTGGCACAAGCTTGGAGATGCACTGCTGATATTTTTGATCGCAAAATCGGACCTTTGGAACCACTCGCGGTGTCTTTTCGCCTCGATTACATAAAGCGCGTATTCGGAACTACAGATCATCTTAAAGAAGAACAGCTTCTACGAGATCTCCTTGCTCGATTTAAAGAGGATCTCACAATTTCGACTCCGCGGGTGATGCTCAACCTGGCACATAATCTGAAAAGACAGCGACGCCATGACGAAGCGGAGATTATGGCGTTAGAAGTCACTAAGCTGCTTGAAAAACATGAGATGTATGCTCAGAGAGTTGTCGAGAGGATAGAATCTCTGAAAATTATCTCCCACATTCAATACGAACAAGGCACTCCATTGGCAGAGCAGACTATGCGACGGGCAATACAGATGGTTGTAGATCACTGGGGAAAACAACATTCTTGGGTCTTTGAATTCAAGAATGTTCTGCATGGTTGGCTTCGAAGTTGGGGCCGGGAACCAGATGCCAAAACATTATGGGGAGAAATAGAAGACTTCATGAGGGAAAACAACATTAGCGAGTAGCACGACTGGAGCCTACCCCAAAATGCAATACTGATCACCACAATTCTTCTTTCTCGCCATCAAATCGAAACATTCGCTGCTATTCTTTTCGCTTGTTTCGGCGCTCGGCCCTCAATGCACGCCCGCCCGCGAGCCTTCTGAGAGTGTCGGTGCGCGGGATGAACTCGCGCGAGTCGGCTACTCTAATCGCATCCCAAATCGACGTCATAGTGTTGGAGTGATCACGCGTCGAAGTTGGGATGGAATCCTTGTTATGATGTTCAGGTGACTCATTTGCCGAACTGGCTTATCCCGCGCACGGTCACTGTACCCATGTCCGTGCGCGCAACGACCTAGTCTGCCAAGCATGCGCGTTGCAGTTAACATCAAATCGCACCACGAATCGACAAAACAAGCACAAATGTCTACGTTGACGCTTATTTCAGTGGTAGTTGCCTTACTAGCCGCAGTGCACCGTGTTCTTCACTTTTTTGGACTTTTGCGCTCTCGAATGGCGACGCCGCCCACACCCAATATTACGACTGCTGTTACTCACCCAGTTGTCACAGATCTGACTATACGCATCGTCTCTCCAAGAGATCCTCCTTCCACCCCTGAAACGAATCAGCAAATATGGCATCGTATAGAGAAGGAGCTCTACCTACACAAATCCCGACAAACGGCATGGCTCTATGTAGCACTGAAGAATGAGGAAGAGCTTGAGGAAGAGGACTTCCTGGTTACAAATATCAGAGTCGGCGAGTCGCCTCCCAACGCTGGCTCAGGTCAAGTGTGGGATAGTCGACCTGGCGGAATTTGGGTGCTGAGAAGCAAGTTCTCTGGCAGCATCGACCAGGCTGTGACAGAGGTAGACGTTCTCTTTGGTATGGATGCCGTTGACCCACGACCACAATGGGCTCTCATGCAATCATCGCTCCGGCTCGACGGTGAGCCAGGTATTCCGGTTGCAAGATTGAGTGTACTCCACGGCAGGGTCAAGCCTACATTGGGTGCTCGACCGGATTTGAGAATCAGGGCGGATGGCAGATTCAAAATCGTTCAGATCTCGGACGCGCACATGGTCACTGGCATTGGAGTATGCAAAGATGCTATTGATGCACATGGGAAGCATTTGCCAGAGAGCGAGGCTGACCCACTTACGATGAAATTCATTGGAACGATCTTGGATGTCGAGAAACCAGACCTTGTGGTCCTCACTGGAGATCAGTTGCACCACGACATCCCCGACAGCCAAACTGCACTTTTCAAAGCTCTAGCTCCTATCATCCAGCGTAAAATCCCATTCACAGCCGTCTTTGGCAATCACGACAGTGAGGGCGACCACGCATTGTCACGTAAGTAACTGCCTACTCACAAATGGTGTAGACCACTTTGCCCTGCAAGACGGCTGTGCAATCCTAACAGGCTGTCTCTCTTGCTTACTAAACTACAGGTACGGCACAGATGTCAATACTCGAGAGTCTCCCTTTCAGCCTCTGCGAGGCAGGCCCAAAGCAGGTTGACGGTATAGGCAACTTCTACGTTCAGGTCCTGGATCCCGCCCCGTCAAAACGGCCAGCGATGACGTTGTATTTCCTGGATTCGCACGATGGAATACTGAGCTGGACACACAAACCCGACTATGATCCTATACAGCAAAGCCAAATTGATTGGTTCTTGAATACATCCCAAGCGATACGAAGTGAGCGTGAAAAGCATGATAAGGAAGATTGTTTTTATGGTTCCCTCGTTTTCCAACACATCCCTCTACCCGAGTTCAAGGACAAGCGTCTTGTTATACACAGTGGCCACCGGAGAGAACCGACTGAAGGTCCCAGCATTAATTCTCATTTCTATGATGCTTTGGTAAAAGAAGACGTATTAGTATTAGCCTGCGGCCACGATCATGTAAACGATTTTTGCGCTCTATTACAACAAGAATCGCAGCCGGATGGCAGTAAAACCCATCATGGTCCTTGGCTATGCTATGGAAGTGTCAGTGGGTTCGGAGGATATTGTTCGTATGGGAGGAACCGATATTACCGACAAATGCGGGTTTTCGAGCTCGATATGACAAACAAAAGCCTGAAGACTTGGATGCGGGACGAATACAAAATGCACAGAATTGATGAGCTAGTGCTTGTGCAAGGGGGAACAACAGTCAGTCTGCCTGGAAAAGATGAAGGCAGAAGCTGTGTAGTGAGTTGAACTGGTTCATGTTTGCTAGAGTCGCTACTTTAAGTTCTCTTAGACTGTAAGCGTTGACAGGAACTTGGTAGTGGAACAGCGATGAGGCGCAGTTTGGGAAAATGGCGCTGTGCTCTGCATCCGCAGCAGATGAGTAAAAGTAGACTGGCGGAGGTGACATTAAGACCTGCATCTAGGGGTGACCTTCTACTTAGCACTGTTGAGTATAGGTGCGGGTATATAAGCTACAATAGGCTGGCTATAGCTGATATCATAATAGCCGCCCTAGTTTATAACAAATCCTAACAGCGATATCGTTAATGTGAACAATCTAACTCCTTTTGCTAGCATCTGTATACTGTTTACGTCTTAAGTGCTATAGTAGAGTGTTAAGGTTTAATCTCTAAAGATTAACGTTATGCTAGCTGCAACGTTAAAAATCTGTTAAGAAAATACTTAGAACACAAGGTGATGATTAGGACATTGTATTGCGCAAACTCCTGATTTTGCTCCTATTACAATATAAAATCTGACTTTGTTTGTTCTAGAACTTCCGTCATGTCTGAATAACCCATGTAATTGATGGTGCGCCACGCCAGACGCGGGGTAGCGTGCGAACGATAAAACGAGCCAATGCTGATGGTGATTGGTTCTCTCGTTGTAGGCATACGGCGTAAGCGATGCATGATGTCTAAGCGATCCCTGCATGTATGTATCATGTAGTTGCATTAGCGTCTACAGTTGTATCTTTACCCTTGTCATTTAGCCAGGCGCAGTTGAGGCTACCGATATACGAAGCTTCGCTGCAGCTTATCTATCAGCTAAAGCCTTGAACTTGTTTCTAGCCGTGCCAAAAGCAGGGACTCACGCATTTCTTAGTTAGTTAGAGGGACAAATATGTGAGGCCTTTCGATCTTGTCCTTCATCATGCGGACTGGTTATTGCTAGGGAAGTAGACATTGGCTCAGGCTATACCACGAGACTCAGGCTACAATACTTGGGAACTGTTAATCCGTGCAATCTAGCTAGCGTTCGAGGCGGGGACATGTGTCTAACGCTGCTCAGTAATGGTTCGTACGTTATTCCTATACTTTCGAATGCCTGCGCAGCGCCATGCGCGAGGGAGCGAATAGCTTCCGCCTCTGTCGTGGCTCGTCAACTATCCCGCATCTAGAGATTTAGGTCCGGAAGTACGCGTGCAAGAATGGCGGCACAGAGTCGTAGCATGTAGTGTGAGTCCCAAGAGGGATGCCCTCAGCAGACTGGACCACGGGTGGCCACTGCCGCTTTGTAGGACTACTCATCCTACGGTCAATCTGAACTCCCATGGTGGTCAGGGCCAATTGGGGTAATTTTCACTCCAGCCCGACGAATTCATCTTCTTATAGAGCAATAGCTCCAAATTTTAGAGCAAAGATCATGGACTGTGTCACACACGTTACTATAGCAATTTCGCTATGGGCGAATGTTAAGCTGGGACATAAGTGAGACCCTTAGAAAAGTAGGTTGGGTGAGATGACACAAGGAACGAAACGAACCGTGTCGCTTGCAAGACTGTAGGCGCTTACCAAGGAGCCTGGAATTGGCTGGAAAGTGCAGTAAATCAGCCTGCATTGTGTTTGGTACAAGACAGCAGCCAATCAGCAGCCAAACGCTCCTATGCGCCGGCGATACTTTGGCATATGGCAGGATCAAGACCCTAGTTAGTTGGCGTGATGAGATGCAGAATAACATTGAGCTAGCGCACGTCACATTTTGGCTTGGTTCCAAGGTATCCACAATCCGTTGTTTTGTTCAGCGCGCAGCTCTTCCCCGTACGCTGTGAGCGGTACAGGCACCCCGTGCCGGAAAGTGACAGTGTACTTGTGTTTCCATAGTCTTATGGACGTGCGTGTATAGCAGGCACATGTCACTTAGTAGTGGGGTATCCCAAGCAATATGGAAATGCTAAATGAAGGTACTCTCAGAGACAGTTTAAATCCTGAAGTTGCAGACGCTTGGAACGAGTCGATAGCAATAGGGCACATATATTCGAGGTTGAGCGGCTGTCGAAAACTGCCAAGAGAAATCGTTGGTGGAGCAGGAATAGTGTGAACGGTAACTAAGGGCGGGACGATGCAGCCTTCTTATTGTGATAGCCAAGCCGGATAGGGAGGCAAATGCAACGAACGATACTAAGGGACTAGGCAAATTAGATCAAGTGTTAATATCGTTAGATGTAGATTGGTGCAAATGCCACCTTCTGAGTCGGTTCTGCACGTCATGTAAGTACACACTGTAGGACGCTGCGGAACGCGGCAATCAAGGATCCAGAATCCTGACCAGCCTGCATCCGCAGCAGACTTTATCTCGTTTTGCTTGTCGCTGTGGCTGCCATCGTCCCCACTTGCGGTCGCAGTAGTCTGCGCCCCTCAGCAGCCTAGTCATATGGCTTGCGACACAGCATGGATCTATCCCGACTTGGGTATTCCCCAGAAGGCAGTACTTGCATACAATCCCTTGGCATGATGGGTTAACGCTCGATATATAAGTTCTTCTCTTTGCTCCCGACCTGATACAACTGTACAGTCCAGCTTTCTGATACTACAACAACCTACTACCTCCGAACTCCAACTCTTCTTTACCAACCTCATCCAAAAGTAAGCTCCAGCTACAAACTCGCCGCGACCAGTGCTGACTGCTAAGATGACTGCCTCGCAACTTAACAACATCCTTGTCAACGACTGCCGTTTCACCACTGATAAGGGAGGTTCAATGGTCAAAGCCCAGGATTGCGGTGATAAAACCTGCCCGAACTCTGATGCCTACGAGAAGAAGTCTTGAGCGCGAGGATGGAGAGATTATAGGAGATCGTGAGAGTAATCTTGGTATGGGCGGTTGACTTGCAGCTTGTTCGTAGGACAGGAGATTTTCAAACAGTCGTTACCGCAAATCAAAGCTAAATGATAGTCATGTGTGCAAATAATCGGGTTCAAATCCTCATTGATAGGCACGTTCTATCTAATCACCATTCCTTAAACTGGTACTCGTCTGCTGAGGTCCCCGTCAACCATATTCGCATTTCCTCCAATGCATCAAGATCGTTGCTCTCCATCGCCTTCGAAACACCTGCATTGAACCATCCATGGGTACGCCCAACGTCCGCAAGATCTGTGCCAGGATCTCTACTCGAACCGAAATCAATAACAACCGGAATGTCATCGCCTGTAATCATGATATTTGCAGGATTTATATCGTTGTGAATGCGGCCGAGACTGTGTAGATGGCGAATCCCATCCTCAATTAGAGGCAGGTAGCGTGCTGCTCTCTTACGGCTTGGTTTGAGCTCCTCCATATCCATGAATCTGGACTTATTGAGACTTCTGGGATTGACCATGTCCATCAGAGATTGTGGATGTTTCTTAAAGCACAACCCAACTATTCGTCCACTGTGAAGAATGCAACCGTAGTAAGTGACCAGACAAGGATGCGGCTTTGCAAGGATCAGTTCGCATGTCTTCATTTCCTCGAGGATGCTCGTAGCAATGGCTTGGTCACCATGGAAAGTCGTCAAGTTGGGTGTCTTGACATAGGCGTCCTCATTGCTGCTAGCAACAAGCGAGCTTGACGGGGCGATAGGCTGGTATGCGTCGAACGGGATTTGCTGAACGTCTTCAAATTGCTCTGGATTGGGTTGCTGAAGGTTGGCCGCCTCACGGGAACGTATCGTGGCGGAGAAGGTCTTTCCATCATCGCAATATAGGATACGAGTGTGAGTAAACACGACGGTGCCATTCTCGTTGCGAAAGACCTGCGCTGTTTTGATGATTTTCATTGTTGAGTGTTTTCGGACAGGTGGTGCGCAACAGAACGTATTAGATTCAATAGATCTCACCGCATGAGTGCCAAGCTGAGCTATCTAAGAAGAACAGCGGTGACACAACAAAACTCGCTTATGCAAGGCAAGGCAAAGAAAACAAGCATAAGTGCAAGACACGGGCTCAGTGCCAGTAACACACCACTCAGATCGTATGATCCATGATCGATGACGCACCTTGAAAGTGTTGGTGAGTCGTGTGCTGTAAATTCAACGCAAGGCTTTAGCCGTCTGCTGCCGGAATCGCGCTTTTTGTTACGTCGAGAGACGCACGAGGACCCGCTCAAGGCGCTGGGATCCCTGAGTTGCGCCAACCAACGCAGAACAGCTCCTCGTCCACACTCGAGAACACGCGGGAAGTGTGCTACAAAAGTTATTTCGCAACCCAATTATGTGACCCTAGGGTTGGGGTCGTCTTTGGGTGCTCATACAAATATTTTTACTTTTGCTTTTAACTACTGCAATAGGCTGCAGATTAGAAAACATTGTATTATAGAATTCAAGACTAGAGCTAGGGCTACAAAATGAGCTTTTATTTGCCTAAATCGGACTAGTGTTGGTTAAAATCTCGAAGCACCCAGTTGAAGAAAAAAGCGCACCCATTTACCAGCGTAATCAAGACCTGCGGCTAGAGGTGGCTTTCTCCCTAGCACTGTTAAGTACAGGTGCAGATATATAAGCTACAATAGGCTGGCTATTACAGATATTATAACAGCTGCCTAGTTTATAACAAATCCTAACAGTAATATTGTTAATATAAACAATCTAACTCCTTTTGCTAGTATCTACATACTGTTTACGTCTTAAGTGCTATAGTAGAGTATTAAGGTTTAATCTCTAAAGATTAATGTTATACTAGCTGCAACGTTAAAAATCTGTTAAGAAAATACTTAGAACACAAGGTGATGATTAGGACATTGTATTGCGCAAACTCCTAATTTTGCTTCTTATGTAACATAAAACCTGACTTTGTTTGTTCTAGAACTTCTGTCATGTCACAGATTTTGAAAATTCTGTGTCCGCCACATGATGCCTGCCTGTCGATTGGGCTTTTTAGGTCTTTATCTGCTCGTTTTTCTTGATAGACGTTCGTAACTGTTTTTATGATGGCCGTGAATAATAATAGCACATAAGTTTAAGGGTGAGATAAAGCAGGCAGCTTACATTGCCATGTGCGTGTAGAATGGACGTCTGTAATAGCTTGAGGAAGAGACTAGAGATGAGTCAATGATGGTAATAGCGAAGGCGGAGGCATAAATAGTGAATGTTGTAAACGTGCCATTAACGCACAGACTAATAATTAATCAACCTCTTGGGGTACCGACGTGGCGCTGAGCTAGCCTCCTTAGGCCTGCGCGTTGTCGCGCATAGCCACTTCCTTCTGTCACCATCGCTACCTTACATAGCACGTTTCTTTTCGTTACTCCTGGTCTTTTCTCACCCTTTCTGGATCACGTAGGATCGTGAGCGGCTGTGTGCGCGACGGCGCTGTGGCACTTTTTGGCGACTTATACGCCTTCTTAAGGATGTCTACGCAATTGTGGTTGCAGGTCATACAGTCTAAACCAATAGGTGAAGGGCTAAGTGGCTTTCGCAACACTTTCAATTCAATATGCGAAGACAAAGGCATTCCCACTTCTTCGCAAGCGCTTGACTAGGTGGGCTATGAAGGTAATATAGGCTGACATCGTTGCTGCACTTCTAACGCATTTACAGAGACCCAGGACTTATTCGTTAATCTTCTTTCCGCTTTGCAAGCCCTCCCAGCTGCTCGATTCTTACAGTCTCAACATCGAGGCAAAACTGTTTTCCATGACCTCCTGCAGCTTAATGCTGTAGTCAGCTTAGATAACTTTGACGCCGAACGAATACAACCTCTGCTCAATGCGATCCTCAAATTCTAGCCTGACAAAGTTGTCTGGGATAGAGTATACAACGCCGTCACCAAATTGACGCCTCTACCCTGCCCTACCTTATCCTTCCAACAAACACCCTTTTCTATTAATACGGGCAGCTTCGCGAACTTAATAGAGCACCGCAAACACGTAGACGATGTGCTGAAGGAGGAGCTAGGACACCTATACGTTGGCATACCTGGCTTCTTTAATGCGTTCTTTAGACATGTGCTAGGTCTAAGACCTGCAGCACAGGCTGTGTTCGACAAGTGCCAGGAAGGAGATAGCCCCCTCTACCAGGAGGAGAGTGGCTGGCAAGATTGGCCTAAAGGGGCGAGGGAAGGGGAGGTGTTAAGCTGGTTTGCAACGCTTACAGAGCAACTCTTGAATTTTGCAGAAGAGCATCAGCTAGGCCCTAGGATTTGACGCAGAACTGTAGCACAACCTTATTAGCCCTTGCATGGTTCTACAGCTGATCGCAAGCTAGACATTAGCTTTGTAGATAATAAGAGCGCTAGTGTTAACAACAAACATTACTAGTCACGCATCCTTGTGCTAGGAGAGCTTAAGAGCAACGCGTTAGCTAACAAAGCGTCTAAAGCGTAGCTTAACCTAGGCTAGTATGCAAGGGAGGTGCTTGCTGCTTAAGATAGCTACTGCTTTGTTCTTAGCTTTACGCTATATAGTTTGCTTATACAGCTATAGAGCTTTAATTAACTAGGGGGCATTGCGTCTAAGCAGTTTAACGTTAACAAAGATAGACTGTAGTTTGTGTCTGCAGTGCTAGGGTTTCTCTAGATGAGCGAGGAGCAGCTAGGTTTTAATCTAACTATTATCGCAGCTAGGGACAAGTAGTATATTAAGATTAAGTAGGACAACTGCAAAGAGCGCCTTATTATTAACTAGGTAATAAAGCAAGTAGCTTACGTTGCTAGTTAAGCAATAACTTGCTAGAAAGTGTATTAGGAAGACAAGCCTAACACTCTGCTTGTAGTTAAAGACTCTTAGTAGTACCTAGAGCGCGAACAAGAAGGCGTAATACTACGCAAAGCAACTAAGAAGGATGTAGTAAACGTTGTGAGGTACTTCTACTACAAGACAGTCTGTGTTAGTGGTTAAGATAACAACATCTGCATAAATGTACGCAGAGGCCTAGATATAACAAAAGCAGAGAACTACGCGCTAAGGAAGCAGATGCTGCTACTAAGCATAACTAGGCGGCAGGCTTTACAAAGAGACAGAAGCAGTAGTCTTATTAGGCAGAAGCAATCTTTAAGCTGCACAGACGCACTACTGCTACCTAGCAAGCGCACTTGCTTAAGCTCTCTAACAAAACTAGCTATTACAAACTGCATCTATTGCTACGTTATTGTGCGTGACTACAGGAAGCCTATCTATAAAGCAAGCTCCTAAACTAGTCTGCTTGCTACACTTAAACAATGTATTAAAGGGTACAAGTTGTTACGTACGTAAGCGGGCATGCTTTAACGCAACATCTTACTAAACAACCTACTAGTAAATAAAGACAAGGATAACTTGTTATGGCCTGCGTTTCTAATTAACCTTGACCTTGCAATTAAGGAGCACTGTGAACAGGCCTCTAGAGCGCGTAGGAAGACTAGCACGCAAGCTTTTATAGCTATTAGAGTGCTTTTAGACAACAAGCAGCATTTATTTATGTACAACCTTAAGTCCTTCTTCTAGGTGCTGTTCTGGATCTGCATTTACTATAATGGCTAGCAGGAGAGGAACGTTCTACAATTTAACAAATAGAACTATCTTAACGCTAAAGAACTAGCTAATTTAAAAAAAGGAGTTGTAGTTAATAAGCAAGACTTTATTAAGATAGTGCAGACAAACTTTACGCTATATTATTAGTTACTAATATCTTGTGTTAATAAGCTTTAAAGAAAAGTATTTCCTAACAGCAAGAGATAGAGGGATCCTAGCCTGCAGCTGTACCTTAATATAAAGGGGATCCTCTGCGCAGCTTAGAATAAGCTAGAAGATTTAGAAGGATAAAGCTGCATAAATACTCTTGTATTAGTGCAAAAGCTACGCGAGGCTGGATGTAAAGCGTCTGCTAATTTAGGTAGCATCTGGCTTGTTACTGAGTGTACAACAGAGCTTGAATGTTGAATTTTGGTAGATGTAGTTCATTCTTGACGACAAACAACGTCACGCTGCGCAGCTACAATTACGCATCACCGCTCTGCCAAAAGTGTATTAATTCAGCTGCTCTTCGCAGACTTAATGTGACGTGTATAGGTAGATAAAATCCTAAGGAGTGCTGGTTACAGTACTGCAAAGCTATTGTACTGTAAGGCTGGTCTTGACTATCTGTAACAACCGGCATGTATAGCTCACATATGGCTCTTAACGGCTGCAGAAGATATCGCACAGACTGTGCAATGCGGTGTTGTTGTAGGTGTTAAAGGCGAAATGGAGAGAAAAATGTCTCACGAATACAGGGAGGTAGCCTAGCAAGACAGATAGTGGTGCTGGGGTTAGAACAAAAGATAGAGGTGGTTGAGTTGAACTATATGTGGTAAGGTCTGCGCACAGGCCTAGAGTAAAGCGGCGAGGCATCAAGCGAACGACTATTTCCTGCTTTAGTAACCTCCATTTCTGAATGCAGCTCCACCTTCACACACATACCCACTGATACAGAATCAAGTTTATCCTCGCATCGTTAAGTATTCTCCTTCTAAATACATTAAGTTAACACTAGCATTCCTAAGTCACATGTGCTCTCTTTTGCTCGCGTCGCGTACAGCTTACAAGCTTCACTCCTTTGTCTCTTTCCCTCTTTAATCCTTTTAAGATGCCTCTTTCTTATTAGCATCTGTGAGTTAAGTCCTCTATTTTGCTAACATTGTTTCTTAAGTTATCTTTTAACTTTTCTAAGCGTTTTACAATGTGTTTGATGCTGTTCGCTGTCTCCTGCGTGCGTTCCTTTAGCTAAGCAAGGTGCAAGTTAAGTTAAGTAACAAACAGCAGCACCCTCTCTTTCGCAGAACTTAGTTAATTAGAGTCTAGAATTGTTTATGAAGACATACCAAGCTTAATGTTTAGGGCTAAATCTGCTATATAACGTGACTAGCCTCTTATACGCTCCTTGTCTTCTTTGTTATCTTAGACATACTTTTTATTTTCTAGTAGTAACTCCAGACTATAAGAAACTAATTGAACTAAATGCAGGTTATCCTCTATTACAGCCGCTTTATTTGACTTATTGAAATTAATTGCAGGGAGCTAGTATACTTAGCAATAGTTTACATTTATTTAGCATTAATATACATACTATGTCTTGGTATAGGGTTAGATCTTTAATAGTATCTTAAGAACTTATCTTAAGACAGCAGAGGCGTTTTATAGGGTTAGAAGGAGATAATGTTTAAGGAAATAGAGATGTAATTAACTCTATAAGATCAAGGTAGGAGACCCCTTTATATAGCGCTTTTCGCTACTTAGCTAATGTCTACCAAACCTGTATCTTGCTACTGCAGATTTTAGAGAAGTAATAGGCAAGTGGCCATTCATGCGAGCTTATCTGTGCCATGTGATAACGCACGCTACTTAGGGATGTCACGTCTGTCCCTTTCTTTCCTTTCTTGTTTATTTCCTTTCTTAGAAAAACTCTACGTAGTAGTGGCAGGTCTCTTATAACTACGTACAGTTCCTCCTTATTAGCTTCTTATTACTAACTAATACAGGACTAATTCATTCCTCTATAGACTAAGAATACTTTGCTAGTTAGTAACTGCTGTGTCCTTGTGTGTAAGGAATTGTACAAGGTTATCTAATATTAGGAAGTATTTCACTTAGGCAATTAACTATGTTATCTCTCTTTAGCAGCAATTAATAGACGCGCCAGCTGCGGCATTATTAGGCATAGCTGATTATGATGCTGCTAGTGCTCTAATCTGGCAATAGATAAGCTATCTAGATTCCTAGTTCGCTCTACGTCCTAGCCTTGCAGGATGTAGTAGGTTCCACACTTTATTAAACATTTTAAGGGACGTGTTAAGCTCGCATAAGCACTTAGTAGAGGAGCTGTCTTCCTAGAGGGTGTGGTAGATTAGGCGCAACGTAAGTAGAGCACTGCAACACACTGCCTAGCCTATCCTGTCTGTTCTTACAATACACCTGTTAGTGCTAGGCTCTAAACACTTATAGTAAGCGTGCTCGCTATGTAAGGTAAAACAATTCCCTAAATCTACTATATAAGTAGGTATCTTCTTATGCAGTTGCTGCACGTATATTTTCCTTTAACATAACTTTTATCCTTCTTAGTTTTGCTATTTGCTTTATAGTTAGGATTGTGCTAAGCTTTATACTTATGTATTACAATGTAAAGTCTTACAAACTAAATAGGATAGACTAGAGTTTAGAAAAACCCTATTTCTAGAAGAGAATCCTGGCTACTCTTCTTAGCGCTTGTTAGGTTGTTTTATTAGTTGCTAGTATTATTGTAATTGTCTTTGCAGTTCGCTTAAAAGACAATATGTACTAGGTTAACATAGCTGTATAATATAACCTTTAACTTCTTACTAGCACTAATATAAGAAGATCTATAGAAACTCTTAGCGCTTGCTGATTTATAGGATAACTAGCTGGCCTAAACCTTACGTGTTTTAATGTTTCCCTACTAGACTATATAGGTGGCATTTCTTATTGCCCTTTTAACAGCACTGAATTTTGTTTATCTTTTAAGGTAAGAGATGCAATTTTAAGTTTTGTGTTTTTTAACTAAGATAGGGTTAAAAATTGCTGCGTTGCTTACAATTTAGGACTACTTTATCTCCTTGCAGTGGTATTATTCTTATCCTTAGCAATTTCACGTAGACGGCTAGAAGACTATAAGACAGTAAGATTAGAATAAGACAGCTTAGGATATAAGTAATTGTTAATAGTATTTATTGTTACAAACGTAATTGCGGCGTTATTCTAGCTGTGTAGAGCAATTGTTATTTATAGTATATCGCTCGCTAAGACTAAGGTAGACACTAGCCTCTACTAGAGAGTCTTACTAGTATGTCTTAATTATTGTTGTTATGCAATCTAACTACAGATAGGCCTGTACAGTAACATAGTTACTGTGTCCTCTTAGTTTCTGCTTAGCTAAGATTAAACGCTAAATTATTAAACCTCTTAAAGCTCTAACGCGCAAATTACAGTTGCCTAAAATAGGTAATAGGAGTGTTAAGGGTGCAGTAAGGTTAGAAAGCCTATAGAACGTAGCGAATTTAGCACTAATGCTGGCACAGGGGTTAAGAATGCTTTTAGAAGACCCTAATAAAATTTAATAGAAGGATACTACTGCAGGTCTGTAAGCTCTAAGCTATGTGTCCTAAGAATAGCAATTATAAATAATATTAGAATAGAGGTTTTATTACTTATATAGCAAGACGGTGAGATATTTATGCAAATAATAAGTGGAAATCTTATAATTAGACTTATCTGCTTGTTTATCTAATTAACGCTGCTTTGGTACAACTAATTTAGGTTTCTAATAGTTTTGAAATTATACACAAAATCTCTAAACATAATGTGATTTAATGTGTGTTTGACCTAATTTGACTTTTGCTGTTGAACCTAATATACGTTTATATGCAAATAACAACAGCTATAACAGACTAAACTGTACATAATCTATTTTAACCTCAAAGCAATAGAAATACTGCGTGTAGCATAATTTTTGCAATACCTCTCTAAGTTAATCTAACTAATAGTTGTCCTTTTAGCGGAAATAAGCCTTATGTGCTACAGGGCAGCCTTTAAGTTACTACTACTGTCGCAAGCCCTACATTGTCCTTATCTAAGCTAGGAAAACGAACAGCATTACTTATTTAATTGCTGCAGATTATCCTTCCTCCTTACTAAGCTATATGAGTAGTACGCCTAGTAGTGATCTTAACTATACTAGATATTGTTTCTGCAGTTACAAAGGTTGCCTACGCCTGTATTAGAAGCTGTCTAATCGCAAGTAGAGGAAAAGCAACATATTCTGCTTACTAATCAGCATTGTTTGTTTGTCTCGCTACTATATTAATTTTACCTTAGGCAATCTTACGCTAGCAACTAGAGACTTACAAGAACTTAGGATTTAAGCAGAGAGACAAAGAACATGTGCAGTTGTTGCATACCTTCGTCTTTTTAAACGCAAGACTTAGAAGCAACGCAACGCTACTGGTAGGTAATGTAATAGCTGAACCAAGCGAAACAGTTGTAAATGGCAAAAGTTAAGTGTAAGATAAGAAGCTGTTCTGCTATATATACAAGTGCACCTTTGCCACTGTCTTTGCGCACAAAGAAGATGCCTTTTACTAAGCTTTTAAAGGTTTGCTTGAATTTCCTACAGCTATTAAGCCCCTAGTTGAACTATTTTACAATGTTGTTACTAGTTCTTCTTGTGTAACATGTAATAACGTAATTTTACTGCGCCTAGCGACTGACTTAGAAAGCGTTTACACACCTCCTTCCATTCTATACTCTGCTTATCCTTTAATGACAGTAAAAGCTCTTTGTCTAACTCTAGCTAGTGCTTGTGCGTTTGTTGGCTGTATACTTCTGTGCCTTAATCTCTATCCTTGCCCTCTTCGTCCTAGCTGTCTTCTGAGTGGTCTGTTCCATAACTGGCAGCATTACTATAGGAACTGCTTATCTACTCTACATTTAACCTTCCGCGATTGCATAAGCCTAGGGTACTATTGTTACACTAATAACCTAGCAATGTCTATAAATCTAGCGATAGCTAGGTTATGCAGATAACTTTACCTTCCTTACTAAAGAACTTATAACCTAAAGCTACTAGGTTAAGAGACAGATTTAAGTTGTAATAACAGACAGTTACTAACACAATTAACAACTTATTTAGGATAGCGCAGAGTGTAAGATTAGTTATCTTAAAAGACATGTTAAGGCTAGGTCTAGAGTTAATGTTAATTCTATTGCTAGGCGTTGTGCCTAGAGAGGATAATTGTAGGGAGCAAGACTAAAGCCTCCTATTAATCCTAGGCTGTCCTAGCATTAGCTTTTCTCTTAGATAACTTAGTATTACTTGTTGCTGTGCCCTTATAGGTACCTTGTTGTAGTATAGTAGTCTAAGAGCAGTGTTTAATAGCCTACGTTTCCTCTTAGGTGCCTAGTCCCTGCCTATACGCTGTTAAGGTTTTGCTAGAGGGATGCTAAATTCCTCCTTATTGTAGCTAAGTTTATCCTTAAAGCTTTTACTAACTTTATTAAGGCTATCTTATTAATTTATCTCACGCTAGTTAGTATCCTAAATAACATCTTGTTTACCTTCTATCCCTTTAGAAGAAGACATAGATCTTCTTAACTGCAGTAATTTATTAACTATTCTATAGACATCTGTCTTATAGTTATCTTCTTTATTGTAGAGATTAATAGAAGGCAGGACTAGGTTTATAGCACTATTGTCTTTGCGGCCTGCAGCTTAAGGGCTAGGGATAGAATAGGAAGCTTAGCTGCTAAGATATAGTAGAGATGTTGACTTAGGTGTAGATGTAAGATTAAGCGTAGGGCTCTGTAGGTGTTGCTTAGTTAGCCTTTGCTGCTTGGCTGGATAGGCGTCTTCTAGCTCTGCTTCTAATATAATATACGTTGCTGCTACTAGGTTTATTATTGTCGCACTAATAACTAAATAATAATGCAGCTATTTACGTATTGTAGATGTTCTATTTATTACGCTAATAGTACTAAAGAATGTTCTGTCCTCTGCTAGTAATCCCTCTTAGACAGTGTTAACGTAGCCCTATTAAGTAATTTAGTAGTACTTACTATAACAAGAACTTTCTATATCCCCTATAGAGAAAGCGTGCTTTACAGCTACGTTAGGATTACTATACTAGCTAATATAGTCTCCTTTGTTGCTAATAGTTAGGTTGTAATTGTCTTCCTAATAGTTAGAGGCCTTGTTGCTAGGCTAAATGTGCGCAGCACTGTTGTGTTCTTTAACTGTGTTAACTAAATAGAAGTCTATACCTGTTAGTAATATTAACATAATAGCTTACTTAAATACTTACCTTAACTGCTTCTATTAAGCAACCTGTTTGTAGCTAAATCTAATGTTGTAACGCATGTGGCGTAACCCGTTCCTCCCTTATTAAGCAATTTAGAGCTAAACTAGTAGTGATAGCTGCTAGACGCAATATCGTACATGCCTTTGCTATAGCCTGCTCTAGATAGATCGCAAATTGCTAGGTCCATCTCCTTGATAGGGCCTGTTGCCTAGAACTATAGTGTCTGTTAAGGGACAACATGAAGGTTACCCTCAGTATCTGCACATAAGTTAGTCTGGTTTAAGTTGCTCACAAGACTAACGAGCAAACAGTACCTTGATATAGCAATCCTAGATTAGAAGTCGCCTCCTCTATAAGATCTCTAGGAAGAGTATGCCCTATAACCTTAGCCTTAGCCTTAGATTTAGTACGCTTAAGTGACATAGGGTTGTAATGTTTAAACTAAGATAAAACAGTCTAAGGAACTGAAGTAAAAGCAGTTATTGTAAGATTATAATATGATCTAATAGACTCTAGCTAAGAAAACAGTGCTGTATTAAGATTTTTAAATAGAGAACAACTTACTAAGCTAACAACGCTTCCAGGGGGAGAAGATATCTAGATAACAACGCTAGATTAATTGTACTACCTATCCTTGGTGTCTCTAACGTGACCCTTGTTATATAACTATTTCTTACTCTTGACTTAACTATTTCTGCAGAAGCTACTAAGGATGCGCATGACTCTCTAAGCGCGACCCTGGGCTTTCTCTTAACCTTACTGAGATAGAGCCCTCAATCGCCAGGTATTTCTTCAATTACCAGATCATCAACTGCAACATATGCTAGAAGAGATCCAATCTTGGCGACTCAGACAAGGCGTAGCGCCCTGCATAGAGATCACAAGGTCTATGCAGAATTCAAGTGCTTTGCTGCGTAATACCGCTGGGTCTAGCCGCAAAAGAACCAGTGACACGAGAGCGAGTAGATGTGGTATCCAATCGACTGAAGGAATCTGGGAAATGAGGACTGAGACACGAGTATGGAAGCGATTCATCCGGCAGCGCTCTCCCTTCGGCCAAAACGGTAGCAGAGAAGGCTCTGCCAATCCCTCACAGGTTATACTAACGCTAATGCTAACGCCAACCAAGACAACAAGCGCTTAGCTGCATCGTTACTAACAGACCCAGCTTCAGCAGAACGCAGATCACTAAGCCTGGATTGGCAAGCGTATTCTATAGAAGAACCGAAGGTGGGAAGAGGTGATGCTGAGTGACCAGAGCTGAGACATAGGCGCCATTGACCAGAAAGTGTGTCCTTCTGGCTAGAGCAGGATATGGGCACGCTTTGGTTTATCTCCCACTTGCTACGCCAACGACAACGCCAAGTTGCTGGCTGGCTGCCTCCTGACCTCTACCCCTTGCTTGTTGCACTGCAACACTGCAACACAACAGGCACTGCAGACCCGCTATGTGTAGCAAAGTATTGTAAGACCCTAAGCGCGAAACTAGCGTCTTATTTAAGTAGAGGATTGCGTCTAAAAGAGAGAGTCCGTCTAGGCATAACATATACTAAGTAGGGAGATTAGAGGGCGTGTTCTACTAAAGGAACTAGGTGCAGGAAGCGGAGTAACTAGAGCTAAGAATACAGCATAAATGATTATGCGATCTGTCTTAACTATGTCATACGTGAGACAGTGCGTCGCTAAAGCGCTAACGCCCTAGCAAAGCTATAGGAAAGCGAGGGGGGCTAATTAGTTAATTTAGTGAAGGGCTAGACCGTGCAGCAGGCAAGCACTACCTGTTTAACTGCAGATAAGCTCTAGGTGACGCTAGTAAGGAAGGGGAGGAGAGTCTAGACAGAATAAATGTGAGAGGTGTCTTGCTTATAGAATTGTCCTAATTGTGTTGTGTTGCGAGTAGAAGTCTAGAGGTATATAAGTTCTAGGGGACTTTGCGTGTGCAAGGGCTGGGGTAGTTAACCTATATCAGGACCAAAGGAGAAACAATTAGGTACTGTAGTAAGGCAGCCTGAATCTTCTAAGCAGGCAGCTAAGTTTGAGAGAATGCCTAATAAAGGATAGTAGGGTCAAGTTAGCTAAGGGGCGGCAGCTGGACGCAGATAAGGGGGCGTAGACAAAAGGGATTAGAGTAGAGAGCAATAGGAGGAAGAGAGGGAGGAAAAATAACTGTGGAGAAAGTGTCTTTATAACAGATATTAAGGCTGATTTCCTGTTTGAGCGTAGCGCAAAAAAGCCGTACATAGGGCCTAGATTACCTAATTAGGATCTGTCTATTCCCTAATGCAGGCTTGCTGTCTGCTTTATTACTAATATAAAGATTACTATAAGTTATAAATATAATAAACCTCTTTTTACTTTCTTTTTTAATACTACTTACTTTTATTAGCTTAATGCTTAATATAGTACTAAAATAAAATTAAAAAAAGATTATAACTAAATTAAAAACTATATTAACAATAATATAAGTAATTCCTAGAAAAGTTCTATTCTTTAACTAAATGCTAAGACAATTTCTATTCTTTAACTGCCTAATAAATTATAGAATAACTAGGTAATTACTTGTAATAAAAGCTAGAATAGCTAGGAATAGCACGTTACAACAGTCTATAAGCTTACTATCTATTACTACTTATCTTAGCTAAAATAATTCTATTCTTTAACTGCCTAAAAAATAATAGAATAACAAGGTACATGCTAGCAAAACTAGCTAAGGCCGCTAGGGAATAAGCTAAGGCAGGCTAAGGTAGCTAGGAGATAAGAAAGTATAATAGTTTCTGTGCTAAGGTTCTGTTCTTTAACTTTAACTAGATCTGCTTATAGGCTAGAAAAGTAATTAAAAAAACTACTAGTTATTTTAAATTACTTATAATTCTCCTAGATAAGCTAGTAGGGCTAATAATTTAACTTATAGCTAACTATTTAATATTTTAACAATTTAATAATATAATAATTTAATAATTTTAGAATTTTAGAGTTAGATAATTAGATAGCTAATAATCTAGAAATTTAAAAATTTTACAATTAAAAAATATAATAATTAAGTAATTAAATAATTACACAGCTAATAAGTAAATAATAAATTAATATTACTATTTGCTAGGAATTTAACAATTTAAAACTTAAATAGTTTAACAATTTAAAGATTTTATAATTAGACTAGAACATAGCTAACAATTTAATAATATAAAAAAGTATAGTAATTAGACAATTAGACAGCTAAGAATTTACCTAATAGCTAATATTTTATTAATTTAACAATATAACAATATAACAATATAATAAAAAAGTAATAAGAGGGCTAATAATTTAATTAATTGCTAATAATTTTACAATTTAATAAAAAGACAATTTAAAAATATACTAATATAATAATAATATAATTAGAAAGCTAAAACTTAAACTAATACCTAATAAGTTTATATTTAAACAGTTTAATAATTTTACAATTTAGTAATTATACTTTTAAGTTTTTAGACAATTAGATAAATTTATAATTTTCTTACTTCCTTTATATAGATAGTTACTATTTATAAGCTATAATTATATATTAAGCTCTGCCTTTACTCTTATAATAGTTACCTAGCCTCTAAACAACAGCTACTTTAAGTTCTCCTTCTTAGCGCCTCTAGCCGTAATAGCAGTAGTCTAAGCCTAGTTCTCCTCTTCTAGAAAATCTAGTATCTGCTGCACTTACGCCTTAGAGTAAGTAATCTACAATTAGTAACTTGTATCTTGCTAAAAACTGTATACCTTATTAAAATTCTAGTAGAGCTAATACCTATACGCTTAGTTAATATATCTATTTATACTAATATTTTACTTTAAGTTAAGTATGTTAGTTAGAAATTTAGCTATTCCTAGTAGATATAGTGTAGCTTAGTTATAGTAAGAGTCTACCTCTAAAATCTCCTTTATAGCTATATTTTTATCTTTTTCTTATTTTTATTAAGACGTCTATACTTTTGCGCTTTAATACAGCTTTAGTTATACTAGTATTAGAGGATAAAGAAAGACTTGTGCCTTTAAAGATAAGAATTTATTTATTATAAGAGATATAAGTTCCTAAGCTAGTTATAAGTAGGTTAAGAGTTTATAGATCCTAGTATAGTTCTCTTTGCCTCTAGGAGCAAGTAGTACCTAACTTGTTAGCTCTAGCTAGCTGTTATTTGCCTATAGGGGCAGCTTCTGTCTTTAATTCTAGAAGCAGCTCCTGTTTTTGCTTCTAGAGACAGCTTTTAATCTTTGCTTATAGAGGCAACTTCTATTTTCGCTCCTAGAGGCAACCTAACCCTACCTTATTAGTATAGTTTAGGTATATAGTATATAGTTATAAACCTAGAGATAGCACTAAGGCTAGCTAACTAACCTAGGTATTATTTAAGAAAGAAAGTAGAAAATATTAATCTAAATCTAACTTCTTTATAAACTTTACTACTTATTATATAACTTATAAGCTTTTTATTATTATATTAAACCTCTTAGAGTATTAATTATTAAGAAGCTAGTAGGTTACATCTAGTAAGTAGTAATTAGCAAGAATTAATACTTGTATAGAACTATAGAGCTTTATAAATAATTCTATAAAATATAGCCTTTATAGCTAGTATATAAGGTAAAACTATAAGTACCTATTACAAAAAGATAATAAATAAGGCATAGTTAAGCTATTTACTATTAGATAGACTAAAACTTTACTTAAGTTAGCTTTTATAGCTGCTACGTATATACTATAAGCTAGGAGACTATTAAATAAATTAATAAATTAAAAAGGTTAAGTAAGAGTAATTATATAGCTGTAATAAAAAAAGAAAACGTTAAGTTAAAAGTCTTACTTAAGAAGAGTAAGGCGCTAGATTATTAGATCTTAAGTAATATGTAGTTTTATATATATAGGTTAAATAAAGACTGCTATCTACCTTAATATAAAGCAAGACTAGTAGTTTAAGGTAACTAATAGAGAGATATTACCTTAGATAATACCTATATAGTAATACTAGCTAGTAGGTTATTTAAGATATTAATAGTAATAACAGCTGCCTAGAGTATAGAGCTAAAATACTATAATATTCCTAATACTTTTATCTATTATCTAATAGACTAGGAGATATATTTAAAGGTACCTAATTTCTATTAGAAGCTAAGTATAGTACTTTAGTAAATAAGACTATTTTTTATTATAATACTTTATTATTAAATAGTAGGCTTATACTATAAGATAGCATTATTATTGCCTTTATAATTAATAAGTATTAATAAAAGATTAGATTATTGCTCTTTGTAGTAGTAACTACTTTACTAGATATAGCCTTTACTACTTCTAGGCCTATATAGTTTCTTCCTAATCTAGAAAGAATGTATTAAAATACTATAGAATAAATTATACTTTACTTTTAAAGTACTGCAAGAATATTTTATAATAATAGCTTATAAATAGCAATTGTATATACAAAATAAGCAATTTAATTACTTTGATATTATAATATGTAAATTTTGAATTATTAAACTATTTAATTATAAAACTATTAAATTGTTAGCTATTAATTAAACTGTAAGCTATAAGTTAAAATTTTAGCTAATAAATTTTCTTATTATATAATTATTAAATTATAAAACTGTTTGTATAATTGTTAGCTATTTTATTATCTAATTATTTTATTATTAAATTATCAGCTGTCTAATTATCTTAATATTAAGTTTCTTTATTATTTTATACTCTAATTATTCAATTGTAAAATCTTTTCTATTGTTAGTTTAACTATTAGTAGTTAAATAAGTAAGTTCTAAAATTATTTTATTGTCTAATTATAAGTTAAACTGTTAGCTATCTAGTTATATTATTGTTAATTTTCTTAATTATTTTATTTTCCAATTGTTAGATTTTCTAATTATTAAAATATCGGCTAGATTGTTTGCATTTTAATTTTATTATTAATAACTTATTAAATTATTAAATAGTGTTATTGTCTTATTGTCTAATTGTCTAATTATCTAATTATCTAATAATTAAATTGTTAGTTAAGTTGTTAACTACTAGTTTCCATTAAAAATATTTAATTATAAGCTCTTTATTATTAGCTACTAACTTTTAAATTTTAGTATTCTTGCGTATAAGCTGTATAGTAGTTAGGTTAGCTAATATTTTATAAAAAGGATAAGTAACTGCTAATCTTATATAAAGGAGGTAAGGCAGTTAACTAATTAGGAACCTAAAGTTTTTCTGCAGTTTAGCTTTCTCTAGTATATTGCTTTATTCGCTTTACTTACTTTGCAAAATCACTATAAAATAAAGGTAGTACTAGCTATAAGGTTGCTAGTAATATCTTATTTATAGATAATATAATAGAAAGAAAAAGTGCTTAAGGATATAATAATAAGCTATATTAAGAATTTTAAGCCTAAAGAGGTAAGAAGTAAGATATAGTTACTATATTAATACTAGAAGCTAAACTACGTATACTCTTCTAGGTACTAAAAGAAGATTATTTTCTATTAGAACTATTATTAGAGATTAGAATTAGATATTTAAAATTAAATATTATAATCCAGCTTTAGAACTGCGTAGGACTTAAGCTAAAGAGGTATATTAGATACAAGAACCTAAAATAATAAAGAAAAAGTAAATAAGAAGTTTAACTACTAAGATTAATATAGAGACTACCTTACAATTATTTAAACTATATTCTAGGTTTAAATAATAATAGAGAAGAATATAATTATATATACATATAAACCTATTATATATTTAACCTATTAAACTTAATAATTCCTCTTTTCTCTACACTCTCTATTACTCTACTATATAGGTATACCCCTCTATTATAAGAGCTTAGTTTCTACTTCTAAGAAGTAGGTTAGAGTTAATAAAAATTACTATCTAATACTAGCCTCCTTTATCCAGATTTTAACTATAGAGGTAGGCAGAAATAGACGTATTAGTAGAGAGGTAGAGGTTTAGTATTCCTCTCTTGCCTCTCTCCTCTCTCCCCTTTTCTTTACAGGCCTGCCGCCTGCATCTCCACAACTAGAGCTTCAACTCTAATTTTAAGAAGAGTGTTAGAATTGAAATAAAATTCTGCATAAGATAGGGTTTTGTTATTTAGATTTTAACTACAGAGTTAGGCAGAAATAGGCGTGCAGATAGAGTAGTAGAGGTTTAGTGTTCCTCTCTCCCCTCTACTTCACAGGCCTACATCTCCGCAACCAGGGCTCAGATTTTAATTCTAAGAAGAGCGTTAGATTCAGAGTAGAATGTTGCTTAAGATAAGGTTTAGTTATCTTAATTTGCACCACAGAGGCGGGCGGAAATAGGCGTGCAGAAAGAGGGGTAGAGGTTTAGTGTTCCTCTCTCTCCTCTCTCTACACTACTTCACAGTCGTGCATCTCTACAACCAGGGCTCTGATTCTAATTCTGAAAACAGCGTTAGATTCAGAGTAAAATATTGCATAAGATAAGGTGTAGTCATCTTAAATTTAAATATAGTAGTAGGCAGAAATAGGCGTGCAGGCAGAGAGTTAGAGTTTTAGTGTTCCTCTCTCTCTCTCTCTGCACTACTTCACAGGCGTGCATCTCTACAACTAGGGCTCAGAATCTAATTCTGAAAACAGCGTTAGATTCAGAGTAAAATATTGCATAAGATAGGGTGTAGTTATCTTAATTTTAACTATAATAGTAGGCAGAAACAGGCGTGCAGGCAGAGGGGTAGAGTTTTGGTGTTCCTCTCCCCTGTCTTGTAGCGCCTTAATAGTCGACCCTAGCGCCTCAATAGTCGACCCTAGCGCCTCGATAGTCGACCCTAGCGTTTGGGTGCACAAGCCATCTTGGCGACAATTCAGGACCCGAATTTCTAAACACAATATCTATAGACCTAATAGTGCCCTAGTATAGCTCTAAGGCCTCTACAACTCTAGAGCTAAAATTAACCTTATAAAATAAGTAGTTATTAACTAATTAAATTTAGAACACGCACTATTCTATTAGAAACCTATAGCATTATTCCTAGATAATAACTAGCTAAATATTTAAAGACCCTACAACCTTACTATAGATTGCCTAGAAAGTAATAATATTATTAAAACTATAGGACCTAAAGTCTTCTAGTCTACTAGCTTTATTAGCTATAACCTTATCCTAGGTTACCTATAGCTTATAGAAGTAGACCTCTATATTAAATTCTCTATAGGTAAGTATAGCTAGTTTAATAATAATACTAAATAGGTGCAGGTCTATAAGGCTAAAACCCTCTTTAAGGATATGTAACTAGGTAAACAAGCTTACTTAATCTACCTAGGAAACCTAGTATACTAAGTACCCTAGGGGACTAAAGACGCGTTCCTATAGAAACTATGTTAGGACAAGGCTAGGTACAACTCTCTCTTAGGTCCTAGTAGTAATATAGTTACTAATAAAGAGTATTTTACAGAACGCAGAATCCTCTAGCTAAGGAATAAGATAATTAATATAATTAAGCATCTTAAGCACTGTGTGTCCTAGTACCTAGACCTAGCGTAGCTACCTTAGGAAGCTAGTTAATAGATAGTAGCAAATATATATAAAGTGAACCCTAGTTAGGCTAAACTACCTCTAGGTACTGCCTGTATCCTCTCTAACTATAAGCTAGATAAGGACGCCCTATATATACTACCTAACAAAGACAAGCTAGATCTAGAAGAACTAAAATTTGTTCCTAAGAAACTACACTATAAGTAGCTTGCCTTTAGCAAATATTAGACTAGCGTACTCTACCTATATAGGGAGTATAACTACGTAATTAAGATTAAAGAGGAGGCACGTATACTAAACTACCTAATCTACAACCTATTACGTTATAAACTAGATATTCTTTAGGAATACCTTAATATAATATAGGAGAAAGGCTAGATCTATCCTAGTAAGTTACCTATAGAAGTACTAATCCTATTTATACCTAAAGTAGATAGTACCTTACAGCTTTATATAGACTACTAGGACCTAAATAAAGTTATAGTTTAGAACTGCTATCCTATTCTACTTGTTAGTAAGATATTAGACTAACTTTTAAAAGCAGTAATCTTCTTAAAGCTAGATCTATGTAATGCCTACTATAGGCTCTAGATTAAGAAAGGTAATAAGTAGAAAACTGCATTTAAAACCTAGTACAGGCACTTTAAGTACCTAGTAATGCTTTTAGACTAGTAAACGCTCTAGCAACGTTCTAGTCCTATATTTACAGAGCCCTTAGAGGCCTGTTAGATTGCACTTATATAGTTTACCTAGATAACATCCTAATCTACTCTAAATAAAAGGAGGACTATAATGCCTACGTTAAGAAGGTCCTACACTGCCTTATTAAATAGGGTTTGTTTTATAAAGTAAGTAAGTGTAAGTTCTTAACTAAATTAGTTAAATTTCTAGGCTTTATAGTAACCCCTAGGGGCGTTATTATAGACCTAACGCGTGTATAAACTATATAAGAGTAGCCTAAACCTAAGAGGTTTAAAGATATCTAGTAGTTCCTAGGCTTTGTAAACTTCTACTAGCAGTTTATCTATAACTATTCTAGTATTATATAGCTGCTAGTAGACTATATAACAGCTGCCTAGAACCTAATATTAGGCCCTAAGGGTTCTAACCTAAAGAAAGGGGGAAGAGACTAGCAAAAGCTGTAAGGGACTAATAAGATAGTATAAACTATAGAGTTAGCCTAAAGAGGTACGCTAGGCCTTCCTTACAATTTAGAAGAAGTTTATAGAAGTACCTATACTTTAACACTTTAACCTAATAAAACTAATTATAGTAGTTACTAACGCCTTAGATTTTGCTATAGCTGCTATCTTGCTACAACCTTAGATAACTAAACTAGCAATAGAACATTACTAGAAACTAGTTATGTTCTAGAGTTAAAAGTTTTAGGGTCTATCTATCTAATAGCATACTTATAATAAGGAACTATCTACAATTATTAAAGCGTTTAGGTAGTAGTAGCACTACCTTAAGCACGCTCTGTTAATAATCTAGGTACTCTCTAATTATAACAACCTAAGATACTTTATAATAATAAAGGAACTCTTACCTAAGCAAGCTTACTAGGTAGAGAAGTTAGTAAGGTTTAACTTTAAAGTTAAGTATAAGCTAGGACCTAAGAACATAGCTAATAGCTTATTAAGGCGTCTAGATTACGCGCAGGAACTTATACTTAGGGAAGAATAAGCACTCTGCAACGCAATGCTACCTACCCTCTAATAGAAGCTTTAGATCTAGACTCTCTAGGCATCTAGGGCTTATAACACTAAACAGGCAGTGTATAGTATAGGCAACTTTAAGGAGGTAACAACAGACGCTATAATAACCTCTAAGACTACCCTTATAGAATTCTGCTAATATGTTAGTTATAGGGATACGTCTCCTATAGCTCTTAAATACCCTTCTATAAGCTATAGCTAGGGTTAAACTAATTAATCTAAAGCTTAGGAGGAGACTAAGAGAAACGTCCTAAGGGCTCTCTTTTATAGCCTAGGTAGAGTAATTAGCTCCCCTATATATCTTACAAACGTAGCTATATAAGATAATACTATATACGCACTAGTAACCCTAGACTACTTTATTAATTATATTAGACAGGCTTAGGAGCGTAATAAGGCCTATACTACTTATAAGTTGCTAACACGTTAGAAGAAGGGCAGAGCAGCTAAGAGCTAACTACACTAGGAATCTAACCTAAGTAGAGTTCTGCGTAGGAGTAGGAAAGTGTAGATTCCTAATAATATAATGCTCTGCTAAATAATCCTATTAAAGAACTATAATAACCCTATAGGAGGCTATTATAAGACTAAGAAAACTACCTAGGTCTTAAAATAAAAGTACTATTAGCTATAGTTAGCTAAGGACGTATATAAGTACATCTGTAGGTATCTAGCGTACTAGTTAAATAAGATTTATTAGCACAAACTATAGGGACTACTCTTACTACTACTAGTACCTAATACAGCCTAGCAGCACTACTTAATTAATTTTATAATAGACTTACCTAAGTTAGAAGATAATTATAGGAATAAGTTTAACTTAATCCTAATACTAGTAGACTAATTTAGTAAGTACGTCTAGTATATACCTGTTAATGAAATAATAACAGCCTAGCGCGTAGCTAAGCTACTCTTAATATAGTGCTTCCTAAAATATAGCCCCTCTAACACTCTACTATTAGATAGAGAGTTTATATTTACTAGCTAGTTCTAGTCTAACATATACTACTATCTTAAAATAGACTACTAGCTAAGTACTATATTCTATCCCTAAACTAATAGCTAAACTAAACGCCTAAACTAAGAGTTAGAAATGTACCTGCGTATATATATAAACTACAATTAGAATAACTAGGTAGACTTATTACTATACGCAGAGTATGCCTACAACTTTAAGTGTTACTCTATATATAAGGAATTACCTATTAAAGTTGCTTATAGAATAGACCTAAAGGGATTTAATAGAGTACCTAATAAGCACTAGCTAAGGCAACTGCTACAGGTATAGGGGAAGGACGTAGCAGCCCTAGAGCTACGCCAGCAAGTTACTAGCTGCCTAGAGTAGTAGTATAAGATATAGGCAGCAGTAAAGGAAAGCCTAGAATATGCTTAGAAAGGTATAACGCGCTAGTATAACGCTAAGCAAACAGAGAAGTACTTTACTGTAGGTAATAAAGTAATTCTCTAGGCAAAGAACCTAACTATAAATTATCCTTTAAAGAAGTTTAATATAAGGTACTTAGGGCTATTTATAGTTAAAAAGAAAATAGAGAAGCTAGCGTATAAATTAAAGCTACTACTATTAATAAGTAGGATCTACCTAGTATTTAATATATTGTTACTTAAACCTTAGATAATACTGCCTGCTAGCACTAGGTTCTAACTAGACTCTATAGAGATAGCAAACAACAAAGTACTAGCAACAGACTAGTACAAAGTTAAAGGCATCCTTAATTATTACAATACATCTACCTATAGGTAAGAGTACCTTATAAAATAGCTTAGGTAGATAAATACAAACTCTACTAAGGAACTACTTACTAATCTTAATTACTGTAATAAGATTCTAGAGGACTACTATAAGAGTATTAAACAGAGCACTATAACTCTACTAAGCTAGGTACCTCCCCTATAAAAGTAGAAAAGAGGAAGATTTTAGAAGCTACCTATAAGAACGTTGCTAGAATTGCTTATAACAATATAAGACGCGTACTGTAAGAGAAGCAATACCTAGGTAATACTAGAATTGCTTATAATAATATAAGGTATATACTAGAAGAGGAACAGTCCTAAGACATAGCTAAAATTACTTATAATAATATAAAGTATGTACTACAAACAGACCTAAGGCCTCTCTAACTCCTAACTAGAGGGAGGCTAGATACTATCTAATAGCAGTAGTTATAATAGAAAAGGTTATAAGAAGAATACTAAAGTTCTATTACCTCCTAAAAATTACTACCTACTGCAACTAACCTTTATAGCTAGATTACAGGGCTACCTAAAAACTACTTAGAAAGGTCTTATTATCCTTGTTATACTTGTTACTAAGGCAATAGGAGCTACTACGCCTAGAGGGGGTGTATAGCTTAGTAGGCAAAGATAACAACCTCTAGAAGAGGGCTATAGGGGCGTCTACTACAGAGGGGATGTTAGTACTGTAGTAGTACTAACGCTTCTTAGCATTTGTAGCTGCGCTATTCTTCTTAAAGTAGTCTTTAACTACCTTATTAACAACAGTATTAGTAGGGGCCTTTATACTAACAGTACTAAGAGTAATATTAAAGCGCTTAAGGTTATACTTATAGGACGTCTAGCAGGCCTTGTAGTACTTAAGCTTACTTATACTAGACTTCTTAATCTTGCAGCACTCTATACTATTATACTTAATAAATCTAGTATAGTAGTTAAGGGTATAGTTAAAGGTAGTCTACTAGTACTACTAAGTGTTCTCTAAGACCTTATTATTGCTAGCGCTGTTACTAAGCCTAATAGTCTCTTTGTTTATCTTATAGGCAGTATAATTAATAAGGAAGTTAAGCATGTTAACAGCCTAGCAGAAATAAGCATTAGTCTAGCATATAGTTAGTAGGCAAACTAGGTAGAGTTAAGAGACAACGTACCTTAATATAACTGCCCTCCTTTGTATTAATATACCTACTACACACCCTAAAGCTGTTCTTACAGGTATAGTAACTCTTAGGATAGTAGAGGACTGCAATAAATAACTTAATTGTTCCTGTAGGCGCATTTACTAACTTAGTTATAAGACAGGTAAGGTAGCTATAACACTAGAACCTAATAAGCAAAGGCTATAGGGCTATATTATCTAGTAGCAAGTATATAAAGTTAGGCAGAGCCTTGTTAGTAATGTAGGCAGGAGGTAGGGTTATAGTAATACTTAATATAAAAGTATAGTAGAGAAAATTATAATATTAATAGCTAGAAAAGCGTATTGTAAGGACTTTAGCTCGAACCTACTAAGCTACACTGCCTAAAAAGGTACAGTAATCTAATAGATAGATAGACTAAGGCTTAGATAGTATATACCTATAATATATATTAGGATAGCTGTTTATATACTTATACGTAAGCTCCTAGGCAGCTACTAACTACACTCTAACTATTTACTACGCTTTTACCTACCTATACCTACACTATTATATACTAGTAAGGAAACATGCATACTAGTAAATAGTTACTTATAATTAGTTAATAGTAAAGTAATATTATTTACTTACCCTCTACTACCTTATAATGTTAAATAGGTAACACTACGCAGTTACTAATAAGACAAAGGCACTATTAACATTAGTCTAAGAGACTAATATTAATACTTATAGAGGAAACGTTTGCCCTATATACGCTAGGCTCTAGTTAGTCTTATGCAGAAGTATAACCCTTACTAGAGACCTACTAGGATCCCTATAGGGATCTAGCAGGACAAGCAAACTATTAACTAGTAACACCTACTTAGCTAAGCGTCTATATTAACGTTAGTAGCCTACCTACAAGGCTATAAGTAAATAAGTAGGTTACATCTAACCTATAATTAGTATAGGGAAACCTATAGGAGCACGCTTAGGTAGACCTAGGGACCTAGTAGCTATAAAGGCAATTATAAGCCTATAATAGAGCTTGTAGGACTATACTTAAGTAATTAATTAATTTAATTAGTATCTATTTTTCTATATAGAACGTGTTGCTTAAATATAAATAAAATGTGTAGGTTATATAATCTTGCTTAACAAGCATTTAGCTAGTAATAGAGCTGCTTAGAACTAGCGTTGCTAGAGTAGAGCAGCTTAACTAAATTAGCACGCTCTATTAGAAAATAAGCTATGTATGTAACTCTACGCGCTTAGTTACGCAACACACCCTCTAGTTAATCCTATATTAGGAACAACTAAACTAGGAGCATGCCCTTAGTAATTATAGGGCTCTAATCTTAGATTTTTATATTTCCTTAGATATCTAAGATTACTACGCTTCTATAGCGTACTCTAGGTGCTCTTCCCTTTAAGAGACCTCTCTAACTTTTAGGCTACTATTATAAGTAGTTTGTTGCTAGTTTAGGTACTTGTTTTTAATAGCTAAGTTTTCTAAGCCTATAGCTAGCTATTAAGCTGCTTAGTTATAGTTAAGGTAAGTACTTCTTAGGTTAAGCATTTCTAGGTAGTAAGAGTAAGCGTAAGGACTATAATCTAGCAGCTTTACCTTTTCTAACCTAGTTACCTCCCTATATAAGCGTCCTACCTACTTAATTTCTCTATTTCTCTAGTTATATCTATTAATATGCCTATAAGTATACTAAATTGTTTTCTGCGCGCCTAAGGACTCTCTAGCTAATTATTTCTAGCTTCTTAATCTGTTAAGAGCTTTATTGTTAGACGCTATCTAACTAATCTTGCTATTAACGTTTTCCTAGCTCTTTTTAAGAGGTTTTGCTAACTTAGGTATAGAAACAGACTAAAACCTAGCGCTACGTGCGTACTACTACTGCCTCTACTGCCTAAGCTGCTGCCTAAGCTAGCTAGCTGCTAGCTGCCTGCTCGCCCTTGCCTACACCCGCCCCTATGCCTACGCCTGCTCCCTTGCCCTTGCTTAAGCCTATAGCTACAGCTTTGCCTGCTCCTTTAGCAGTTACTGCTGCTACTGCTACTATAGCTGCTACTACTGCTGCTACCTACGCCGCTGCGCTGCTGCTGCTGCCTATGCCTACGCCTACGCCTACGCCCTCTACCCCTATCTTAGGCGCTCTAGTGCCTAGTCTGTGTAGGTTAATTCCCTGTACGTACTATGTAGACGCGCTGCTAGCAAGCAGCTTAGTTACGCTATATGTTAACAACGCTGCTGCTAGCTACTACAGCAAGCGCTGCTAGCGTTGTGCCTTTAGGCACTCCTGCTGCCTGCTATAGGTATTTTAAAAAAGAGTAGTTAAGTAGTAGGCTAATAGCTTGTAGCCCTCCTGCCCTTAAGCTGCTTAGGCTTAAACTAGTAGAGGAGCTTGCTTTCTCTAGTAGAGTAATAACTTTAGTAAGTAACTTAGTTTTTAGTAGATAATAGTAGCTAATAAGCGTTTAGCAGGCTACTAACATACGTACTGCTATCTAGGTAGTAAAGGGCCTGCTTATAGATAGGTATAAATTTTAAGTTCCTATTTATAAGTAGGTTCTTTAAGATAAAACCTATAGGGAGGGGGTTATTCTCTCTACCTATAGTTAATTTGTTTTTGTAAGCTCCTTAGCTGCTAGGCGTGTGCTTAAAAGAGCTACTACTAGCAGTCTAGGGAGACTTATACCTATTTAAGGAGGGGGTTATCCTCCCTAGTAATTTAAATATCTTCTCTTTATCTATTAACCTACTCTTTTTCTATAACTAAGTCTTTCCTCTCTTAACTAAAGCTCTATAAGTTTAAATGCAATAAAAAGCGCTTATAAGCTTATCTAGGAAGCGCTTTTATAAAGCTGTTAGCTAGCATCTTACTTATTTTAAGGTAGGTAACTTAGAGGTTTCTCTTAGCGTACTCTTGTTTTAACTATATATTTTGGATATTAATATAGCGCAGCTAGGTAGTAAGCTACTTGCTCTCTTTAACTACTAGTTAGATAGTTTATTAGTTATTATAGAAAATCTCCTACAGCACCCCTAAGTCTAGCTAAAGTTCTTCTAGGAATTGTTTTAGAGCTACTAACTCTTTAGCTACATGCTCTAAGCGAGTAATTCAGCCTTAGTAGTAGAAGTAGTTACTGTTAACTACTATGTAGCTTTCTAGATAATTAGACTACTAAAGAGCTACATAATATACCCCTAGGAAGATTAATAGGACTCTCTATTGTTAGCAAATAAGGCGTCTCTATATATAAGCAGATAACTGCCTTTGTAAGCGCTGTACCTTATACCTAGATGCTTTATTCTATACAAATAAGCTAAAACCTAAGCAGCTACTTTAAAGTAAGCTGCTCCTAGATTTATTAAATAATAAGATAGCTAAGAGGCAGTATATGCTATATCTAGTTAAATTATAATTGCTGTATAATATATAGACCTAACTTATTCTTAAAACGCTTTAACCTCTTGTTTTAAAGCTTCTCTACTATATTTAAGCAGCTCCTCTATAGGAAATAGGACTGCAGAGAAGAACCCTTTCTCTACTATCTTAAATTTAGTAGCAAGCTTATTAATATAGGAGTTGTGTGCAAGAGTTATAGTACAAGCCTCTCTATTTCGAATTATTTAAACGCCTAGAAACTATTTAGCAGCTCTATAGTCTTTAATTTAATACTTTTCTATTAACGCGCTTATTAGCTGTTTAGCAGCAGCTTAATTATTGTTGTGATAGGCAAGGAGGATATTATTAATATAGAAGAGTAGCACTATTTTCTATTTAGGATTATAGAACAGGCACAGCTCTTCCTTTAATACTAAGAGACTAAGCTTCTAGAGCGTACTAGAGAGCTCTTTATAGTATAGAACTAGCATATTATATAACCTATATAGAGCTTATAGTAGTAGAACAACTTGCTTAGGTTTCTTAAATCTATCTAGTAATTTATAGAGCACCTAAGGTTTATCCTAGTAGCTTGTATTTAGAAACGCGCTAGTTACGTTATACTAACAGAGCTCTAGGTTAAACTAGGCTGTAATTACTACTATAGTGCAAAACAAGTAAGTAGTAAGTGTTGTAGCATAGGTTAAGACAATTAAATCCTTTATCTGTAGATCTCTGCGTATATAAATACTTGCCTTATATTTAAGGAAGTAGCTATCCTAGTTAAATTTGTAGGTAAAGACCTATTTAAGCAGTAGGGGCCTTAATAAGGCGCTTAATTAGTTAATTTTCTCTACATTTCCTTCTTCATAAGCGTGTCTATCTCTTTTTAGCAGGCCTAACAAAAACAGCTCCTAGTAGGTAATAGAGTAGATCTTTCTATTTGCTTAGTAGTAGAGGGAGCTTATCCCTATGTAACTAGCGCTTGTTTTAAGTAACTAATCTTTCCTTCTTTAGAGTTAAGGTAATAATTACTACATAGGTAGTAAGCAGCTCTCTTCTATCTATACTATATTTATTTATATGTTTAAATAGTAGGTAGATAAGCTAGGCGTATCTATAATTATTTATTAAGCTTATTATAGAGTACTAACCTACTCTATTATTAGCAGGCTTGTTACGCTTATAGTTCTCTATCTAGCAGCTCTATCTTATAGGCAGGCCCTAGAATCTCTACTAATACGCGCGTCTTCTGCCTGCCTTATCTACTTGCGTTAATCTTTAAGAAGGTATTAGAATAACTAGTAAAGTAGGTCTTAGTAGATTATTAAGATCCTTACTATCTACTAGCTTGCTCCCTTCTTCTATAGTTAAGTGCACTTTCTGTAAGCTACTAGTTAGATTATCCTCCTTATTAGGAGCTTCCCTGCCTATACTTAACTACTTTAGTTTAGGCGTTTAGTTAAGGGAAAGTAAACCTGTTTCTTAGTGTTATTCTGTATAGATCTCTAGCAGCTTGCTAGCTAAGCTTGCTGCGCATGCAGTATCTATCCTAGGGGCTCCCTCTATACTAGACTAGCCTTCTAGCAATTAAGGTTCTCCTAAGTATTACCCCTAAGCTAGTGCTTAATAGATAAGCTAAGTAATAGGTCTCTTTGTTTAAGGGGAGCTCTATTACTTCTTCTACCTCTATTATCTTATTAGGTTTATGTAGAATATCTACAACTACTTCTACTTCTTAGACTGTAAGAGCTAATAACTTATCTAATTTGTTAAAAAAGAGCTCCTTATTTAAGGTTACGTTACGCGTTGTAATTACCTAGTTTAGTTTAGAGACCTATATCTAGTATATATTAGAAGCTTAGTACCCTACTAAGTATCTAATATAACCCCTTAGAGTTACTTTAAAGCTTCTCTAATTACGCCTAGCTGCTTGTTCCCTGTTTAGAGAATACGCTCTACAGCTATAGGCGTATATCCTACTCTAATTAGGTCTTAGATTAGCTATTAGTGCTCTTACCTGCTTAGGTTTATACTAGGAGAAATAGTAAGTAAACTAGCAATTAAGCTCTTTATTTAGGCTCTACAGCTTATTTAAGTAAGTTAGACTTATATTATAGAGCTATGTTGCTGCTGCTACAACCTCTAGCTAGAGCTTCTTAGGTAGGTTTACACTGCTCCTTATTTTAATAGATTTAGTAATTATTTCCTACCCTACTCTTTCTACTGCCCTGTTTAGCTTATAGGTATATAGAGGTATACGCTTAATATCTATTCCCTTATTAATTGCCTAGCGCTTATATTAGGAGCTTCCTTGCTATAGGAGAGTAGCAGTATTATTATCTTAACTTATCTTGCAGATATAGAGCTTGGACTAGGTACATACCTAGCTTAAGAAACTTATAAGTACCTATAGTATCTCTACTTAAGTCTTCCCTAGTAGTAAGTACGTAAAGAGCTTCCTACTATAGTACTCCTTAATTAAAAGTATCTTTAATTTACTACTCCTTCCTATAGGCATATTAAATAAATCCTAGCTAATTCTCTAAAAGGGTTTAGTAGGTTTTTCCTATTTCTGTTAAGATATAACTTGCTTAGTGTAGGTTATTAAGTAGACCTTATAATCTTTTTAGAGCGTGCTGTTAATGTGTACGCTGCGCGCTTGTTATACTAGTGCTTTTAGAGCTTCTAGGCCTAGATAACCTACTCTAGCGTGCTAGAGGTGTTTAGCAGAGCTTTGTAGATAAGACTTATATAATTATTTTTCTACTATGTTAAGGGTTAGAGGGTAGTAGGATATTAGCTTATATTTAAAGAAAGTAAGGTTATAAGCACGCTTAAGAGTAGCACATACAACGCTCCTATTTAGATTATTAATATACCCTACTTAGAGCAAGGTGTTTAGCCCTAAGTACTAAACTCCTTTCTCTAAGAGGCGTGTCTTAGAAATAATATTAACGTAGAAACCTTCTACTGCTACTATATCCTTAAGAAGTAGGTCTTCTGTATACAGGCTACGCTTTCTATATAATACGTTTTTAAATAAATAAGCTCTTTGTCCTATTACTAGAAACGCTTATATACCTACCTCTATAGTATTAGTAGAGTTAGCTAGGTAAAATAACCTAGGTACAAGCTAATCTGCGCTGTTAACTAAGTGTGTAGCTGCCTTATTATCTAAAATTATACTCTCTAAGAGTAGATAAGCGTTAAAATCTATAAGGTTGTAAACCCTAGGTTTTTTAGCTAGGTTGCTTAGTTGCATTATTTTTAGATTAATTAGAGCAGCCTGTACATTACTAGGAAACTTAACTTTAGGTAGGATACCTTTTGCTAGTAGAGCTATTATTGCTAATAGAGCTTTTAGGGTCTAACTAAGCTGCTTAATCGCCTTCCTAGTATCTATATACTCTTAGCTCTTAAGCCTCTAGAGAGTATCCTTGCGATAGCTTTTGCTTATGTAGATAGGCAGTAAGGAGCTCCCTCTAACTGCCGTCTCTAGGCGTTAGCAGTTAGTTAGTTTCTACTTATAAGTCTCTCCTTTTTGTTTACAAGGGCAGGAGTACCTACTTAAGCTCTTAGAGTTAGTTACAGGAGCTTAAGTAGTATCTGTTTAGCTTCTAAATGTTGCAAATACTCCTAGGTTATCTTTTCCTGCTCTTATAGTATGCTTATGCATTAAACTACTAAAGACCCTACTTACTTTGTCTAAATTAAGTAAATTAAGCCCTAGGATACTATTCTAGATAATCCTTTAGTTTATAGTACAAGCCTAATCTAGGGCAATTCTATAACTTAAGGTATCTAAGAAATCCTGCACAGCAAGCGCCCTATTAACCTCTAGAAGCTTATATAACTTAGCTCTTCTGTAGAGGTATAACTACCTATTGTACTAGTCTTATAGAGTAGCTCTTAACTATTTAGCTGCTCTAAGATACTGTTAGTACTCTATCCTAACCTAGTTCTAGGTGCTAATATCTATTAGAGCAAGCTCCTCTTTTAGTGCTTTTATAAGCAATTACAGCATTATAGTGTTATTAGTAACAAGCTTTACTATAACTAGTAAGAGGATTAATAGTAATACTATTGTGTTAACCTAGTTCTAGATCTTCTAAAGGCGCTCTGCCTTAGCAGCCTACTTGCTTACTCTAATCCTATATCTAAGAAGCTCCTTGTTATAGTTCTTAACGCTTGTTTAGCCTATTAGAGGCTTGTAAGGTTAGGTGCTCTAGCTTTAGGTAGATTAAGCTAGTAGTTAAGTAGGGAACAAGCCTATAATAGGTAGTTTAGGCGCTCCTTTGTGCATGCCTAGGGCGTCTTTAGCGTCTAGATCTACTATATCCTATACGTTACAAAGCTTAGCATGCTATATAAGTTAGATGTACTAATTAAGCTAATTAGATCTTGTTTTAAGCTAATAGGGTCCTGTAGGGATACCTAAGAGAGCTTACTTATTATAGTTAACAAGCTTACCTATAACAGCGTTTAGTAGAGATAGAAAGATAATTAGGTAATTAGAGTAGTTAAGCTAAGTCTAACAAGCTTGTTTACTAAGTGTATAGAGAGATCTACTGTGCTTAGGAAGCTAGACTTATAACTATAACAGAGCTTACAGGACTATACTTAAGTAATTAATTAATTTAATTAGTATCTATTTTTCTATATAGAATGTATTGCTTAAATATAAATAAAATGTATAGGTTACGTAATCTTGCTTAACCAGCGTTTAGCTAGTAATAGAGCTGCTTAGAACTAGCGTTGCTGGGATAGAGCAGCTTAACTAAATTAGCACGCTCTATTAGAAAACAAGCTGCGTATGTAACTCTATGCGCTTAGTTGCGCGACAAAGCCTTATATAGCATTTCTCCTAACACAATTTTCCTTAAAAAGAAGTAGTTTTTTTAGAGTTTAATAATACCTGTAGGCAGGGATAATAGAAACCTATTTTCTTCTAGGGATCTAGCAGCTTAGGACGAGCTGCAAGAAAGAGGGAGGCTCTGTTACAGGTATTCCTCCTAAGGGCTACCAGCTAGACCCTAGGACAACCTTAGGGCTAGGCAGGAGACCTACAGACTACATGTATATAACCCTCCTAAACGCCTTAGGGCTTACACCCTAAGGATTCGTCTTATATCTATCTATCTACTACTATTTGTCCTATCTCTAGTTGCCTACCTACAGCGCCCTTATATATAGTCTATCTCTCTAAAGACTTATTTCTATACTTTTTCTAAATCTTTTAGTAAGTTTTCTATCTATATATAAATCTACTTTTTATAGTACTTAGTATAGTAAGTAAAAGAAAGAAAATAAATTAGATTTTTAAACTAGATATAACAAGCTCTATAGGCAAGCTAGTTACTAAGTAAACTAGCAGATAGGTACCTCTTACCTAGAGTAGAGTATAGGTTAGGTATAGATTGCACAGATATAGATAGAATAGAGGTAGAGTTGCTTAAGCTGTAAGTAGAGTATAGGTAGAGTTGCTTAAGCTATAGGTAGGGTATAGATAGAGTTACTTAGGCTATAGGTAGGGTATAGGTAGGGTTGCTTAGGCTATAGGTAGGATTACGCTAGTAAAAGGAAAGGAGGTACTATAGGGTAGAGTAGGGATAAAGTAGAGTCTACACAGACTAGGGGTAGAAGTAGGGTAGATTCCGCATAGACTAGTAGTATAGGTAGAGTAGGGGTACCTCTAGCGTAGGTAGGGGCAGGGTAGGGTCTGTATAGACTAAGGGTAGAGGTAGGGGTAGAGTAGAGATAGGGTATAGATATCTATCTTAGGGTTTTATTATAAATTTTATGCTATATACTATACTACTTAGAATTAATTAATAAATATAAGTAGTAGAGATAGAATATAAGGTTTTATATATTTATAATAGCTATTTATTACAGTTACGTATTATAGTACTAAAGCAGTCTAATTCTTTTCTACAGCCTCTGTTCTTGCTAAGATAGAGTTAATAGAAAATCCTTCTTAGTACTACTGCTGTGTTATTCTACTTCTTTACCCTCTGTATCTAAACTAGAATAAGTAAATAGCTTAAAAAGATCTTCTTACTTATCTATTACAGTCTACTTCTTCTTCTCCTCTCCTTGCTGCTGCGCTAGAGCTAAAGAATCCTTTAGAATTATAATTTAGTAAATTATATTAGCTAATAGCCTATGCTGTTAGGTGCTAATTACACCTCTTGTAATATAGAATACTTGCTTAACTTCTACTTCTATAATTAGTACTATAAGTATATCTTTTGCTATGTAAGAAAGTTATAGATAAGTTATAGTATTTATCTTCTACTAGTTAAGTAGATTTAATCTATCTACTTGTTATATACAAGGTGTGCTAAGATAAGCCTCTTTTTCTTTTAAGGTTTAAGCTATATTCTTATTATAATTAGATAAAACTAAACTTTAACTATAGGATAAGAAGATCTTATAAGTTTATTAGATAGCTGTTACTAGCTTTTAGAACTAATTATCTTAAACTAAATATAAAAAGGAGTGTTTTATACTATTATAGAGCTACTTAAAGTAATATTATAATAAGAATCTAGATATTGTAAGAATTGCTCTTAGTATATATATTTATTCTAAATTATTAGGACCTCTTTTTATAGGGGTAGCACGCTATTAAGCATTAGAAGGTAGAGGATAGTATTGTAGGTTAAGGATAGATAAATTGCTACTAAAGGAGTAGAGCAATTTACTTATGTTATATAGTTACGCTACCTCTATTCCTTAATTAGGCTATGCTGGCCTTGTAGGGAACTATTAGAATTATTAGTCCTAATAATATCCCCTTCTAGGGTAGCTTGCCCTAAGCAACAGATATTATAGGTTTTTAGGTAGAGTAGGTAACTATAGTCTGTTATAGACTAGACAGTAACAGAGTTATAGGAGAGTAGTGCTTTAGTAGTTAGAAGTATTCCCTTAAGCTTATGCGTAGGTTTAGGTAGCTCTACTTTTACCTTCCCTTTTACCTTTACCTTTACCTAAGAGTTGCGCTACTACCTAGAAAATAAGTAGGGTAACGCGTTGCTAGTACAGTACCTAGATATACCTAACATTATCCCCTATTTTAGTCTATTATTCCTACACTCTACTCTAATTTTTAGTAAGTTAGTGCTTTTCTCTAGCTAGGATAGGATCCCCTTTACTAATCTAGGATAACCCCTAATAGGTTATTATAGGTTGTTATAACTCTACAGGCAACTAACTAGATTCTCTAGGCTTTAACAATTTTAAAAGTATATCCTCTAGCCTCTAGGCCTGCTGCACTACACTCTACTACCCCTACACATCTAGACTACTTAAGATTATAGATCTAAACGCTGTAGGTAATAATATAGGGTATAATAGCGTGTAGTTATTCTAGGTCTGTGTTTAGTGCGTCTGTAGCTTTGCTGTAGGCTAGCATAAGCACTATAGCAGGACTAGTTATATCTATATCTAAATTACTCCTGCTAATATTAACTTGTATAAGGCATAGCTGTTATAGATAGACTTAGGTAAGTTAGAGTAGGTTATACGCTGCTTCTAGTGCTTCTCTTCTAACTAGGAGTGCATTGCTATATATATTCCCCTCCTTTAGCCTAATTATAACCCCTTATAGGTTATAACTAACTCTAATAGCTCTATTTAAAGCATAATAGTAACTTAGCTAAGATTTATAATATTCTCTAGGCCTTAGAGTTTAGCGTCTAGGACCTAGACTAGGATATAGTTAATAATAAGCTCCTATAGCGCCTATTAACTAAGATAGAGAAGAAAGTGTCTAAGTTTAAGCTTATATCCCTATGTTAGCCTATCTCCTAGGCCTATAGTTAGTAAGTTATCCTCTTAAGTAGTTTTAGTCTATTATAGGTTATTCTTACACCTCTAGTAGTACTTATATCCCTTACACTGCCTACCTCTACCTACACACTAGTGCTATTACTAATAATAAGGACCCTTGCTCTAAGTTCTACCTAGACTAGCGTTAGTGTAGCAAGAAGGCTGTGTTAGTACGTGCTAAGGCTAGCAAGCGCACCCTTAAGGCTACTATTACTAATAGAGTTGCTAAGGAGACTAATTTACTACGTAAGCAGGTATATATGCTTATCTTATTTCTAGATAGACTATTCTAACTTATTATAGGCTAAGGTTTACAATTATGCTCTAAACCCTAGTTCTAAGCGTAGAAAACTAGGTAATGCCTTAGTTATAGAGATAGCTGTGCTTATAAGGGAGAAAGGCTTTGCTACTAGCTCTAGGAAGGGCTCCTTATCTAAGAAGATTAAGACTCTATAGAAGAGGCTAGATAAGTATAATAAGGTTTAAGAGTAGTAAGAGCGCGTTATAATAGGTCCTAATAGACTATTATACCTAGTATAATAACATAACTATAAATAATTTCTATAGTTTAATTTCTCTAGAAATCCTAGATATACCTAAGCCTTTAGCTTAAATTTAATAGAGTACTTGCTTTAATATCCTATATTTTCTTCTTATAATATTAGAAGCTTTATACCCTTATAGATTAAACTATTATAATTTAGACTAGGTTCTTATAGTCTATAATAGATAATTATAGATCCTAAGAGATGCTTGTAAGTTAGGCTAAGGTAATCCTAGAGTATAATGCTATTAAATATCCTAAAAACCCTATAGAAAAACTAGTAAAGGTATGTTGTCTCCTTAGGATCCTCTTATTACCTTTACTTATCCCCCTTCTTCTTTAGGGGTTACCTTTAACTCCTATAAGGCTTTTCCTTTATATTCCTCTTAGGCTATATACCTTTAGATTTCTAAAATTATTAAAGGACGTTACTAGAGATATTTTAATTAGGCTCCTAGGAGTTCTCTTTGTCTCTATAGCTAGTCTATTTAACTAGATATTCCTACTAGTTATATTCTCCTTTGCGTCTATCTAGTATAGTGTCTACTTTATAGACATTATTACTATACTTACAAAGTATGTCTATAATTAGGACCTCTAGGTGTAGAATAAGACCTTTTAGATTATAAGGCTCTAGCAGCAACGTATAGAAGACTAGATATACGCTCTATAACCCTAGAAGGTTAACTTTAAATACTATTAGACTATACTAGTCTACTATATAACCTAGACCTAGGTATTTCTAGTTAAGCTTCTTCTTAGGTCTTATTAACCTAATATGCTAATTTAATACTATTACTTAATTACCTACTTTAAACGAATATACTAAGTGTTTCTTATCTATATATAATTTCTAGTATTTATTTATAGTAATAATTTTCTTCTTACACTCTTGTTATAAAGTAATAACTTTGCTAGCTACTTATTCCCCTAGAGGTAATTCTCTGTTGCTATAAGGCATACTAGGCTAGTTAGGACTAATAGGATCTATACTATAGTATGCTCTAAACAGAGTAGTACAATATATGTATGCTATAATTATACGCAAACTCTGCAACTAATATCTACAGACTCTAATTATCTTGTTCTAGGCAATAGTAGCACTGTAGGTACTGTTTAAGTATCTAGTTCTGTCTTTTAGTCTGCCTATCTGTCTGTAGATAATAAGCAGAAGTTAACACCCTTCTTAAGTTTAGGTAGTGTTAGAAAGTATCCTAGTGTTTAGCTACTATTGTGCCAGTGCATAGAGTAACTGCCTCGGCAGTTACTTAGGATGCTAAGGCTAGTAAGTGGCGCTAGTATATAAAGGGATAACAGGAAGTTTAGACAAAGCCTTAGAGACTATTATATACTACTATAAAGAAATAAAGTTTATATCTTATCTGCGTAACCTGTATCTGTAGTTTCTTGCCTAGTAATGTAGCTCCTCTATCCTCTACATACTAACAGGTTAAGCACTTCTTGCTAGAACAAAATAGTAACCTAACTAGGGGGCAACAGTATAGTATGTAGGGGAACTAATTGTTAAACAAAGATACAGATAATACGGCTACTCTTATGCTATAGCACTCTAATAGACGCCTTAGGCATAAGTAACAAACAATAAAGATGTAGATAATACAGCTATTCTTATGCTACAGCACTCTAATAGACGCCTTAGGCATAAGTAACAAACAGCGGCTGTCTATAGGTTACTCTAGTTAGAACACTAGTATTAATAGTAGGCATTATTTTAACCCTAAAAGAAACTATACCTCTAGAATTGCTAGATAGCTATCTAACAATACAAGATAGCTATTTCTATCTTAGGATTGTATAGATATACTAAACAATTCTTCTGCTATACTATTAGCTAAATATATTATTAGCTAATAGGGTCCTAGCCTAGGGCTTATGCGCCTAAGAATTAACACTCTATAAGAGCATACAAAAACTCTAAGAACTAAGGAAAAAAAGAAGAAAGAAAAAGAAAAAGCACCCTTAGAACTAATACTATTACTATATTTAAACTATGTCTATATATATCCCTTTGCTCTTAGGAATTAACAGAACTCCTAAGGGGTCCCGCCTTAGTAACCTGTCTTAGGATAGTTAATTACAAGATAGGGTCCTAGTTCCTATAAGAGGAAGAGCTAATTACCTCCTATTTAATAGAGAAGAGGTCTCTAAATTCCTAGATAACTTTAATTAAACAGCAAACAATAGGGGCCTTATAGACTAGCAAAAGGTTAGGGTCCTTCCTAACTACTGTAAAAGTTACTATTAAAGATTTATAAAGAGGTTAAAGCTGTTCTTAGAGGGAGACTAGATTAAACTACAACTAGCTATAAAAGAACATTAGAGAGACTAGGACACCTCCTAGAAAATAGGTACCTAAGCTTTTATAGAGACATATGTGCAAGAGACTGCTTAATCCTTTCTAGGACTCTTAGACTACTACACTAACTTTGTAGTGTACAGTAATGCCTGCTAGAAGAATAAACAAATCTTAACCCTTAAGGAGGGTTACTTCTTCTTCCTAGGCCTCGCTAAGGAAGACAAGGATCTAGTCCTATTTAACATGCCAAACAGCCTAGCAATAAAGGATTAATCTTTATTTAAGTTAGAACTAATATATTAATTTGTTAAAAGAGTCTAGGAACAACAATAGGGTCTCTAAGATTTGTTACTAACAAAGGACAATAGCTAGACTAAGGAAGTAAGACGCATAATAAATAGCACTAGAAACCTAGTAGATTACTACAGTATAGTAGACTAGGCTAAAAGACATCTTACAGAGGATAAGACAGTGTCTAGAAATTCCCTACCTCTAGGGGTAGATAAAAGTGTTAATAAGCTTGTAAAGGCTATAGATAGTTAGAAACTGTCCCTTGCTAAGGTTAGCTCTCTTATAAATTCTAATAACAGGATTAAGGAAATCTTACGTAACCTAACTAACTATGCCTACTTTGTAGCATACGCTACTAAGGCAGGTAAGGTCTTAGAACGTAATAACAGGTCGTTTGTCTCCTATTCCTAGAGGAATGTAGATCCTAGCAGAGATGTTTTATACTACTAAGGCTAGGAGTACAACAGTTCCTGTACTATGTGCAACAAACTAAATTACAAATCTTAAGACTATAAGCTCTACTAGGCCTTAGTTAGGATAGGATAGTGTAGTTACTACTACAACTATAAAAGCAACAGGAGGATATACTACTTTAGTCTAGTATATAAGCAGCTAGACGCTATCCTAGGTTTAGTTCTACTAACTTATTAACTAAGCTAGTTAAAATAGAAAATCCTTAAGTATTTCAAAGTTTCCTAGGACGTCCTAGACTAGCTAGCTTTATTAGTTAAACCTAACAGATTTAGCAGAGTAGACTCTAGACTAAGAGGGACAGCATACAGCTCTTAACAGGTAACGTTATCTACACAAAATAGAGGACAGCTACATTAAGGTACTAGTATTAGCACACTAACAGCAACTAGCAACAGCTAGTATTATCCTAACTCTATGTCTTCCCTAAGAAACTTTAAACTCCTAGGACTAGACTACGCAGAGGTGCTAAGCCTAGATTACATTAACAGCTAAGATATTATCCTTAGAGCTTATTCTACTAAGTCCTTAGTTAGCGCAGCTACTAGGTTACAAAAACTGTTAGAGAGACTAGTTAACTAAGTTCTTAACAAGACGCAAGGCAGAAACGTACAAAAGCAATAGTCTAATACTAACCCTCTACTAAGCAAAGGATTAATAGAGCAGCTATATAGCCAAGCAAGGGAAGATTAAGTCTAAAGGGACCTCTAGCCTAGTGTTACTAAGGTGCTAGAGGACCCTTTTACTATCCTGTTCTAGAGCAGACCCTACAATAATCTATACCCTGTTGTTAGACTACTACCGCAAGGAAGAGTTATAGAGGACATACCTATAACTGTCCCTAGAGGAAAGAAAACCTAGGGGGAAGCCTAAATAACAAAGAGCTTGCTAGCCTCCTACGCCTAAAGCTGTTAAAGATTCCTTTAGCTATCTTACTATAAGAAGTAAGAGGAATTACTATAGGAGATTTAGTCTCCTAAGAATTAGTTAGGACTCTCCTACAGAACCTTATAGGAAAGACACAACTAGAGCTAGATATAGGCAGAAGCATTAATATAGCTACTAGCTAAACCCTATGCTAGGGCCAATTAGAAGACAACAGGTTAAACCTACTAACTCCTAATTAGTTTAAAAATTCTAGGGTCTACGCTAGCGCAAGGCACTATGCAGCAGGGCTAGCCCTACTATCTGCCCTAGCAAACAGCAGATTTTGCAACCTAGTATTAGAATACGCTGTCTAGCTTTGTTATGTAGTAGAAGGAGATAGAGATAGTTAGTATAATAAGGACCTACCTAACAATGTTGCTAAGTTAATGTTAGAGCTTAGGTTAGAGAGGGTTATCTACCTAGACCTTCCAACGTGCTAGGCGCAGATTAGAAATTACAGTGTTAACTACCTTATTAATACAGGCGCCTAGATGAACTTGCTTTAATTTAGTGTGTTACAGGCACTTAGGTTAGTCTATAAGGAAATAAGCTATGTTCCTAGCAAGGAGTAGGGCGTTGTTACAGCTAATAGGAGTATAGACTCCTTTGTTAGCACAGCATAGAACGTCCTAGTTAAGATTAGCAAAGTAGTTACACTTACCTACTTCTAGATAGTGCAGAACCTTACAAGGTTAGTAATACTTAGCACTCTATAGTGTGCGTCTTCTTGCATAGCTATTTAATACAATGTGTTTAGACGCTCTACCTATTACATTATATTAGATAATAGCTTAAGGAATACTGCGTTTATAGCGTCTAATCTAGCTCCTTATTACTTAACTTTAGTAGAATCTACTACAGGAAAAGACAGGAGGCCCTCTTAATTAAGGCAGGAGGCGCCTATAGTGTAGAAAACCTTAATTCTAACAACTAGTTATGCTGCTTAGCATAGGTAGGATACAGCTACCTCTATGCCAGCGATCCTAAGTAGAGCAGAAGTATTAAGGATATTACTTAAAGAATATTCAACCCTAGCAATTATAAGGCAGTTAGGTAGATTTCCTTAGGAGGAGATAAAAGCTAGACAGATCTTAACAAAGACATTGCTACATTAATAGTAGAGCTAAGCCTTTTAGACAAACAACAAGAGCATACAGATTGTTAGCAAGTAAGCTAGTAGAAAGAAGATAGCAGAGAGGTTAATACCTTGTACAAAAGAGTAGGGGTAAAAGTTAGGCTAGTTAATAAGCTAAGGGTAACAGAGCTAATAGAACTTAGCTAAGAAGACTAGAAGCAGCTTACAATTAAACAGCAACAACTTTTCTACAGCTTGCAACCTCTAGATATTAGACCCTTTAATTACCTATTTAAACAAAGGCATGCAGCATTCCTAAGAGGTATAAGACTTAATCTAGAAAGACTAAAGAGCTAGAAGTTTAGCAAGGCGCTTCTTCCCTATAAAAAGGAACTATTTATTAAAATAATTATAAATAGAGAGGCAGCTATTACCTTTATATTTTCTAAATTAGGCTAAATACAGAAGGAGGTTACACCTCCCTATAAGATTAAGACTATACCTTACAAAGCCTAGCAGGTTAAAGCATTCCTAGTAGCAAGGAGCTAGGAAGGAGAGCTAGTAAAGATGCTTCTAGAACGTTTAGAGAGAGGAACACTAGAGAGATGCAACAGTTAATATAGAAACCTATAGCACCTTGTAGCAAAGAAGGCTAGCTCTTTCTAGTTTATTAATAACGCACAGCACATAAACAAGGTGTTAATTAGGGATGCTAGAACACTACTAACAGTAGACAAGTTCTTAGAGAAGTTCGCAGGCTGCAAAATCCTGTTACTAATAGACTTCTTCTTAAGATATAACTAAATTACCCTTTACAAAGACAGCAGAGACATAACAGCAGTAATAACACTAGTTAGTCTACTTTAGTTATGTACCTTAGTCTAGGGAGCTACTAATTTAGTAGCAGTATTTTAAAGGACAATAATTAAGATACTAAAGGATTACTAGCTAAACACTCTACCCTTTCTAGACGATGTTACTAGTAGAGGTCCGAAAACTAACTATAATAGAGAAGAGTCGCTCCCTAGCGTTAGACGCTATGTTCTAGAACACATTTAGCAGCTAGATGCCGCCCTAGCTAATATAGAAAAGGCTAGTGCTACAGTGTTAGGGATAAAATGCTACTAGGGTCACAACAGGTTAACTGTAGTTAGTTATAAAGTTAGCGCAGATAGCTGCTTCCCTAGCTAAGATAAGGTAGCAAAAATTACTACCTAGCTAGAGTGCTAAAACCTAAAAGAAGTCTAAATGTTTGTACGTATTTGTGTTTACTATTATATCTAGGTCCTGTTATTTACTATTCTTGCTAAACCCCTGTTTAAGCTTATAAAGAAAGATACAGAATAGGAATAGGGAAACGTAGAACGCTAAGCTATAGCTGCTCTAAAGACTTATATTATAAGCGCGCTAGCGCTAATAGCTATATTATACACTAGCAGGTTAACTATCTTTATGTTAGTAGACGCTAGTAATAAGGGAGCTAGCGCTTGTCTAGAACAGATAGGTCTAGATAGCAAGCGTTATCCTTGCTAATTTAAAAGTACACTCTAGTTAAAAGCTAAATCTAACTAGCACTTAACTAAACTAGAGTGTAAAGTAGTTGTCTAGGCTCTTAAGAAATTCTAGATATAGCTATACAGAGTTTATTTTATTATTAAAACAGATGCCTAGACACTAATAGCACAGCTTAATCGCTCTTTAACAGACATCCTAGGCTTAGTAATAAACAGGTAGCTAGCAGCTATCCTGCTCTAGGACTTTGAAATTTAATACATTTCTAGAAAAAGAAATGTAGTTGCAGACACTCTATCTAGATACCCTAAGCCTAAAGGATAGACAGCTCTAGACAAACCTAAGTTAGACGTTAAGGATTTTATTAACAACCTAGTAGCAACAGCAGAGTTATCGTCTCTACTCCTATAGAGACACCCTAGCTGCATCCTTAGGGATAAATACTTAGAATTATCTAAACAAATTGCTACATTCCTCTAGACACTAAAGATCCCTAGGGAATATCTAGGAAAGAGTCACGTTTATAGAAAAAGAGAGCTCTTAACTACTTTATTTAAGATAGATATCTATTCTATAAGACGTTACGCAATGTTACTATTAGGAGAGTAGTAGATAATACTAACATTAGGACTGCGGCAATTTAGGAAATACATTAAATAATTAGACATAGAGGTGTTAACGCAGTATACTCTATGCTCACCTAAAGATATTACTAGGATTACATGCATGCTAAGGTTAAAACTGCACTATTCTCTTGCCTAGAGTGCTAGTTTAGGACTAGTAAACAATTAAAGGATATGCTAACTACAATATACTCCCACGCACTCTAGGAGTTAGTAGCAGCTAACGTTGTCTACATGCCTCTATGCAGAGGCTATTAGTATATAGTTATTGCTAGAGAATATCTTAGCAGATAGGTAGAGGCCTAGCTACTCTACAATAACAAATTAGCTACTGTTGCAAAATTCCTGTACAAGGATATTATTTGCTAATAGAGCATAATAAGCTAGTAGAGACTCTAACATAAGCTAAGCACTGTATTACTCAGCTTAACAAAGCAGGGGGAGGGGAGACTTAGTCTCTAACTGTAAAAATGTCTTAATAAGACAACTAATAAGGCAGGGAAATAGTAAAACCCTAGAGTTTGCCTATATAGCTATTAAAGAACAAGCAGCAGCGCTAGTAAAAATCTAACTAACTAGAAGCTGGCGAGTTACACCTAACAGCTTCCTATTAGCTGCGCAGCTGTTAAGCAAAAAACGCTAGCGCAAACTTTATCCTGCTGCTACAATCCTACTGCAATTAAGTAGCAAAACAGTAGTAAGAAGAACAGATGCTTAATATAGCTACAAGTAATAGCTTGCTACTTTTACTCTGCTACTCTAACACTCCTTTACCCTGCTACACACAACAAAAACTTAAAAATTTAATTTAATTAAGCAACCTAGCTCTGTTACTACACTTACACTATAGCCTTAGACTCCTAAGCCCTAGTAATAGCTAGCTAAGAGTAACTAGGCTCTGCCTATGTGTTATAGCCAGCTACTCTTTAAGCTATTACCTCTAACAACATAACGTCTGTCTATAGTATTAGTATGCTATACCTTAACAACATCTTAACAGGCAAGTTTATTACACAGCTAACCTAGGGCGACCTAGTTTAACAAAGACACGCACTAGACTCTTAGATAGCAGCTGCTATATTAGAGTTTAATAAAGCTGCTACAATAATACACCTTGTATTATTAGTTATAGAGCAGACACTAAACCTAATTACATAATACAGAGGGGCTATACAGTTTAAGAGCAAATACCCTACTATTGCTACAGCTACAAAATACAACTAAAAGAGAATACAGGAGTTAAGCAGCGCGTTAACACGTATTAAATCGCTGCCTAGAGGAAAGACACTTATAAGCAACATTATTGCGCCTTACAGCCCTGCCTCTAGTATAGAGCATAGTTGCTTAACTAACATTGTATACTGCACAGCAAGACTAGGTACTATGTACCTAGCTAAGTTTATTAACTCTGCTATGTACTAAAGACTTTACACACCCTATTGCAAGTAAGATAAGTATATTAACTCCTTAGACTAGGGCATAGCTTGCAAGGGAATACAGCTGTTTAAATAAGACATTTAGTCCTTTATAGGTAACTCTAAAAACAATAGCTACCCTCTCCTTAATCTCCTTAGAGGCATTTTAGATTTACCTAACCTATACACTAATACAAAGAAATACACAGTTTACCTTATAGACAGTAGTAATAGCTAACAAAAGTTCTAGCGAGCTGCTCTTTAGCACTAGAAGACTATGCCCCTAGCAAGAATATTTAACTTAGAAGGAAAACTAACTTACTATCTAGTTATAGAATAAATAACACAGGAGTAGACTACAGCTAGTAGGCTCACAAAACACAGCAACAGAATACTTCTGCCTGTTAACTCTATCTTTAGAGATACACCTTCTAGACTTAGGACAATTAGCCTAAGCCTAGGACTAGGGCAAGCATTAATACTAGTAGAAGGGGCATCTGCAGTACGAACTGCTAGCAGCTCCAGCCAACTACTAGAGGGGTCTTCCCTTACTCTATTAAGACTAATAAGAGTGCAATTAGGTGTTACCACTTACATTTAAAACACTAGAACAACTAGCAAAGGGACCCTTAAGAGTGCCTAAGAGGAAGAGGACAACTTACTTACTAACCTTAACCCTAGAGAGGTTAACAGGTTAGCCTTAGAGCTTAGAGTTAGACACACACACTAGCAGGAAGAAGTAGCTAGCAAACTTGTTCGCTACAGAGAAGGAACTGTCTCTATTACTAATATAACAGCTATCCCTAACAACAAATAATACTAGGAGCAATTAACTATTTATAGCACTAGATTCCGCTCTCTTAAGGATGTTAGTAGTAAGAGAGCTGTCTTCCCTACTAATAATAAAGCTTAATCTGCTTAAGAGGACAAGTCTATTAGTCCTAAGGCCATGCAGGAGGTTAAGGGATCTAAGAGCTGTCTATGTGCAAACCCTAAGTTAGCTCTTGTTATACTGTGCAAAAAGTATAGCAGAGGAACTCTTAAGGACGTAGATAAGATAAAGCTACTCTATACATAGGTCTAAGAGTGTTGTACTAAATTAGAACCTAAGAGTTAAAGGATAAAGGGTTCTATAATAGCTTACTACAAGGTTAGTAAACATAGGGTATACTTCTCTTACTTAAAATACATTGCTAGACAACTAGGCCTTCTAGTCTAATTAATGCTAAGGTATACTGCCGTTAACATGCTTATAATACTGTACCTATACCCTTACAAATAGGGAATGTAGCACAGCAACGTACAAACCCACATACTGTTCTAGAATTACCTTAGAGGCCTAGGCACTCTTAACAGCCTTTAATCCTACTATTATTAACTAAACAGCACTAGTCTTAAGGTAGACTAGGACGCGTTTATTAATAGACATCCTACTCTCTTTCTACAACAAACAGTAAACACGTTTAAGGCAGAAGGAACTATTGTAGCTAACTACTTCTAAGAGGAGTTTAGAGATAAGGAGCTTTAGGAAATTATAAATAATTGCTTTAACATGTATAACTAGCACACCTATACTATTAATAGACACAGTAACTTTAGATAGTGTAGGATAATGTACCACTTAGTAGTCTAGCAACTTATTTAAGGGGATGTAGGTTACTAGCTTCTGTATATCTTACTTTGTTGCTAGACTAACCTTATCTCTTACCCTTACTATACAAAGTACACTAGCCCTAATAACTAAACAGCGTTTAAACACATAGACCTTAACCTAGCTAATGCTTACGCAAACAGCAGGGGTGTACAAATAATCTAGGGCTTAGTGTCTTTTAATAACAAAGATAAGGAGAACTGCACTATTACTCTTGCTAGGTTCTATAACTATATACGCAAATACCTTAAATAGCAACAGAAGAGGGGTATAGATAAGAGGAATAGATACATTAAGGGTTAGAAGGATAACTAGGACTACCTAAAGGAAATTAAAGACAAGCTTAGTTGTAAATAGAAAAAGTATCTATACAAGGCAGGGCAAGTATTAATCTCTAACCTACTGCTCCCTTATAGATCTACTAGACCAGCTACAAAACAACAACGCACTGCTCTTCCTTAGTTTATACTAGTAACAGAAGACTACAGCACTATAGAGGTTCTAGAGATAGGTAGCTATGCAGAAATTGCTGCATCTTACTAGGCACTACAAGCAGGTCTGTTATCTCCTTTAGGACACGCTAACTAATATAGAGGAGTGCTGTATGCCTTTCCTAGTAATATTCTACTAGAGTTTACGTTATAGATCTTAAAAGCAATTCACTGCTAGGCTTGCTATAACTTAGTCCCTGTGCTAGACAAAATAGACAAAATACTAAACTAAATAGATTTAAAGCAGTTACTAGCTTATATACAATAGACTTATGCTAGTAACATTTCTATAGTTAAGAAACACTAGGAATAGGTTAAGACAGCTGAGATAAGAGCATACAAGGAGGATGTTAACTTAGATGTCCCTAACCGGTTGTATTTCACAGGATCATCACATCTAGCTGAGTTCTTAGATAGTGCTAAAAAGTAGGATAGAGAACACAGCAGGGATTCAGCACTGTCTAAGATGTTCTCTAAGATAAATGTGCGACCTAACTCTCTAACTAGATAGGATGTAGCTAGGGTAGACGCTAGTTTATTATTAGATAAGCATTATCTATTACTAACTCTAAAGACCTTAAAGGCAACAAGGTTAACAGTTGTTGCTAGATTATCTAGTTTAGCAGGAACTGCTGCTGTTGGCTGATATAACACTTGTTCTACTTGCTAAGATGTTAGTGCTTAGTTAACTACCTAGTTAAGTAGTTAACTAAAGAAGGACAAGGGCAAGGGACAGATAAAGGAGTAGAGGAAGTTGTTTCTTTTGTTTGTTTCTTTTGTTTATTCCTTTACTCTTTTAATTTAACACTCTACTCTTACTTATTTTCCTATGTAACACTTTACTTACTAGCCTCTCCTCTGTAAGCATAAGGGGGCCGTGCTATTAAGGTAGGAGAGGTTTATGCTAGTGCACAGAGTGACTGCCTTAGCAGTTACTTAGGATGCTAAGGCTAGTAAGTGGCGCTAGTATATAAAGGGATAACAGGAAGTTTAGACAAAGCCTTAGAGACTATTATATACTACTATAAAGAAATAAAGTTTATATCTTATCTGCGTAACCTGTATCTATAGTTTCTTACCTAGCAATGTAGCTCCTCTGTCCTCTACATACTAACGGGTTAAGCACTTCTTGCTAGAACACTATAAGTAGGCCTCTATTAGAGATTATCTTCTTTAGGACACTGTGTAGGCTTCTAACTTCTCTTATCTAGGATTAGGCTAGGTCTATACTATCCTAATCAGCTCTAGCTAAGATGTAGTAAGCTATTTTACTAAGTCTATATACTACAACTAAGATAGCGTTGTATACCTAGTTGCTTAGGCAGCTTAGAGGTAATTCTATAATAAAATCTATAGTAACTTCCTCCTAGGCTGCGTTTAGTAGAGGTAAGGGTGCTAGGAGACTATATAGCTTGTAACGCGCTAGAGTTACCTTCTTGTATACTAGGCAGCTTTTATAATAGTCTCTTATATCCTTTCTTATTCCCTTCTACTTATAGTGTTATTAAAGCTTTTCTATTGTCTTTTTACCCCTAAGATATCCTCTAAGTAGGTTATTATAGCATTCTTAGAGAGCCTTAGACTTCTCTTCTAGAGTAGTTAAGTGCCTTAACACCTTATTATCTATAACTAATTATTTTAGGTTATTATAGTCTGTTTTAGTATTATATCTATTAGAGGTTGTATCTAAGGCTAGTTCTACTATAGACTCTTCCTTATAGTTATATAGATCCCTAGTTATAGTACTTTCCTTTACTTAGAATTTCTAGATAGCTTTAACAATTTCTAATTGTTTTTTAGACCTTAGAGATGCCTGTGTTGTAACAGCTAACACTAGGAAGTTATTCTTTTCTTTAGAGGAGAATAAATCTTAAAAGAGTTATATAAAAGCTTTGTTATACTTTAGTAAAGGTTTCTCTATTTCTACCTTATAGTCTAGTTGCCTTAAGGGTCTATCTATAGGATTAGTAGTCCCTAGTTAGTAGGTAAGAATAAAGTTAAACTAAGTTAAGGCTAGATAGGACTAAACCTAGTAATAGTTAAGGGTCTTATTTTCTATAAACTATTTTAGGTTCTTGTAGTCTATAAGGACCTTAAAGTGTATACCTTTAAGGTAGTAGCGCTAGTGTTCTAGACTCTTAATAATAGCTAGTAGTTCCTTATTATAGGTATTATAATTATATTCTACTTAGATTAATTTATAAGAAAAGAAACTAATTAGCCTCTATTAACCTGTTCTATCTTCTTCTAGCATATTTTAACTTAATATACCTAAGATTACGCCTCCTAACGCGTCTACCTCTACTCTTATTTTCTAATAAGGATTAAAGTAGGAGAGTATAGGAACTTAGGTAAAAGCGTCTTTAAGCTTCTAGAAAGCAAATCTACCTTTTTTACTAATATCTATTTTCTAGCTTTCCTCTCTTCTTATTACTAGACCCCCTCTAGTAGACCCTAGGGTCTTATAGGTTATTTTAGTTAATAGTAAGGCTAATTTAGAGAATATATAGATAAATTATTAATAGTAATTTATAAAGCTAATAAATACTTAAATATTGTAGACTGTTTATAGTTATAGCTACTCTTAGATTGTTTTTACCTATTCTAGGTTAATACTAACTCCTTTAGGGCTAATTACGTATCTAAGATACTCTATGCGTTAAGTATACTATTTACACTTACTAAGTTTAATATATAGCTTAGACTTACGTAGTCTTTGTAGTACATCCTTTATATACTATATATAATCTTCTTTTATGTCTAAGTAGATTAGGATATTATCTAAATAGACAATGTAATATATGTTAACTAATCCTGTAAGAGCATAGTTAATATATGCTTAAAACTAGGCAGGGGCGTTAGTTAGGCTAAAAGGCATAACAGTATACTTATAGTGTCTGTATCTAGTATAGAAAGCAGTCTTCTACTTATCTCCCTCTGTAATACAAATCCTATAGTAGGCCTCTCTTACATTAAGCTTAGTAAAATACTTCGCCTAAGAGAGCCTCTCTAGTAACTCTGTAATTAGGGGTAGTAGGTGTTAGTTCTTAACTATAACCTTATTAAGGCTCTAATAGTTAATATAAAGTCTTAGGCTGCTATCTTTCTTTTTAACAAAGAGTATAAGTGCCCCTACTAGAGACTTTAACTAACGTATCTATCCTCTTACTATATACTCCTAAAGATAGTTTTAAAGTATCTATAGCTTAGTTACTAAGAGGTTGTATAATAGTTAGTAAGGTAGAACACTATTAGGTGTTAGAGTTATAGACAGATTATAGTAGCTATGCTCTAGAAGACTCTTAGAGTCCTCTTCTAAGCCTATATCTACAAACTCTGTATATTCTAGGGGTAAATAACCTATAGGGTTATCTTCTAACCCTCTATAGCCTACAAAGTTAACAAGGCACGCATAGATGTCTGTATTAGGTTCTCTTATGCTACTCTTAAACTACTCAGCGTCTTCTATAGCTACCTTTATAAACTAGATAAACTTATTATCTTTATTCCTCTAAAAGAGCATACGTCTAGTAGCGTAGCTAATCCTTAGATAAAACATATTAATCTAGAGAAGACCTAAGTACACTAAGTATCTTTAAAGGTTTATTACTATAAATAGTACTTAATAGGTCTCTTTATAACTACGTAAATTAGTAATAGTTATATCTACTATTGTAGTACTATATACTGTTAATCTACCCCTATCTACGCCTTTAGCTAGCAGCTTAGGTAGGGGGTCTACTTAGAGATTATATTCTTTTGCTAGCGTAGCTAACATTAAGTTTAGCTAGGAACCTTTATTAATTATAGCCTCTATAGGCTTAGAGGATTAAACTGTGTACTATATAGTTAATAACTAAGAGAGATAAGAGTAAAGGGCTTCTCTTAATTTCCCTAGGTTCTGTGTTTCCTAGTTTAAAGCTATATAGGTAGAAAGATATAGAATTAATCCTTCTACTCTTTCTCTTTTCCTAAACTAATGTTTAAGCCTTTCTTTAATTCTAAAGTAGTTTCCTTCTAGTTAGCTGTAGCATCCTTATTCTTTAGAGGGCTTTAGCACTTAGCTATAGTATAACTAAACTTTCTATAGTTATAACAGGTTAGACCTTTACCTTTGCCTTAGGTACCTATAGTTTTATATAAGGACAGTCTATTATAGCCTCTTTTAGCCTATTTTTGTCTTTTTAGAGGTTTTTATATCCCCTATCTTGTTACTCTTGTTACTACCTTTTAGTAGCTACCTCTTTGTAGGAGTAGCTTTTGCCTCCTTGTCTAGATTCCTTCTATAGTAGATAACGTTAGCATGTTCTTCTACTATTAGCAGAGTGTTACGCCTATTAACTAGAAGTAGGAATAGGTCTCTCTAGATGTCTTTACGCAGAGATAAAATATACTCTATTACTTAAAGCTCTAGAGTTTAGGCTAAGCCTATTTCCTCCTATAAGGGTTAAAAGGCATCTAGCAGATCTATAGGTAACTAATTTAGCTTTTACTAGATTTGCTTAAGAGTCTTATAGGCTTACTATTTCTATTCTAATAGTGTTCCTAGAGTATTTAATATAATAGTTTTAAGTGTCTCCTAGGTTAGTTACTAGGATAGAGAACTTGTCTATTCTATTATATAATACAATTTCTATAGAGTCTTAAGTAGCTTAGAAAGGTACATTGTCCTAAAATCTACCTTTTAGTATTCTTTAGTAAAGTTTATAGGCAAATATAGGAAATATAACTTGTAGTTGCGTTTCTAGCAGTTATATTTAGCTCTTAACTTCTTATTGTACCTTTAAGGTAGGTCTAGCTTTAGAAGGTTAGCTAATAGGCCTAAGGATATTATTGCAAGGGTCCTTAGTAGAGTTAAAGTTAGAGGGAGCACTAAAGTGTCTCCTAACTTATATTTAGCCCTTAGTTAACAGAGTTAATTAATCTTACTTTGCCTCTAGGCTCTTTTTAACTAGGCGTAGAGGTCTGCTAGTTCCTAGTCTATTAGAGAACGTAGTAAAGCGTTCTAGACTATTATAGGTATTTGTGGCCTAGGAGGAGTTGTTAACTAGCCTCCTAGTCTCTGCTTGTTCGCTCTACCTTTAGCTAGTCTAGAGTTCTCTGCAGCGTCTCTTTCTACTAAGGAAGGTAGGCTTTAGATGCAAGCAGTAGTAGAGTCTTCCTTAACAATAAATCTAGAGCGTACTAGTGTACCTAAGGGTTAACTGCTTTTAGACTAGCTTACTTATTAGCTCTATTGTCTAGTCTGCATTTTAATAATATGTAATAGTAAGCAATTTAAATATTAGGACCTCTTTTTATAGAGGTAGCACGCTATTAAGCATTAGAAGGTAGAGGATAGTATTGTAGGTTAAGGATAGATAAATTGCTACTAAAGGAGTAGAGTAATTTACTTGTGTTATATAGTTACGCTACCCCTATTCCTTAATTACGCCATGCTGGCCTCGTAGGGAACTATTGGAATTATTAGTCCTAACATAAATATTCTAGATTTTATCCTATTAACGTTGTTAATAAAAATATATTATAAATTACTATAATAACTTTATCTTCTACGTAGTAAGCTTTTAACTTAGATCTAGGATTATTATACTATTAAATAAGAAACCCTTACTATCTTTTATGTTAAAATAGTACTTAGATAGCTTTATACAGCTCTTTTACGCAGCTGCCTTTATAACTTATAGCTATTCTAAGTTATTAAAGTAACTTAGGTTTTTACTTAGCTCTTTAGTTATCTAATATAAAATATTAAATAGCTAGTTATACATTAGCTAGATGTATAGGATAAGTAGTTTTTAGGTCTTGCTAAGAGCATAAGAAGCCTTTTTAAATTATTGTAGTTTTAGTATAACAGCCTATAGGTGCTGCTACTTAGTTGCTGCTAGTTAAAGTTTCTTAAGATTCTTATAATTAGCTTCTACTGCCTTATTATATATAGAAGAACCTTCTCTATAGCTTGTAGTCCTAAGTGTAATTTCTTGCTCTAACTAATTGTTAATGTAGGGCTAAAGCTTAAGTGCGCGCTTATATATATTATATAAGGTTACTATAGGCAGGCAGAGATACGCAGGATAGATAGGCTGCCTTAAGGGGCAAAAAGTATATATATTAGTAGATAAGAGGTAAATAAATCCTTAAGGCGTAAGCCCTAGTAGTTTAGATAGAATATATAATTAGTTATCTTAGATATATCCTAGTTTTAGTCTAGGGGTAACCTAAGGTGCGGCTAAGGTAGTGTCTTAAAAAGGAGAAGGGGGAATTCCCTATAATATATTATTTGTAGAGTTATACCTAGTCTTAATACCTTAGATAACTAAAAGTTAATAATTTGCTAGTATATTAATCTTTAGTGTAAGAAAGCTCTTAAATAATTATAGTAATAGATCTATTGTAATGCAGATAGCTTAGATCTATATAGTACTTAGTATATAATAATATTATATAATAAACGTTAGCTACATTATAGAAAGAGTTTAGAATAGATATACTATTTTTAATACCTCTAATATAGCGTTACCTTACTCTTTCTACTTTCTTTTGTTCTAGTAATACCTTAAGCTAGAGATAGTAAATAGTATTATATATAATAAGGTTAATAATACATATAAGACAAGGGATAGTATTTTATTTCCTATTATAAAATTTTACTCCTTTAGCAAGCCCTCTAAGGCCTATAATAAAGTACTATTATTAGTAGCGTTATTAAAAGTAATAGCAAGCAGCTATTTAAAGATTTTATTTATCTAGAGAGGTTTAAGAACTTGCTATGCTATAGAGGACCCTGTATGTTTTTTTGCGTATAGGAACAAAGTCTAAAAGAACTTCTTGTAATTTCTAGCTTGTATTTATGTAGTAGCCCTTAATAGCTAGGAACCTTAGGTATTTACTTGCAGTCTAGGCGTCTAATACAGAAGATAATTTAGTATTTAGTCTAAGATCCTAGAGAAGAGCGTCTTTAGCAGCCTTATATTAACTCTAGAACATCTAGCTAAATTTATAACAGGTAGTTATTACAGCCTCTAGCCTTAGGAAGTAGATAAACTATTAGAATAACGCTTGCTTAATTCTTTAAAATAGGAAGTTAACGTTAATAACTAATAAATATAAGCTCTGCTTTAAAGGCTAAGATAGAGTATACTAGGACAGAGGAAAACTTACTCTAGCTTTACTAGCGCGTAGTGTATTAATATAATAGAAGGTGTAACAAATTATATATAGAACTCTTAGTTTATCTACAGGCTTGTAAACTAAGGTGTAAAAGTATATAATTTATCCTATAGGCTTTTATAACTAGGTAATAGAGAACTAGCTTAAAGTTATAATAGTATAATTATAGCTAACTATCTTCTGTCTAAGAAGCTTAGCTAGATCTATTCTAGATCTAGCCTAAGCAAGCTAATATATCCTAATTTAGGTTACAAGTAGCAGGATTGCTTCTTTATATTATACTTGTCTACTACCTCTTCTATATTATAATAGTCTCTTTATTAACACTTATATAAGAGTTTATAAAAGATAAATGCTTAATAAGAGATAGTTCTTTTAGAAAAGCTACTTTAACAAGTTGTATAGCAGAGAATGTATAAGGTAGAAGGATCTTAGATAGGCTGGTGTTATAATCCCTAGCATGCGTACAAGCTGCTAGGACTCTACAACTAATACAGCATAGTTATTACAAGTAGTACACTTAAAATATACTAACACGTATTAGTACAGTAGTATAGAAAGAACTAATTGCACTTGTAATTACGTAATTGTTGCGCAACTAAGCGCGTAGAGTTACATACGCAGCTTGTTTTCTAACAGAGCGTGCTAATTTAGTTAAGCTGCTCTACCCTAGCAACGCTAGTTCTAAGCAGCCCTAATACTAGCCAAACGCTTGTTAAGCAAGATTACGTAACCTACACAATTTATTTATATTTAAGCAGCACGTTCTATATAGAAAAATAGACACTAATTAAATTAATTAATTACTTAAGTATAGTCCTGCAAGCTCTGTTACAGTTATAAGCCTAGCTTCCTAAGCACAGTAGATCTCCCTGCGCACTCAGCAAACAAGCTTGTTAGACTTAGCTTAACTACTCTAATTACCTAATTATCTTTCTATCCCTACTAAACGCTACTATAGGCGAGCTTGTTAACTATAATAAGCAAGCTCTCTTAGGTGTCCCTACAGGACCCTATTAGCTTAAAACAAGATCTAATTAGCCTAATTAGTACATCTAACTTACGTGGCACGCTAAGCTTTGTAATGTATAGGATATAGTAGATCTAGACGCTAAAGACGCCCTAGGCATGCACAAAGGAGCGCCTAAACTACCTATTATAGGCTTGCTCCCTACTTAACTACTAGCTCAATCTACTTAAAGCTAGAGCACCTAACCTAACAAGCCTCTAGGCTAAACAAGCGTTAAGAACTATAACAAGGAGCTCCTTAGATACAAGATTAGAGCAAGCAAGTAGGCTGCTAAGGCAGAGCGCCTTTAGAAGATCTAGAACTAGGTTAACATAATAGTATCGCTATTAATCCTCTTACTAGTAATAGTGAAGCTTGTTACTAATAACACTACAACGCTGCAATCGCTCGTGCAAGCACTAAAAGAGGAGCTCGCTCTAACAGATGTTAGCACCTAGAACTAGGTCAGGGTAGAATACTAATAGTATCTTAGAGCGGCTAAACAGTCAAGAGCTGCTCTATAAGACTAGTACAACAGGTAGTTATACCTCTATAGAAGAGCTAAGTTATACAAGCTTCTAGAGGTTGATAGGGCGCTCGCTGTGCAGGATTTCTTAGATACCTTAAGTTATAGGATTGCCCTAGATTAGGCTTGTACTATAAACCAAAGGATTATCTAGGATAGTATCCTAGGGCTTAATTTACTTAATTTAGACAAAGTAAGTAGGGTCTTTAGTGGTTTAATGCATAAGCACACTATAAGAGTAGGGAAAGATAACCTAGGAGTATTTGCAATGTTTAGAAGCTAAACAGATACTACTTAAGCTCCTGCTACTAACTCTAAGAGCTTAAGTAGGTACTCCTGCCCTTGTAAACGAAAAGGAGAAACTTATAAGTAGAAACTAACTAACTGCTAACGCCTAGAGACAGCAGTTAGAGGGAGCTCCTTACTGCCTATCTACATAAGCGAAAGCTATCGCAAGGATACTCTCTAGAGGCTTAAGAGCTAAGAGTATACAGATACTAGGAAGGCAATTAAGCAGCTTAATTAGACCCTAAAAGCTCTATTAGTAATAACAGCTCTACTAGCAAAAGGTATCCTACCTAAAGTTAAGTTTCCTAGCAATGTACAGGCCGCTCTAATTAATCTAAAAATAATGCAACTAAGCAACCTAGCTAAGAAACCTAGGGTTTACAACCTTATAGATTTTAACGCTTATCTGCTCTTAGAGAGTACAATTTTAGATAATAGAGTGGCTACACACTTAGTTAACAGCGCGGATTAGCTTGTACCTAGGTTATTTCGCCTAGCTAACTCTACTAACACTGTAGAGGCAGGCACATAAGCGTTTCTAGTAGTAGGATAAGGAGCTTGTTTGTTTAAAAACGCGTTATACAGAAAGCGCAGCCTGTATATAGAAGACCTGCTCCTTAAGGATGTAGTAGTAGTAGAAGGTTTCTACGTTAACATTATTTCTAAGGCACGCCTCTAAGAGAAAGGAGTTTAGTACTTAGGGCTGGACAGCTCGCTCTAAGTAGAGTATATTAATAATCTAAATAGGGGTGTTATATGTGCTACCCTTAAGCGTGCTTACAACCTTACCTTCTTTAAATACAAGCTACTATCCTACTACCCTCTAATCCTTAACGCAGTAACAAAATAATTGTATAAGTCTTACCTACAAAGCTCTGCTAAACACCTCTAGCACGCTAGAGCAGGTTATCTAGGCCTAGAAGCTCTAAAGGCACTAGTACAACAAGCGCGCAGCGTACACATTACTAGCACGCTCTAAAAGATTATAAGGTCTGCTTAACAACCTACGCTAAGCAAGTTATATCTTAACAGAAATAGGAAAAACCTACTAAACCCTTTTAGAGAATTAGCTAGGATCTGTTTAATATGCCTATAGGAAGGAGTAGCAAATTATAGATACTTTTAATTAAGGAGTACTATAGTAGGAAGCTCTTTACGTACTTACTTCTAGGGAAGACTTAAGTAGAGATACTGTAGGTACTTACAAGTTTCTTAAGCTAGGTATATACCTAGTACAAGCTCTATATCTGCAAGATAAGTTAAGACAATAATACTGCTACTCTCCTATAGCAAGGAGCTCCTAATATAAGCGCTAGGCAATTAATAAGGGAATAGATATTAAGCGTATACCTCTATATACCCACAAGCTAAATAGGGCAGTAGAAAGAGTAGGGCAGGAAATAATTACTAAATCTATTAAAATAAGGAGTAGTGCAAACCTACCTAAGAAGCTCTAGCTAGAGGTTGTAGTAGCAGTAACATAGCTCTATAATATAAGTCTAACTTACTTAAACAAGCTCTAGAGCCTAAACAAAGAGCTTAATTACTAGTTTACTTACTATTTCTACTAGTACAAACCTAAGCAGGTAAGAGCACTAACAGCTAATCTAAGACCTAATTAGAGTAGGATATACGCCTATAGCTACAGAGCGTATCCCCTAAATAGGGAACAAGCAGCTAGGCGTAAGCAGAGAAGCTTTAAAGTAACTCTAAGGGGTTATATTAAATACTTAGTAGGGTACTAAGCTTCTAACATATACTAGATATAGGTCCCTAAACTAAACTAGGTAATTACAACGCGTAACATAACCTTTAATAAGGAGCTCTTTTATAACAAATTAGATAAGTTGTTAGCCCTTATAGTCTAAGAAGTAGAAGTAGTTGTAGATATTCTACATAAACCTAATAAGATAGAGGTAGGAGAAGTAATAGAGCTCCCTCTTAAACAAAGAGACCTATTGCTTAGCTTGTCTACTAAGCACTAGCTTAGGGGTAACACTTAGGGAGAACCTTAATTGCTAGAAGGCTAGTCTAGTAGAGAGGGAGCCCCTAGGATAGATACTGCACGCGCGGCAAGCTTAGCTAGTAAGCTGCTAGAGATCTGTGCAGAATAACACCAAGAAACAGGTTTACTTTCCCCTAACTAAACGCCTAAACTAGAGCAGTTTAGTATAGGCAGGAAGCTCCTAATAAGGAGGATAATCTAACTAGTAGCTTACAGGAAGTGCACTTAACTATAGAAGAAGGGAGCAAGCTAGTAGATAGTAAGGATCTTAATAATCTACTAAGACCTGCTTTGCTGCTTATTCTAATACCTTCTTAAAGATTAACGCAAGCGGATAAGGCAGGCAGGAGACGCGCGTATCAGCAGAGAGTCTAGGGCCTGCCTACAAGACAGAGCTGCTAGATAGAGAACCGCAAGCGCGACAAGCCTACTACTAACAATAATAGAGCAGGTTAGTACTCTGTAATAAGCTTAATAAATAATCACAGATACACCTAGCTTATCTACCTACTGTTTGAACATGCGAACAAATATAGCATAGATAGAAGAGAGCTGCTTACTACCTACGCGGTGATTATTGCCTTAACCCTAAAAAAGGAAAGACTAGTTGCTTAAAACGAGCGCTAGTTACATAGGGACAAGCTCCCTCTACTGCTAAACAAATAGAAAGATCTACTCTATTACCTACTAGGAGCTCTTTTTGCTAGGCCTGCTAAAAAGAGATAGACACGCTTATTAAGAAGGAAATATAGAGAGAAATTAACTAATTAAGCGCCTTATTAAGGCTCCTGCTGCTTAAATAGGTCTTTACCTACAAATTTAACTAGGATAGCTACTTCCTTAAATGTAAGGCAAGGATATGCGTACGTAGAGATCTACAGGCAAAGGATTTAATTGTCTTAACCTACGCTACAACGCTTACTGCTTACTTGTTTTACACTGTAGTAGCAATTACAGCCTAGTTTAACCTAGAGCTCTGTTAGTATAACGTAACTAGCGCGTTTCTAAACGCAAGCTGCTAAGATAAACCTTAGGTGCTCTGTAAATTACTAGATAGATTTAAGAAACCTAAGTAAGTTGTTCTACTACTATAAGCTCTATATAGGTTACATAATTTACTAGTATCGCAGTGAAGGATAGTGGTCATGTGAGCCGATGTGAGCAATCACGGACTATACCGGATTAGATCACATCAATCAAATCTACCCGGAAGATTAATCCTATTTCTAGACTAGGGCATAGCCAGTAAGGTATATAGACCTGATCTTTTGCTCAAATAATAAGACAAGGAACTTGATTAACTCTTTCACACTCTGATTATCTTGTCTAGTTATCTCAGCTCTAACAGTTATAAGCCTAGCGTTATAAAGACTACACAGTAGATTCTCCCTACGTACTTTGTATAGCTAAGAAGCTAGACACAATTAATTACAAATATTATCTACTTCTCTTAACACCTAAATAATAGAAAGCGACTCCTAACTCTTAACTAGTCAAATACTCCTTAAGACCAGATCAGATTGGCCCTACTAGTTTGCTTAGCTTGAACTTTATGCAAGAGACAAGGCAGTATAGGATCAGATCAATCTAGAAGGCGAAACAGTTGCAGCAATCAACGAACAAGAACTAGAATATCTAACTCTTCCTCTAAAGCCAGTCCCTAGGAGCATCTTAGAGACCAGTAACTAAGATAAGCAGAGCGCTGCTACTGATAAAGAGCAGCACACCCTTAGAATAGAGGCATACGAGCTGGCGATTAAGGATCACCCTAAAGAGGTACAGAAATATAAGATTGCAACCTTAAAATAGGTAAGGATAGCTGCAAAACTTAGCAATATCTAAGACTAGATTAATAAAACTGTATTAGCTGATCTTATAGCCCTAGTATTAATTAAGATGCTTAACGCCTAAGAATTAACCCTACAAGCGCTAATCTAAATTTTAAAGAACAATCTAGCACTAACTAACAGCAACACTATGCATCTAGTTAGGCAGCAATATCGTGCTCACCTTGAAAAGGGCCGATCAGGTTAGATCTCGCTGGATAAGTGGTTTAATAAGTGGCAAATACTCTATAGAAAAGCTTAGGCGTTTAGGATTACTAAGATTAAGGGTTAACTTGCTCTTACTAATTTTCTTAACGCGATTGCTCCTAGGATTGCTCTAGAATGGTCCTGCTTAATAAGGCAACAAATTATTATAGATGCAGCCTTTAGACAACAATTAATAGATATAAGCAATCTATCTAAAGTCTTTACCCTTATGCTCTAGGAACAAGCAGCTACCTTAATTAAAGGAAAAGGAATCTCTGCCTTTGTAACCCTAGGAGGAAGGTTAGATTAAGATAAGAACAGCTTAGGATTAAACTGGAAGAATTGCCTATGCAAACTAAGAGGATCACACACCTAGGAACTAATTAACTGCTAAAGACTACAAGCTGCTATTACAGGATCAACCCTATCTAGAGCACCTAAGATATCTCTGTTAAGTCTTAATAAATCAAAGATTAAGGAGAGGCTAGATACTGCAGAATGGACCAAGCTTAGAGAACAGATCAAGGATGCTAGATAGAAGACTAGATCTACTACAGACAAATCTTCCTTAGACAAATCTTCTTTAGCTAAATATCCTAGATTAATTTTAGCAGCTGTGATTAATCTATCACATTTCTAATCAGACAAGGGTAGAGTCTACTCTACTATTAACTTAAAACACCCTCTATCTTTAAGCACGATCCTAGATAGTAGAGGAGCTGTCTACTTAGTTAATAATTGATCCTTCCTAATACCTAGTTTATTTAAGCAATCCTCTCCTAATAAGACGATTGATGCAGGAACTTAATCACTCCTAGTTTTAGGAACAGGCAATTAAGTGCTAAAAAAGATCCTAAACAGGAACAATAGACTAAAGACTAAGGATCTTATGCTTAAGAACGTTAAGGTTGTTAAGGGATTCTATATAAATATTGTATCTAAAGCTTGTCTTAAACAGGCAGGTATCTAGTACCTTAGATTAGACAACACACTTAGGCATAGAACAATTAAAGAAAACGTAATTATAGCGAAACTTCACACTGCTTATAATCTAGCCTTTATTAAATATAAGATTGCCTCTTATTCTATTCCTAATGTGTACACAACAATACAATCATTAAAACCTACAGTAAGATTAGATAGTAAGGACCTATAGCATAGAAGATCAGGACATCTTAGGCAGAGAGCACTCTAATTACTAGTACAGGCTGCTCAGAACGTTCAGATAAATGGAACAAAAAGGATAGACTGCTAAGATTGCGCAATAACCTACTCAACACAAGTTATATCTAGAAGACTAAGGGAACAATTACTAAGACCTTTCTACAGAGTATCTTGGGATCTATTTAACATGCCAACAGGTTAGATCAACAAAGAATAGGCTTTGATTATTAAAGAAGATTACTTAGGAAAGTTCTTTAATTACAACGTGCAGTCAAAATCCTTAGACAATATTATAAGGATTATAGAACTGTTTAAAGAATAGGTTAAGAGAAAGTATTAACTAAATATTATTAAAATCCACTAGGATAACAATACAGCCACTAAGCTATAGAGAGGTCGATTACGCTATAAGGTTTAGGCAGAAGAAAAGGGGATTAAGATTATTGCTCTACCTTCTTATACTTATAAACCAAATAGATCAGCGGAAAGAGCAGGAAAGGAGCTGATTACAAAATTAATTAAGATAAGAATAGGCGCTAACCTCCTACCTAAGCTATAGCCTGAGATTATAGATGCTGCAGCACACCTACATAGGATTAGTCCTACTGCAATCCATTATTTTAGGTTACCTAACAAAGTTCTAGACAACTAGTTTAGGCAGTACTTTAGATAGTACGAGCCTGCTTAGATTAGACACCAATTAGCTAATCTACGACTAGACTGGAGTGGTATATACGCCTATAGCTGCTGAGCATACCCCTAGAACAGGATTAAGCAGCAGGGCGAGATTAACGTAGATATAAGGTTAATCCACAAGGTTATATTAGGTACCTAGTTAGCTATATAGCCTCTAATATCTACAAGATATAGGTCCTAGCAATTAATTAAGTAATTGTTACTAGAAACGTTACGTTTAACAAATCCCTGTTCTATAAAGGAAAGAAGAACAACAAAATGCCTAAAGATTAGGCAATTAAGCTTACAGATATGCTTTATAAAGGGGAACTAGATAATCTAGGTTAGGATATTAATGTCCTAGACCTTAGAGATTAAACGCTATCTAACACAATTAGATTAACTACTAAGCAACAACTTAGGGGTAAAGTAACTCTATTAAACAATTCAAGAACTAGCCTAGTTTAGGATTAGGAGATAAGAGACACAGAGACTAAGCGGGGTATTTATAAGGCTAGTAATTACCTAGAAATCTGCTCAGATTGACCTAAAAACATTAGACTAGCAACCCTAGAACAAACTCCTAAACTAACTAATCTAGGGACAGGAGTTCTAGGCACACACAATTAGAACGATTGTATAGGGATAGACAGTTGACAGGACGTGAACACACCTGTAAGAGCTGACCTGTCGCATCCCAGTAATTGGATAGGATTACAGGAGTTGAGGCAGGAGCGCCTAACTAATCCTAATACAAGATCTGCTAGCACTGCTTCTGTTGCTCTAGACATAGTAAGGGATACTTTAACACAAAGAACAAGTTAAAGAATTAGAGGTACAGCGCCTAAGATAGATTGACTAATAAACATATATCTACCACTCTATAGAAAGAAAGATTACAACAATTAACTAGGGGGTAAGAGTTAAGGGAGCGTTAATACATTAATCGCAGATCTACAAAAGACTAATCTAATAGACAACTTTAAACACACATATCTCCTAGGAACAAACTAGTCCTAGGATAAGCAATCTAGCTATAAAACGCTAAACTTAGTAGTTATAGCAGCTACTCTAAAAAGCCAACCTAATTATCTACGCTTCTATTGAGATGATCTCCTACCTCTACTAGGCACATAGAAACAACTCCTAAATTATCTAATAAAGGTCTTGTTTATGGACGCCTTAAGCAAGGAGATTAATCAGATAATTAAGAAAGGTACCTGGTCAGAAATCCGTGTATCTAAGATTAAAACCAAAGATTAACTGTTACTACTAAAGTAGGTGTAGACCTACAAGTTTAATTAAGATAGCTACTTTATTAAGTGTAAGGCTTAGATCGTTGTTAGAGGAGATTTGCAAGAAACAAACTCTCTTTAATCTACCTATGCAGCAACGCTAGCAGCAAAGTTGTTTAGAGCTATAATAGCGATTACAGCTTAATTTAATCTAGAAGTTATATAATACAATGTTGTAGGAGCGTTCCTTAACGCGTTGATTACAGCAGCCAATCTAGTACTATGCTAGATGCTAGAAGGATTTAGAAAGAATGGATACTGCGTTAGGCTTAACTGAGCACTATATAGATTAAGAGAGTCTCTACTTCTCTAGTATAAAGAGTTCTCTAATACTCTTTAATTAATTAGTCTACAATTAAGCAAGGAAGAGCCCTGTCTCTTCTATAATAAGAATAAAAGATTATTATACTCTTCTACGTGGACGATATACTCCTAATCTATTCTAAGGTTAATAAACAAGAAGCAAAACGCCTCTAGAGCAGAATTATAGAGAAATACGAGATCTAGGACTAGGGACCTGTTGAATAGTTCCTAGGGATCAGAGTAATCTGTGACAGAAAGCTTAGAACAATTACACTTCTACACAATACTTACATTAACAAGATTACAAAGAAGTTTAACCTAAACACAGGATCTTATCTACTAACGCTGTTACTATCAGAGGATCTAATTAAGAATACTAGAGAGGCAGAAAAGAAAGAGATTAAAACATATCAAGAGAAAGTAGGATTAGTGCTCTATACAGCAATTATGCTCTAACTAGACATTGCGTTTGCAGTATCTAAATTATTACACTTTCTTACTAATCTAAGTAATTAGCACTAGAAAGCTGTAGATAGGGTGATTATATACCTCTACTAAACAAGATTAGAAGGCATTAAATACAGCAACTACAACAGAGTAGAACTAATAATCTGTAGAGACGCCTCCTTTACAGATAATCTAGAAACTTAACAATTATCTTATAGGTACCTAGTTATGCTTTTTAGAGGACTAATCCTGTAGAAAGCTACACGACAAAGCACTGTAACTACGTCTACAACTAAAGCAGAGCTTCTAGCTCTTAAACATGTTACAAAAGAGACAATTGCAATTAGACAATTCTTTAACAAGCTTAATCTTGAGATAAGTAATACGTAGAATATATAGTGTAATAACCTCTAAACAATTAGGTTAGTAGTAGGAGCAAATAAGCGGATTACTACTTACCTCTAACATGTAGATATCTAAAACATATAGCTTAGGCAAGAGTACACTAAGGGATTAATCCAGATTAGCTATCTAGAAACTAATAGCATGCCTGCAGATAGATTAACTAAATTACTTACTTATTAGCAGTTTAATAAGTTTAAGCAACTAATTAATCTATATAAGTTAGAGGAGGTAGAAAACATGCAGGATATTATTAAGGAAGTTAGGGTTAATAGAGTGGATTAATCTAAAAACTACAGTATCCTACACACTAACCTACTAGGCAGAATCCACTTCTAGACAAGACTAATTAATCTCTGTGATTAATTAAGCTAAAGGGTGTTAAGAGACAAGATAATTAGCGCATGCTTAATTAATTAAAGATCTCTAAGATTAACATCTTAATGTTTTAGAGATTGCTGCAAATAGATTAGATAGTAGAGATAATGTTAGCGCAGATTGCGGGAACAGATTAACAAATAGGGACCTTAGGAACAGACTAATAATGAACATAACAAAGGTTATAAGGGCAAGTAGCTAGGTAGAAGGGGCGATTCTTAAGACAAGGATCACTAGGGAAGGCAGGACCCTAAGAATAACTACCCTAATCCTGGACTCCTTGATTATAAGGAGGACTACCCTAACCCTGCTCCTAACGTCCTTAAGCAATAACCTGACCCTGGGAGTATAGAGGATCCTAGACCTTAATCTAATTAAGTATCCTCCTTAGAGGCTTGCGGGCCGATCTAGGAGCTAGCAGAGCTGGAGTGGCCTAGTAGGGAGCAAGAGCAGCGGCATTAGCAATCTAATCTATAGCATAACTACCACCACTTATAGCGTATTAATTATCCTTAATATAATTAAAGTTATTAGCATTAGGATTGCTTACTACATCCTTGTCTAAAACCTAAGTCTTAAGTTAACCCTCTATGTTAATAACAGCCTTAAACAAGGCGTTAAATAGAGGTTTAAAGATTGCCTAGAAACATTAGGTATAATTATTAGGATTAAGATTAACTACTTACTAAGGAAACTTTCTGCTAAACAGCAAAGATTGCAGCCTTAGCAGGCTTACAAAGAGTGTGGAAGCTAATTAAAACATTAGAAGATTATAACAAAATTAGGATTAGATTACTTATATAGGACTGCACTAATAAGTGGTACAATTAATACAGTAATTACTGCCTTAGCTGCAGGCGTTAGGATTGCGGATACAGTTGTAGCAGACACCTATTCCCTTACTATCCAAAAAGCGCTTAAGACAGCAAGAGTAAGGATACTTACAGGGAGCACTAAACTAAGGATTATTATCCTTATCCTTGTATTAATCCTTGACTGTAGGATAACAAGGGGTCTGTGTCTGCTTATAAAACTCCTTAAAGAGAGCCTGCAGATTAATTAGCTTATCCTTATTATCCTTATTATTAGAGACTACAACAGGTTAAGTATTAGAAGATTAAGTAGATTAGCGTTTAGGAACAATTAGAGGCTTAGACTTAATCTTCTTAGTAGGAGTGCCCTTAAGCACGCTTAGAGCGCTTGTGCGACGCTTAGGAGTGCTCTTGGAGCTCTTAGGAGGTATCTTAATCTTAAGGACACTAAAGGTGTAGCAATTAAGGTTCTAATATTAGAGTAAGCATTGGACTAGGAAATAAGGATCAGATCACTTACGTTGATGAGAATAGTGTTTAGTAATTAGTTAGTAGACAAGGAACAAGGTAAGAAAGATTGTAAGGGTAAGGGAGCAGTTATAGTTTGTTTTTTGTTGTTGTTATAAGCGCGTTTGCGTGCAGAGCAGATCAGGCAATAATTGCTAGACCCTAATTATAAAGGCGCAGCACGCGCAGCAATTAGAAAATTTTTACAAAAAGATTACATAAGGTGCGATAACAAACCTGCTAGAGCAGGAACACTAATTAAATACTAGTGTTCCTAGGGGGTGTGTTGCAGTAAAGGATAGTAGTTATGTAAGCTAATGTGAGCAATTACAGACTATACTGGATTAGATTACATTAATTAAATCTACCTAGAAGATCGATCCTATTTCTAGACTAGGGCATAGCTAGTAAGGTATATAGACCTAATCTTTTGCTTAAATAATAAGACAAGGAACTTAATTAACTCTTTTACACTCTGATTATCTTGTCTAGTTATCTCAGCTCTAACAACTAGTCCTGTAGTATAAAGAGCTCTCTAGTACGCTCTAGAAGCTTAGTCTCTTAGCATTAAAAGAAGAGCTGTGCCTATTCTATAATCCTAAATAGAAAATAGTGCTACTCTTCTATGTTAACAATATTCTCCTTGCCTATTACAGCAACAATTAAGCTACTACTAAACAGCTAATAAGCTTGTTAATAGAAAAATACTAAATTAAAGACTATAGAGCTACTAAATAGTTTCTAGGCATTTAAATAATTAGAAATAGAGAGGCTTATACTATAACTCTCGCGCACAACTCCTATATTAACAAGCTTGCTACTAAATTTAAGATAGTAGAGAAGGGTACCTTCCCTACAATCCTATTTCCTACAGAAGAGCTACTTAAATATAGTAGAGAAGCTTTAAAACAAGAGGTTAAAGCGTTTTAAGAATAAGTTAGGTCTATACTCTATACAGCAATTATAATTTAACTAGATGTAGCATACGCTACCTCTTAGCTATCTTATTATTTAACAAATCTAAGAGTAGCTTACTTTAAAGCAGCTACTTAGGTTTTAGCTTATTTGTATAGAACAAAGCATCTAGGTATAAGGTACAGCGCTTACAAAGGCAGTTATCTGCTTATATGTAGAGACGCCTTATTTGCTAATAATAGAGAGTCCTGTTAATCTTCCTAGGGGTATATTGTGTAGCTCTTTAGTAGTCTAATTATCTAGAAAGCTGCACGGCAGTTAACAGTAACTACTTCTACTACTAAGGCTGAATTACTTGCTTTAGAGCATGTAGCTAAAGAGTTAGTAGCTCTAAAACAATTCCTAGGAGAACTTTAGCTAGACTTAGGGGTGCTATAGGAGATTTTCTATAACAACTAATAAACTATCTAACTAGTAGTTAAAGAGAGCGAGTAGCTTACTACCTAGCTGCGCTATGTAGATATCTAAAATATATAGTTAAAACAAGAGTACGCTAAGGGAAACCTCTAAGTAACCTACTTTAAAATAAGTAAGATGCTAGCTAACAGCCTTATAAAAGCGCTTCCTAGATAAGCTTATAAGCGCTTTCTATTACATTTAAACTTATAGAGCATTAGTTAAGAGGGGAAAGACTTAGTTATAGAAAAAGAGCAGGTTAATAGAGAAAGAGAAGATCTTTAAATTACTAGGGAGGATAACCCCTCCCTAAATAGGTATAAGTCTCCCTAGACTGCTAGTAGCAGCTCTTTTAAGCGCACGCCTAGCAGCTAAGGAGCTTACAAAAACAAATTAACTATAGGTAGAGAGGATAACCCCCTCCCTATAGGTTTTATCTTAAAGAACCTACTTACAAATAGGTACTTAAAATTTGTACCTATCTGCAAGCAGGCCCTTTACTACCTAGATAGCAGTGCGTAGGTTAGTAGCCTGCTAAACGCTTGTTAGCTACTATTATTATCTAAAAACTAAGTTACTTACTAAAGTTGTTACTCTGCTAGAGGAAGCGAGCTCCTCTACTAGTTCTAGCCTAAGCAGCTTAAGGGTAGGGGGAGTAAGTAGTAGGAGTGCCTAAAGGCACAACGCTAGCAGCGCTTGCTGCAGTAGCTAGTAGCAGCGTTGTTAACGTATAGCGTAACTAAGCTGCTTGCTAGCAGCGCGTCCACGCAGTACGCGCAGGGTATTAACCTGCGCGCACTAGGCACTAGAGCGCCTAAGGCGGGGGCGGGCGGCGTAGGCGCAGGCATAGGCAGCAGCAGTAGCGCGGCAGCGTAGGTGGCAGTAGTAGCAGCAGCTATAGCAGCAGTAGCAGCAGCAACTGCTGAAGGAGCAGGCAGAGCTGCAACCACAGGCTTAGGCAAGGGCAAGCAGGCAGCTGGCAGCTGGCTAGCTTAGGCAGCAGCTTAGGCAGTAGAGGCAGCAGCAGTGCGCGCGCAGCGCTAGGTTTTAGTCTATTTCTATAACCTAAGTTAGCAAAACCTCTAGAAAAGAGCTAGAAAAACGTTAATAGCAAGATTAGTTAGACAATGTCTAATAATAAAGCTCTTAACTAATTAAGAAGCTAGAAATAATTAGCTAGAGAGTGCTTAGGCGCTTAGAAAACAATTTAGTATACTTATAGGCATATTAATAGATATAACTAGAGAAATAGAGAAATTAAGTAGGTAGGACACTTATATAGGGAAGTAACTAGGTTAGTAAAGGTAAAGCTACTAGATTATAGTCCTTACGCTTACTCTTACTACCTAGAAATGCTTAACCTAAGAAGTGCTTACCTTAACTATAACTAAGTAGCTTAATAGCTAGCTATAGGCTTAGAAAATTTAGCTATTAAAAAAAAAAAAAATAAGTGCCTAAACTAGCAACAAACTGCTTATAAAAGTAGCCTAAAAGTTAGAGAGGTCTCTTAAAAGGAAGAGTACCTAGAGTACGCTGCAGACGCGCAGTAATCTTAGATATCTAAGGAAATATAAAAATCTAAGATTAGAGCTCTATAATTACTAAGGGCACGCTTCTAGTTTAGTTGTTCCTGATACAGGATTAACTAGGGGGTGTGTTACGCAACTAAGCGCGTAGAGTTACATACGCAGCTTATTTTCTAACAGAGCGTGCTAATTTAGTTAAGCTGCTCTACCCTAGCAACGCTAGTTCTAAGCAGCCCTAATACTAGCCAAACGCTTATTAAGCAAGATTACGTAACCTACACATTTTATTTATATTTAAGCAGCACGTTCTACATAGAAAAATAGACACTAATTAAATTAATTAATTACTTAAGTATAGTCCTGCAAGCTCTGTTACAGTAATTTAATTAGTACTTAGTAATAATAAGTATAATTAGTAATTAGTATAGTTAGTGTAATATGTACTAATTACTTTATAGGAATAAGGACATCTTATTAAGTATATAGTCTAGTAGGAACATAGCTCTTATAGTTTGTGTTTAACCTTAAGTTTTATCTAATTAATACATTTAATTATTTAGAACTCTTAACCCGTAACTAGAATAGATAGTGTACTCTATACTATCTAGTATACCTTTAATTATTACAAGCTTTACTTAGGTAATTACCTTATTTCACTCCTACTACTATATTTATCTTCTAAGAACTAACCTAGAAATATTTACAGTCTTTAATTAAAGCACAACTTTTATAGCTAGGTAGAGAGGAAGGCTTATCTAGAAGTATTAATGCTATATGTATTATAAATAGATATAATATATATATAATAAATTTTAATATTTAAAGTTAAAGAAAGAATTTTTAATTAAAATATATAAAGCAAGCTTAAACCCTAACAGTGTAATAAACATAGGAAGAACTAGAGATTAGTTATAGAATAAATTTTTAGTAGAAACCTAATTTCCTATAACGTACCCTACAGGCAAGTTAGCTAATAGGCAAGTTAGCTAACAGGCAAGTCAGCTTCTTTTGCTAAGACTCTATTAAAATTATTCTTTAAATTATAGTATATTAACACTATATTATATATAGGGGTTTAGAGAACAACGTCCTAGCAAGTTCTATAGTATATAAGTATTATTTACATATGCGTAAGTTATACCTAGTCTTATTACACTATCTATAGCGCCTTTAGGCTTACTTACCTGCTTTAGTGCGCACCTGCTTCTTTATCTTCTTCCTATTACTACGTGCCCTTAACTCCTCTAAGCTGTTAATTACAGGCTATTCTTAACTATTAGGGCTCCCTCTACCTAAATCTACTTTCTTTTATGTAATTTACGTTGCGAAGTAGTCTTATTAGCTGCTTAAAGCTTAGTAATTTCCTATTTTCCTAATACTAGCTTATGCGCAATTATTACTACTCCCTTTAAGACCTTCTTAAACGCTTTAACTATAGATGTTAGAAAGCTATGTATATACCTCTAAATCCTTATTATTATAAGCATTAATTACAACCTAAGTTCTAGGGTATTACTAAGGGTTCGCAACTGCTAGGGCTTATTGTTATTAGAGAGTAGTAGTAATAGAGTGCGCAGCTTTATATTAAGGCCTATTATAACCTATTATAGGTTAAAAGGGACTAGTCTAGCGCCTTAGAACCCTCCTTAGATATTACTAGGAGTAATTACAGCGTTATAGGCTGCCTTAAAACATAGTAGAAACTTAGTCTTTGTAATATAGTTAAGTTAGTTGCGTATAAGCTTTTTAGCTTAGTGCCTATACGCCTTCTTTAAAGAGGCAAAATAACCTATATTAAGTAGCTATAGGAGGTGCAATAAGTAAGGATGTATATAGATAGTAATAATCTTATTATCCTTATAGTATTGCTAGAATTTAAGCAAGTTATAGCTCTTATAGCTGTTAATTATTAGTAGACAGTAGCTACTAATAGTATACTCCTTTGTATACGCGTTAAAGTGCTTTAACTACTCTAGACTAAGCTTATTAGTAGTCTAGCTGTTATTAGAGACTCTAATAACCTAGTTATAGGGCAGATCTTCCTCCTTATACTAGTTTAAGAGGTAGTTGCTAGCCTTAAAGATAATAAAGGGCAGAATAGCCTATCCTTTAATATTAATGCTCTAGATAACTATTATCTACTCCTAATTGCCTAGCTAGACTGCTTTTAGCTATCCTTGTCTCTCTTAAGCTGTAATAACTGCTCTAGTAGATATCTAGCCTATTATAAAGCCTGTCTTGTTAGAGTTGTACATGTTATTATTCTAGATACTTGTCACGAGTGGCAAAGCTGGGGCTAAGGCAGGCATGTGGCAGCGACCACCTCTGACCTAGTTGGCAATAAGTACTGTTCTGGCCACGTTATCACCATTAGAGTGATTATTCGTACCTTTTTAGCTGCTATAGCTAGGTGGGCAGAGTCTAGTCCTAACATAATAATCACTCTAATGCCTAAAGCGTCGTGGGTTTGAGTCTGGCTAGCAGACTAGATCCCTGCAGATGTTAGGTTTAGCCAAGCCAGCAGGTAGCTAAGGCAGGGCACCACGTGATGTAGGCCAGGATGTGCCGTTGCTGCTAGAAGGTCTAGTACTTATCCTTAGTGCCTAAGGACAGGCACCTAAGGGGGCTATTGTCACGAGTGGCAAAGCTAGGGCTAAGGCAGGCATGTAGCAGCGACCACCTCTAACCTAGTTAGCAATAAGTACTGTTCTAGCCACGTTATCACCATTAGAGTGATTATTCGTACCTTTTTAGCTGCTATGGCTAGGTGGGCAGAGTCTAGTCCTAACAATACTATACTTAGCTTTAATGTTAGCTACTAGGCTAAACTAGTTCTAGATAATACTAGAATCCTTATAGAGGGCTCTCTTGTAGTTGTACTTGTAATTAAACCTAACTTAGAGCTCTAGTTAATGCTTTACAAACGTAGTAGGCTAGTTTATACTAATATAGCCTAGATTATGCTTAGCGCGCAAAGAATTAGCTAGATTAGCTATATCTAACAGCTAAGAAGGAAATCCTTACGCAACTAGCTTAAGTATATATTTAATAATTACCTACTTCTTATTATTACCTAGCCCTTGCAAGTTAGGTATTAAATTAGCGTGTAGAGGTTGTCCTATGCGTTAGTTGCCTAGTGTAGTCTAAGGAACCCTATAGATAGCTGCAGCGCGTTACTAGGAGAGGTTTACGTCTTGTTTAAGAGCCTGTAGCGCAAGCTGTATTTAAGCCTCCTATAGCGCGTCTAACTAGTGTTATTAAGTAGGCATTGTTGTAGGAAGAGTAGAGTAGTAGGGTCTTAGTAAAAGTAGCTAACTTGCCTATTAGCCGACTCGCCCGTAGGGTACGTTAGCAGATTAGTATTTAGGTAGAGATAAACATTTTTAAAGATATAGAGTTTTCTAGAAACTATACAATAGGTAATAGATATGTAAATTAGCTGTAATACTAAGCTATAACACTAGCTGCATATTTAATATAAGTCTATATCTATCTTATTCTCCTTATGTCTTTTAGAGTTAGATTTCTTATTATCTCCCTTATCTATTGCCTTGTAAAACTACTTATTAGTCTTATACACATTTAGTATAGTCTAGTAGTACTTCTTAAGCTAAGAATTAGATTCCTTAATCTCCTTCTTACACTTATTATTATTAGGTGCTAGAATATACAGGTAGTAGCTGTTAAAGTTATACTTTAGGAAAAGACTATAAATACTTCTAGGGTAGTTCTTAGGAGATAAGTGCGGTAGCAGGAATAAAACAAGGTAATTACCTAAGCAAAGCTTATAATAATTAAAGGTGTACTAGAGAGTATAGAGTAGACTATCTATTCTAAGTACAGGTTAAGAGTTCTAAATAATTAAATGTATTAATTAGGTAAAACTTAAGGTTAAACATAAACTATAAGAGTTATGTTCCTACTACACTATATACTTAATAAGATGTCCTTATTCCTATAAAGTAATTAGTACTAATTACTAATTATACTAATTATTGCTAAGCATTAATTATATTACGTGATTTTTAGTGCAATTAGCCCTTCCTATGCTACTATACTAGTACGTGTTAGTATATTCTAAGTGTACTACTTGTAATAACTGTACTGCATTAGTTGTAGAGTCCTAGCAGCCTGTGTACGTGCTAGGGATCGTAACACTTACGCCTTAGCGCTTAAGAAGGATAAATATATATAACTTATTTAAGTAGATTATAGTAAGCTTTATAAGACTTATAGTATAGTAAGTAAGCTTATACTTTTATAAGTTAGCTTATAGATTTTATACTTAGTATATAATATATAATAATATAACCCTTATAGTCTATACATAACTTTGTAAATTAAGTTACTTTTTAGAATCTTATCTCTTTAACATAATAGATTGTATAGCACGTTATCTATTGTTATACCCTAAGTTACTGTATTAGACTTTGTCTAGGTATCTTACCTTACTATTCTAGAGCCTGCACTTATCTCTAAGACCTAACTAAACTAATACAATATTAGACTTTTTCTAGGTGTCACAGATATATACTATTCGAGCCTCAGTCTATCTATCTATTAGATTACTGTACCTTTTTAGGCAGTGTGGCTTAGTAGGTTTAAGCTGAAGTCCTCACACTAGGTATGTAACAACACAGGATAATAGAGGCTTTAGAAGCGTGTATATCCACTACAAGGTGTATAGGAGCACTAGGATAGGTAATATAGAAGATTCTCTATTCCTATAGGTCTTATATAAAGGATACTTAAAAACTATTTATTAAAGTATAGACCTAATAGCTCTTTTATATCCCTTGTCCCAGAATCCCTTAGATAGCCTAGAAGGAGTTAGTGAAGTAGCGGCTGTAAATCGGAGGCTAGTCGGTACGTGTCCTGGTATTTAGTTTAGGTCCTAAATACCTACCAAGACCTATATACCAAGACCGGTCCTTCACAAGGTACGACTTTAAGAAGTTGCTCTTCCTTTACCTTTAAACTACCTTTCTTCTTTTTAAATCTATAGAAAAAAGCTTTAGCTGTATCTTCTTTTACTATTAGTAAATATATATAGTATTAATATTGCCTAATACCTCCCCTAGCTACTTTTAATACTACAGCTAGCTTCTATATAGCTACTAACAACGTTATATATACATAGCTATTAAGAAACTTAATTAGGATTAAAGTCTTATAAAAATTAATTATAATGTGTAGAGGGTACATTATACTACCTAATAGTAGCTAAGAATTCTTCTAGATAAAGCTGTTACGGGTATACACAATTCGAGCCTCAGTTCATCCATGTATTGGATCACTGTACCTTTTTAGGCAGTGTGGCTCAGTAGGTTCAAGCTGAGTCCTCACAGAGTGATCCAATAGATCTAGGAGCGTGGCAGGTTGTAGGTTCAATCCTCACATACTCCTACTCCTAGACAGCTAAGCTAGTCAATTTTAACTGAAGCGTGAGACAGGCTCTTCAGCTGCCATGCTGTCGCTGCTGGGAGGTCTAGTATGTAACGTAGCGTACCCTAATTAGCTGCTAGCTTAGCTACCCTACTAAGGGCTCAAGGAGCGTGCGCGCTCTGGTAGGTACCCCCTCTTAAGTAGTTAGCTACCTTGTTAAGGGGAAGCGCCTAGGGGCGCCTTGGCGTTAAGGGCTTTAAGGCCTAGGGGCGCTGCGTTAAGGGCATGGCCTGGGGGCAGAGTACACCTATTGGTGGCCTGTTAAGGGCAGTACCTAGAGGCAACGGCTTGTCTGAGCAGAGTCTCAGGTTGAGCCTTAAGAGAGAGGAGTATACTGTCACAGGTATATACTATTCGAGCCTCAGTCCATCTATCTATTGGATCACTGTACCATTTTGGGCAGTGTGGCTCAGTGGGTTCGAGCTGAGTCCTCACAAAAGCAGAGAAAGTTGTTTATTACGTGCAGCTGCTGCTTAGGCTTTAATTAAGCTTATTTAGTAAGCTATCTCCTTGTTTGTTTATTTAGTAAACGCATAATGTTCCCAAATGTGGAGACACAGCCAAGCACCACCAAGTGTCCGGTACGAAGCCGGTAAGTGACGATCTTGAACGTCAGTTCCATTATGGATGTCGGTGTTATGGTGACAGACGAGCCCACGGCAACCATACATGTCTTGTGCGGTCTTCTTTCACGCGTAGGGTATCCGCTTGATGAGATCAAAAATGGGGTGTGGTATTCCGATAGGTTTGTGACCTCTGCAGGCCAATAGTTCATCTCCATGTTAATGTTGACGGTAAATTTTGAGCTGAAGAAGGGTTGGAAATGTGGGTTCCATATTCCTTGCAAATTGGCTAGAAGCCCAGTCAGAGACGATGAAATGAGGAAGTACCGTTCATACTGAAACAGCAGGGCTAATAGGTCGTTGTCTTCATATCCATCGTGTAGCCTGCAGAGTCTTACACCAGTTGGTAGGAACAAGCATGGACCGAGGTTGAGGTGAACTCTGTCGTATAGGGAGGAGAATCGAGAAGTGTGACGTGAGAGAAGTTGACTCCAAGGCATTAAAGAGGCTCTTTCAACCCTATTAATTGAGGCACTTCTTGCGTTAGTGTGCCTAAATTTTGTTTCTCCCGCAATCAACAATAGAGCAGAATTTGCCTCCAACACTTCCACTTGATCACCAATGCTAAGAATCCTCCCTTCATTTTCAAGCCTGACTTTCATGCTCATGAATGACTCCACAGCATTTCTTCCACCATCAACAGTCCCCAGGACCAGACCTTCTTTGATAACTTCCAGTGTATCAAAGAGTGTGTTAATTCTGCGATTGGGGTCTTTGTGATCGCCACGATTTAATCGGACTTGAAAATTGACGCGTATTTTGCAATTTGCTGAGATTCGAACACAAACAACCTCATCCACCACACTTGCAAAATACTCGCGTACATATTTGACGCCGTTGGAGGAGTAGGTTATAGTTGATAGCCCAGAGTTCAAAACCAAATCTCGTCGATAACTGCTGATATCGTTGCCTGGATCTTCGAGCTTCATGCGAGAGCCGGAGTGTGTCGTGTCCGCCATAGAGCCGTCCTCAGGATCAGTCCCATGACCGAAGTGAATAAAAACATCGCCCAGCGGTTCATAGTGTCGCATGCCCTGCGGCATGGATGTCAGAGTTGTTGATATCATGGTCTCCGCTTCCATATTCCTTCTTTGGTCAAGGAGCTTTCGAATCTCAGGGACGCTGGAGTTTGCACTTGGGTTAGTTCTTTCCTGCAGTCCCCCATACCAGAAAGAATCTTCGTTTATCGACAGGCGTTCTGTGTTTGTGGTTCCTTTAATAATGGCACGAAGACGACCGTTACCAATCGGCAGGGCTTGGTACCAGATTGAAGCTGGCTTCTCGTACCATAGCGCATCTGTAGCTTGCTTTTCCATTATTGAGTGGGAAAACTTGGTCGACTTTTGTAGATGATTAAGTCTAAAAGTTGGAGGAAAAGAATAAATACACAGATAAGAAGGCAATGCAAAGTGATCTGGCTATCTAGGTCTGGTCGACACTAGAACTTGCTCTGGTTCTAGCGGAAATCTAGCTGTATGCTCTACTCGGCCTCGTGGGTCGCGCAGGCGTGTGGGGTAAATAGTGTGGAGTATCTGGCGATCCACCAGTGAATTGACGACTAGTGAGCTAAGTGATTTTGGGGTAGAATACTGCCGGCTAATTAATGAATGAGCTCCCAACCACCAATTAAAATGCGTTCCGATCGTTTCGATCCTTGTGTGATACTCCGCACCTCCGCATTAATTGTTGGCACATTGGCTGGGGTTTTCTGCACTTGGCGGGCAACGCGAAGTACTTCGTAAGCCAAGACACTCATCATCCGATTGACCTGAAAATGTTAACTCAGTTGCCAATAAACACCACACACCAAATAGCTGATCCCTTACTAGAAGGTTCAGATCGCCACCCATCTTGCTACTTTCCAGCTACTAACACACAATATGAACACGATTTGACAACCTGCTAAAACAATCCTTGAAGAAAAGGAAAATTCTCTGCAAATTAATATTTTTAGAATTTGTAGAGATGCTGTTAGGTTGTTTACTTGGAAGAAACAGTTTGGTGCGCGGGGAATTTTGTCACCTGAGGTGATTGTGCACGTCCGTCCTGGTCTGGTAAGACCACGTCAGTGTCCTCTCGGCAATCGGGTGAGCGACCGACCCCGCGATTGAATGGAAGTCGCTATTATCCTATCTCCCTATTTCCCGTCATCCCACAACTTGGCTACTGTCATTCGGTTCCGCCAACCAGGGAAGACGTTAAGGCGAATCTCAGGTTCTGAGCGTCCCAAAAATTCCACGAAATAAACCATTCCGTGCACTGCACCGGTCTTCGTTCATGTTCTATAAGTAGCCCTATCTTACCCAGCTTACTACAGTCCAACTTCTATCATCTTTCGTATTAATATCTTCTCACATCTGTGTCAGCAGGCACCCAAAAGAAAGATACAGTAGCAAGATCTTTAATCTCTGGACCATGGATATCAATGGCCATGAAGGACAACGTGCGATCGTTGACGCATCCCCCTCATGGTACCGATCTCGTAGTCTCATCCATCTCTACTTTCTCCTCGTCTCAGCCTTGGTCACCTCAGCATCATGGGGGTTCGATCTCAGCATGACTAATAGTCTTCAATCTGTTGACCAATTTCTTGATAATTTTGGTAACCCTACGGGCTCTCGCCTCGGCATCTATGGAGCATCAACCTCTATTGGTGGTGTAGTGGCAGTCTTTGTAGCTCCTTGGATGACCAACAAATTCGGGCGACGTTTTCTTTGTGGCGTTGGATCTGGGGTTGTGGTCACTATGGCTCTCATCCAGACCTTCGCTTTCAACTACGAGATGTTCTTGGTCGGTAAATTCGCCCTTGGTTTCGGAGTTGTTCTGCAGCAGATTGGTGGTCCAGTCCTCGTCACAGAACTTGCGCACCCAAAACAGCGTGAAGCTCTCTCCTCATTGTACAATACCAGCATCTACATTGGACTTATAGCTGGCTCTTGGATCACATATGGTAGAACTTGTCGCCTTTTGCCATGAACCTGAAACTTACTATCTTGCAGGAACATTCTCCATTCAAAGCAATTGGTCATGGAAAATCCCCTGTCTCTGTCAGATCGCTCTACCAGCTTATCAATTTACTATGATTTGGCTTTGCCCTGAGTCTCCTCGCTGGCTTTGCTCCAAAGGTCGCGAAGAGGAAGCACGCATTATCCTTATCAAATACCATGGAGCAGGGATCGAAACTGAGCTCGTCCGCAACGAATTTCAGAAGATTCTCACAGGCATCGAAGCTGATAAATCTAACACCGGGATGAAAGATGCAAGGGCACTGCTCCTGAACCGCGGAAATCAACGAAGACTATTTCTTTGTGCTGCTGTTGCTGTTGCTTCTCAATGCAGTGGCTCTGGACTTATCTCGTCCTACCTTCCAAAAATTCTGGACGACGTGGGACTTACGAGCAGCAAAGATAAGACCCTTATTAATGGCGTCATCAACATTTGGACTTGGATCATAGGAGTCGTTGCTGCAATTTCTATCCCTAGATTCAAACGCAGAGTCGTTTTCCTTGGTTGTACTAGTGGGATGCTAATTATCTTTATCATCTGGACTGCCTGTGCTGCAACATACCTAAAATCTGGCTCAAGGGTACTGGGATTGCCGTCGTTGCCATGATATTTCTGTACAATATGTTCTATGGCATGTGTTGGTTGCCGCTTGTGATCGCCTATCCTCTTGAGCTGGTCACTACAAAGCAGCGAGGCTTGTTCTTTTCCTGGACGATGTTCTGCATATCTGCATCTTCTTTTGCAGTAAACTACATCAACCCAATTGGACTGCAGAACATCCAGTGGAAGTATTATCTCATCACCTGCATTTGGCTGGTGCTTGAGCTGGTCGTAATCTATTTTACTTTTGTTGAGACTCAAGGCTTATCTTTAGAGGAGATAGCTGTTCTTTTTGATGGAAAGGAATCATATGAGGCTGCAGCAGTCGCCATTCAAGAGGATGATCTCAAGAAAGCAGTCAAAGAATAGAGAGTTGAGGTAGTAGAGACGTGAAAGACATTCGTGCGATCGTGGCCACAGTATTACTTCACTACCACTTTTTAGTCAGTTGTCTCTTTGAATGGAAAAAACATCCTAACACCTAACGTAGTCTTTTTTTTAAAACGTGAATATAGATATTTCCGCGTTCGAACAATTTAAAGTCCTAAATACTAGGCGCTACCAATAAAGCTTTTAAGAAGCATTCCGAACGCCTAATTCATTTAATTGGATCCAATACCCCTACAAACTAATACTTTTCCAGAATATTGCAAATTTAGCTATCCCTGCTATTCACAGAGATGAACCGCTTCTATCTCCCCTTTAGACTAGCCTGTTGGAACCTATATTATAGTTAAAACGCTAGCAGAGCTACAATACTCTTATGCTCTTATTAGTAAGCTAGAATAACGCATTTCCGTTCTCCTAAAAATTATAGTTTAGTTACTTTAGGCTGCAATCCTTAAGTCTAGGCATAGTGTAGGAGCTAGTAAAGCAATATTTAGGTAATCTTTAAGATAGACTACTGTTCTATTTAAGGATTAGATAGATTAGGCTAGGTAGACGTTTACGGTAAGGTCACGAGCTTGTATTAGCTATGTTAATCTCTAAGGCTACTTAGTACCTGCTTATAGCTAGTACGCAACATATAGTATTTAAAACAAATATTTTTTATACATATACGTATTTAAACTATTACTTATAGGCTTAGCTATTATAAGGTAGACTTTAAATTTACAAAAGAGGTAATCTATTTAACTAGTAGATTAGTAATAGGGTAAATAAAATAAAAAATAAAGAGCTAAGAGAGAGTAAAGGTAGCAATCTACTAATATTAGAGAAGCCTAAGCTCCTAGAGAAATAGTAAAAGCAAGAATAGATAGATTCTACTTAGTTAGCTAAGCACTTACTTATAGGTTATTGTTGCAACGTTACTAAACGCTAGATCCACCTACTGGAAGCTCAGTTTACCTAGATTTACTCTACCTAAGGTTAGGCTAACTTACTAACAGATTTAAATCTCTCCTCGCTTATGCCACGTTTACAATAGATTAATTGTCTATATTAGGTATGCCAAGCGATTAACTAATAGGAGCATAGGACGCTTAATAAGCATATAAATAGTAACCTAAGCAGACACCTACATATAAATTAATAATCTATCTCCTAGTTATTCCTAAGCTTGTTATCTAACAACAGTTATAAGCCTGGCTTTTTAAGACTAGGACAATCTCCCCCTACGTACTTAGCTAGGATACACTGCTTAGTAACTACTCCTCTTATATCTTTACAAATCTAATTAATCTACGCAATAACTAACGCCCTGATCCTAAAGGGAGCTTATACGCTTACTAACCAATCCTAATAGCCAGGATAGTACATCTAACTTAAATTCCATGCGATAAGCAAGGGAATATAGGAGCAGATTGATCTATCAGCTAAGGACGCAATACTAATACACTAGTCCAAGCCTAAGCAGCTAGAGCCACCCAGCTTAACAACCTTAGATAATACTAAACTATACAAGATACAGATCGCGGAATATAGGGCTAAATTAAGCAACTAGGCCTCCTAGTCTGCGCGCTTACAGAACCTATAGACATAGGTTAATACTATAGTAGACCTAGCGATTATAACTCCAGCTATAATAACGCTTATTAAAGAAGAAAAGTTAACTCTCTAAGCCCTAATTAAGGTACTAAAAAAGGAGCTAGCTCTATCTAATGCTAGTGAAAAGAACTTAGTACGCGCACAGTACCAAGCTTATCTCCTAAAGGCTAGGCAGGGTTAACAGAATCCTAAGAAGTAGCACCAGGAGTGGAACCTCCTGTACAGCAAGGCCAAAGCTCTTAAGATTACTAACGTGGAAGGCGAGCTTGCAGTACACAATTTCTTAGACTTGTTAACTAAAATAGCACTAGACTAGTCTAGGGCTATGTAATAGTCTATTGTCCAGAACTCAGTACTAGGCAAAACAACGCTTACTCTAGATGAAGTCAGCAGAGTGTATTTAGGTCTCCTTTAAGAGCACTCTGTTTAAGCTCCCTATAGCTTAGGAGGGGTGTTTGCTACTATAGGTCAACTAGCTTAGGCACAGTTAAGCAACCGATCTAACTAAGTAAAGATTAACTGCCTATGTGGACGATTACACTTCTAGAAGCCGATTAGCTGTAACCTACTAGAAGCAGCTCTTACAGGTAAACTATTTACTCCTAGTAATTAAGTGAAGAAAGAAATTCTAAAACGCCTTAACAAACCTAAGTATAAGGACTAGAAGAGTAAGGTAATTAAGAAGGGCTAGATAAAGGATAACAACGCTATAATAAGCAGCAGCAACTACCTAGGATTAATCGCAGCGGCACTAATAGACCCTAACTTAATAGGACCTTAATCTATAGAGCAAGGAATCTACTTAACTATAGATTTTAACGCTTATCCCCTGTTAGACAGTACTATCCTTAATAACAGAGCAGCACTCTACTTAGTTAACAAGCTTAATCTTATTAACCCTACCACTTTCTAAAAGGCTAAGAAGCTTACTTGTGTGGAGGCTAGCACCTAGTCCTTCCTAATCTTAGGCACTAGCACTAGAGTAATTAAGAAATTACTACACAGGACAAGCAGGGAACGTATAGAGGATCTAATCCTTTATAACGTTGCTGTAGTAGAGGGATTCTACGTTAATATTGTGTTAGAAGCTTAATTAAAGAAGGCAGGTGTATAGTACTTAGGATTAGACTTAACTCTACGTATTAGCTTACTATAGAAGAGCGTTGTATTAGCTACTCTATCGCGCTATTATAATCTTATATTTATAGAATACAAGCCACTGTTGATCTATCTAGCTGTAATAAGCGTAACTCTAACCGCTTAGAAGCTTAGATTATAGACTACCTATCCTAGATCTAACAACAAGGATCTATAGCACGCTAGAGCTAGGCACCTAGGACCTACAGCGCTCTAAGCACTTGTAAAGAACGCCTAAAACGTAAGGATTAACAGAACCACCTAGCAGCAGTGCAAACACTGCGCTACTACTTATGCTAGTTAAGTTATATCTAGAAGGCCAAAGGAGCGATCTCCCTAGCTATACTAGCGAATTGCGTAGGATCTCTTTAATATGCTAAAGGGACGTTTAGGAGAGGTATAGATGTTGCTAATTAAAGAAGAGTATAGTAGGAAGATCTACACCTACCTAATCTATGCTAAGTTATTAGATGAGATTATAAGGGTATTTAAGAAGTTTACAAGCGTCCTTTGTACACAATATAAGCTCTATATATCTGTAATTCTCTAGGACAACAACGTTGCCACACTACTATAGCGTAGTTAATTACAATTTAGTGTATAGGCAGAAGATTATAGTATAGAGATCTAGAGCACCCTAACGTATACACATGAACTAAATAGGGGTGCAGAAAGAGCTAGACAGGAGATTATTACTAAGTTAATTAAAATAAGGAGCAGGGCTAACCTTCTAGCAAAGCTCTGGCTAGAGGTAGTAGAAGCAGCTACGTGGCTATATAACATAAGCCTATCTTACAGCTATAGGATAATCGCTCCTAACACAGTATTAGATAAATAGTTTAGGCAGTACTTTAAGTACTATTAACTAGAGCAAATCTGTTACTACTTAGCAGATCTCTAGCTAGATTAGAGTAGAATTTACGCCTATAGATGCTAAGCATATCCCCTAAACAGGGATTAAGCAGCTAGGCGCAACAAACAGAGGTTTAAAGTAACTCTAAGGGGCTATATTAGATATCTAGTAGGATATAGAGCGTCTAATATATACAGGATATAGATCCCTAAGCTTAATTAGGTTATAACTACACGCAACGTTACTTTTAATAAGAGCCTATTCTACAAAGACAAAGAAATAGTAGAATACCTATAAGAGGAGCTTAAGTTAATTGCAGATCTATTGCATAAAAATAAGGTTAGGGATGCAGGAGAAGCGTTTAAAAGTATTTTTAATTAGCTCTACGCAGCAGCCTATAAGCAGGCAGGCACTAACAATCTAGATTACTCTTAGCAGCAGCTAGGGGTAAGGATCTAAGGGATAATAATCAACTGCCTAGCTAGCTAGTAGATTATACTAAACAAGGAACATCTCCTGCACAAGTAACAAACAAGGCTAGTAAGTTACAGGGAATCCACGCAGGGAATCTAGAGTATTTAGGCCTAAGAACACTAGAGCTCACACCTAAGCCTAGCGTTGCACACCCTAGCAGCTCCTAGGAAGAGCACTTACCTAGAGGAGCGAGCCCGCTAAGGGGAGTAAGATTAGAGAGATCTAGGCGATATAACGCCGCACCTACGCACTCTAGGAGCGCTGCTCCTGCAGCTCTAGGTGTTAAGGGCAACGTAGCTACTGCAGAAGACTTGAATTAATCAGAGGCAACACACATCCCAGGCTTACAACTAGTAAGGAGGAGCAGAAGGTTACGCTATCTAGATCTAGAGGATCCTAGAAGTGACACACTAGGGGCTTACTTTCTCCTATATAACTGCCGAACAGATTATAGAGAGAGCTACCTACTAGATAAGTTAATCCTATTAGGATTAATTAATAACAAGCTTAAAACAGTACATGCTGTAATACAAGCATCAGCAGAGAAGAAGAAGGAGCAGCTACTAGTCCTAAACCAAGCTCAACAGCTACACAGGGACTAACTCCTAAACCTACTACAAAGATAGAGAGATCTACTCTCTTACCTACACAGGCAGCTATTTAAGAAAGCTGTAGGTAAGGAGATTACCACTCTACACAACGCAGGTACCTAGGAAGTAATTAATTTACTTACTAGAGATAACAAACTATTGCTACTTAAATAGGTGTTTACATACAAACTAGATTAGGATAGCTACTTTCTTAAGTGTAAGGCAAGGATAGTAGTACGTAGCAATCTCTAAGTTATTAACACAATCTAGTCTACCTACGCAGCAACGCTTACTGCTAGGTCTTTTAGGACTGCTATAGCAATCGCAGCTAAATTTAACCTAGAAATTATACAGTATAACATTGTTAGAGCCTTCTTACACGCCTACAGGGATTACTAGCCAGTAGTAACCTATAAGCTACTAGATAGGTATAAGATACCTAGGAAATGCGTTTAGCTTAAACAAGCACTGTATAGGTTAAAAGACTTACCCCTCCTATAGTATAAGGAGCTCTCTTAAACACTTAAAGCAACTAGACTTATAGCATCTAAAGAAGAGCCTTATTTGTTCTTTAACAGTAATTGCTAGATACTACTGCTCTTCTATGTTAACAATATACTAGTAATGTACTACTCTACCTAGATCTCTAAGGCAAAGCACATTATAGATACAATTGCAGCAGCCTATACAATTAAGGATTAAGGCCTAGTCTAATAGTTCCTTAACATTAGAGTACTAAGGAACTAGGAATAGTAGACAATAACGCTTGTTTATAACAAGTATATTAACAAAATTGCTAAAAAGTTCAACCTCTATAAAACTAGACTCTTCCTACATACCCTGCTCCCTACTATAGACCTAGTAAAGAGCACTAGAGAAGCTACTAAACAAGAGATTAAGAGCTATTAGGAAAGAGTTAGATTAGTGCTATATACTGCAATTATGCTACAACTAGATGTAGCGTTTGCAGCAGCTAAACTATCCCTATACCTTACTAATCTAAGCAAGGAGCACTTTAAAGCAGTACACTAGACAATTATCTACTTATACTAAACTAGGTATTAGTTAATCTAATACAGCAGGCACAGTAGAGCTAAGCTGCTTATTTGCAGTAACGCGTTGTTTGCAGATAATATTAAGACTTAATAATCTTCCTATAGATACCTTATAATGCTCTTTAGTAGGCTAATAGTATAGAAAGCGTCTTAGCAGGCTACTGTTACTACCTCTACTACTAAAGCAGAGCTCCTAGCACTTAAGCACGTTGCTAAAGAGACTATAGCGCTTAAACAGCTATTTACTAAACTTACACTAATCCTAGGAGCTGCCTAGACAATTTTCTATAACAACTAGCAAATAATTAGACTAGTAGTTAGAGAGAACAAGCGCATAACAACGCAGCTGCGCTACATAGATATACAGAATATGTAGTTACAATAGGAGCACGCCGCAGGTACGTTTAAAGTGCTCTACCTCCCTACTAACAGCATGCTAGCAGATAGATTAACAAAGAATCTATTAAGGCAATAGTTTAAGAGATTTAGAGCCTAGCTTAACCTTAAGGACGTGATTACAATAGTTACAGAAGAGTAAGGTACAGGTATAAATTAAGAGGGAGAATAGGGTATTATTAAGGAGTAAAGCTCTATAGCCTTAGGCCTAATCTAACTATAGTTAAGTAGATTACTAACAAACTTATTAATAAGGTTGTTAATAAGCCTGCTAGTAGTCTGCTTGAAGCGCTTACTAAGAGCGCAGATCTTGTTAGCAGAGGTAGCAGTAGCAGGAACAACAGGTAGGGACAGGGGTAGCTTGTCAGAGTTAGAGTTAGAGTTAGAGGAGGCAGGCAGCAGGGGAGGGCCATAGGCGACAACTACTACCTTAGCTACTACTAACACTGCATAAAACTTAACCCTTAGTTTCCTAAGGGCTAAGTCTATAGGCTAATAATTAGCCTGTAGGGCCGCTAAAAGCTCGCAGGCTTTAGGCAGGGCAAGGGGGGCTATGTGTATCAGCACATAATCAACAAATAAGAGAGTTAATAGATTACTTACTAGGCATCGCAGTTGTGCCTAGAGGCGCAGCGCTAGCAGCAGGAGCCACTACCTAAGTAATTAAAGCACTGCCTGTCTAAACAACTAGCTACAGCACTATTAATGCACTCTAGGCAGGACTTACTGCGCTAAGTTGTTATAGCGCTATAGGCGCTAGAGGCAGGAGCAGGGGGCAAGGACAGCATAAGCTTGTTAGAGCTAGGAGGCAGCAATAGCGTGCAGGGAGGCAGAGGCAAGGGTAAGGGTAAGTAGGGCAGCGACGCAGAGGGAGAGCGTAGCAGCAACAGTAACAGCAACAGCTAGTAGGGTGGCAAGCCTAGGGGAGAAGCTGGCAGTAAGCTTAGAGAGCTTGAGTAGGAGGAGATAGCAAGCAAGGCAGAGCGCGCGCAGGGGGCAGAGCAGGCAGCAGATTAGGCGGCGGACATAGCAGCAGTGTGCGCCTGCTGCGCAGCAGAACGTTTCTCTAGGCATTAGCGTAAGCAACAGACGTGAGCGTAGATTAATTAGGAGAGTACTAACTTTAACTATAGCTTAGGGTTATACTAAAATAGAAGGTAGGATAAGTAATAGATTAGTGTTGTAGGAAGCTTGCTTAACAATTTCTTAGTATACGTAACACACGCCTTAAATAGCGTAAGCTCCTAAACAGGCAAGTCTTACGTGCTTAACTCGCCTAGGAGGTGTGTTGCAACATTACTAAACGCTAGATCTACCTACTAGAAGCTTAGTTCACCTAGATTTACTCTACCTAAGGTTAGGCTAACTTACTAATAGATTTAAATCTCTCCTTGCTTATGCTACGTTTACAACAGATTAATTATCTATATTAGGTATGCTAAGTGATTAACTAATAGGAGCATAGGACGCTTAATAAGCATATAAATAGTAACCTAAGCAGACACCTACATATAAATTAATAATCTATCTCCTAGTTATTCCTAAGCTTGTTATCTAACAACAGTTATTATATCTAATCTTAGTATAAGTCCTTATAGCTATTAAACTTATACTTAATATAAAGCTTAAAAGCACTTCTAAGTTAGGTTTATAATATTAGTAAAGTACTAGAAGATAAGGTAGTAGTTATTAAGTTTAAAACTAAAATAACTAGAATTACAAGATAAGTAAAGAGTAGAAAAATAGTTAAAAAGTTATATAGCTAAGCTTATAGGCAGGTAAAACTAATAGGCAAGTTGCGTACTATACTTAGCCCCTACTAAAACCTAACTTTATATTATAATTATTAGATATAAGGACTTAAAATAACTAAGAAAGAGTTAGATAAGGAGGTTGCCTGCTAACAAATAAAATAGAAACTATCCTACTACTGTTAAAACTAGATTTACCGCAACACTAACATTCTAAAAATAAGGACCTTCCTAAAAGACCTAATATAACTAGGATAACCTACTCTACAACATTCTATAACAAACTAGAGGTACTTTAGCCTATACTAGACGCTCTTGCGCTAGTATAATAGCTTATATAGCCTCTAGAAATGCCCCTACTAGATAGAAGGGGGCTAGTTAGAGAAAAGGGATATTAGTTACCTCTATAACAAACAACCTGCTCTAATACTAGGTAGCTGTATAGTATAGCTATCCCTCTAACCTATAGTAGATTAGCTGCAACTACTACCCTCTAAGAAGCTGTTCCCTTACACATCCTAGATATTAAAAAGGCTAATAACTACTGCTACTAAATCTTTAAGGCAGTAGTATCTGCCCTAGATACATGTATATAACAATACAGAACCCTAGAGGAAAAGGTAATTATACTTCCTCTCTAGGAATTACTAGCAACTGCTATCTAGAGCGCTCTAGAGGGTAAGAGAATCTAGGTAGGTAGTATTATAATACCTGCACAAATGCTTCTAAAGCTAACTTAGGTAGAAGTTGCCTAGACCCTAAAAATCCAGAGTAGAGATACACCTTCTACTAAGACTACGTATAGGCTACCTCCTAACCTAAAATAGAGGGAAGAGAACAAGAAACCTAGTAAAGAAGATAAGGGAATTCTCCTCTTAATACTAGCTACAGGCTAAATTTAAGAAGCTTCTCCTTTTATAGTAAGAGAAGTAATCTGCAAAGCTATAAATCTCCTACTTACAGCAATTCTATAGGCTATACCTACCTAGACTAGATAGGCAATTACGCCTGTAACTAATAAAACCTAGGCCTAGCTTCTTAGCTAGAAGACTAAGAAAGTAATAATCTAAGTAGTAGAAGGTATAGACATAACTATCCTATATATATAGATAAACTACGTACTTTAAGGAGTCCTAAGCTTAATCTACTAACTAAATAGTATATTAAAACTAGTAACTATATAGATAGTAAGTAAAGAGTCCTTTTTAAAACTAGGGCCTAACTAACTAGCTGCTAGATCTCTAGATATAGGCTAAACAAATAAGAGGTAGTAACCTAGATTATATCCTTCCTAATAATAGTTAGTTATTTCTATGTCTTTAGAGTAAGCAACTCCTCTAAGAAAATACAAAAGAACCTACCTATATAACTACATAACCTAGGCTACTAGGGATACTACTAGGCGCATAGATACTATAGAGACACTAGATATAACTACTATAGGAAGAAAGTTACTATATACTAAGAGCTAGTAGATAAGGAATATATAGTAAGTGCTAAGTGCATAAATTACTATAGGCTACACCTAGTAGAGAATAAGAGCTGCCTAGTAGCACTAAGATAGGTAAATAAAAGCCTAGTAAGAATGTTAGGGGTAGAACTTAGGGCTATAAGAGCTATTACTAAGAGGGAAGTAAGTAAACCTAAATAAACCTAAGTAAACCTAGTAGCACTACCTCTAGCGCCCCTATAAGATCCCTAACTACAACTCCTACCCTAGAAGGACTAGCCCTTATAGTAACCCTTACTAGAGAATCTTAGGGATAAAGAAAGGCACTAAGGGCTGCCTCTTCCTAGGCTACAAGCTAGACAACTGCAATTAGCTAACTAGAACTAGAATCTACCCCTAAGAGATAGGATACTAAGACCTCTAATATAGAAATAGATATTATATATTAATATAATATACTAACGTACCCTACAGGCGAGCGAGCCAATAGGCAAGCGAGCTACTTTTGCTAAGCCCCTACTAAAGTACCCTTTCTATACCAATGTCTTAACAACAACCTCTTATTAACACGTCTTAAGAAGCTTAGATACAGCTTGCGCTTTAAGCTCTTAAACAAGACGCAAATCTCTCCTAGCAACGCGCTGCAGCTATCTATAAAGTGCCTTAAAGCACGCTAAGCTATTAACATACTAGATAACCTTTATAAGGCGATACTATGCCTAACTTACAAGGATTAGATAATATTAAGAAGAGGGTAATTATTAAGTATATACTTAAGCTAGACGCGCAAGGATTTAGCCCCTAGCTTATAGATATAGCTGCTATAGCTAATTCTCTGCACGCTAAGCGTAATCTAGGCCCTATTAGCGTAAACTAGCCTAGTATATTTATTAAGTATTAACTAGAGCTTAAAGTAAAGTTTAATTATAAGTATAACTATAAGCAAGCCCTCTGTAAGGATTTAGGAGTTATATAGGGCTAGTTTAGCCTAGTAGCTAACATTAAAGCTAAGTATAGCATCTAGGATAATAATACCTACAACTTTAATAAGACAGGCTTTATAATAGGCTAGATCTCCTTAGAAGCAGTTGTTACAGCTTTAGAGAGACAAGGAATGCTAAAAATAGTCTAGCTAGGCAACTAGGAGTAGACAATAGTTATACAGGGCATTAATACAAAAGGATAGGCTATTCTGCCCTTTATTATCTTTAAGGCATGCTACTACCTCTCTAGCTAGTACAAGGAGGAAGACCTGCCCTAGGATTAGGTTATTAGAGTCTCTAGTAACAGCTAGACTACTAATAAGCTTAGTCTTAAGTAGTTAAAGTACTTTAACGCGTATATAAAGGGGCGAACTATTAGTACCTACTAACTGCTAGTTATTAATAGCTATAAGAGCTATAACTTGCTCTAATTCTAGTAATACTATAAGGATAACAAGATTGTTACTATATATATGCCTCTACACTTATTACACCTCCTACAGCTACTTAATGTAGGTTATTTTGCCCCTTTAAAGCTAGCGTATAGGCACTAAGCTAAAATGCTTATACGCAACTAGATTACCTACCTTATAAAGACTAAGTTCCTCCTATGCTTTAAAGCAGCCTATAATATAGTGTTTACTCCTAGTAACATCTAAGGAGGGTTCTAAGGTGCTAGATTAGTCCCCTTTAACCTAGAATAGGTTATTTCAACCCTTAATATAAAGCTGCAGACTCTATTACTACTACTCTCTACTAACAGCAAGCCCTAGCAGTTGCAAACCCTAGCAATACCCTTAAATTTAGGTTGCAATTAACTCTAATTTAAGAGAAGTATAAGAAGCAGCAGAGTAGCTTACTAGACTCTGTTCTAAGCGCGCTTAAGCACTACGCAAAGGGGGAGCAATTTTATCCTATAAGCTAGTTTTAGCCTAACAGGAAATTAGCAAGCTTTAAGCAGCTAATAAGGCTGCTACGCAATAAAAATCACACAAAGGAAAGTAGGTTTAGAAGGAAGAGACTCTAATAGTTAGAGATAGGTAGCAACTAGCAGCTCTAAAGGAGTTTAGGGCGCGTAGTAATAGGAAGAAGCTAAAGAAGTAGGTACGCGCTTAAGAGGGTAAGCTAACTTAAAGGCGCTGTAGAAGGTGCAATTAGACTAGCTACAACGCGCGAACGTGCAAGATTAATATAGAAGTAGTCTCTAAATAATATTATATGCTGTAGTCTGCTACAGAGTGCTAAAGTGTAGTGTTTTAGGCTATAATAGGTTAGGTTTTAGTAAGGGCTTAGCAAAAGTAGCTCGCTTGCCTGTTAGCTTGCTTGCCTGTAGAGTACGTTATAACTATAAAGTAGAACCTTAAAGTAATATAGGTAAAAATAGCTAGGTGCTTACTCTACTATATTACCCTTCTATAGCTTATATTTTACAAGTGTAATAGAGCTTGCAGGACTATACTTAAGTAATTAATTAATTTAATTAGTATCTATTTTTCTATATAGAACGTGTTGCTTAAATATAAATAAAATATATAGGTTATATAATCTTGCTTAATAAGTGTTTAGCTAGTATTAGGGCTGCTTAGAACTAGCGTTGCTAGAGTAGAGCAGCTTAACTAAATTAGCATACTCTATTAGAAAATAAGCTACGTATGTAACTCTACGTGCTTAGTTACGCAATATACCCCCTAGTTAATCCTATATTAGAAATAACTAAACTAGAAGTATGCCCTTAGTAATTATAGGGCTCTAATCTTAGATTTTTATATTTCCCTAGATATCTAAGATTACTACACTCCCATAGCGTACTCTAGGTACTCTTCCTTTTAAGAGACCTTTCTAACTTTTAGGCTACTGTTATAAGCAGTTTATTACTAGTTTAGGCACTTATTTTAAATAGCTAAATTTTCTAAGCCTATAGCTAGCTATTAAGCTGCTTAGTTATAGTTAAAGTAAGCACTTCTTAGGTTAAGTATTTCTAGGTAGTAAGAGTAAGCGTAAGGACTATTATCTAGTAGCTTTACCTTTACTAACCTAGTTACTTCCCTATATAAGTGTCCTACCTACTTAATTTCTCTATTTCTCTAGTTATATCTATTAATATACCTATAAGTATACTAAATTATTTTCTACGCGCCTAAGGACTCTCTAGCTAATTATTTCTAGCTTCTTAATCTGTTAAGAGCTTTATTATTAGACGCTATCTAACTAATCTTACTATTAATATTTTCCTAGCTCTTTTTAAGAGGTTTTACTAACTTAAGTATAGAAATAGACTAAAACCTAGCGCTACGTGCGCACTACTGCTGCCTCTGCTGCCTAAATTACTGCCTAAGCTAGCTAGCTGCTAGCTACCTGCTCGCCCTTGCCTGTGCCTACCCCTATGCCTGCGCCTACCCCTATGCCTGCGCCTGCTCCCTTGCCCTTACCTAAGCCTGTAGCTGTAGCTTCGCCTGCTCCTTTAGCAGTTGCTGCTGCTACTGCTGCTATAGCTGCTGCTACTGCTGCTGCCTACGCCACCGCGCTGCTGCTGCTGCCTGTGCCTGCGCCTACGCCTGCGCCCTCTGCCCCTATCTTAGGCGCTCTAGTGCCTAGTGCGCGTAGGTTAATTCCCTACGCGTACTGTATAGACGCGCTGCTAGCAAGTAGCTTAGTTACGCTATGTGTTAACAATACTACTACTAGCTACTATAGCAAGCGCTGCTAGCGTTATGCCTTTAGGCACTCCTGCTACCTACTCCCCTCTACCCTTAAGCTGCTTAGGCTAGAACTAGTAGAAGAGCTTACTTCCTCTAGTAAAGTAATAACTTTAGTAAGTAACTTAGTTTTTAGTTAATAATAGTAGCTAATAAGTGTTTAGCAGGCTACTAACCTATATACTAATATCTAGGTAGTAAAGAGCCTGCTTATAGATAGGTATAAATTTTAAGTTCCTATTTATAAGTAGGTTCTTTAAGGCCTATAGGGAGAGGGTTATCCTTCCTACCTATAGTTAATTTATTTTTGTAAGCTCCTTAGCTGTTAGGCGTGTGCTTAAAAGAGCTGCTACTAGCAGTCTAGGGAGACTTATACCTATATAGGGAGGGAGTTATCCTCCCTAGCATTATAAAGATCTTTTCTTTCTCTATTAACCTGCTCTCTTTCTGTAACTAAGTCTTTCCCCTCTTAACTAATGCTTTATAAGTTTAAATGTAATAAAAAGCGCTTATAAGCTTATCTAGAAAGCGCTTTTATAAAGCTGTTAGCTAGTATCTTACTTATTTTAAGGTACGTTACTTAGAGGTTTCCCTTAGCGTACTCTTGTTTTAACTATATATTTTAGATATTAATATAGCGTAGCTAGGTAGTAAGCTACTTGCTCTCTTTAACTACTAGTTAGATAGTTTATTAGTTATTATAGAAAATCTCCTATAGCACCCCTAAGTCTAGCTAAAGTTCTTCTAGGAATTGTTTTAGAGCTACTAACTCTTTAGCTACATGCTCTAAGCAAGTAATTTAGCCTTAGTAGTAGAAGTAGTTACTGTTAACTGCTATGTAGCTTTCTAGATAATTAGACTGCTAAAGAGCTGCACAATATACCCCTAGGAAGATTAATAGGACTCTCTATTATTAGTAAATAAGGCGTCTCTATATATAAGTAGATAACTGCCTTTATAAGCGCTATACCTTATACCTAGATGCTTTATTCTATATAAATAAGCTAAAACCTAAGTAGCTGCCTTAAAGTAAGTAGCTCCTAGATTTATTAAATAATAAGATAGCTAAGAGGTAGCGTATGCTACATCTAGTTAAATTATAATTGCTATATAGAGTATAGAGCTAACTTATTCTTAAAATATTTTAACCTCTTGTTTTAAAGCTTCTCTACTATATTTAAGCAGCTCTTCTGTAGGAAATAGGACTGTAGGGAAGGAACCCTTCTCTACTATCTTAAATTTAGTAGCAAGCTTATTAATATAGGAGTTGTGCGCAAGAGTTATAGTATAAGCCTCTTAGTTTGTAATTATTTAAATACCTAGAAACTATTTAGCAGCTCTATAGTCTTTAATTTAATACTTCTCTATTAACAAGCTTATTAGCTATTTAGTAGTAGCTTAATTATTATTATAATAGGCAAAGAGGATATTGTTAATATAGAAGAGTAGCACTATTTTCTATTTAGGATTATAGAATAGGCACAGCTCTTCTTTTAATGCTAAGAGACTAAGCTTCTAGAGCGTACTAGAGAGCTCTTTATACTATAGGACTAGCAAATTACATAACCTATATAGAGCTTATAGTAGTAGAATAACTTACTTAGGTTTTGTAAATCTATTTAGTAATTTATTGTTACGGGTATTTATACTGTTCGAACCCTAGTCAATCTATCTAATGGATTACTGTACCTTTTTAGGCAGTGTGGCTTAGTGGGTTTGAGCTGAAGTCCTCACAGAGTAATCTATTAGATCCTAGGAGCGTGTGCAGGTTGCAGGTTCGATCCTCACCTACTACTACTCCTAGGCAGCTAGGCCAGCCAATTTGGCTGAAGCGTGAGGCAGGGCCCTTTAGCCGCCACGCTATTGCTGCTAGGAGGTCTAGTGTGGCCACGTGGCAGACCTCAGCTGTTGGCCAGCTTGTTACTAGGCTAACGTTAAGGCTTAAGGAGCACGCTCTAGAGGGGTACCCACCCTAACTAGTTAGCTAGCTTGTTAAGGGGGAGCCCTAGAGGCGCTGAGGCGTTAAGGGGAGTGCCTAGGGGTGTTATAGACTTTAGCACTACACGTTAAGGGCGGCGCCTAGGGGCGATAGGCTTGCCTAAGCAGAGTCTTAGGTTAAGCCTTAGAGGAGAGGGGTATACTGTCACAGGTATTTATACTGTTTAAACCCTAGTTAATCTATCTAATAGATTACTGTACCTTTTTAGGCAGTGTGGCTTAGTAGGTTTAAGCTGAAGTCCTTACATTTATAGAGCACCTAAGGTTTATCCTAGCAGCTTGCGTTAAGAAACGCGCTAGTTACATTATACTAACAGAGCTCTAGGTTAAACTAGGCTATAATTGCTACTACAGTGCAAAACAAGCAAGTAGTAAGTGTTGTAGCGTAGGTTAAGACAATTAAATCCTTTACCTATAGATCTCTACGTATATATATCCTTACTTTACATTTAAGGAAGTAGCTATCCTAGTTAAATTTGTAGGTAAAGACCTATTTAAGCAGTAGGGGCCTTAATAAGGCGCTTAGTTAGTTAATTTCTCTCTATATTTCCTTCTTAATAAGCGTGTCTATCTCTTTTTAGCAGGCCTAGCAAAAAAAAGCTTCTAGTAGGTAATAGAGTAGATCTTTATATTTGCTTAGCAGTAGAGGGAGCTTATCTCTATGTAACTAGCGCTTGTTCTAAGCAACTATTCTTTCCTTCTTAAGAGTTAAGGCAATAATTACTATATAGGCAGTAAGCAGCTCCCTTCTATCTATGCTATATTTATTTATATATTTAAATAGTAGGTAGATAAGCTAAGCGTATCTATAATTATTTATTAAGCTTATTATAGAGTACTAACCTACTCTATTGTTAGTAGGCTTGTTACGCTTATAGTTCTCTATCTAGCAGCTCTATCTTATAGGTAGGCCCTAGACTCTCTACTAATACGCGCGTCTCCTGCCTGCCTTATCTACTTACGTTAATCTTTAAGAAGGTATTAGAACAACTAGCAAAGTAGGTCTTAGTAGATTATTATCGCGTAACTAAGCGCGTAGAGTCACATACGCAGCTTGTTTTCTAATAGAGCGTGCTAATTTAGTTAAGCTGCTCTATGTTACAGGTATTCCTCCTGAGGGCTACCGGCTAGACCCTAGGACAACCTTAGGGCTAGGCAGGAGACCTACAGACTACATGTATATAACCCTCCTAAACGCCTTAGGGCTTACACCCTAAGGATTTGTCTTATATCTATCTATCTATCTACTATTTATCCTATCTCTAACTACCTGCCTACAGTGCCCTTATAATTTAAATCCTTTATACTCCTTCTTAGAATAGATAGTTAATTTAGAGTAGTAGTTAAATTTTTTTAACCCTACTAAAATAGCTAGAGGAAAACGCGTCCTCTGCAACATAATAACTAAGCTAGAGGAAAACTCTTGTTAGTCAAGCCCTAGTATTAAACTAGGCTAGCTCTGTTACACTCCTGCTGAAGTCCCAAGCATATAGGGCGGTACTCTAGTAGAATCTGCAGTAACGCCTACCCTGTTGCAGCAGAATGCAACTCTAGCAGATACAGTAACTTAGGCAGCTGCTATAGGAGCGAACTAGGTGCCTGTAGGAGAACTAACTCCTACAAGTAGGTACTAAAATCTAGTACAACAAGCTCTCCTTGCCCTTAACGTAGCTAAGCTTACTAGGGTATTAGAAGCAGAGCTTAGCATCTAATAAAAGCAATTTAATTAGGCTGTATAGGTATAAGCCCTAGCACACAGCAGAATAACATTAGTAATACACTGCCTAGCTTTTAACAAAGCTAGCAAAATTATAAGGGTGTTAAACAACATCTAACTAAAACCTAAACTAGGTGTAGAAAACTGTACCCTAACACCCTAGCAGGTAGACTAGTAGGCTAAGGACATTAACACTGCTTTTTAGTACGCCTAGGTGCTTAACAACTTAATTACTAGGACGCACTAGGCTATAGGAACTATCTAGTATAGTATCTTTTAGGAACTTATCTAGTCCTATATTAATAAGGGGTTAATCTAAACCTAGGCTAACCTCTGCGCAGAGGAGGAGAAACTAGTACAGGACCCTATCCTAACTAAATACAAGAACTTCTCTAAACTGTTTAACATAGAATAGCAAGAGAGAGACTCTATTAATACCTTTCTAATAAAGCTTAACTATTAGGAGTCCCTCCTACCTTAGAGCTTCTTTAAGTTTAACAATAGTAGCAAAGACTATAAGTTTAAAATTACATTTATATAGGTAAAGACTCTGCTAGCCTTCTAGCGCGAAATCTAGCGTAGTAGCAGTCTAGAATACATATAGCTTTAGCCTAACTTTAAACAGACCCTCTAGAACGCAGAAGTAGCTAGCAATACTAAGGCAAACCTATAAAGTCTTAATAGGCCAAAACGCCCTGCCTATTTACTACTGCGTAACAAACTAAAAAGGCGCAATAAAGATCTACTCTACTCCTAGGACTAATCTAAGAGCGCCCTAGCAGAAGACTAACTAAAGGGCTACAACAACTAGCAGTACCCTAAGGACTAAGACTACTAGAACGCTTATTAGAAATCCTAGGGTAATAAGTTATATAGCACCTAAGGGGGTAACAAGTCTAAACTAATGCTAGATAAGGGAAACGCAAAGCCTTAGTTGCTAACCTTTCCTAACTATAGCTAGGGCTAGAAACCTAGGGTAAACAAACCTACATTGTAGTTATAGTAGGCCTACACAGACACAACAATGCCCTAGTACAGCTCTAAGGCCTCTACAACTCTAGGGCCAAAATTAACCTTATAAGTTAAGTAGTTGTTAACTAACTAAAGTTAGAACATGCACTGTTCTATTAGAAGCCTATAGCGTTATTTCTAGATAATAACTAGCTAAACATTTAAAGACCCTACAATCTTACTATAGACTGCCTAGACAGCAACAGCACTACTAAAACTATAGGACCTAAAGTCTTCTAGTCTGCTAACTTTATTAGCTATAACCTTATCCTAGGTTACCTATAGCTTATAGAAGTAGACCTCTACATCTAATTCTCTATAGGTAAGTATAGCTGGTTTAATAATAATACAGAATAAGTGCAGGTCTATAAGGCTAAAACACTCTTTAAAGATATGCAACTAGGTAAGTAAGAGTACTTGCTCTACCTAGGAAACCTAGCGTACTAAGTACCCTAGGGGACTAAAGACGTGTTCCTACAGGAACTGCGTTAGGACAAGGCTAGGCACAACTAGCCCTTAGGTCCTAATAGCAATATAGTTACTAATAAAGAATATTTTGCAAAATGTAGAATTCTCTAGCTAAGGAACAAGATAATTAATATAATTAAGCATCTTAAGCACTATATGTCTTAGTACCTAGACCTAGCGTAGCTACCTTAGGAAGCTAGTTAATAGATAGTAGCAAGCATATATAAAGGGAACCCTAGTTAGGCTAAACTACCTCTAGGTACTGCCTATATCCTCCCTAACTATAAGTTAGACAAGGATGCTCTATATATACTACCTAATAAAGACAAGCTAGATCTAGAAGAGCTAAAATTTGTTCCTAAGAAACTACACTATAAGTAGCTTGCCTTTAGCAAATATTAGACTAGCGTACTCTACCTACACAGGGAGTATAACTATGTAATAAAGATTAAGGAGGGGGCACATATACTAAACCTCCTAATCTATAACCTGTTACAACGTAAGCTAGATATCCTTTAGGAATACCTTAATATAGCACAGGAGAAAGGCTAGATCTGTCCTAGTAAGTTACCTGCAGGGGCACTAATCCTGTTTGTACCTAAAGTAGACAGTACCTTGCGGCTCTGCGTAGACTACTAGGGCCTAAATAAAGTTATAGTTAAGAACTGCTATCCTATCCTACTTGTTAGTAAGATGTTAGATTAACTCTTAAATGCAGTAATCTTCTTAAAGCTAGATCTACGCGATGCCTACTACAGGCTCTAGATTAAGGAAGGCGATAAGTAGAAAACTGTATTTAAAACCTAGTATAGGCACTTTAAGTACCTAGTAATGCTGTTTAGACTAGTAAACGCCCTAGTAACGTTCTAGTCCTATATTTACAGAGCCCTTAGTAGCCTATTAGACTGCACTTGCGTAGTCTACCTAGACAACATCCTAATCTACTCTAAATATAAGGAGGATTACAATGCTTACGTTAAGAAGGTCTTAGACTACCTTATTAAATAGGGTCTGTTTTGCAAGGCAAGCAAATACAAATTCTTAACTAAATTAGTTAAGTTTCTAGGCTTTATAGTAACCCCTAGGGGCGTTGTTATAGACCTAACATGTGTACAAACTATACAAGAGTAGCCTAAACCTAGAGGTTTTAAGAATATCTAGCAGTTCCTAGGCTTTACAAACTTCTACTAGCAGTTTATCTATAACTATTCTAGTATTGTACGCCTGCTAGTAGACTACATAACAGCTACCTAGAACCTAGCATTAGCCCCTAAGGGTTCTAATCTAAAGAAGGGGGAAGAGACTAGTAAAAAGCTGTAAGGGACTAATAAAATAGTATAAACTATAGAGTTAGCCTAAAGAGGTACGCTAGGCCTTCTATACAATTTAGAAGAAGTTTATAGAGGTACCTATACTTTAACACTTTAACCTAACTAAACTAATTATAGTAGTTACTAACGCCTTAGACTTTACTATAGCTGCTATCTTACTACAACCTTAGACAACTAAACTAGTAACAGAATGTTACTAGAAACTAGTAGCGTTCTAGAGTTAAAAGTTTTAGGGTCTATCTATCTAATAGCACACTTATAATAAGGAACTATCTGCGATTATTAAAGCGTTTAGGTAGTAGCAACACTACCTTAAGTACGCTCTATTAACAATCTAGGTACTCTCTAATTATAACAACCTAAGATACTTTATAATAACAAAGGAACTCTTACCTAAGCAAGCTTACTAGGCAGAGGAGTTAGTAAGGTTTAACTTTAAAGTTAAGTACAAGCTAGGACCTAAGAACGCAGCTAACAGCCTATTAAGGCGTCTAGATTACGCGTAGGGACTTATAATTAGGGAAGGACAAGCACTCTGCAACGCAATGCTACCTACCCTCTAATAGAAGCTTTAGATCTAGACTCTCTAGGCGTCTAGGGCTTATAACACTAAATAGGCAGTGTATAGTGTAGGCGACTATAAGGAGGCAACAACAGACGCTATAATAACCTCTAAGACTACCCCTATAGAATTCTACTAATACGTTAGTTATAGGGATACGTCCCCTACAGCTCTTAACTACCCTCCTACAAGCTATAGCTAGGGTTAAACTAATTAATCTAAAGCTTAGAGAAGACTAAGAGAAACGTCCTAAGGGCTCTCCTTTATAGCCTAGGTAGAGTAATTAGCTCTCCTATATATCTTGCAAACAAAGCTGCGTAAGATAAAACTGCATATGTACTAGTAACTCTAGACTGCCTTATTAATTATATTAGGTAGACTTAGGAGCGTAATAAGGCCTATACTACTTATAAGTTACTAACGCGTTAGAAGGAGGGTAGAGCAGCTAAGGGCTAACTACACTAGGAATCTAACCTAAATAGAGTCCTACGCAGGAGTAGGAAAGTGTAGATTCCTAATAATAGAACGCTCTGCTAAACAATCCTATTAAAGAACTATAATAACCCTATAGGAGGCTATTATAGGACTAAGAAAACTGCTTAGGTGTTAAAATAGAAGTACTATTAGCTATAGTTAACTAAGGACGTATATAAGTATATCTATAGGTGCCTAGCGTGTTAGTTAAACAAGATCTATTAGTATAAACTATAGGGACTACTTATGCTACTGCTAGTACCTAATACAGCCTAGCAGCACTACTTACTTAACTTTGTAACAGACTTACCTAAGTTAAGGGATAATTATAGAAATAAGTTTAACTTAATTCTAGTGTTAGTAGACTAATTTAGTAAGTATGTCTAGTACATACCTGTTACTAAAATAATAACAGCCTAGCGCGTAGCTAAGCTACTCTTAAAACAGTGCTTCCTAAAACATAGTCCTCCTAACACCCTGCTATTAGATAGGGGATCTGTGTTTACTAGCTAATTCTAGTCTAACATATACTACTACCTTAAAATAGACTACTAGCTAAGTACTATATTCTATCCCTAAACTAACAGCTAAACTAAACGCCTAAACTAGGAGTTAGAAACATACCTGCGTATATACATAAACTACAATTAGGATAACTAGGTAGACCTATTACTATACGCAGAGTATGCCTACAACTCTAAGTATTACTCTGTATATAGGGAATTACCTATTAAAGTTGCCTACAGGACTAACCTAAAGGGATTTAACAGAGTACCTAATAAGCACTAGCTAAGGCGACTACTGCAGGTATAGGAAAGAACGCAGCAGCCCTAGAGCTACGCTAGCAAGTCACTAGCTGCCTAGAGCAGTGGTATAAGATGTAGGCTGCAGCAAAGGAAAGCCTAGAGTATACTTAGAAAGGTATAACGCGCTAGTACAACGCTAAGCAAATAGAGAAGCACTTTGCTATAGGTAACAAAGTAATTCTCTAGGTAAAGAACCTAGCTACAAATTGTCCTTTAAAGAAGTTTAATATAAGGTACCTAGGACTGTTTATAGTTACAAGGAAAATAGGAAACTAGCGTATAAATTAAAGTTACTACTATTAATAAGCAGGATCTACCTAGTGTTTAATGTATCTTTACTTAAACCTTAGATAACACTACCTACTAGTACTAGGTTCTAACTAGGCCCTGTAGGGATAGCAAACAGCAAAGTACTAGCTGTAGACTAGTATAAAGTTAAAGGTATCCTTAATTATTGCGATACATCTACCTACAGACAAGAGTACCTTATAAAATAGCTTAGGTAGACAAATGCAAACTCTACCTAGGAACTACTTACTAATCTTAATTATTGCAATAAGATTCTAGAGGACTACTATAAGAGCATTAAATAGAGTACTATAACTTTACTAAGCTAGGTACCTCCTCTATAAAGGCGGAAGAGAGGAAGACTATAGAAGCTACCTATAGGAACATAGCTAGAATTGCTTATAACAATATAAGGCATAGATTACACGTAGGCTACCCTAGGCTACTCTACAGGAGCTACCTATAGGGGCATAGCTGGAATCGCTTATAACAATATAAGGCGTGTACAGTAAACAGACCTAATGCCTCTCTAACCCTAAACTAAAGGGAAGCTAGACACTGTCTAAGGATAGCAGTTATAATAGAAATAGTTATAGGAAAAGTAATAGAGTTTATTAACTACTATAAATTACTACCTACTGTAACTAACCTTTATAGCTAGATTATAGGGCTACCTAAAAACTACTTAGAAGGTCCTATTATCCTTGTTATACTTGTTGCTAAGGCAACAGGAGCTACTACGCCTAGAGGGGGTGTATAGCTTAGTAGACAAAGATAACAACCTCTAGAAGGGGGCCGTAGGGGCGTCTACTGCAGAGGGGATGTTAGTACTATAATAGTACTAACGCTTCTTAGCATTTGCAGCTGCGCTATTCTTCTTAAAGTAGTCTTTAACTACCTTATTAATAACAGCGTTAGTAGGGGCCTTTATACTAATAGTACTAAGAGCAATATTAAAGCGCTTAAGGTTATACTTATAGGACGTCTAGCAGGCCTTATAGTACTTAAGCTTACTTATACTAGACTCCTTAATCTTACAGCGCTCTACACTATTATACTTAATAAACCTAGTATAGTAGTTAAGGGCGTAGTTAAAGGCAGTCTGCTAGTACTGCTAAGTGTTCTCTAAGACCTTATTGTTGCTAGCGCTGTTACTAAGCCTAACAGTCTCTTTGTTTGTCTTATAGGCAACACAGTTAATAAGGAAGTTAAGCATGTTAACAGCCTAGCGGAAATAAGCGTTAATCTAGCACAGTTAGTAGGCAAACTAGGTAGAGTTAAGAGACAACGTACCTTAATATAACTATCCTCCTTTGCGTTAACATACCTACTACACACCCTAAAGTTATTCTTGTAGGTGTAGTAACCCTTAGGACAGTAGAGGACTGTAATAAACAACTTAATTGTTCCTATAGGCGCCTTTACTAACTTAGTTATAAGGTAGGTAAGGTAGCTACAACACTAGAACCTAGTAAGCAAAGGCTGTAGGGCTATATTGTCTAGCAGCAAGTACATAAAGTTAGGTAGAGCCTTGTTAGTAATGTAGGCAGGAGGCAGGGTTATAGTAATGCTTAATGTAGAAGTGTAGTAGAGAAAATTGTAATATTAATAGCTAGAAAAGTATATTAGGATAGCTATTTATATGCTTATACGTAAGCCCCTAGGCAGCTACTAACTACGCTCTAACTATTTACTACACTCTTACCTGCCTACACGTACACTGTTATATACTAGTAAGGAAACACGTGTACTAGTAAATAGTTACTTATAATTAGTTAATAGTAAAGCAACATTATTTACTTACCTCCCTGCTATATTATAATGTTAAACAGGTAACACTACGCAGTTACTAATAAGACAAAGGTACTATTAACATTAGTCTAAGAGACTAATGTTAATACTTACAGAGGAAACGTTTGCCCTACATACGCTAGGCTCTAGTTAGTCTTGCGCAGGAGCATAACCCTTACTAGAGACCTACTAGGATCCCTACAGGGATCTAGCAGGACGAGCAAACTGTTAACTAGTGATACCTACTTAGCTAAGCGCCTACATAGACGTTAGTAGCCTGCCTATAAGGCTATAAGCAAACAAGTAAGTTATACCTAACCTATAATTAGTATAGGGAAACCTATAGAAGCACGCTTAGGCAGACCTAGGGACCTAGTAGCTACGTAGGCGATTATAAGCCTTATATAGCATTTCTCCTAACGCAATTTTCCTTAAAAAGAAGAGGTTTTTTTAGAGTTTAATGATACCTGTAGGCAGGGACAACAGAAACCTGTTTTCTTCTAGGGATCTAGCAGCTTGGGACGAGCTGCAAGAAAGAGGGAGGCTCTGTTACAGGTATTCCTCCTAAGGGCTACCAGCTAGACCCTAGGACAACCTTAGGGCTAGGCAGGAGACCTATAGACCACATGTATATAACCCTCCTAAACGCCTTAGGGCTTATACCCCAAGGATTCGTCTTATATCTATCTATCTATCTACTATTCGTCCTATCTCTAACCGCCTGCCTACAGTGCCCTTACACTCTACCCTAGCAACGCTGGTTCTAAGCAGCCCTAATACTAGCCTAACGCTTGTTAAGCAAGATCACGTAACCTACACATTTTATTTGTATTTAAGCAACACGTTCTATATAGAAAAATAGATACTAATTAAATTAATTAATTACTTAAGTATAGTCCTACAAGCTCTGTTACAGTTATAAGCCTAGCTTCCTAAGCACAGTAGATCTCTATACGCACTTAGTAAACAAGCTTATTAGACTTAGCTTAACTGCTCTAATTACCTAATTATCTTTCTATCTCTACTAAACGCTACTATAGGCAAGCTTATTAAGTATAATAAGCAAGCTCTCTTAGGTGTCCCTATAGGACCCTATTAGCTTAAAACAAGATCTAATTAGCCTAATTAGTACATCTAACTTACGTAGCACGCTAAGCTTTGTAACGTATAGGATATAGTAGATCTAGACGCTAAAGACGCCCTAGGCATGCATAAAGGAGCGCCTAAACTACCTATTATAGGCTCGCTCCCTACTTAACTACTAGCTTAATCTACCTAAAGCTAGAGCACCTAACCTAACAAGCCTCTAATAGGCTAAACAAGCGTTACAAACTATAATAAGGAGCTCCTTAGATACAAGATTAGAGTAAGCAAGTAGGCTGCTAAGGCAGAGCGCCTTTAGAAGATCTAGAACTAGGTTAACATAATAGTATTGCTATTAATCCTCTTACTAGTAATAGTAAAGCTTGTTACTAATAATACTACAACGCTGTAATCGCTTATGCAAGCACTAAAAGAGGAGCTCGCTCTAACAGATGTTAGCACCTAGAACTAGGTTAGGGCAGAGTACTAACAGTATCTTAGAGCAGCTAAATAGTCAAGAGCTGCTCTACAAGACTAGTACAATAGGTAGTTATACCTCTATAGAAGAGCTAAGTTATACAAGCTTCTAGAGGTTAATAGGGCGCTTACTATGCAGGATTTCTTAGATGCCTTAAGTTATAGGATTGCCCTAGATTAGGCTTGTACTATAAACGAAAGGATTATCTAGGATAGTATCCTAGGGCTTAATTTACTTAATTTAGATAAAGTAAGTAGGGTCTTTAGTAGTTTAATGCATAAGCACACTATAAGAGCAGGAAAAGATAACCTAGGAGTATTTGCAACATTTAGAAGCTAAACAGATACTACTTAAGCTCCTGCTACTAACTCTCAGAGCTTAAGTAGGTACTCCTGCCCTTGTAAACAAAAAGGAGAGACTTATAAGTAGAAACTAACTAACTACTAACGCCTAGAGACAGTAGTTAGAGGGAGCTCCTTACTACCTATCTATATAAGCAAAAGCTATTGCAAGGATACTCTCTAGAGGCTTAAGAGCTAAGAGTATATAGATACTAGAAAGGCGATTAAGCAGCTTAATTAGACCCTAAAAGCTCTATTAGCAATAATAGCTCTACTAGCAAAAGGTATCCTACCTAAAGTTAAGTTTCCTAGTAATATACAGGCTGCTCTAATTAATCTAAAAATAATGCCACTAAATAACCTAGCTAAGAAACCTAGGGTTTATAACCTTATAGATTTTAACGCTTATCTGCTCTTAGAGAGTACAATTTTAGATAATAGAGTAGCTACACACTTAGTTAACAGCGCAGATTAGCTTGTACCTAGGTTATTTCGCCTAGCTAACTCTACTAACACTATAGAGGCAGGCACACAAGCGTTTCTAGTAGTAGGACAAGGAGCTTATTTGTTTAAAAACGCGTTATATAGAAAGCGCAGCCTATATACAGAAGACCTACTCCTTAAGGATATAGTAGTAGTAGAAGGTTTCTACGTTAATATTATTTCTAAGGCACGCCTCTAAGAGAAAGGAGTTTAGTACTTAGGTGTCAGATTCTCGTACTCTGATCTAGAGTATAGGATCTTTGAGATTGTAGGTGGTATTAGACCGTGGTCCTGGCAGTGCCCGAAGGGCCTTTGTGACGATGGGCTGTGTATATAGCTGGTCAGCGTACTCTAAGGCAGAGTATGCGCTAGGTAATAGATGGTCACAATAGGGCACTTATACTGTAGGCAGAGTAGATGTCTTGATGCTAAGTAGCTCCTGTGTCTAAATTTGAGGTAGGAGGATTGGCCCTTGCGCTCTAGGCTAATTCGCCTCTTAGCGTTAAGCTTGCCTTAACTTAACCTTACCTTAACTAGATCTTAGGCCTTATATCTAACACACCCCCTTAGCTTTAGGCCTATCTAGCCCTAAAGCTAGATTCTTCTACTTTTAGTTTACTAATAGTCCTTCTAGCTGTTAGTTAATTGCCTCTACCTAAATCTTAGCTAGGATCCTTAGTTTAGTTAATTCTACTAGTCTAAGTTGCTTTAGGAAGGCTAACTACTTGCTTAACAGCAGTGCCTTAGTAAGTCTGTCTGCAAGCATCTTAGTTAATAGCATATAGACTACTGTAATAGTGCTGTTGCTAGCTTCTTGTTAAAGCTAATAGTTATAGATATCTACATGTCGCAGCTTAGTCTGCAGCTTTAAGACCTCCTTATTAATTAACTAGATTATCTAAGTGTTGTTACATTAGATAGTAATTGTTAACTCTAGAAGCTTAATTCCTATCTTAGTAAGTAGTTAAGAGGTAAACATCGCTTCCTTAGCCACCTAGGATAGGGCTAGAAGTTTAGCCTCTATAGTTAAAGTAGTAATAGTGTCTTGCTTGTTAGCTTGCTATGCAATAAGTCTACTGTACAGCTTAATAGTATATCCCTAGGAGCTTTTCCTATTAAGGGTGTTGTCTGCAAATAAGGCGTTGCTAGCAACCTTAAGATTATGTCCACCTCTAAGCCTAAGGGACTATTAGCAAGTACTCTAGAGATAGAGTAGGACTTAATTAGCAGTATTGTTATGTTGCTGTCTAGGGTTACTTAGGAACTATACTAGTTGTAACGTTGCAAAGGCAACGTCTAGTCTAGTAGTTACAGCTGCAAAGAGTAGAGATCTAATCTTTTATTAATATCTATTAATAGTAGATAGAGTAGCACTGCCTTTAAATAGCTTTAGCTTAATACTACCTATTAGCGTGTTGTAACGCAGATCTGTTCTATCTACTAATTAACTAATCTTGTTAATGTAAGATGTCTAGGACAGGAAGATCCTTTTGTTGTTGCAGTCCCTAGTAACTTTAATACCTAGGAACTATTACAGGTTATGTCTACTAGTAATAGTGTATTTGTCTTAAAGATGCTTAACAGCTTAGTTAGCCTCTAACTTGTTTGTCTTACTGTAGGCAATAATAATGTTATCTATATAGAAGAATATAATAATTCCTTTCTTAATTAGGTAGTATAGCTTATATAGGACTACCTTAAAGCCTAGGTTAACTAAGGTAGTTATAAATTCCTTCTGCTATAGTAATAGTAATATCTAAAGGCTATATAAGGCTTTGTTAATCTTTAGGACTGTTCTAGTCTTCTAGTATCTGTTAGGCATTCTTATGTATACCTCTTAATCTAGGCCTGCGTGGACAAAGGCATTAGTAACATTAAACTACACTAGCTCTAGATTGTAAGTAGCAGCAATTAACATTAGCATTTAGAAAGATCTACTAGCTAGTGTTGCTACGTAAGTGTCTTCTAAGGTAATATTTTATTGCTAATTACCTTAGACTATAAGTTAAGCTTTACACTTAAGTAGATAGTAACTCTTATCTAGCTTATATGTGTATACCTACATATAGCTTAGGATCTAATATCTAGCAGCCCTAGTCTATTTAGCTAAGACCTTAGACTACAACTTTATCTTATAATAACTTTTAAGATGCTTAAGTTCTGTAACTTTAAATAGTTAACAGAGTAGGTAATCTTTAAGTCTTAAATATGTCTCTAGCAGTAGTAGTAGCTAACTAAGATGTAGCTTTAGTCCTTGCAATAGCATCTGCTTTAGCTAAGCTTTGTTAATAGTCTTGCCTTAGTAGGTGCCTATAGCTCCTCCTTACAGACCTGCTATAAATACAGCCTTCTATAGAATTAATTGTAATGTTCCTTAATAGCGCGCTGTTAGTAATAATTCTAGCTAATTATTAATTGTTAGGTAGTCTAAGCAAGACCTAGCAGCTCCTAATTAGTTAGCGTAGTTGCTTTGTACTCTGTCCTAGAGTATAGTTTAGTTATCTACTGTGGCTAGAGTACGTTGAACTGGCGACAGGAGGTTTGTAAGCAGGACTACTAGCAGTAGAGTTAACAGTAGAGTTAGATATAGATATGCTGTGCTTCCTATCTTTTGCTCTTGATAGTAACCTAGTTAGTCTGCTAGTTCTAAGGTTTCTGTGTCTATTACTATGTCGTCTTTGTAGAACAACTAGGTTTCTAGCTCTGTATGCGTTAGCTTAGGTAGCTTAACGCTTCTTGTCTATGTTGCAATCTTATTAAGAGTGCTATATATAAGGTTGTCTATAAGGTCTTTAGTCTTGCTACTAAAGATTTTGTCCTTATTAAAGATTACGTCTTAAGTGCTAATTACCTTAGCTATAGATAGGACCTAGACTTAATAGATGTTTAACAATTAGTATCTAACTAGGTAGCCTATCTATGCTCTAGGATCTAGACGTTGCAGTTGTAACTTTCCTTGCAGGGTGTCGCTTGTAAGCGTAAAGGCTTTACATCTATATGCTTTTAGATAGGCCTAATTTAGTCTTTACCTTAATGTAATAATGCTAGCTTGTTAGGCTGTAAAGGTAAAGAACATATTGTATAGTAATCTCTATTTATTTAACAATCTTAGTGTATAGTTGTATAGGTAGACTACTACTTAGATAATCTCTAGCTACATCTCCTATAGTAGATTAGCGTCTAATCTTATAGTGCGTGCCTTGTCTTTAATAACACCCCCTAAGCGTTTAGCGCCTCTATTCTAAGCTTGTGTGTCTAGTGCTAAAGGCTTTAGTTAAATTAACTACGCAGTGCACTATTAAGCTACCTCTAGTTTAGTTGCTATAATCTTGCTGTTACATTTAATTACCTTAACTTAAATCTAATATTAATAGTAGAGGAATCGCACTAGTGTGTCTAGGAAGTAGATAATAGATTTACCTATGCAATTATCCTTAAAGTAGAAGTCCTAGAGGAAGCCTAAGTAGCGATTAGTAGCTAAGAGTTAGCTCTTTTCCTTAGTAAAGCTTCCTTCTTTATTTAAATAAAAGTTAATTACTATCCTCTTGCTAGGTCCCTTATTATTTTGTCTAGGCGCTTAACTAATTTGTCTCTTAGTCTTAGCTCGTCTACACGCATCACATTAGACAGTAGTAATGCCCTTAATTTGCACCCCCTTAGATTGCTAGACAAGGTGTTTAATAACAGCTAGTCCTAGGTAACCTATTTGCTTATGCTATAGCAGGGCGTTAACCTTCTAAGGTAATTGTTAATTCCTTAAACTAACTACAAATAATGCATTAGCTAGTTCTTTAAGGACCTATTAGTTATGTTGTTTGTTAAGCACTATAATAGTAGTGTTATCTAATTGTCTAAGCTAAGTTAGTTCACTCTTTGTGTCCTACTAGATTCCTTACTGTCTAAGTTGTTAAAAGGACACAAGATTGCATAGGATGTCTAGACACTATGCAGCGTTCTAGAGTTTAAGCATAACTGTTCCTTTTAGGCTAACTAGACAGAGTTAGATAGTTCTATATCCCTAGATCTACACCTAGGAGTTTCTAGCCTATAGGTAGTTGTTGTTGTCTAGTAGACAAAGGTTATATATCCTGTCCTTGTTGTTAGTAATATGTATTGTAGATCCTAAGTCTAGGATAAAGCAATTTTTCAGCAGGTAGTCTAGCTATCCTGTCTTAAATAACGCTGTAACTATAACTGCATTAATAGTTAAGATTCTCTAGCCTTAGAGTTATTCTAATAATACCTCTAGAGTATAAGACGTCTTAACAGCTAGTGTCTAAGTGCGCAATCGCTTACATGCTCTTACCTGTTCTTAGAAGTTAACGTTATGTTTAAGTAGTACACTTACTAGCCTCTCTGTTCCTAGTTGTAGTATCTACTACTTAGGCGCCTTTTCTTTAAAGACGTAGTAACAGTTAACTAGTTAATAAGGTTGTTTACAAGCTAGGCATTAGGCACTATTAGTTTCTACTAAGCCTTCTAGGTGCTTAGATTTTGCTCTGTAACCTTATAGTAGACCTAGTAGCCTACTTGCTAGTTGTTTCCCTCTTATCTTAAAGACTAGGGTAGATAGCGCGCTTTGTCCTACACTGTCTAAGGCGTCCCTCTTAGTGCCTAGGGTAGATACACTACCTACAGTAAGGGCTGAGTTAAAGTCACCTGCTATAAAGGCTATGCCCTTATAGGGTTTGCTCCTTAGGTAGTCTTTGCTTATACGTTCTTAGTAGCGTTTTATTATCTCTTTCTAGTTCATTCTAGTAAGGTTTAATTAATTCTCTTTGAAGTTGTCTGCCTAGTTAGGCATACCCTTCCTTACAGCCTTAAGAAAGTCTCTTATAACTGCGTTAGAGTTAGTAGCCTTAGGGACTCCTTCTGCTTCTGCGTTTATCGCAGCATGGTTATATTTAAGCAGCTAGGTGTCCTAGCTGCTTACTACTCTTATTAATTTAAGTGCAATATAGTATCGCTTGCGAGCTATTGCTCTCTCCTTATCTAAGCTAGTCCCTATCCTTTAATTAAGGTTAGTAACCTACTTATAGAGAGACGTCTGTAGCAAGCAGCATGTCTTTTATAGGTGTAGTAACACTATACCCTAGATAAGGGACATAATTATGTTAAGGTTCTTCTATTCCTTTTTATAGGCCCTTTTATAGATTTTGTATTCCTCTAGTATTAGCTTGTATAGCTTAATGTTATTATTGTAGGCTTAGAGACCTACAGCTAATAGGTCTTGCTTTTAGACAGGTATTGTTAACGCTGCTCTAGCGGCTAATAGCGTGCCTTGTCTTGTCTAGTCTAACAGGATAACGTTAACTGCTAGCTTGTATACAGCGATCTATAGCAGCTGTAGAAGCAATAGCTTTGCTACTAGCGTCTGTGTTATGTCTAGGTTAATAAGGTCCTACACATTTAGCAATATGCATTAAGCTTTAAATGCTTAATACTATACTAAGTAGGAGTAGTAGTCTATAAGGATTGTTCCTTTCTATAGGTTGCGTAGGGTTAGGAGCAACATGTTAGTAATTGTTACTAGTTATAGCAATAGTAAATTAGTATTTATAGTAATAAATTAGTATTAGTAGTAAGACTCTTAATTGTTAGATTCTTGTACTCTAATCTAGAGTATAGGATCTTTGAGATTGTAGGTAGTATTAGACTGTAGTCCTAGCAGTGCCTAAAGGGCCTTTGTGACAATAGGCTGTGTATATAGCTAGTTAGCGTACTCTAAGGCAGAGTATGCGCTAGGTAATAGATAGTTACAATAGGGCACTTGTACTGTAGGCAGAGTAGATATCTTAATGCTAAGTAGCTCCTATGTCTAAATTTAAGGTAGGAGGATTAGCCCTTGCGCTCTAGGCTGATTTGCCTCTTAGTGTTAAGCTTGCCTTAACTTAACCTTACCTTAACTAGATCTTAGGCCTTATATCTAACATTAGGGCTAGACAGCTCGCTCTAAGTAGGGTACATTAATAATCTAAATAGGAGCGTTATATATACTACTCTTAAGCGTGCTTACAACCTTACTTTCTTTAAATATAAACTACTATCCTACTACCCTCTAACCCTTAACGCAGTAATAAAATAATTATATAAGTCTTACCTACAAAGCTCTGCTAAACATCTCTAGCACGCTAGAGCAGGTTATCTAGGCCTAGAAGCTCTAAAAGCACTAGTACAACAAGCGCGCAGCGTACACATTAACAGCACGCTCTAAAAGATTATAAGGTCTACTTAACAACCTACGCTAAGCAAGTTATATCTTAACAGAAATAGAAAAAACCTACTAAACCCTTTTAGAGAATTAGCTAGGATCTGTTTAATATGCCTATAGGAAGGAGTAGTAAATTATAGATACTTTTAATTAAGGAGTACTATAGTAGGAAGCTCCTTACGTACTTACTGCTAGAGAAGACTTAAGTAGAGATACTACAGGTACTTATAAGTTTCTTAAGCTAGGTACGTACCTAGTATAAGCTCTATATCTGTAAGATAAGTTAAGATAATAATACTACTACTCTCCTATAGCAAGGAAGCTCCTAATACAAGCGCTAGGCGATTAATAAGGGAATAGATATTAAGCGTATACCTCTATATACCTACAAGCTAAACAGGGCAGTAGAAAGAGTAGGGCAGGAAATAATTACTAAATCTATTAAAATAAGGAGCAGTGTAAACCTACCTAAGAAGCTCTAGCTAGAAGTTGTAGCAGCAATATAGCTCTATAATATAAGTCTAACTCACTTAAACAAGCTATAGAGCCTAAACAAAGAGCTTAATTGCTAGTTTACTTACTATTTCTGCTAGTATAAACCTAAGCAGGTAAGAGCACTAACAGCTAATCTAAGACCTAATTAGAGCAGGATATACGCCTATAGCTGCAGAGCGTATCCCCTAAATAGGGAACAAGTAGCTAGGCGTAATTAAAGAAGCTTTAAAGTAACTCTAAGGGGTTATATTAGATACTTAGTAGGATACTAAGCTTCTAACATATACTAGATATAGGTCCCTAAACTAAACTAGGTAATTATAACATGTAACGTAACCTTTAATAAGGAGCTCTTTTATAATAAATTAGATAAGTTATTAGCTCTTATAGTCTAAGAAGCAGAAGTAGTTGTAGAAATTCTACATAAACCTAATAAGATAATAGAGGTAGAAGAAGTAATAGAGCTCCCTCTTAAACAAAGAGACCTATTGCTTAGCTTGTCTACTAAGCACTAGCTTAGAGGTAACACTTAGGGAGAACCTTAATTGCTAGAAGGCTAGTCTAGTAGAGAGGGAGCCCCTAGGATAGATACTGCACGCGCGGCAAGCTTAGCTAGTAAGCTGCTAGAGATCTGTGCAGAACAACGCTAAGAAACAGGTTTACTTTCCCTAACTAAACGCCTAAACTAGAGTAGTTAAGTATAGGTAGAGAAGCTCCTAATAAGGAGGATAATCTAACTAGTAGCTTACAGGAAGTACACTTAACTATAGAAGAAGGGAGCGAGCTAGTAGATAGTAAGGATCTTAATAATCTACTAAGACCTACTTTGCTGCTTATTCTAATACCTTCTTAAAGATTAACGTAAGTAGATAAGGCAGGCAGGAGACGCGCGTATTAGTAGAGAGTCTAGGGCCTGCCTACAAGATAGAGCTGCTAGATAGAGAACTATAAGCGCAACAAGCCTGCTAACAATAGAGTAGGTTAGTACTCTGTAATAAGCTCTATAAATAATTATAGATACGCCTAGCTTATCTACCTACTATTTAAACATGCAAACAAATATAGCATAGATAGAAGGGAGCTGCTTACTGCCTACGTAGTAATTATTGCCTTAACCCTAAAAAAAGAAAAGACTAGTTACTTAAAACAAGCGCTAGTTACATAGGGACAAGCTCCCTCTACTACTAAGCAAATAGAAAGATCTACTCTATTACCTACTAGGAGCTCTCTTTTTACTAGGCCTGCTAAAAAGAGATAGACACGCTTATTAAGAAGGAAATATAGAGAGAAATTAACTAATTAAGCGCCTTATTAAGGCCCCTACTGCTTAAATAGGTCTTTACCTATAAATTTAACTAGGATAGCTACTTCCTTAAATATAAGGCAAGGATCTACATACGTAGAGATCTATAGGCAAAGGATTTAATTGTCTTAACCTACGCTATAACGCTTACTACTTGCTTGTTTTATACTATAGTAGTAATTATAGCCTAGTTTAACCTAGAGCTCTATTAGTATAACGTAACTAGCGCGTTTCTAAACGTAAGCTACTAGGACAAACCTTAGGTGCTCTATAAATTACTAGATAGATTTAAAAACCTAAGTAAGTTATTCTACTACTATAAGCTCTATATAGGTTACACAATTTGCTAGTCCTATAGTATAGAGAGCTCTCTAGTACGCTCTAGAAGCTTAGTCTCTTAGCATTAAAAGAAGAGCTATACCTGTTCTATAATCCTAAATAGAAAATAGTGCTACTCTTCTATATTAATAATATCCTCCTTGCCTATTATAATAATAATTAAGCTGCTGCTAAACAGCTAATAAGCTTATTAATAGAAAAGTATTAAATTAAAGACTATAGAGCTGCTAAATAGTTTCTAGGCGTTTAAATAATTAGAAACTAAGAGGCCTATACTATAACTCTTACGCACAACTCCTATATTAACAAGCTTACTACTAAATTTAAGATAGTAGAGAAGGGTCCTTCTCTAATATCCTATTTCCTATAGAGGAGCTGCTTAAATATAGTAGAGAAGCTTTAAAACAAGAGGTTAAAGTGTTTTAAGAATAAGTTAGGTCTATACTCTATATAGTAATTATAATTTAACTAGATATAGTATATACTGCCTCTTAGCTATCTTATTATTTAACAAATCTAGAAGCAGCTTACTTTAAAGTAGCTGCTTAGGTTTTAGCTTATTTGTATAGAATAAAGCATCTAGGTATAAGGTACAGCGCTTATAAAGGCAGTTATCTACTTATATATAGAGACGCCTTATTTACTAATAATAGAGAGTCCTGTTAATCTTCCTAGGGGTATATTGTACAGCTCTTTAGCAGTGTAACGGGCTAGGCCTAAGTACTAGCTCCTCAGCGCACACCGCCTCGGCCTTACTCTAGCTCGCAGGCCTATTAAGTGCTAAAGCCTCGCTACAGAGCCAACACCTCCAAAATAGAGTTATAAAAACTCTGCAACCTCTACTCTAGAAGGTTGTTCTCTATTAAATTTATCTTGTATTCTACTAGCAAATTCCCTTAGAGGTAAGCTCCTTACAATTAAATTTAATTACTAACATAAAGACTAATAAACAAAACGTTTAATAACGCTGCTAGGCGTCTAGGTGAATACAGCATTAAGCTGTGCACTAGCAACATTAATTAATCAGACGTTAGGACAGAGCTCTAGAACCTTGCTACCTTGTTAGTATTAGAGAGTTAGCGGGAGGAGCTCCTTGCACACGTACTAGAACGCCTAACCACCTACCTATTATAGGGAACCCTTCCTAAAGACGCAGTAGCTACTACTACTAATAAAGTTCATCCCCCTACAGACTAAAACCTAAACCCTTAAGAAAAAGATATAAATAAAACTATATAAAGGCTAGTTAAAGCTTAGGTGCAAGCCTACATAGCTTCTATAAACACGCAGAACTACAGCGTAACACTACCTACCTCTATACAAACAAATAATAATAAACTAAGCAAAGCTATAAAGCTACTAGACGTAGGCAAGTTTAGTAGTAACTAGCGTACGTATTAAACGTTTAAATTATAGATAAAGGACAAGTTAAAGTCTATAGGAGATTAGGAAGCTGTCCTAGGAGTTACATACATGTTTAACTAATTAGAAGGACAAGCTGCTTAGGTTAGCCTGTTATAGAAGGATTAAAACTTAATAGGTACAACTACCTAGTTCTAGGACTTCCTAGATAAACAGTATAAGGACTCTATGTTCAAAGAACGTTCCTACTAAAAACTCTAAACTATTACTATAAAGAGAAACAATTAGAGTATTAAGTCCTTTAACGTAGAGTTTATACAACTAGCCTATAATGCTGCTAAGGAGGACAACACAAGGAACCTTAAGACTAGGTACATGTCTATAATCTATCTAGACCTATAAGATAAAATAGTTTTAGTTAACGTCCTAGATAAATAGGATCTCTAGAACCTTATAACTAGGGTCCTTGCAGTAGAAGTTAACCTCTGTAGGACTAAGGCACTAACTAACAGCACCTTTAGGCAGCAAACGTAAAGAACAAACCCTAATAAGATAGACTAGGAACCTACTAGGGTCTACGCTGGGAGAATTAAATTAGACAACTAATAGCAGGCAGAATAGCAGCTCTAGGAGGTTATAGACTAAAGAAGGGTTAAAAACGCCTGTCTAAGGTGCAGGAAGAACAGCTACTACTTAAACAGATGCTAGTTAGCCCTAGCTAAGAGACTAGAAAGTATCTAAGTCTAAAGCGCAGCTGCTAAGGTCTCTAAAACCAACAACTTAAACAACAAAGACTTAGAAAACTAGAAACTCCTGTTTAAAGGCGTGAATAGGGGTTAGAAAGAAAGGTTGTAGAGAGGAGAGAACTATTTCAAAGGTTCTACTAACAGTAGCCTAATAGCAAGCCTATATTACTGCATATAATAGTACAAGATAACACTATAGCACATACATTAATTAATATAGGGTGTTTAACCTATAGTATAGTCTCCTTAAAGTTTGCATTGCAAAATAACCTACAACGCACTCCTACGCACAGGCGTAGAGTACTAGGAGTAGCTAGAAAAGTAACCTAGGTAACTAATATTATAAGAATAAAGATTAACGTAGATAGCTACAGGGAAACCCTGTAGGCATACGTATTAGATAGGGAGAAAGAGTACAACTTTATCCTAGGAAGACCTTAGATAGACAAGAATAAAGTTATAATAGCGCTAGCTAAGAAGTTACTATTTATCTATTCTAGTAAAACCTGTGTAAGAAGCAGGGAGGGTATCTGCCCTAACTAACTACTAAGGCCTGTTAGTCTAGAGTTGTACCAAGCCCTAAGAAAGAGGTCTAAGAAGGACTAGAGCATAGGACTGTTTGCAGCATCTATAGCTAACATCTAAAAGGCCTTAAAAAAGAAGGAATTAGTAGATCTATGTGTCCTCCTCCTAGATTATTTAAAGGATAAATTTAGGACATTTATAAAAGAAGAAGCAGATAAGCTTGCGCTACACTGCAGTCCTAAAGTAGACTATGCTATTAAGCTAATTAAACAAGATAGCAATCTAGCAACAGTGCTATAGGGACTGCTATACAACATGTCTTATAAAGAGCTTCTAGTACTTTAGTAACAGCTTACTAGCTACTTAGACAAAGGCTTTATCTAGGTTAGTAAATCTAGCGCCTCTGCCCTAGTACTATTTGTTAGGAAACCTAGTAGGGGTCTACAGTTCTGTGTTAATTACTAAGCATTAAACGCTATTACTAAGAAAGACTAGTACCTACTCCCTCTAATCTATAAGACTCTCTCCTAGATCTTAAAAGCGTTATAGTTTACTAAAGTAGATGTAATCTAAGCATTTTACAAAATTAGGATAGCTAAAGGAGACAAATAGAAAACAGCTTTCTAGATAAGGTTTAGACTCTATAAGTGGCTAGTAACACTATTTAGACTTGCTAATGCCCTAAGTACATTCCAGCAGTACATTAACTAGGTCTTAAGAGAGTACCTAGACAAATATTGCTCTGCCTACGTAGACAATGTACTAATCTACTCTAATAGCACCTAAGAAGAACACAAGGCTAAGGTTAAAGAAATCGTCTAGAAGCTAGGAGCTGCAGGTCTTCACCTTAATGTAGGCAAAAGCGAATTCTCTATTAAGAGCACTAAGTATTTAGGGTTTATTATTAAGGCTGGTAAGGGCATCTAGATAGACCCTAGAAAGATTGCTGCTATTAAGTCTTAGGAACCCCTAAAGATAGTCAAAGGAATCTAGAGTTTCCTAGGGTTTGCAAACTTCTACTAGTAGTTTATTAACTAGTTCTCTAGTATAGCAGAGCCCCTTACCTGCTTAACTAGAAAGAATGCTACCTTTAAGTAGAAAGAACCCTAGCAATAGGCCTTTAACGCTATAAAAGCTACATTTACTAAGGAACTAGCACTAGCAAACTTTAACCTAGATTTAGAAATAGTGTTAGAGTGTAACACGTTAGGATAGGCAATAGGGGGAGTACTCTCCTAGTATAGAAAGGACAAGGTGCTCTGCACAGTAGCTTACTTCTTAGCTAAGAACTTAAAAGCAGAAGTAAACTACACTATCTACAATAAGGAAATGTTAGCAGTAATTAAGTACCTCTAGGAGTAGAGTATAGAGCTAAAGCAAGTAAGGAGGTTTATAGTTGTTACTAACTATAAGAACTTAGAGTACTTCTGCAAAGCCTAACTACTCTTAGAGAGACATGTCTAATAGTTAAGCCTCCTTAGCTAGTTTAACCTTACCTTTACGTATAGACCTAGCAAAGTTAATAACTAAGCAGATGCTCTTTTAAGAAAGGAAGAAGACCTTCCCCTATTAACTAGGGACGAAAGAACTAAGACTAGGTATTTCTAACTATTAAAACTATTCGCTTAAGTAGTAAGAACTAACCTAGGAGACAACTCTGCTAACAACATACAAGTCTTCTCTTCTAGACTACGTAGAGCGGACCGACTCCTCTCTACTACATCGCAGAATACAGATTTGCAGCAGGACAACTATTAGGAGCAGAGCTAAGAACGTGCAGGACTGCCTATAGCCTAAGCACTAGAACTATATAATAGCATTAAGGAGTTTAAAAGACTCTAGGAAAAGGCTGCTATAGATAACAAGACCTATTAACTAGCAAAGTTATCTATTACCTTAGGCGCCTAGAAGTTCCCTACGCAGCTTAACCTTAAAGTTTTACTTGCTAAATACTCTATAGATAACAGAGATAGATTATACTACTGTAGAAGGGCATAGGTCCTAAACTCTAATGCACTTAGAGCTAAGATTATTAACAATGCTTATTACTTACTAATTGTAGGTTACCTAGAGAGGGGTAATATATATGCAATTCTCTCTTAATTATACTTCTAGCTAGGAATATTAACTGCCCTCTGCTAGTATATAGACAATTGCAACATCTACAGAAGGACAAAACTATAGAGGGAACTAAAATAGGGACTCTTTAAACCCCTCCCTATACCTAAGAGAATCTAGAAGGAAATCTCTATAGACTTTATAACAGACCTCTCTAAAAGCAATAGCAACTACAATCTTATAGTTGTTACAGATAGACTTTCTAAGAACGTTATCTTAGTCCCCTTACCTAACCTGTTAGTAAAGACAGTTACTAGTGCATTTATATCTCATGTAGTAGCCTACTATTTCCTGCCTAACGCTATTGTCTCTGATTGTAGGACGTAATTCCTTAGCAACTTCTAGCAGACAATGTGCTAACTGCTTAGGATTACAAGGAGATTGTCTACAGCTTTCTACCCCTAGACTAACAGGAGCACTAAACGTATAAACTTAGTAGTTAAAGCATACCTAAGAGCGTACATTAACTAGTCCTAGAATAACTAGTCTACTTAGGTACTAGTGGCCTAGATTGCAATTAAGGGACAAGTAGCTGCGTCTACAGGCTTTAGCCCCTTCTTCCTCTAACATAGTTATAACGTAGACCTAGTACAGGTTAACCTAGACTTAATAGCAGAACTACTGCATTAACACGCAAGGGAACCTACTAAAGCTGCAGTAAGTATAGTGCAAAAATTTGTTAAAACAATTAATTTTGTTAAAGCATAGATAGTAGAAGCTTAGCAGACGTAGGAACAATAGGCTAATGCATATAGGAAGGAAGCCCTATAGCTAAAAATTAGAGACAAGGTTTAGTTAAAGTTAGGAAACTAGTTCTTAAACAGCTAAACAAGCAAGAAGCTAGACTAGAAGAATAGGAAGTTTATAATTATAGAGGTTGTTTCCCCTACAACGTTAAGTTAGATATTAATAGTAAAATCTACCCTATCTTCTACGTTAACTAGCTTAAGCTGTGTCTACAGAACCCCCTCTATAGACAATTAAATAATAACCCCTAGCCTAGCCTGCTAGTTATTACTAACAGCAACAGCACCTCCTCTAAAGAATAGAAAGTTAACTCTATCTATAGGGAAAGACAAGCTAGGAGAGGAGGCAAGAGACGTAAGTACCTAGTACAATAGGAGGGTTATGTTACTAAAATATAGGAAAGAGAGGACGTTTGCAAGGACCTAGAAGCCCTAGACAAGTAGTTGTCTGCAACAAGAGATAAGCAGGACAGGAATAGGAACTTACCCCTAGGATTCTAGTTAGAATCTCTAGATAAGTAACATTAACCTTCTATAACAAGTATAGGAGAGAGTAGTAGGAGCAAGAGGAGAAGATATGCACGAACAAGGGAGAGTACTAGACTATAGAGAGATTATTTGTTACATTAGCCTACCCTAGGGGGTAGACTGCCCTATATAGGGGCTATATTATTATAAGAGAAAAAGGCTAAGAGAGCCTAGGTATTATCTAGCTAGAAAATCCTAAACGCTACAGACAAAAGAAGACCTAAGCACTGCCTAAAACAGAACCCTTACTACTAATATTGTCTTTGTTACCTTACACAGCTACAGTAATATCCTTAACAACTAATCTAATAAAGTCCTTATATCTAGAGGCAGGGGGAAGCTTAAACTTCTTATAGAGGTTAGCATTAAGACAGATAAAGCGCGTAAGCAGCAACAAGTTAACAGCAAGCTATATTAAGCAGCAAATTAGCAAAATAGCCTAAAAATAAGTAGTAAAAAGGGGAAAATAACTTACTAAGGTCTTTATCTAGACTACTAACTCCTTAGTAGTAACAGCAGTGCGCTCCGCAAGAACTACAGAAATAGAAGGATAAGCCTTAATCTTATTAACGTTGCCCTTGTACTTAGACTACTTAACCTTGTAACTAGTTATAGAGGAGCAAGTGTTAGGCTAGGTTAGAAGGTTAGTGTAATGCAGGAGGTTTATACGCTTCTTAAGGTCTGCCTAAATAGGCTTAATAACCTTTAAAAGCTTCGCAGAGTTACCCTTACTAAACTATAAGAAAACGTAGTACTTATTTAGCATCTTCTAGGTCTTGCGTAGGGCCTAGAAGATTGTTAGTAGAGGAAAGGAATAGTGTAATACCTTAAGCAGAGACCTACCTTATAGCAGCAGGTATAAGCCTTAACGCAGCTTGCGTAGCTAGTAGACTAACTACTAGTAGTAAAGTTGTAGACTTATCCTATTAACGCGTAGTTAACATAGACCTTAGGATCTTTAAACCTGCTAGCGCGCACAGTACGTAGAGACTAGTTAACCTTAGCCTTAGCATAATTGCCTAGCTTAGGGACGTTGCTAAAGACTTCCTTAATCTTGTCCTTGTTAAGGTTAACGTCTTATAGAGTAAGCTTTGCCCTCTTAGTTAACTAAGTTATAGGAGCAGCAGGATTAGTAGGGGCAACTAAGCAGGCCTATAGAAGGTAAAAGAGTTAGGCACAATAGTTAAACAATAGAAGGTAATAGCAGGGTAACTTACTCTCTTAGGCGCTGCTTTCTTAGTTAGAGAGCAAGAAGCAGCAGGAGACCTAGGAGGCGCTATAATAGACTAGGGCAAGGCAGCTTAGCTGGACGAATAGATAAGTAGTAGAGTTGTGTGCAGAAAGGGCGTAGGCTTACAAGGTAGTGCAAAGGAGAATACAGAAGGTAGGGAGTAGGCAATAGAGCTGTTTTAACTAAAGCGCGTGTTAATAAACAAAGAATAAGTAAGGGGGTACTGTAACAGGCTAGGCCTAAGTGCTAGCTCCTTAGCGCATACCGCCTTAGCCTTACTCTTGCTTGCAGGCCTATTAAGTGCTAAAGCCCTGCCACAGAGCCAACACCTCTAAAATAGAGTTATAAAAACTCTGCAACCTCTACTCTAGAAGGTTGTTCTCTATTAAATTTATCTTGTATTCTACTAGCAAATTCCCTTAGAGGTAAGCTCCTTACAAGCAGTCTAATTATCTAGAAAGCTGTACAGCAGTTAACAGTAACTACTTCTACTACTAAGGCTAAATTACTTACTTTAGAGTATATAGCTAAAGAGTTAGTAGCTCTAAAACAATTCCTAGGAGAACTTTAGCTAGACTTAGGGGTGCTGTAGGAGATTTTCTATAATAACTAATAAACTATCTAACTAGTAGTTAAAGAGAGGAAGTAGCTTACTACCTAGCTGCGCTATATAGATATCTAAAATATATAGTTAAAACAAGAGTACGCTAAGGGAAACCTCTAAGTTACCTACCTTAAAACAAGTAAGATACTAGCTAACAGCCTTATAAAAGCGCTTCCTAGACAAGCTTATAAGCGCTTTTTGTTGCATTTAAACTTATAGAGCATTAGTTAAGAGGGGAAAGACTTAGTTATAGGAAAAGAGCAGGTTAATAGAGAAAGAGAAGATCTTTAAATTGCTAGGGAGGACAACCCCCTCCCTAAATAGGTATAAGTCTCCCTAGACTGCTAGTAGCAGCTCTTTTAAGCGCACGCCTAACAGCTAAGGAGCTTACAAAAACAAATTAACTATAGGTAGAGAGGATAACCCCTTCCCTATAGGCCTTAAAGAACCTACTTACAAATAGGTACTTAAAATTTATACCTATCTGCAAGCAGGCCCTTTACTACCTAGATAGCAGTACGCAGGTTAGTAGCCTACTAAACGCTTGTTAGCTACTATTATCTACTAAAAACTAACGTACCCTACGGGCGAGCCAGTTACTAAGCAAGTTAGTTACTTTTGCCAAGCCCCTACTAAACTCCACCCTATTATAACCTAGAACAACCTAAATTAACGCTGCAAACTACAGTACAGCCTGTAACATTATTTAGAAACTACTTCTACCTCTTTCTTACACGTTCGCGCGTTATGTCTAGTCTTACTACACTGTCTACAGCGTCTTTAGGAAGGCTTACCTACTTTAGCGCGCACCTGCTTCTTTGCCTTCTTACTATTACTACACGCCCTAAACTCTTTTAGAGCTATTAATTGCTAGCCCTCTTTAACTATTAGAGTACCTTCTTTCTTAACCTGCTTTCTTTTATGTGATTTTTGTTGTGTAGCTGCCTTATTAGCAGCTTAAAGCTTAGCAATCTCCTATTGCGCTAACACTAGCTTATACGCAATTATAGCTGCCCCCTTTAAGACCTTCTTAAACGCTTTAACTATAGAGGTAGGCAAGCTATCTATATGCCTCTAAATCCTTATCTTCACAAGCGTTGATTGCAACCTAAGTTTAAGGGTATTGCTTAGGGTTTGCAACTGCTAGAGCTTATTGTTAATAGGTAGTAGTAGTAATAGCGTGCGCAGCTTTATATTAAGGCTGCTTATAACCTATTGTAGGTTAAACAGGACTAGTCCAGCGCCTTAGAACCCTCCCTAGATATTCCTAGAAGTAATTGCAGCATTATAGGCGCGTATAAAGTATAGTAGGAACTCTGTCTTTGTAATGTAGTTAATCTAGTTACGTATAAGTATTTTAGCTTAGTGCCTATACGCCTTCTTTAAAGTAGCAAAACAAGCTATATTAAGAGGCTGTGTAAGGTGCAATAAGTAGGGAGGTAAACAGAGAGTAATTATCTTGTTATCCTTATAGTACTACTAGAATTTAAGAGAGTTGTAGCTCTTATAACTATTAATAATAAGTAAATAGTAGGTGCTAATAGTACGCTCCTTTATATGCCTGTTAAAGTAGTTTATCTAGTCTAGACTAAGCTTGTTAGTAGCCCAGCTGTTATTAGAGACTCTAATAACCCAGTCTTAAGGCAGATCCTCTTCTTTGTACTAGGTAGAGAGGTAGTAGTAGGCCTTAAAGATAAGGAAGGCAGGAATAGCCTATCCTTTGGCATTGATGCCTACTATAGCTGTAGCCTACTCCTAGTTGCCTAGCTAGACTACCTTTAGCTAACCTTGTTATTCTAAAGCTGTAATAACTGCTCCTTAGGAGATCTAGCCTATTATAAAGCCTGTCTTGTTAAAGTTGTACATGTCTTTATCCTAGATGCTATACTTAGCTTTAGTGTTAGCTACTAGGCTAAACTAGCCCTATAGAACCTTAGGATCCTTACAGAGGGCTCTCTTGTAGTTGTACTTGCGATTAAACTTAACTATAAGCTCTAGGTGCTGCTTAACAAACGTACTAGGCTAGTTTGCGCTAATAGGACCTAGATTACGCTTAGCGCGCAAAGAATTAGCTATAGTAGCTATATCTAAGAGCTAAGGGGAAAACCCTTGCGCGTCTAGCTTAAGAATATGTTTAATAATTACCCTCTCCTTATTATTGTCTAGCTTCTGCAAGTTAGCTATAGAATTAGCGCGTGAAGGTTGTCCTGCGTGTTAGTTGCTTAGTGTTGTTTAAGAGACTCTGTAGATAGCTGCAGCGCGTTGCTAAGAGAGTGTTGCGTCTTGTTTAAGAGCCTAAAGCGCAAGCTGTATCTAAGCTTCTTTTAACACATCTGAATAGTGTTGTTGAGAAGACATTAGTATGTAAAGGGTGGTTTGGTGGGGGCTTGGCAAAAGTGACTGACTCGCTCAGTGACTGGCTCGCCCGTAGGGTACGTTAAGTTACTTACTAAAGTTGTTACTCTGCTAGAGGAAGCGAGCTCCTCTACTAGTTTAAGCCTAAGCAGCTTAAGGGCAGAGGGGCTACAAGCTGTTAGTCTACTACTTAACTGCTCTTTTTTAAAATACCTACAGCAGGTGGCAGGAGTGCCTGAAGGCACAACGCTAGCAGCGCTTGCTGCGGCAGCTGGTGGCAGCGTTGTTAACGCACAGCGTGACTGAGCTGCTCGCCAGCAGCGCGTCCACGCAGTACGCGCAGGGTATCAACCTGCGCGCACTAGGCACTGGAGCGCCTGAGGCAGGGGCGGGCGGCGTGGGGGTGGGCAGCAGCAGCGCGGTGGCGTAGGCGGCAGCAGTGGCGGCGGCCATGGCGGCGGTGGCAGCAGCAACCGCCAAAGGAGTAAGCAAAGCTGCAGCCACAGGCTTGGGCGAGGGCAAGGGAGCAGGCGCAGGTATGGGGGCAGGCGCAGGCGAGGGCAAGCGGGCGGCTGGCAGCCAGCTAGCTTAGGCAGCAGCTTAGGCAGCAGAGGCAGCAGCAGTGCACGCACAGCGCTAGGTTTTAGTTTGTTTCTATACCTAAGTTAGCAAAACCTCTAGAAAAGAGCTAGGAAAACGTTAATAGCAAGATTAGTTAGACAACAATAAAGCTCTTAACAGATTAAGAAGCTAGAAACAATTAGCTAGAGAGTGCTTAGGCGCGCAGAAAACAATTTAGTATACTTACAGGCATATTAATAGATATAACTAGAGAAATAGAGAAATTAAGCAGGTAGGATGCTTATATAGGGAAGTAACTAGGTTAGTAAAGGTAAAGCTGCTAGATTATAGTTCTTACGCTTACTCTTACTACCTAGAAATACTTAACCTAGAAAGTGCTTACCTTAACTATAACTAAGCAGCTTAATAGCTAGCTATAGGCTTAGAAAATTTAGCTATTAAAAATAAGCACCTAAACTAGCAATAAACTACTTGCAATAGTAGCCTAAAAATTAGAGAGGTCTCTTAAAAGGAAGAGTACCTAGAGTATGCTATAGGCGCGTAGTAATCTTATATATCTAAGGAAATATAAAAATCTAAGATTAGAGCCCTATAATTACTAAGGACACGCTCCTAGTTTAGTTGTTCCTAATATAGGATTAACTAGGGGTATGTTACCTAACTAAGCGCGTAGAGTTATATACGCAGCTTATTTTCTAATAGAGTGTGCTAATTTAGTTAAGCTGCTCTACCCTAGCAACGCTAGTTCTAAGCAGCCCTAATACTAGCCTAACGCTTGTTAAGTAAGATTACGTAACTTATATATTTTATTTATATTTAAGCAACACGTTCTATATAGAAAAATAGACACTAATTAAATTAATTAATTACTTAAGTATAGTCCTGCAAGCTCTATTACAATTATTAAGATCCTTACTATCTACTAGCTTGCTCCCTTCTTCTATAGTTAAGTACACTTCCTATAAGCTACTAGTTAGATTATCCTTCTTATTAGGAGCTTCCCTGCTTATACTTAACTACTTTAGTTTAGGCGTTTAGTTAGGAGAAAGTAAACCTGTTTCTTAGCGTTGTTCTGTATAGATCTCTAGCAGCTTGCTAGCTAAGCTTGCTGCGCATGCAGTATCTATCCTAAGGGCTCCCTCTCTACTAGACTAGCTTTCTAGCAATTAAGGTTCTCCCTAAGTGTTACCTCTAAGCTAGTGCTTAGTAGACAAGCTAAGTAATAGGTCTCTTTATTTAAGGGGAAGCTCTATTGCTTCTTCTTGTAAAGCACTAGTCTCTAAAAAGTGTTACACCCTAATTTACCTCTAACTTAGCTCCTTTACGTTTCTGTTCCTGCCTGTAATTTAGTTATAGCATTCTAAACTTCCCTGTATTCTAGCAGTATAAAGGCATAAGGAGAATTATCTATAGATAGATAGTTTTTAAGTATTCTTTGTACAAGACCTATAGGAATAGAATTGTCTCTGTGTTACCTATCCTAGTGCTCCTAGACACCTTGTAGCAGATACACACGTATTCTAGAGCTTTCTATTATCCTATGTTGTTACATTATACTTAAAAACTTATCCTAGCTAGTAACAGCCTCTAAATAATATCGCAAGTTTGTTTAGTTATTGTGTACTAAGCAGATTTAGACCCCTTTTAGTTACAAACTATATAGGTCCTAATTATTGTCTATCTAACAGTTAGGATTCTAGAGACCTCCTAACAACTAAAGCCTTTAGGTTTAGAACTTCCTGCAACTTACTACTCTAGGATTACTTTAGAAAAGTTGCGTTAGATTACGCCAAGATAAAGACTTAGAGATTATTAATAACCTACCTAAATTAGATTACTACTAATGTTAGGCACTACTAACCCTAGTTTAAAGGAAACTATTAGACAATCTACTTAAGGACAGGCAACAGCGCCTGCTAAGGGATTAACTAACACCTAGACGCTTAGCAAGAGCAATACTAAATTAGACTTAGAACAGGTAAATCTTTATAAGTTAGTTAACTAACTAAGGGCTAAAGTAGCCTAGCTTTAGGCCTAATCCCTTCCCTACAAAGATGTACCTGTGCCTACTACAGAGTCTCCCCTTATTTAATCTTAGCAACCTCCTAAAAGGTTCTAGTCTAAGACCCTAGTCTACTACCCTAGGCTTAGTAAACACACACTAGCTATTAACAAATTAAGTAATAGAAAAGACCCTACTTTTAGATAGTAGTAAGCCTTAATTTAGGACTAACTTAATATTAATTTAGATTACTATCCTATAGAACAAGCTTATATAGCTCTAGTATAGGGATATACTTCTAGGCTTACTAAGGAATACCTTAAGCCCTAATACTTGTCTTGCAAAACAGACTAGTTCTAGAGCGCAGAGGAAATAATAACACTTCTCTGCTCCTACTTTATTACAGGGAATAAGAGAGCTAAAAGTTAAGCTGTTTTTAATTAACTCTAAATAGGAAAAGATAACACGTTTCTACTTTTTTAAAGCGCGCTTCCTAAGTACTGCTATCTAGGGACAAGTACCTAAGTTAGAATAGTTTTACTATATGTAGACAAAGGTTACCCCTACCCTCTAAAGTCCTAACCTAGGATTTAAGAGGCAGTAGGATAACTTGTTTAAACTTATAGTAGAGCATCTCACAGCGTATAACATAGAAAGAAAACAACATCCTGTTTATGCCCTACCTAATACCTTACTACCTTAGACCTAACCCTAAACTATTAACAATTAGCATTAGACTAACAACCTACCTCTAAATCAGCCTACACCTGGCATTTAGAAACCTCCTATATCTACTCCTACTCTAGCACCTAGGACTATACTGTCCCAAGCCACACCTGTAAGAGAGCTAACCCTAGGCAACTGCTACAACTGTAGCAAGACAGGTCACTTTGCAAAAGATTGCCCTAGTCCCTAGGTACAAGAAATCTAAGTAGATATAGAGGAATATGTTAACGCTAAAGAAGATTTTAAAGAGGAACTAATACCTAAGGGAAACAGCCCTGCCTAGGAGGACAACTTTACCTAGGCCTAAACTAATATAACCTATCTAACCTCTCTTTATCTTATTTGTTTAGTAGCCTCTATTTCCTTACTTCTTCTATTCTATTAAACTAAGGGCTAGGCGTATAACTTAACTCCTTAGTTAACACTAGTGCCTAAGGATTTTTATTTTTAAATTCTAATATTGCTACTTTAGTGTCTGCTGCACTTAGGACTCCTATCTAAAAGTTGCCCTTTAAGGTCTAAGTTAAAGGATTCTAGGATTAGATTACAACCCTAGTAAACTAGTACATTTAGTTGCACTTAACTATTAATAGGCGTAAGATACGCAACTGCCCCTTTGTTATTGTTGATCTAGGATCCTAGGAATGTATTATTAGAATTAAATAGTTAAAACGTTTTAAACTCTAACTTAATATAGAGCAATCTTAGCTTATATAGCTAGTAAGGTACCTTAGGTTGTATAACCCTGCCCCTCTATTAATAATAACCCTACATTAACCTTTGCTATAAGCCTACGTCCTATAAGACGTATAATAAAGGGATAACCTATAGGAAGCTGCAGAGTACTAACGTTGCTAAAGTCTAAATTACTTAATACATTGTATAAGAGGTGTTATTTAATTGCTAAAATGCTGTTCCTTACTAACAATCCTAACCTAAAAAGCCTCTAACTTGCTACCTCCTAGGGAGGCGCGCATTTCCTTACTTTTATTAAATACTTTTACTTTTCTATAAAAAAACTATAGAACAAATTTTTTACTACTAGTCTATACAAGATTAATCGCGTTATTAACTACTGTTGTACCTAAGATAACCTTAAGAACGCTTAGCTGCTTAACAAATAATTGCTAGACAAATATGTTTAATATGCTAATATGTTTAGCAAAACAGAAGCTAAAACCCTTCTAGAACACTGCCCCTATAACTACAAAATTATATTAGAGGGCTAATTGCTAAATTCCTACTTGCCCTTGTATAAACAAAATCTTAAGGAACTTAAAGCTACTAAGAAGTTTGTGTAAGACTAACTACAGTATAGCTAGATTAAACACAGTTAGAGCCCCTTTGCGTTGCCTATACTCTATGTTTAAAAACTAAACAGGAATTTGCGCATTTGTGTTAACTATTATAAACTTAACGCCCTTACAAGAAAGGACTCCTATCTAATACTACGCATAGACAAATTGTTAGCACAACTATCTAAGGCTAAGGTATTTACTAAATTTAACATCTAGAATGCCTTTAATTAAATTTGTATAGATCCTGCCTCTAAGGAGTACACTACGTTCTGTACACGTTACAGTAGTTACAAGTGTAAGGTTCTACCCTTTAGGCTATGTAATAGACTAGCTACTTATTAACAATATATAAATAATGTTCTTATTAAATATCTAGACAACTTCTGTATTGCATATCTAGATAATATCCTTATCTACTCTAAAGACCTTATAACCTACAAACAACATGTTAAGCTAGTACTTAATTAACTCTATATTACTAGATTATAAGTAGATATTAAGAAGAGCAAGTTCTACGTTACCTATACTAAGTACTTAGGTTATATCCTAACTAACAAAGGAATTAAAGTAGACTCTAAGAAGGTACAAGCCCTTAGGAACTAGATCCCTCCTACTACTGTTACTAGTGTAAAATCGTTCCTAGGCTTTACTAGGTTTTACTAACAATTTGTACCTAAATTCTCTTGTGTGGCTAAGCCCCTTATCGCCTTACAAAGCCTAGCAAATCTATTTAAATAGACTACTTAATGCTAATCTAGTTTTAAAAACCTAAAGGAAGCCTTGTTGTCTATCCTAACTCTATGCTATTTTAATCCTAACTACAATATAAAGATTAAAACTAACGCCTCTAATAGAGTTGTTGCTAGGGTTTTATTACAGCAGTACCCTAACAATAAGTAGTACCCTATAGCATTCTACAGCTAAGTACTCTCTAGAGCTAAACTTAATTAGGAAATATATAATAAGAAGTTGTTTGCAATTTTACAAGCCTTTAATAAGTAGAGAGCTAAACTCACCTTAGTTACAAAACAGATCTAAGTCTACTCTAATTATTAATCCCTAGAGTACTTTATAACAACTAAAATCTTAAATGCTTAACAAGCATAATAGGCAAAAGCTCTAGCTCTATTTAACTTTAAGATTAAATACACGCTAGGCAAGAATAATAAGCGTGCTAATATCCTAAGTTGCTAAGAACAGGATCTTGCAAATCTAAAGTCTGCTTAAGAAGACAATTAGTCCTAAGTCCTACTAGGTCTACAGCAGTTACACAACTAGATTAATTCTAATTTGGCTTAGATATATCTAGCTAAGACTAACCTAGTTGTAGCTACTATCTGCTTAGTACAGCCTATTATAAAACTAGATTCCTTAGAACTAATTAAGGCGTTAATACAAGAAAACTAGAAATCTTTTAGACAAGAACAACTATTGTTGCTATCTCTATATTAGATCTAAAATAGACTCCTTCTCTACTATAATTAACTCTATGTCCCTGCTAACTTAACCCTATGCATACGCCTAATTAAGGAAGCCTATAACTAACTATTAACTGCTTACCCTAGTGCTAAGAAGACCTACTAACTGTTATTACAATAGTATTACTAGAAAGGTATAAGTGCTACATGTGAAAGATATGTCTAAAACTGCATCCTATGTTGCTAAGGCTATCTAAGATAGACCTAACTCTGTAGGTACTTGCATCCCTTACTAATACCTAACAAACTAATGCAATATTTGTGCATTAATTTTAAGGATTTTCCTAAGGACAAAGCTAGGTATAACTAGATTATAGTTATTATTAATTACCTAACTAAACAAGCTATTACAATCCTATGCTATAAAACAATTATAGTACGCAGGATAGCAAACTTGTTTATACAATAGGTGTATTAGTTTAGACACACCCCTAAGTTAATAGTAAGCAACAGGGGCCCCTAGTTTATCTTAACTTTCTAGACAGAATTCTGTTAAATTATAGGTGTGAAAGTTAAGCTATCTACTGCCTATTACAAGGAAACTAACAGTTAAACAGAGATTATAAACAAGTATATAGACTAATAGCTCTGTCTCTTTGTCTTGTACTATTAGGATAACTAGTCTAAACTCCTACTAATTATAGACTATGCCTAACTTACTCTACTACATTCCTTAATTAGAATATTACCTTACTAAGTAATTTATAGTAGCTAACCTAAACAGAGCTAGAGTTAGAAAGGAGCTAATACAGTAGTAACCCCTATGGAACAACTTAACTATAAGGAGGCCTTAGCATTAGCAACCTATATGTATAACGCCTAGAAGGTAGCTAAGGAGAATATAGAGAAAGCCTAAGACTGCATGCGCTCTGCAGTTAACGCTCATCGCAACCTAGTTAACTAGACTGTAGGTAACAAAGTGTACCTTTCTACTAAAAACTTAACAAGTAAGCAACTAAGCTAAAAGCTATCTAATAAGTAGGAAGGTCCCTTTAAGGTCCTAGAACAGGTTAGTTACTTATATTACTTAAAACTTCCCCCTAGTTTAAAAATACATAACGTATTTGCACCTAACGTTCTGTGTAAGGATCTAGATAACCTGTTGCCTAGTTAGAAAGCTCTAAAACCTGCAGGTATTCCTATTTAAGGAGTAGAGGAATAGAAGGTCTAAGAAATCCTAGCTAGTAGGTTAGTCTGCTGTAGTCTCAAGTACTATGTGAGCTAGGTTAGCTATAACCTAGACCTAACTTAGTATCCTGCAAAAAACTTTACAGGAGCACCCTATAAGCTAAAGGCGTATTACAATAAGTACCTAGAGCAGCCTAGTCTACTAAAGGCATTAAACGAATAGATTACAGTATAGGAAGAAGGTTAAGAATTGTAGGGCAAATAAAGACATTATAATTTAGAAAAGGATAAAGGAAATCTATTAACTCTGAAACGCCTCTAACTGCGTTTATACAATAGATAACAAGAAAAGAAAAATAAAAGAAATCCTCCTTACTATATAGCTTAAGAAACCCTTTCTTTTTTAAGGGTTCTTAATATTACTTATCTCCTTAGAGCTACTAGCGTTGGTTTTATCTAATAACCTAGGAGCACCCTTTTTTTTAGGTGCTAGAAGCGGAGCTAGCTTTACTAACTTACCTCTAACTCTAGAGCTATAAGGGGCTATTTCCTGTTGCAGCTTAATAACCTCCCTAGTTAACACTAACAAACTCTCTACTATCTCCTCTATTACCTAGCCCTGCGCTGTACTAGTGTGGTACTAGTGCAGCAACACGTTATTAGCAGTGACTCCCTTAAGCTGCGCAGTCGCCACCTGCACTACACTTACTAGAGCTATTGCTAATGCTATAAGGCTACGCTATACCTCTAGTGCTACCTCTATTACCTCCTCCTCTGCCGCCTCTCCTGCCGCCTTACCCCTAGATTCCTCCTCCTACATAACAAGGTTGTTATAAAAAGTAGCATACTTAGGACTAACGTAAATTAGAACCTATAACTATTAGTATTAGTTAGAGAGTAGGAGTAAAGAAAAGTCTAGTTACTAGATAACACTTCTTATTTTAAAGTGTGTAATAAGTATACTTTAATAACAACGCCTTGTTAAAGGCGTAGTCTACCTTCCTCCCCTTGCAAAGGCCTAAATTAAATAAAGGCAGATAACCTAATAGGCTACCGCAAGAGCTCTAGGCAGGACTAGTATTAGTATAGTAACTAATTAACAAACCTAGGAGTATTAGCATAGGAACAATTAAAAGAGCGTAGGGATACTTACAGCAAGAAATAGTGTCTGTTAGAGTTAGGAAAGGTGTAGGGATTAATTGTTTATATACCTACGCAACGCGTCCTAGAAATTAGATATAATAACAACAGCAAACCTGTTTCCCTCTAATTAAGTCACAATACAGCTTATTGTCACGTTAGATTCAGGCAGCAGAGTTAACAAACAAAAAAAAAAAAAAAAAGTTGTCTTTACTTTAGATAAAAATAACAATAAAACACTAAAATAATAACCTAAGTTAACTAAAAACCTAGAACAGACGCTAAATTAACGCACTAACACTATAGAATAATAACTGTTATTACTTATGCGTATCTAGGACAATCTGCCTACATAGGAGGGGGTAGTGTAAAGCACTAGTCTCTAAAAAGTGTCACACCCTAATTTACCTCTAACTTAGCTCCTTTACGTTTCTGTTCCTGCCTATAATTTAGTTATAGCATTCTAAACTTCTCTGTATTCTAGCAGTATAAAGGCACAAGGAGAATTATCTGTAGATAGATAGTTTTTAAGTATTCTTTGTACAAGACCTATAGGAATAGAATTATCTCTGTGTTACCTATCCTAGTGCTCCTAGACACCTTGTAGCGGATACACACGCATTCTAGAGCTTTCTATTATCCTGTGTCGTTACACTTCTACCTCTATCTTATTAGGTTTATATAGAATTTCTATAACTAATTCTACTTCTTAGACTATAAGAGCTAACAACTTATCTAATTTATTATAAAAGAGCTCCTTATTAAAGGTTACGTTACACGTTATAATTACCTAGTTTAGTTTAGAGACCTATATCTAGTATATATTAGAAGCTTAGTACCCTACTAAGTATTTAATATAACCCCTTAGAGTTACTTTAAAGCTTCTTTAATTACGCCTAGCTACTTATTCCCTATTTAGGGGATATGCTCTATAGCTATAGGCGTATATCCTGCTCTAATTAGGTCTTAGATTAGCTATTAGTGCTCTTACCTACTTAGGTTTGTACTAGTAGAAATACTAAGTAAACTAGTAATTAAGCTCTTTGTTTAGGCTCTACAGCTTATTTAAGTAAGTTAGACTTATGTTATAGAGCTATATTGCTGCTGCTATAACCTCTAGCTAGAGCTTCTTAGGTAGGTTTACACTATTCCTTATTTTAATAGATTTAGTAATTATTTCCTACCCTACTCTTTCTACTACCCTGTTTAGCTTATAGGTATATAGAGGTATACGCTTAATATCTATTCCTTTATTAATTGCCTAGCGCTTATATTAGGAGCTCCCTTGCTATAGGAGAGTAGTAGTATTGTTATCTTAACTTATCTTACAGATATAGAGCTTATACTAGGTACGTACCTAGCTTAAGAAACTTATAAGTACCTGTAGTATCTCTACTTAAGTCTTCTCTAGCAGTAAGTACGTAAGGAGCTTCCTACTATAGTACTCCTTAATTAAAAGTATCTATAATTTACTACTCCTTCCTATAGGCATATTAAATAGATCCTAGCTAATTCTCTAAAAGGGTTTAGTAGGTTTTTCCTATTTCTATTAAGATATAACTTGCTTAGCGTAGGTTATTAAGTAGATATTATAATCTTTTTAGAGTGTGCTATTAATATATACGCTGCGCGCTTGTTATACTAGTGCCTTTAGAGCTTCTAGGCCTAGATAACCTGCTCTAGCGTGCTAGAGGTGTTTAGCAGAGCTTTATAGGTAAGACTTATATAATTATTTTATTACTACGTTAAGGGTTAGAAGGTAGTAGGATAGTAGCTTGTATTTAAAGAAAGTAAGGTTATAAGCGCGCTTAAGAGTAGCACATACAACACTCTTATTTAGATTATTAATATACCCTACTTAGAGTAAGCTGTCTAGCCCTAAGTACTAAACTCTTTTCTCTTAGAGGCGTGCCTTAGAAATAATGTTAACGTAGAAACCTTCTACTACTACTATATCCTTAAGGAGCAGGTCTTTAGTATATAGGCTGCGCTTTCTATGTAACGCGTTTTAAACAAATAAGCTCCTTATCCTACTACTAGAAACGCTTATGTGCCTGCCTCTACAGTGTTAGTAGAGTTAGCTAGGCAAAATAACCTAGGTATAAGATAATCTGCGCTGTTAACTAAGTGTGTAGCTACTCTATTATTTAAAATTGTACTCTCTAAAAGTAGATAAGCGTTAAAATCTATAAGCTTGTAAACTCTAGGTTTCTTAGCTAGGTTACTTAGTTACATTATTTTTAGATTTATTAGAGCAGTCTGTACATTACTAGGAAACTTAAATTTAGATAGGATACCTTTTGCTAGTAGAGCTATTATTGCTAATAGAGATTTTAGGGTCTAATTAAGCTGCTTAATCGCCTTCCTAGTATCTATATACTCTTAGCTCTTAAGCCTCTAGAGAGTATCCTTGCAATAGCTTTTGCTTATATAGATAGGCAGTAATAAGCTCCCTCTAACTGCTATCTCTAGGCGTTAGCAGTTAGTTTCTACTTATAAGTCTCTCCTTTTTGTTTATAAGGGCAGGAGTACCTACTTAAGCTCTTAGAGTTAGTAGTAGGAGCTTAAGTAGTATCTATTTAGCTTCTAAATATTATAAATACTCCTAGGTTATCTTTCCCTACTCTTATAGTGTGCTTATACATTAAACTACTTAAGACCCTACTTACTTTGTCTAAATTAAGTAAATTAAGCCCTAGGATACTATCCTAGATAATCCTTTAGTTTATAGTATAAGCCTAATCTAGGGCAATCCTATAACTTAAGGTATCTAAGAAATCCTACTTAGTAAGCGCCCTATTAACCTCTAGAAGCTTGTATAACTTAGCTCTTCTATAGAGGTATAACTACCTGTTGTACTAGTCTTATTTAGTAGCTCTTAACTGTTTAGCTGCTCTAAGATGCTGTTAGTACTCTACTCTAACCTAGTTCTAGGTGCTAACATCTGTTATAGCAAGCTCCTCTTTTAGGGCTTGTATAAGCAATTGTAGCGTTATAGTGTTATTAGTAACAAGCTTTACTATAACTAGTAAGAGGATTAATAGTAATACTATTATATTAACCTAGTTCTAGATCTTCTAAAGGCGCTCTGCCTTAGCAGCCTACTTGTGTAAGGTTCTAGTTATAGGCAATAGTACTTGCTTCACACTAGGGATAGATAGTAGAGGGATAGCTATAGGTATATTAATAATAAGAATAATACTTGTCTCCCCTAAAGATGGCAAGCAGCGTAGGTTTTGCGCAGCTTTGCTAAGGGCGAGACTAATACCAACTAAGGATAGCTCTAGAACACTACAACACTAAACAATTCTATTGCAGGTTGTTACAGAACCTCCCCTCTAGCTACTATCCCTAGCAGCAACCTTATATAGCCTTAATAAAAAACCTTGCCTTAAAGGGAGGAAAAAGAGTGTCTATAGGTAGGTAGTTAGGGCTTCCTGTAGGCGTGCTTTGTGCGTAGTGCCTGCGTGTTATAATTATTGCAGATACGCCTTATATTTGTTATAATTTAAGGTAAAAGCATTACTATACGCACTATTGCCTAATTTTTAGCTTAGCAGCCTAGCAGGTAGTAAAACCTCTTCCCTTTACTCTTCCTTAACACTATAATAATAATACTTTTGCGCATATTTCTTACACGCTCCTTACTCCTACTATAGTTTACTATCCTAACCCTAAGTTTATTAAGAAGTCCTACCTTTAAGGCGCTGTTCCCTACACGTTTAGCAATAATAACAAGCATATAGACTAAGTTGCTGCAGTTAATACCTGCCTGCGCTGCGCATAGAACATTACTAACTAGAAGAAGGATTATAATAAGCCTAAGCACTACTGCTGTAAGTATTATATAAAGGGAAATTAAGGTAGCTGCACTAAGGTAAGGCAGATAGGAGCACGCTGCAGGTGTGCCTTAGCTAATCTATGCAGGTGCCTGCTGCGCTTAACAGCTACTTAAATTACCTTATCTATTTGCGCTAGCGTTACAATGCTGCTGTTACTACTACTACTACCCCTCGCACTAATACTAACATAATTACCTAAGGCGTTTAACTTGCGCGTTGCTAGCGCTAATTTAACTTAGAGCTGTCTAGCTGCTACTGTATTACAGCCTATACTAGTACGCCTATAGGTATAGCTACCTAGGTGCTAATAACTTCTCCCTAGTTCCTAGGTCTAATTCTAGTAGAGCAGCGCTGCATTGCGTCTGCCCTTAAGTAGCTTATAGGGCACGTGTCTCGCATAGTAAGTTCGCTCCTTTAACGCATCTAGGGCGTATACTAACCTCTTCTTAGGGTAGTAGTAGTAGTAATAATAATAATAATACTAATAATAATTCTGTAGCTAGTAATAGTAGTGCTGGTAATAATAGTAGAGATAGTAGTAGTAGTGCTGGTAGTAATAGTGGTGGTAATAGTAGTGGTGATAGTAGTAGTAATAGTAGTAGTAACAGTAGTAGTAATAGTGCTAGTAGTAACAAGTTAATAGCTAAGTAGTTTGCTGTTTAGCAATTAGGCGCTAATAGCGTAAGGTTAGGGCGCAGGCAGTATACAGTTACAAAAAGTCCTTTTCCCTTTTATATTATAGTAGGCCTAAGGCTAATAAATTAAATTGCGCCCTGCGTGCAATAACAGCACGCTTAAGATAATCTTAATATCCTCTTTGTTTGTAAAGATCTCTAACCTAATTTATATTCTTAGATTACATTATCTATGTCTTTAAAGTCTAATGCTAGGGTCTATATGTCCTAAGTTTTATTATAGCCCTTCTAGCAGAGTAGGTATTGTAGTTAGCCTCTTCTAGTTTGTTTCCTAGAATCTTTTCTACTTCCTATACTTCCTTACCTTCTAGGGTTACCTCTAGTAGGTAGGTGTTGTCTTCTCCTTTAGCTCTAGAATTCTATTGTTCTAATAACAATATGTAGAAAACGTTATAGATCTAGTATAAAGGTAGTAGAAGTAGGCAGTATGCCTGCATTCTAATTGCTTCCTAAACTTAGAATAGGCTAATAAATTTGCTTAAGAGTTTCTTGCTTAGTTAGTAGGCTAGGTTAATATTCTTAGTGCTAAGTAACACTAGGTCCTCTAGGTAGAAGACTTTGTTCTTATATTTCTTGTTATAGTACTAGGTTTAGTACTCTTGTGCTTTTTCTAGGTGCTCTACTAGCGTTGCTCGTGCGCTATGCAGTTGCTTCACCCTTTAAACTGCATCTAGTACCTCCCCCTTAGGCCTACTATCTACAGAAGGCTTAGTAAGTAGTAGGTGTTTACTATATACAGCATAGAAGGGAGTTGTTTTAGTAGATTTGTGTACTAAGTTGTTATAAGCAAACTATACAGTTAGCAGTAGCTTTACCTAGTTCTCTTAGGACTCTAAGATAAATATCTAAAGATACTGCTTAAGCGTTTAATTCTAGCGTTTAGTTTGCCTATTAGTTTGCAGATAGAAGGCTGTACTAAGCCTGCGCTTTACCTATAGTTAGTAGTAGATTTCTATCTAAAATACAGAGGTAAAGATAGTTCCCCTATCTAATACAATACCCTTTTATATCCTATACTTAAGTATAACATGTGTAAAGTAGGCTTCTACAAACTACTTTGCATCCTATGTCTTTAACGCAGGTAGATAGAGTGCTATCTTAGAGAAGCAGTATATAATTACAAGGATTGCATTAAAGGCGCAACCTAAGGAATCCTTAGCTAGGGGTAAGTTAGTAATAAAGTCTAGTGTAACTTCTTTAAAGATTTCCTTTAGTGTAGGTAATAGTAATAGCATTCTATACTTGCTATGCCTTAGAGCTTTACTCCTTTAGTAGATAGCATAAGTTCTTACGTATTCCTAGACGTCTTAACTAAGGGTTAGCTAGTAGTAGGTTCTCTTAATTAGCTTAAGCGTCCTACGTGCGCTAAAATAGCCTACTATACGTATATTATAGTTCTAGAACAAAATCTCTTACCTAATAGCTAGTTCCTCTAGAATATATATTCTACTATTATATCTTAGGACTTTGTTTTTGTCTAAGCGCTATACCTACGCTCTACTGCGTCTTTAAGTACTGTCCTTACTTATTAAGCTTATAATCTAACCCTAAGTAAAGGCGTCTCTTTATTATAGTTAGTGCAAGGTTTTAACAAGCAATTAAGACTCTACTATTACAGGTTTGCTACTAACTAGTACCCTAGCTAGTAAGCGTGGCACGCATAGCATGCATTCTATAGCGCTAGTAGTAGGGACCTTCCTAGTTCTGCAAACTGTAGCAACGTGCGTCTTACACGTGCCTAATAAGCTTAGCTTATTTGTAGATCTGCTTGCTCTACTAGCTATATCTATTACTAACAATTTATTCTGTAAGGTAGGTAATAATTAAGTTAGTAATAGGTTCTCCTGTTTGTAATCTGCCCTTCTAGAGGGGCTATCTACAGGGTTTATTTTGCCTAGATAGTGTTCTACCTTAAAATTAAAAGCCCCTAGGTATATAGCCTATCTAGCTTACTATAGGTTTAGCTTTTATACAGCGCGTATACTGCGTAGGTTATTATAGTTACTTAGCACCTATATAGTGTGCTGTGTGCCTTTAAGGTAATGCCTCTACTACTTAAAGCTATATACTATAGCAAGTAGCTCTAGGTTATAGACCTTATAATTCAGCTTAGCAGCTTGTAGCTTTTAAGAGGTAAAGGTAACTAGGTGCTACTACTTATCTTTAAAGAGTTAGGAGAGTATGCCTAATATAGCAAATGTAGACGCATCTGTCTCTACTTAGATAGGAGCGCTGCGTTAAAATAGCGCAAGATAGGCACGCTTAAGAAGCAGGTCTTTAGTCCTTTAAATAAGCAGTTTGTAGCTTTATTCTATTACTAGTCTTAGTTTTTCTTTAACAATTCTGTAAGAGGAGCTGTTTCTCTAGCGTATCCTTTAATAAAACGCTAATAGAAGTTAGCAAACCCTAGAAAGAATTGCAACTCTTTAACGTTAGTAGGCTGCAGCTATTAGGTAATAGTACTTACCTAAGCTAGATTAGCGCATACACTACACGTGTTAATAATAAAACTAAGGAAGTGTACTATGTTTAATACAAATATGCATTTCTGTAAGTTAACAAATAGTTCTGCCTTACGTAGGGACTAAAGTACTAAGCGTACAGCGCGCTAGTAAAGCGTAATATTATTACTCCCTGTGTAGATAAGGATATTATCTAGGTAAACTACACAGATATAGTCTAAGTGCTTAATTAAGGCCTTATTAATATAGGCCTAGAAGCTTGTAGGAGCATTAGTTAGCCTAAATAGCATTACTAGGTACTTAAAGTAACTGTATTAGGTCCTAAAGGCAGTTTTCTACTTATCCCCTGCTTTAATCCTTAGCTAATAATAGGCGTTGTGAAGGTCTAGGGTTATGTAATAACATGCGCCTAACAGGCAGTCTAGTATCTCTCTAATTAGTAGGAGTAGGTAATAATCTTTTATAGTAACAGTATTAAGACCTCTATAATCTACACAGAGGCAGAGTATCCTATCTTTCTTAGGAACAAAAAGTATAGGTGCTCCTGCAGGACTTATACTATACCTAATCTACCTATTACTTAGCGCTTGTTCTAAGTATTTACATAGTAGCTTTAGCTTACGTAAAGAGAGGTTTTAGAGCAGTCTATATAGGGGTTCTTTCTCTTCTATAAGTAGGATTGTATAGTCTAAAGATTTAAAGCTAGGTAGAGTAGTAGCAGCTTCTTTACTAAATATATTAACATAATCTGCTAAAGCGTCTAGGATATAAAGTTCCTGCGCTATATGTGCTTTATAGATGTAGGTATTATATTCTAAATAAACGCTAGTGGCTTGCAATACTCCTAAAAGGAGGGGATTAGAGTTAGCTTCTTTAAACTCTATAGAGGTAACTAGCTAGATGCTAGCTACAGTGTATCTCTAACGCTAGGATTATAATCTACAATCTAGATAGATGTGTTCTTGTTAGAGGAAAGGGTTCCCTAACAGTAAGGGAGTTCCTTCCTTATTAACTCTATATATAGTAGTAGACACATAATGCTTAACGCCTATATTATTAGTTAAGCGTATCTATAGCGCATATACAGTATACGTGCTTTAGCGCTGCGTGCTAATCTATCCTAGGCGTAGGAGTTCTGCCTTCTTAATAGGTAGCAGGTCTATTTCTATAGCAATCCTTTAGCTAATTAAGCTTACATCTACCTAAGGGTTAAGAATAACCTATAATTGTTGTTCTAGCGTTGCCTCCCTAGATGCGTTATACGTACGCTTTATGCCTAGTAAAATATATACTAGGATGCGCCTTACTGTCCCTAGGTAGCTAGTAAGGCTTAGCCTTTTCCTATCTAGTTAATTTGAACTAGGATCTAGTTAGGGTTAGAGTTAGAGTTAGAGTTGCTGCTTTAATATTTGTTAGTATAGTAGCTAGTCTTGTTACACTTAAAGCAGGTAACGCTACTCTTGTTATATAGGCCTTTGTTAGTAGAGGCATTATCTCCTTGCTTTTGCCCTTTGTGCCTCTAGGTACCCTTATAGCGTGTGCTAGGTATGTAAGTTAGTAATAAACAGCGCAGGTTGCGCTTAAGTGTAGAGCCTAACGCTACTAGGTCTTTGCGTGTAGCTAGTACCTAATAGTAATTAGTAATTGCCCTTTGTAATTCTAGCTAAAGCTTAGAGAATAAGTATTAGACCCTCTATTCTTTAGTATAGGGGGTAAGTTAATCCTCTAAGACCTCTAAGTAGGTTACAAAAGCATAGACTGTTTAGTCCTTCTACTGCATAGCATAAGCGTAAGCTGTAGCTAATTCTAAGGTGTAGTTTATAGAATTAGAGAGTAAGTCTAGTAAGTACTGTTTAAAGTACCCCTAGCTAGGTGTCTCTTCTTATGCTCTAAACGTGCGCTTAAAGTGCGTGTACTAAAGCTCTCTTAGGTCCTCTAACAGGTACTATATTGCCTAGAGTATCCTATCTTTAGGGTTGCTAAACTCTTATAGTAACAGTTAGAAGGCTATCTTATAGGAGTAGAAGAACTTGTAATATTATTTAAGGTTCTTTTCCCTATATTTAGCTAGGTCTTTAGGTTTAAGCGCGCGCTTTGCAGGTTAAGGTATAAGCGTTATAGATACGTCCTGCTTATACGTACTAGCCCTTAAGGTCCCCTTAATAGTCTCTACTATACTTAGAGTAGTGTAGTTCCCTATATCCTCTAGTTATGCAATCTTAGCTTTAAGTAAGCGTAGGCGCTACAAAGCCTAAAGCTTATTGCGTTAGCGTTTAGCAGCTTAAATACGCTCTTAAAGCGTTAGAGGTGCGCTTATTATAGGAGTTAGGATCTCTTTGTTAATTAAAGAAATCCTACTAGAGTTGTCCTCCTGCTAGGTTTAAGATAAGGGTGGTTAGATCTCTCTTGTAGGTGCCCCCTAACTGTTTGTTTAAGTAGTTAGAGCTATCCCTAGACTATTAGATTAACAAAGTATTATTATGTAAGGTTCTAGTTATAGGCAATAGTACTTGCTTTACACTAGGGATAGATAGTAGAGGGATAGCTATAGGTATATTAATAACAAGAATAATACTTGTCTCCCCTAAAGATAGCAAGCAGCGCAGGTTTTGCGCAGCTTTGCCAAGAGCAAGACTAATACCAACTAAGGATAGCTCTAGAACACTACAACACTAAACAATTCTATCGCAGGTCGTTACAACTTGCTTGCTCTAATCTTGTATCTAAGAAGCTCCTTGTTATAGTTCTTAACGCTTGTTTAGCCTATTAGAGGCTTGTTAGGTTAGGTGCTCTAGCTTTAGGTAGATTAAGGTAGTAGTTAAGTAGGGAGCAAGCCTATAATAGGTAGTTTAGGCGCTCCTTTGTACATGCCTAGGGTGTAAGGGCACTTGTAGACAGGCAAGAGAGATAGGACGAAACGTATAGTATTAGATAGGATAAGACAAATCTGTAGGGGTTAAGCCCCTAAGGATTTAGGAGAATATATACGTGTGTGTAAGCTCTAACAGGTTACTAGGGTAGCCCTAAGGTGTCTCTAAGGGTTAGCATGCCTAAGGTAGAAAGCCCCTAATAATAGCCCCCTTCTTACAGTCTGTCCTAGGCTGCTAAACCCTATGTGCCTAATACTTGCCTGTTTAAACTCTAAAAAAACCTCTAACGTAAGAGGAAAATAGTTAGGAGAAAGCTAGCTTGCTTATTAGTAGGTGTTTAGATCTATTAGGTTATGTTAGCACAAACAACTCCCTACAGGATGCAACTAGCACTAGTTTGCTACTTGCTAGGTGACCTTACCTACAGATCTATAGGGATTATTTAACTCTAAAACCTGTAGTTAGGACTATTAGGGAGTTAGGTAATAGTTTAGTAGATTACTAAACAAGTGTCTAGCTGGTACTGCCCTATAGGGTGTCTGCAGCCTTACTGCAGTCCCCTTAAGGATCTAGTGCTCTTAGTCTAGTAGCCTTAACCTCTAGGAGCGTGGTAGAATATACAGGACAAGCTGTATAGTGTTTGTAGCAGGCTCTCCCTATAGGGTACCTATTGCTGCACTATAGTCCCTGCAGGGTACTGCTGCTCTAAGTCTAGGGACTGCAATTGCCTAAGAGCTAGTGTTAGGTGTAGTAATCTACTGCCCTAGACTATTTAGTATAACAACTTGTTCCCTTATAGGTTGTTAAGTGTCCTTACCTAAGGTCCTTTGTCTATAAGCTCTGCAGAGACATTATTACCCTTGTTCTAGACAACTGCAGTTACTAGGAGCGTAGACTATTTACCTTACTACTATAGTAGTTTAGTTAGATATATTATTACCTTTACCTAAGAGGTACCCTATAGGGTATCCTATTAGTGCCTAGGGGTTGTCCTGCTCCTGCGCAAGTAGGCCTAAGGCAACACGCTATATATAGGTAGTTTATTATAACAATGCCTAGAGGCGTTACCCTATGCTTAGATTGCTCCTATTATAGGAGTTTATCTATTAATTACGTAGTGTTAACCTATACCTTTATTACGTTATTAGCTGTTACTTGCTCTAGACTTAGGATACCTTATAGACGTATAGTAAGTGTCCTATTAGGCGCGTATTATTCCTTACTAACTATGTAAAGTATAGGCGTTTAATTGTTTAGAAAGTAGGTAGTAAAGTAGCAGAACGTTAGTAGGCAGCAGACAGAGGTAAGAGAGTTGTTGTATATAACAAGTAGATACCTTAACTTTATCTTCCTTATCTACACTCTACTTACACTCTACACACTTTCTACTCTACTTCTTTATTATTATTATGCCTCTTCTGCCTTTGCACATTAATAACTCTAAGCTACTAGACTTTGTCTACGCGCTGCCTAATAATATAGCCCTACAGCCTTCCCTTACGCAGTTTTAGTGCCCTAAGTATATAAAGAAGCTTACTACTAAGTCCTCTACTAATCCTAACAGCTTAATTAAGTTGTTTATTTAGGTCTTTAGGCGCCCTACAGGGTACTGCACGCGCAAGAACAACTTTAGTATATATAATAGGTGCATATCTAGCAACGTTAGTAGATATATTAAGGTAAGCCTAGAGCTCTACCTAGTGCCTGCCTAATACTAACCTATATAGATCGCGCCTTACTTCCGCTGCGCTATTAACATGCTTAACTTCCTTCTTAAGCGCGCTATCTATAAGACAAATAAGGAGACTGCCTAATAAGGTAACGCTGCAACTAAGGATAACATCCTAGGTACTATCTAGCACTATTAGCAGACTGCCTTTAACTACGCTAAAGCTTATTATCTTAGCTTTATGTCCTATAATACTACTGTTAGTTGCTAAGTAAAGGACTTAGGCTTAAGTTAGGTAGACTATAATAAGGCTTGTTAGGTTTTACGTAAGTATAACCTGCAGCGCTTTAATATAAGTTCTGCCTTAACTCTTTACCCTTGCTATAGCTAACTTCTATATAGGCTACTTTAGGTACAGTTAGCTAGAAGGAACTATCTAACGTAGTTATTAATATAGAGGTTAAGCGTGTGTTCTAGCAGGATAGTGCTGCTAGGGGTGTAGAGAAGCGTTAGTACTACTATAGCACTAATGTGCCTTCTACTACTAACGCCCTAGCTGCGCCTTTCTAGCAGTTAATAATCTCTCCTACTAAATCTGCGTTCTTAGGAGCTTAGAGGACTCTAGAGCGCTGTTATACAGGTAGTCCTAACTTCTAGCCTAGCCCTACTAGGGGCTTGTAAGGCCTTCTGCTTTTAGATTACTTTTTAGATAATATATAGCAATAGATTAAATGTAATAACTATATAAACCTCTGTGCCTACCCCTATACTCTTAAGACTCTTATCCCCTACCTTAGATAGTCGCTAGGCTAATCTATAGCCTTAGGGCAGTAACCCTAGGTTAATATATTATCTATAGTTTTGTAGCATATAAGGGTTCTATCCTAGGAGGATTTCCTTAGGCGACCCCTCTTCTACTAAGGTAGGTTTAGATTACCTTAACCTAACTAAGCATTAGCCTTACGCTTATAAGCAGAGTGCTGTAGCGTATTAGTTGCTGTCTTAAGGTACTCTTTAAGAATTTCCTTACAGTAGTTAAGGTTCTCTAGTAGCTCCTAGGTAGCTTCTTTATTTAGCTAACCTAGCTACTTTATTAGGTACTCTTGCCTGCAGGCTTAAGTGTTACAGTGCTGTAGGATCCCTTTAACTTTATACCTCTTAACTAGGAGGGTGTCCTCTAGGATCTGCGTAGGACCTAGCTAGAACCTCCTCTCTGCAAAGGGTTCCCTCTATAGTTTAAGTAACAATACATTAAACACTAGGTGCACTCTGTCTATTAATAGTAGTAGGTCTAGTTTGTAAGCTAGTTTGCTAATCTTCTTTATAATAGTAAATAGACCTAGGTAATAGGCGTTAAACTTCTTAGATAGTTAACTAGTTGTTAGGTTCTTTGCTTAGAGTAGCACTTGCTTACCTTTAGCAAAGTGCCTATCTACCTGCTTAGTGTTATACTAACAAGAATTGCTCTTCTAGGCGTACTCTAAGCTATCCTTTACTACTACCTACAGATTATGCCACTGCTCCAGCTGTCTAATTACCTGCTAGCAGAGGTCTAGTGCCTTTCTACTATCAGCCTAGGGTTCTAGGGGGTAGTGTAACTAGTGCTTATTAGGGACTCTATTAAAGCCCTATAGGTTAATCCTATAAGCTACCTTACTAGAGGACTCTCTATATACTAAGTAAGCCTTTAAGTTGTATGCGTATTCTGCGTATAGTAATAAATCTACCTAGTTATCCTATTAGTAGTTTATATAGATGCGCAGGTACGTTTCTAACTCCTAGTTTTAGCGCTCTATCTGTCTGTTAGTCTATAGGTAAAAGGCTGTACTAAGGTGATAGTTAATCTTTAAATAGTAGTAGATATTAGACTAGAATTAACTAGTAAACACTAATCTGCAGTCTAATATTAAGGTATTAGGGGGACTATGTTTAAGGAAGCACTGCTAGAGCAGTAGTTTAGCTACCCTCTAGGAAGTAATTACCTTAGTTACAGGCAGGTACTAGACATACTTGCTAAACCTATTAACTAGGACTAGGATTAAGTTATACTTGTTCCCTTAGTTATCCTTTAACGTTAGTAGGTCTGTTACAAAGTCTAGGGAGTAGTGCTGCTAGGGTGTATTAGGTATAGGGAGTAGGACTAGCAACCCCTATAGCTTGTGCCTTTAGATCTTATTTAGTTAGCACGCTGTATAACGCTAAACGTACTTATATATATCCTTTTTAGGTTTAGCTAGTAGTACTTTTGTTTTAATAGCTAGGCAGTCTTCTTGTAACTATAGTAACCCCCTATAGGGTTGTTATAGTTCTTTGCAAGGATAGTTTAGCAAAGAGTTACGTCTTAGGGAATCTACACTTTCCTACTCCTACGTAGGATCCTACTAGGGTTAACCTCCTAGTAGTAGTGACCCTTAGCTGCTCTACCTACTTCCTAACTTATTAGCAACTTATAGGTGGCGTCCTGCTCCTAAACCTGTCTAATGTAGTTAGTTAAGCGTTCTAGTATATCTAGGGCGTATGCAGATTTGCCTTGCGCAGCATTATTTATAAGGTAGGTAGGTAACCTAACTTGTCTATTAAGGTTATAAAGGAGAGCCTCTGTAATGTTAAAGCTAGGTTCCTAAGCTTTAAATAGTTTAGATTAACCCTAGCTGCTATAGCCTATAGATAGCTAGTTAAGAGCTAAGGGAGACGCATCTCTAGTACCTGTTAGTAGGTAGAATTCCTTAGAGGCAGTTTTAGAGAGTTGCTAGGATCCTATAGGACCTCTACTAGGGCCGCCTGTTACCCTAGTTGCCTGTTTAACGTTTTAAGCCTTAGACTTCTAGATAGTCTATATTTAAAGCTTCTACTAGAGAGTTAGTAGCATAGCGTCACGTAGTGCCTGCTGCTCTCTAATAACTAGTCCCTTTGCATAATTAGGGCGCCTTAAGGGGCTGTCTATAGGGTTCTCTAGTCTAGGCTTATATTTAACTTTAAAGTTATACCTAGCTAGCTCCTCTGCCTAGCGTGCTTGCTTAGGGAGAGCTCCTTTGTAGTTATAAAGTACTATAGGTTATTATAATTAGAGAGTACTTAGACTGTTAATAGGGCGTGCTTAAGGTAGTATTACTACTACCTAAATGCCTTAACAATTGCAGCTAATTCCTTATTATAGGTATGCTATCTAATTAATAGGCCTTAAAACTTCCTGCTCTAGAACGCTACTAGCTTCTAGTGTTATTCTATTAATACTTCTAATAATTGTAGTTATAGTAATATAGCAGCTATAGCAAAGTCTAATACATCTATAAGGACTATAATTAGCTTGTTAGGATTAAAGTGCTATAGTACAGGGGCTTTAGTAAACTTCTTTCTAATAGTAAGGAAGGCCTAGCGTACTTCCTCTAGCTAACTCTATAGTTTATACTATTTTATTAGGCCCTTATAGGTTTTTGCTAGCGTTTTCTTCCCCCTTTGTTGTAGCAGAGACTCCTAGCTCTAACTCTAGCCTCTAGGCAGAGGTTATATAGTCTACTAACAGGCGCATAATTCTAGAGTAGTTAAAGATAAATCTTTAATAGAAGTTAGTAAAGCTAAGGAATACCTAGATATCCTTGTATCCCTTAGGCTCTAGCTACTCTTAGATTATTTGCATGCAGATAGGGTCTATAACTACTCTGCTAGGTGTAATAATAAAGCCTAGGAACTTAACTAATTTTATTATAAATAAGCATTTACTTACCTTGCAAAACAACCCCTATTTAATAAGTTAATCTAGGATCTCCTTAACGTAGGCTTAATAATCCTTCTTATACTCTAAGTATATAAGGATATTATCTAGATAAACTACATAGGTGTAGTTAATAAGACCCCCTAGGGCTCTCTAGATATAGGATTAGAACGTAGCTAGAGCGTTCGCTAACCTAAAAGGCATAACTAGGTATTTAAAATAACTATACCTAGTTTTAAAAGCTGTTTTCTACTTATTGCCTTCCTTAATCTAGAGCCTATAGTAGGCATTACGTAGATCTAGCTTAGAGAAGATAGCAGCTTTTAACAGCCTATCTAGCATCTTATTTACAAGGGGAATAGGATACTAGTTCTTAATAGTAACCTTGTTAAGGCCCCTATAGTCTACATAGAGTTATAGTATACTATTAGCTTTTAGCACAAACAGGATAGGTGCTCTAGCAGGGGACTTGCTTAGACGTATCTAGCCTTTCTCCTATGCCTTATTAAGGTAGGCCTGTAGTATTTCTAGCTCCTTCCTAGAGAGGTTATAGATAGGCATGTTTAGTATCTTGCTTCCTAGTTTAATGTTAATAGAGTAATTATAATCCTAATGCAGTGCTAATACACTAGACTAGTGCTTGCTAAATGCAAACTACTTATAGTGTAGCTCTAGAGGGATGTGCTTAAGCTCCTCTAGGTCTAGTTTGTTATCTACAGGGTTAATAGAAGGGTAGTCTTTGTTATTGTCTAGGAGGACTTAGGCTATGCCTGTAGGTAGCATCCTAGAGCGTTAAGGGGGCTCCTAAATAATGCTTGCTACTATGCGCTTCCCTATAGCTTTAGGGAGCTACAATAGGTCTAGGTGCTGCGCAACATAATGCTAAAGGTAGTCTACAGCTTTAAGTATTTTATTCTAGAGCTAGAGGAGTCCCTTATTATAGAAGTATTCTACGTTAAGGACAGCGTCCCTACTTAGCCCTTAGGCTAGTAGTAGTCTACTGCCTTCCTAGTTATCTTCTAATAGGGTGTTAATTGTCTCCTCTAGGACTTAGTAGACTAAGTTACCTAGGTGCATAAGGTACGCCCTTTCCCCTAGTTCTATAGAGTAGAATAAGTCCTGCATAGTAGTAATGTGTACTCTCTCTAAGTCTTTAGGGAACTACTTGTATATACCTTTAGAGAAGCGTATACACAGGTTAGCAGAAGCTAACTAAGGGTAACCTAGTACTAGGTTATACCCTTTAAAAGCAGCTAACTAGAACTCCTACAGGCCTACAGATTTAACTATACTATTACTATTAGAGCAATTAATAGTTAGATTGTAGAGTTACTAGATGTCTAGGTAGTTACTATTAAGGAATGTAGCTACTAGTCTTTAATAGAACAGTTTGTGTTCTAGGTATAGTTTGTCTACTACACGTTAGCTAATAAGGTTTAGCTCTGCTCCTAAGTTGTAGAGGGCTTAGAGCAATGTTAGGAACCTATTAGGGCCTAAGAGAGATACAGTAACTACAATGCAGGTTTGCTTTCCCTTAGTCTTAGGCCCTAGTCGTAGTTAGGATAGGTTAGCAACTAGGGCTTCCCTTTTCCTAACTCTCCTATTAACTAGGAGTTGCTACTATTATTTCCTTTATAGGAGTTATAGCTATAGTTCTTCTAATAGCTTTTCTAGTTACCCTAGTCTTTGTTCTAACCTTAGCTATTATTGCTATTATTTAACTAGGTAGCTACTAGGGTGCTGTTGCCCTAGCTACAGGTAGGCGTGCCCCTACAGCTAGCATGTCTCTTATTTCCCTTCTAATTAGGAGATATAGCATGCCTTTTACTATAGTTAGCGTTGTTACTCTTGTAAGTAGTTGCAGGGCAAGCTGCTATTTCTGCGTTACAGAGGGCTTGTTTAAACTCGTGCTATTACTAGATGTTATCTAGACTTCTATTACGCTAGATCTCTTATTAGAGATAAGGCAGGGTTTTAGACTATATAAAGGCAATCTTAAAGTTATAGTCCTTAGTACTATTATTAAACTTAAAGAAGCTATATAGTAGCAGTAACTCCTAGTAATTTAGCAGCATTAAAAAGGTGTTAACTATATTACCTTCTCTCTACTTAATATTAAAGAACTTAGTGTAGTTCTTATACTTAGTAAGGATAGGATCTTGCACTAGTCGCTCCTCCTCTACCTTAAGGTTAGACTATAATTAGATAGATCCTTAGTTAATCTATTACTAGATTAGTTTGCAATAGATGCTAAACTAGATAGTACCTATAGCCTAGTAGGTCCTTGTAATAGAGTCCTCTAATACTTAAGCGTACTAGAAGGCTGTCTTAATGTCTTTAATCTACTAGTCTACTTGCTAGGAGGATAGAGCTCTACTCTCTATACCTAGCTTAGGTTTAGGTTAAATATTATTTAGAACCTAGATAATTTTTCTAGCCTTGTTAAACACTGGCTAGTTAGGCTCTAACTAGTTCCTGCCCTTAGTTAAGCCTAGGGCTTGTAAGGCTTAGTTAATCTAGTTCCTTTAGATAGCTAGTTTAGCCTTACTAGCTCTAGCAAGCTCTGCCTTAAAAAGGTTCCTAAGGAGTTACTTAATAAATAAGGGTTAACCTGTAGTTAGGATGGCTACAGGATCTAGCCTAGGCGTCCCTGCAGCAGGCAGGGGTCTATAATTAAACTAGTTGCTAGGTTAGCCTAACTCTAATGTAATAGTACATCTATTAGAGTACTAGTAGGGCTGCAAGCCTGTTTGTCTCCTAATTCTATAGGACCTAACGCTTGGTTGTTAGATGTACTAGGCGTTGTGTTGCTAGCTAGGGGTATGCTAGGTAGTAACAAGTTCGCTACTACATTGTGTATGGGATACCTCTAGGGATCTATTAGGTTGCTACTGGGGCTGGGCTGTCGCAAGCCTATAGCGTCGTTGTTGCTAGTAGCACGTAGACAACGTCAATTTCTAGCCATCGTGATAGGTATAGAAAAAATTAGATATCTCTTTTAACTGCCTCTTCTAAGAGGGAGTATAAAGGATTTAAATTGTAAGGGCACTTGTAGATAGGTAAGAGAGATAGGACAAAACGTATAGTATTAGATAGGATAAGACAAATCCTTAGGGGTTAAGCCCCTAAGGATTTAGGAGAATATATACGTGTGTGTAAGCTCTAACAGGTTACTAGGGTAGCCCTAAGGTGTCTCTAAGGGTTGGCATGCCTAAGGTAGAAAGCCCTTAACATAGGGCGTCTTTAGCGTCTAGATCTACTATATCCTATACGTTACAAAGCTTAGCGTGCTATATAAGTTAGATATACTAATTAGGCAAATTAGATCTTGTTTTAAGCTAATAGGGTCCTGTAGGGACACCTAAGAGAGCTTACTTATTGTAGTTAATAAGCTTACCTTTAGTAGCGTTTAGTAGAGATAGAAAGATAATTAGGTAATTAGAGTAGTTAAGCTAAGTCTAACAAGCTTGTTTGCTAAGTGCGCAGGGAGATCTACTATGCTTAGGAAGCTAGACTTATAACTATAATAGAGCTTGTAGGACTATACTTAAGTAATTAATTAATTTAATTAGTGTCTATTTTTCTATATAGAACGTGTTACTTAAATATATATAAAATATGTAGGTTACGTAATCTTGCTTAATAAGCGTTTAGCTAGTATTAGGGCTGCTTAGAACGAGCGTTGCTAGGGTAGAGCAGCTTAACTAAATTAGCACGCTCTATTAGAAAACAAGCCGCGTATATAACTCTATGCGCTTAGTTGCATAATAAAAAGTAAATAGATAAAATATACGTCTAGGAACTATATATAGTAAGAAATAACTATACCTTAATATATCTATGCTACTCTATACTTACACCTATAGAGTCTTAGAGGACGCTAAACTAAAGCCCTATAGAACGTCCTAGGGTGCTTACCTATATACTTAAAGGCAGAGAAATACACGCGTAGATCCTCTACCTATATATTAATAGAGACATCCTATAGATAGAAGTTAACTAATATAGAATACTTAACGTATATTAGGAACTAGGACTTGTAAACGCACTAGAATATGTTATAGGAACTACCTCTAGCCCTAACACTCTAATAGGGGAGATTTTAACTATAGACATATTACCTTAAAACCTAGCGCTACTCCTAGAGGTAGAGGTTAACACCTAGCCTACTAGGTAATATAAAATAACATAGACTATATTAGGGAACTAGGTATAGCAACCTATTAAGGGGCTATGTGCTTAACCTAACCTTCTCTAATATACCCTTTGCATATATAAAAATAGAGAACTGCCTCTACTTAGGATCTAACTACGCTACGCTACTTACTACAATACTATAGAAGAGTAGTAGAGCACTACTGCTAAACAAATATTAGGTCCTAAGAAGCTAGCTTAGCTGCTTTATAGAAGTAGTTAACCTAGCGCTACTAGGCCTACTACCCCTTACAGCAACATGCACTACCTAGGACCTAGAGGCCTAGATATAGGCTATAACTAAGGCTATTACTAAAGTAATAGTAGTAGTAGGTTATAAATATATAGGGGTAGGCAAGACTACACTATAGTAGACTATAGAGTGTAAGACTACTTATAGATTATATATAGATAGTATTAGAGGCCTATAGATAAGACTATTACTAGAAAGCTAGAACTTGCTTACTATAGTACGTAAAGCTAAGCGCACTTATTAGTAGAAAAGAATAGACTTAGGCTAAACTAGTAGGACACCCTAATTTAATATATAGAGAGGGATATAACAAACCCTATAGAAAAAGTAGAGGCCTTATAAAAGGATATACTAGACTAATTTAATAGCTCTAACAACCTGCTAGAATAGAGTCCTAGTAACTTAAATAAATAAGCTATAGCCTAGGACACGTATATACCCCTAGAGGAAATTAAGAGGAACGTAATAGGCGTATAAAGTATATCCCCTAGTATAGATAGTATTACAGTACGCTTGCTTAAGGCGTGCTAGCCCTCTATTACTAACTATCTACATAGGATATATACCTGCTGCCTATAATATAGCTATTTCCTAACTACCTAGAAAATAGCAGAGGTAGCTATAATCCTAAAACTAGGGAAAAAGGATCCTAGCTCCCTATAATCCTAGCAGCCTATTACCTTACTCTTATGCCTAGGAAAAGGCCTTAAGAGGTTAGTAGCAAGACAAATTACCTACGCAGCTATAACCTACAGGATCCTTAGCCTATAATATAGGGATGCACTACCCTACTAGGCAGCCTTTAACTTAGTAACTAGCTTTACGCACAACATAGAACAAGCCTAGGCCCTAGGAAAGTAGGTTTTAATAGTAATACTAGACGTACAAGAGGTATTTAATACTCTCCTACAGAACTAACTACTACACTAAATAGAAAACTAAGGATAGCTTACTACCCTTATTTGCCTAGTGCAAAGCTTTCTTATAGGAAGATTAGTATAGGTTTATATAGGTATAGCAACTACGCCTTGCTATACAGTCTCCTGCAGTACCCCTAAGGCTTACTACTATCTCTAGTGCTCTATACACTATACCTAGCTAAACTACTAAACTAAGATTAGAAACTATACTTTAGATACGCTAATAATGTATATATATACTAGGCCTCCTCTATACTCTTAGAAAACATATCCCTACTAAGTAATAATCTAAGAGACATCTACAACTAGGGGTCTAATAATAAAATTACCTTTACGCCTAAAAAGCAGGAACTAATCTACCTAATAAGGAAGAGGGGAGACCTAAACCCTCTAATTATAATAGGAGATACCTAAATTAACCTAGTACCTATAATATAAAATAGGACATAGATAGCCCTACGCTAGCTAGGCGTTTAGTTTAACTAATAGCTTACCTTCTAGAGGCACATTATAGAAAGGGCTGCTATAGCTGTAAAAGTAGTCTAATACCTTTATAGGCTAACAAATACAGTATATAGGCCCCCTCTAGAGTATATAAGGAAAGCTGTTACAACCTATGTCCTACTAGCTCTAATATATAGCGCTAAAGTATAGTACAAAGGAAAAGGCAAGCAAGGGTAAATAGAACAGAAGTTAGCACCTAGACATAGTAGTATATTACTATAATAAATAGAGTCCTTATAAGTGCTGTAAGGATAGTGTTACTAGTGTAGTATACTACACTAAACGCAATTATACTTAAAGAGGCAGGAGTTCTACCTATAGAAGTAGCAATAGAAGAGGTATGCTAGCGCTTTGCTATGCACCTACAGATAATAGATAGGAACTACCCCTTACTAGCTAGGTAAAAGTATAATACAGATAACGTAGGCGCAATAAAGGAAAGCTACTACTACAAATATAGGTATAGAGAGCCTACTAAGCCCTCCTAGCTATACTAAGACTAGTGCTAACAGGCCCCTACTATACTAGAGGATACTACACTAACCTAATAGAGGGACAAACTAAAAAAAGAGGGCGTAATTGCTTTTAAAGAATAGTAGTATAAGGTAACCCTTAGAGAGGTTTCTATATTCTCTAATAGAATAGAATAATACATAGCAGGTAATAGGATAGTAGCGTATAGCTACGCTATATATTAAGAGAAAATGCTTAAAATAACAGGTAGGGGAAAGCTTAACCTACTATTATATGTTTTTAACATAGAGGCTATAGGAGCGTAGGTAGGACTTTAATATGCTCTGCAACTACCTATCTAAAAGGACTAGATCTAGATGTGCGTTAACAGCATGTCTATTATCTAGGGTCTAAGGGGTAACGCCCCTCTCTCCTTATAATAGGCTTTCTTACTGTACTACAGGGCTATAGAGGTCTTTAATATATAGGTACGTTAGACTCTAGAATATAGTAGTATAGTAGGGAATAAACTAGCTAATAAACTAGCAGACTAAGCTACTAAAGATACTATAACTCTAAAAGGCCTAGCTAGTTCTTCTATAGTCTTAGGTATAAAGAGCCTTACGCGTAAAAACAACTAATAAAAGGAGGCCTCTTAGTAGAGTAATAACTTAAAGCTACTATCTTAGCAGTACTATAATTAGAACTTAGGGTACACCTTAAAGAAGGCGCCCCTAACTCTCTCTCTAACTAGGCCTGTCCTAGCAAGACTACTAGCTATAAGAATAGAAAATAGAGACTTCTAATAGTATTACTAAAAGTTTAACTATAAAAATGTATCGCACTAAAATAGAGCAAAAGGTACGCGCACTCTTACTCTAAGAATAGTGCTATATTTATAGGCATATCTGCTGCGACATACCCCCTTACCTCTAGCTAGGAGGCAGGAGGTAGAGATATCGCAGTAAATGCTAGGGCTAAGTAGCTGCAGGGTAAGGTCTAAGAGCCCTTATATAGTATTTTTGCTAATTGACTTTTATAGTAGGGACAGGCCTAACGCTCTGTCTAGCTGTTAGGACAACCTCCTGCAGCTGCAGCACGACTTAGGCAAGTACTTAGGGAGAGAGCTAAGACTTAGCTCTAGTCACCTACCTAACTTAGAATCCTTACAGCACCTGCTAGCGCAGTATTAGTAGACTAGGCTTATAACTATCGCATTAAAATAGAGCAAAAGGTACGTGCACTCTTACTCTAAGAATAGTGCTATATTTATAGGCATATCTGCTGCGACAAAATGTAAACGTCCTATATAGCTATAGGTAAATAAAATCTCTAGAACACATAGTACTCTGCTAAAAGACTAGACTTAAGTTTAACAAATAGCTATAGAAAGGTCTCTCTCCCCTACTAGTAGGCAAGAGGGACAGGCATACCTACAGGAACTAATAAACTCCCTAGAAGACTTTGTGCTCTATCTAGCGCTTATAGCCTTCTACACAAGCATATACCTAAGGTAGAAAAAAAGGCCCTAGTAAATAGGGCAGCAGAAGGAAAGAACGTAGCTATATATACCTAGCAACCCTATAGGGCTGCACCTACTACTAAAAACAACAGGCAAAGCTAAACTACATAATAGCTTACTATAGTAGACCTAGCTACCCTGTTTTACAAGAGCCTAGGGAACTAAAACGCAGACGCACTATAAAATATTAGCATTAATAATTAAATATAGAGACAAGTAACTCTAATTAAGGCCTGCCCTAGCCCTAGAGTTGCTATTCCCTCTCTCTCTTAGCAGTTAAAGACGTAAACACAAGGCAGCTACCTACAATAGACCTAGCTACTCTGTTCTACAGGAGCCTAGGGTACTAAAAACATAGACGTGCTAGGGAATACAGGCTAAAACTACTAAGAACAGAGGAGAGATAGCAACTAGAGTAGTAGAAAAGAAGCATAACTAAGGGGGTAGTTACCTACTAAACATCCTAAGGAAATAGGCAGTTACCTGCTAAACCCCTAGGACTATAGGCAGTTACCTACTAAACCTACTAGGAATATAGGCAGTTACCTGCTAAAACCCCTAAGACGCTAGTAGTTACCTACCTAACCCCTAAGACAAACAGGTGGTTACCTATTAAACACCCTAAGGAAATAGGTAGTTACCTGCTAAACCCCTAGGACTATAGGCAGTTACCTACTAAACCTACTAGGAATATAGGTAGTTACCTGCTAAACCTACTAGGAATATAGGCAGTTACCTGCTAAATCTACTAGGAATATAGGCAGTTACCTGCTAAACCTACTAGGACTATAGGTAGTTACCTGCTAAACCTACTAGGAATATAGGCAGTTACCTGCTAAATCTACTAGGAATATAGGCAGTTACCTGCTAAACCTACTAGGACTATAGGTAGTTATCTGCTAAACCTACTAGGAATATAGGCAGTTACCTACTAAATCCCTACCTATAATAATAAGAGCCTAAAATTATTAATATTAAATAAGATAAGGTAGTATAGGGTCGCCCTAGGCTTACCTATACCCTTCCCCTAGCCCCTTATATAAGCTCTAAACAGGTTTAGGCACAATTTTTGCGTCGCGGGGTTTATGTAGCAGAAAAAATCTAGAGGTTAGTTTTTGTATAGGGAACTAGGGAGACCTGCGTAGCGCTATATAAACTATATACCTCTATTCTACGTTACACGCTAAATCGCTAGTAGGTTACGACTTGCTAGTAGGTTGCAACCTTGCTAGTAGGTTGCAATTTGCTAGTAGGTTGCAACTTGCTAGTAGGTTGCAACTTGCTAGTAGGTTGCAACTTGCTAGTAGGTTATAATTTTCTAGTTATTACTTACTAGTAGGTTCTTAAAATATTTTAGTAGTAGGCTTCTATAGACAGGAAACCTTAATATCTATAAGTAGTTTACACTACTACGCACTTAAGCATCTTAGCTGTTTTTGCCTCTAGAGGTACTAAATACGTCTATAATACCCTAAGGGAGGTTTCTAGTATATAGCTAGTCTAGACGTTAATTACAACAAACAAATAAACAAACAAACAAACTATAGACTATAGGCTAGCGTGTAAGAAGGCTAATAGCCTACTCTAGCTTATAGGTTGTCTTAACGTTCCTGTTAGAGTTTATAAAGTCTTACGTTAATATTAATTACCTTATTAATAAGTTAGTCTAAGGTGTTAAGTAAGGCGCTAGTGCATATAAGCTCCTTCTTAACCTTAGGCTTAAGTCCTTGTCTAAACATAGTTATTATAGTAGTATTATCCTAGTCTGTGTTAGCAGCTAGCTGTTAGAAATTAGCAGAGTAGTTAGCAGTAGACTTGTCTTAATAAATACGCTAGATATTGCAATATATAATTAAGAGTTTATTAGATACTCTTAAGATTAGCTTTATCTTTTCTTTAAATACATTAAAGTTAGATATCTATTTCTTAACTTTATTAGGGGTATCCTCTACGTTAAGCTATTAAAGAAATAGTTTAATCTACTTAAAAGCCTATCCTCTTATGTAACTAGCAACAAGAACTACTTACTAGTTCTTAGCTACTCCAGCTCTCTAAAACAAGAAGAATAAGTCCTACTAGATAAGCTAGTTGTTAAGCTTATTCCTCTTACTAGAGTAGGTTTCTAGTTTAGATATATTAATAGTGCTTAATATAGTATTATTAATTGCTTAGTATAGGAGAGCAGGTTCTCCTGCTAAAGAGCTAGGCGTAGCGCAGGTTCCTGTTAAGGTACTTATCTTTAGGGGTGTTTAAAATGTTAAAGTTATGCTTTAGTTAAAGACTGTAAACACTTCTAGGTTAGTTCTTAGGAGATAAGTGCAGTAGTAGGAATAAAATAAGGTAATTACCTAAGCAAAGCTTATAATAATTAAAGATATACTAGAGAGTATAGAATAGACTATCTGTTCTAAGTACAGGTTAAGAGTTCTAAATAATTAAATTTATTAATTAGGTAAAACTTAAGGTTAAACACAAACTATACAAGTTATGTTCCTACTATACTATATACTTTATAAGATGTCTATATTCCTGCAAAGTAATTAGTACTAATTACACTAATTATACTAATTACTAATTATACTAATTATTACTAAGTATTAAATACATTACGTTATTATAAGTGTAATTAGTTATTCTTATGCTACTATACTAATACGTGTTAGTATATTCTAAGTGTACTACTTATAATAACTGTGCTGAATTAGTTGTAGAGTCCTAGCAGTCCGTGTACGTGCTAGAGATCGTAACAGACTTATAAGTAGAGTAATACTATTTACCTAATTTGCCTATAGTGAAATTAGCTTAAAAATCTAAATTTAAATTTAAATCTAAAGGCTAAGACTTCTATATAATATTAAGCTAAGTAAAGATGCTACCTATTGCTATAGTACTATTTTTAACCTAGCAGATTAAGTGTATCTTAAGATCTAAACTTATACTTAAGCTAGAAAAACTACTTTATACTATAGATTATTACCTCTTAATATTATAAGCTTTGCCTAAAGTATTACTTTTACTTGTACTAGCACTCTATAGACTAGCTGTGTTCTACATAATACTTATAAAGATATTCCTATTTACCTAATAAAAAATATAAAGAAAGTCCTGTTAAAAACTATTTATATTATTCTTACTGTTGCAAAAAGAGTGATATAACACAGGATTTAAGGAAAAGATCTATAGTATCTTCTTTACTTGGAATTTAACGCTTACTTATTGTAAGAACATATTAGGATTTAATCAAGACATATGTACTTTATGCAGGGGACATGATTTGAACTTGATTTTCTATACACCAATATCAAATATAATACATGCTTATTGTTCTGAGCCTAGTTGGTGCTTGGCTTTTCAACCTTTGCAGGTGTCTATCCCTTGCATTGTTCACGTTGCGCTGAATAACCCCACCTCTCGCATTCTCCAGCTTGGAGGTTCATGACGCAATCTTTACCCTTCGTGTCAATTACCTGGCAGATCGTTGTGCTTTTAATAGTTAGTAATTTAGTTTTTTGATTGAAAACAGGTGGTTAAACATACTTGAAAGGGTTTGGGGTATTGGTGTAACAATCACCAGCCACTACGTTGGACGAAGTACATGTCTCGCTGATAAAGACGTACATTTTTTTGGCCAAACTCAGTTGTACGAACCTGCAGTTGTTAAAATTTGTTCTTTGCACGACAATAGTTGCAGCTGTATGTAGTACTTACTACAAGAGAATTGGTAGACTTTGGCTTAACTCCGCGCAGACATGTGGCTGGAAACTCAGCGCTGGAAATGACAGTGTATTCGCCTTGGTCAACTGCTATAGAATTTGACGCTGTTTGCACTGTGTTCAGACGCGTTCTATCAGAGCATCTGAACGGGCCTTCAGGGTTCTAGGTGTCCTTAATACAACCGCCTGCACCTTTGCAGGTCTTAGGATTCTATGCTAAAACAGAGGGTAGAGCAACGACAGCAGCGAGAATAAAGCGCATTTTGGTTAAGATTTGAAGTGTATCTTTGGTTTGTAGTTGGTGCAAAGGAGTATGTGGATGAATATTTCAAAATGCCTGAAATGCCTGTCAATTTGTACAAAATTATCCGTAGAACAAATAACTTTTGCTTTTATTAGCTGCAAGGTCTGTGGTCCGGAATTGCCGTAAATGACTTCAGTTCAGTCGTATCTAGAGTGCGACTGAAGCAATGTTTAGTTTCTAGAATCATTATTGTGCCTGTGCACCTAAAGCCCTGAAACATTCAATTTCATGGCCTCTAGCTAGCAGGGGTCAAAGGTGAACAGACTGTGTATTAGTGGAGATTGCTGTTAAATCATCAAGCTCTGCTTTGTTCTGTACCCTGCTAGACGATGCGATCAGAAAGCCACCTAGATCACTCCGCAAACAATCACCAAGATCAGCCTGTATTTTCCTAGTTTGACAAGCTACATCTACTTTGCGTAACAGCTCATTCAAAATGGTAAAAACAGCAAATATTCTGCAGTCGTTTTCCCTAAGTCTTTAGTTATTCTAGAGTTAGATCTGTGAGCTTTGTAAGCTTTTGATGGGGATTTCCCTTGGTAGGGTGCCCGCCCTTGGTGACTAATTAACAGTCTACCTGCTGCTAGCTTACAACCATAAACCTGGCTTTCTGCAGTATAAACAAATTGTGTCTGTGCACTTGAGGCATCTGGCGGTATTTGTGATTCCGAACAGGGGTAGGTGTGAGCCGTTCCCTTGTTAGTCCTAGTTTAAATATCGTGCACGGTCTTGTAATGCACATGTGTTACGGCTATAGCACCAGGCATAACAGTTAACTAGTTAGCATTAAATCCTTTTGGTCTACACATTGTTACATGGGATTCTGCAAGGCTGTAATAAAGGCCTAGTTATATTACTAGCTTACGCAGCATCTCTACATATATAAGCTGCTTATCTGTTACAACTAATAAGTAGTATTATTAGTTTTATAAAAGTTATACTTTAGTTAAAGACTATAAGCACTGCTTTTATTAGTTCTTAGAAATTAATGTAAAGTAGAAGATTAGATAGATTATTATTGCGTATTAGCTAAAAGCAGGTACTAAGTAGCCTATAAGATAAACATAGCTGATACAAGCTTATCCTTATCTAATATTATAATCTTAGATCTTTACAGCTAATTATTTACGTATTAACTAGATATAGACTACTATAGGCTAATAACAAATAGTATATAGAATAGATTACGTAACTAGCTAATAAGTAGATCTATAAGCTTATGCCTTAGCGCGTAAGAAGGATTAATATATATAACTAGCTTACGTAGCTTAAAGTAAGCTTTATTAGATTTACAGCTTAGTATTATAAGCTTTTACCTTAATAAGTAAGCTCTAGGATTCTATATTAGTATATAGATTCTAGGAATATAATCCTTATAGTGTGTGTTTAATATTTAATATAATAGTCTAGGCAAGGCCTAGTTAAAGATATCTATTCCTAAACTATTTTGCTAAAAGTAGATATAAGACTACTAGATTACTAGTTGTCTAGATAGATAATTAATATACTAGTTTAGAAGACTAAGCTATATAAGAGACTACAGGAAACCATAATATCTACAAGTAGTTTATACTACTACGCACTTAAGCATCTTAGCTGTTTTTGCCTCTAGAGGTACTAAACACGTCTATAATACCCTAAGGGAGGTTCCTAGTTATATAGCTAGTCTAGACGTTAATTACAACAAACAAACAAACTATATAAGAGGCTAGCGTATCTCTTAGCTTCTCTCTATCCTATCTTGTTTGTTTGTTAATTTATTTATAGTAATTAACGTCTAGACTAGCTACTGCTAGAAACCTTCCTTAGGGTATTATAGACGTGCTAAGTATCTCTAGAGGTATAAACAGCTGAAATAAATAAGTAAGTAGTGTATACTACTTGTAGGTAATAGATTTTCCTATCTATTAGAAAATCTACTGTTAATAGCCCTTCTTCTATCTGTTTAAGAAGCGACTATTATGTTATTATACTGTACTAGGCTTTCTTTAAGCTAGACTTTCTTCCCTCTATAGAACTTTAAAGTAAATATAGATAATCTTATACCTTCTAGAGTAAAACCTCTGTAGGGAAAACCTCTAGAAGCTTAAATAAGTAGTGTAACCTAATCCTTCCTAGTAAGTTATAGCTAGTAAAACAGAGAGGTCCTACGTCTCTAGATTATAAAGCTATGCTTAGTAAGCTCCTCCTTTTAGTCTGCTTACTAAGACTAAGTCTTGTAGATTCCTGCATAAAATGCAGGAGTAATTGCTGCTAGATTTAAACTAATAATCTTTTAAAAAGGCTAAGGTAGGTGTTTAACTACTACACTAAGCAATCTCTGCCCTGTCGTGTTGCGTTAAGCTAAGATAACGCTAGACTCTTATACTACCCTATCCTACCTATTTATTACGTGACTATACCTATACCTTATCTTATCTTACCTATCTACTAGTCTACTACTAGCTTAGGCAAGAAACAGCTAGGAAGACTATTATAGTTACCTACGTACTATTAGCACAAATACTAGTAGATAGGCTTACTAGAGAATTACTACAGAACAGGTAGTTAACTTTTCTAAATTAATTTAGACTAGTAGAGTGTAAGGTTACTGTAGGCAGGCAATTAAACACAGGTTTAAGGGGTGCCAGTAAAGGCAGAATTAGGTATTATTTAATATAAGATAAGACAAATCCTTAAGGTATAAGCCTTAGGGTTTAGATAGAATATATAGGGGCGCCTGTGCGCACCTAGTCTTGGCCCAAGGTATACCTAGAGGGAGACTAAGGCAGGCTTATAGGAAGTACCTATAACAATAGCCTCCCCCTCTTGCGGCTTGTCCTAAGCCGCTAGAAGGGACGTCTAGGTTAACTGTGTAAGGGGTGCTAGACTCTAGAAAACCTCTGTACCTATAGAGGAAAAACCTTGTTAGGAGAAGATACTACTTACACGCTTGCTATATAGGTTCAGTCTAGCGCAGGGCTAGACAGCTTCCTGTACAGTTCTAGGGTAGGACTAGGCTACTATAATTCAGACCCTACAGTGCTAAGGCCTCTATATTCTTGTTTTACTGTTAGCTAAAGCTAACAGGAGTTAGGTTTTAGTATCCTATAGGATACTCTGTAAGTCTTACAGTGCAACTTGTACACTAGCTCTGTGAATCGCTAGTCCTAAAGTAACTAGGTGCCTTTATTCCTACTAGCTGCAGCTAGTAGAGGCAGATCCTTCGTAGTAGGGGATTAAGATCAACCCTAACGTCATGCTGTCTTACTAGGGGGCTCTAGGGGTTACCTAACGCTGCCTAGGGAATTGCCAGTCACTTTAGACTTGTTTTTACCCTAGCAATGTAGTTTACATGCTAGCGCCTAGGCGTTCTAGTTCCCTATATGTTACTAGCTAAGGCTAGTACAGGTATGTGCTAGAGTGCAAACTCTAATTCTTATAAATCTATGTTATTGTTAACCTATTAGGCCCTAAAGGGTAACTACTAGGCTCCTAGGGCATAGCCCTCTCCTGCGCGATTAGGTGCTAGGATTTATATACTTGTAGATGTAGCTGCCTTAAGGTCTATAGTGTTAACTACAGTAGACGTAGTCTAATCCCTATATGCCTTATTTAATAATTACGCAGCGTCTTTTAAATTATAAGTATTTGTTTAACTGTTCTATTATATATTATAGGCGTGCTGTAGTATTATTTGCTCCTAGCTTGTACTTTACTATTTATATTTAGCGTGTAGCCTGTAGTAATTAAGCATTTTAGCAGTGTGTGTGCAGTTAGTAAGAGAGCAGGCACATGCTAGCGCGTTACTAGGCAGAGGTTGCTAGGCATATAAACACTACTTACGCTATCCTTTAACTTTATTCCCTACACTACACTTTTACTCTAATAGCTCCTACACTACACTTCTACTCTAATAGCTCCTATACTACACTTGTACGTTATAGCTCCTCCTCCCTTATACGTGTTAAATAAGCCGCTACCTAACTCTGTCTACGCCCTACCTAAGAACATAGCGCTGCAGCCCTTACTTACTTACTTTTAGTGTTGCAGCAGTATTACGCGTCTTATAATAGTATTAAAGAAGGCTCCTACTAGCACTACGCTGTCTCTTGTTAAGGTCTTCTACTACGCTAAAGGGTACGTAACCTGCAAGAATAACTTTAGCGTCTATAGCAGCTATATTAAGGCTAAGGAGGGTTTATGTATTAAGGTAAGTCCCCTATCTCTCTAGCCCTATTCCTACTTTGTTCTAGTGCTAACGTGTAGTAGGTTAAGCCTTACTTCTGTCGCGCTGCAAATATGCTTAACTAGCTAGTAGACTAAGCCCTTTGCAAGCATAATAAGGAGACAGCCTGCCTTAGCAACAAAGCTACTAACGCTAAGGTGCTAAAGAAGACCTAGGTGTACTTCTAGACAGCCTTTAACTACGCAAAGAACTATTAACTAGCTTTTATTAATTACAATAGGGTGCTGCGCTGCAAGATTAAGGACTCTAGTTTAACTAAGGTCTAGTATTATTAGGCTTAGCAGGTCTCTTGTAAGCATAACCTTAAGAGGTATACTATAAGTAGGGTTCTAGTTATTTGTTTCTTAAACTAACTTCTTATAGAACGCTATAGGTACTATTAGTTAGAAGGCTCCCTTAAACGTTATTATTAATAATAAGATTAAGTTGCACTTTAAGAAGAACAGTTAGGCTGCTAACGCTAAGAAGAGGTAGTACTACTATAGCACTAACATCCCTAGTGCTGCTAAGGCTCCTTAGAACCTGTTCTAGCGCTTATTATTATCTAAGTCCCTTACTAAACGCAGGTTCCCTCTAGCTTTAAGCTAGAGCAGTCCCTTACTTAAGCTTAGTCTATCTTACTAAGTTTATAGGTAATAGTTAGGCAAGCTAGTTATAAAGGCTACTTACTGTCTATAGTTTCTATTATTAAGGTTTATACATATTGCAAATATAACTCTTAACTTAAACTTTTTTCCTTTTAAATTTATAGTAACTGTATACTAGACTGCTATTAGATCTTTACTAGGCCTAGGTTACACAGCGCCTAGATAGTCTAGGTTACTATAGTTAATTAGGTAGATTTAGCACTACTAATTAGTAGAGGACTTCTAAGGTTGTCCTCTCTTCTACCTAGGTAGTTTATAGTTTACAGACACCCTGCGTTTTTAGTAAGAGTAACACTCTAGTAACTTGTTGTTATAGAACTTATAGTAGTCCTTAAGAATCTAATTATATTAATCTAGGTTCTCTAGTAGCTTCTAGGTTAAGTCTTTATTTAACTAACCTAGCTACTTTACCTAATACTTGCGCCTACAGGCTGCAGTATTATAGTAGTCTAGGATACCTTTAACTTTAAACCTGTCTGTAGGCAGGGTCTAGTCTAGTACCTAGATAGGACCTAGCTAGAATCTACTTAAGGCAAGGGGCTCCCTCTAGGGTTTAAGCAATATAATATTAAACACTAGGTGTACTCTATCTATTAAGGGCAGTAATTATAGTCTATACGCTAGTTTCCTAACCTTCTAGGTAATTATAAATAGTCCTAGGTACCTTATATTAAACTTCTTAGAAGGATAGCTTGTAAGGAGGTTCTTCGCGCGTAGGAGTACTTTCTCTCCTTCTATAAAGTGCTTCTTAGCATGTTTTACATTATACTATTAAGTGTTGCTCTATTAGGTATACTCTAGCGTTTCTTTTACTATCTTCTACATATTGTGCTATTGCAGTAGCTAGCCAGCAACTTACTAGCGCAGTTCCAGCGTCTTTGTGTCCTAGTTCTAGACTTCTAGAGGTTAACGCAGCTAGTGTTTATCTAGCACCCTATTAAAACCCTTAGGGTTAATCCTAAAAGTAATCTTAATAGGGGACTGTCTATATACTAAATAAGACTTTAAGTTAAATGCGTATTCTACGTATAGTAACAAGTCTACCTAGTTATCCTGTTTGTAGTTTATGTATATACGCAGGTACGTCTCTAACTCCTAGTTTTATTATTCTATCTATCTGTTAGTTTGTAGGTAGAAGGCTGTGCTTAGGTAGTATACAATCTTTAGATAGTAGCAAATATCTAACTAGAATTAACTAGTAAACACTAAATCCTAATCTAATAATAATGTGTCTAGTAGGCCCTGTCTAAGGAAGCACTATTCTAGCAGGAGCTTAGCTATATGCTAGGCAGTAATTGTTTTAGTTATAGGGAGGTACTAGATGTACTTGCTAAACCTGTTAACAAGGACTAGGATTATATTATACTTATTGCCTTAGGTGTCTCTTAATATAGGAAGATCTATAATAAAGTTAAGGGAGAAGTGTTGCTATACTGTCTCTAGTATAAGGAGAGGTAAGAGTAGTCTCTAGGGCTTGTGTCTGCAAATCTTGTTTAATTAGCAGGTAGGGCACCTCTAGACGTACTTGTTCACGTCTTAGACTAGCAGAGGCTAGTAGTACTTTTATTTTAGCAGGTTAGCTGTCTTCTTAATACTAAAATAACCTCCTATAGGGTTATTATAGTTCCTTAAAAGGATAGTTTAGTAGAGTATAATATTATTAGGAATCTATACTTTCTTACTCTAGCGCAGGACGCTATTAGGGTTAACCTCCTAATAGTGCTACCCTTTCTTTACTCTGCCTGCTATCTAGCGTGTTAGCAACTTATTCCTAGGATAGGCCTTATCCTATTCTTAAACCTGTCTAATAAACTTAATTAAGTGTTCTAGGGTTACTAGAGCGTATGTAGATTTGCCTTACGCAGCTTTATTTATAAGGTTCTTAGGGGCTCTAACTTGCTCTTTAAGTCTCTTAGAGAGCGCTTTAGCTATGTTAAAGTCTAGTTCCCTAGCTTTAGGTATGTTAGTTTGCCCCTAATTATTAGGATTAATAGATAGATAGGCAAGAGCTAAGGGAGACAAGTCTCTAGAACTAATCTAATGTTAGTAGAATTCTACAGGGACTGTTCTAGGATGTTGCTAGGTATCCCTAGGGACCCTCCTAGGGCAGTTGTTGCCTATTATTACCTATTTAACGTTTTAAGCCTTAGGCCTCTAGATAGCCTATACCTAAAGCTTCTATTAGAGAGTTAGCAGCATAGCGTCCCTTAGGGCTTGCTATTCTCCTATAATAAGACCTTGCGCGTAGTCTAGACGCCTTAAGGGGCTATCTGCTATATTCTCTAGTCCTAGCTTATATTTAACTTTAAAGTTAAATCTTGCTAGCTCCTCTACCTAATAGGCTTATTTTAGAGAGAGCTCTTTAGTTGTTATAAAGTACCTTAGATTGTTGTAATTAGAGAGTACTTAGACTATAGACAGGGCGTGCTTAAGGTAGTGCCTCTATTACCTAAATACTTCTATAATTGCTAATAGTTCCTTGTTATAGGTGTGCTATCTTACTAATAGGCCCTAGAACTTCTTACTCTAGAACGCTACTAGTTTCTAGTAACTCTTAGTTGCTAGTTCTAACGTCTAAGGTTGCAGCAGGATAGCTACTATAGCAAAATCTAAAGCGTCTATAAGGATAATAATTAGTTTTACTAGGTTAAAGTGTTAGAGTAGTAAGGCTTCTATAAACTTCTTCTTAATTTTAAGGAACGCCTTATAGACGTCCTTAGGCTAAGTCTATAGTTTATACTATTTAGTTAGCCCCTTACAGGACTTCTTTAGTTTTACCTTCCCCTTCTCTAGACTAGGTCCCCTTAGTCTAGCCCTAGGTTTTAGGCAGCTATTATGTAGTCTACTAATAGACACATAATATTAGAGTAGTTAAAAACAAATTGTTAGTAGAAGTTTAAGAAATCTAGGAAGACCTAGATATCTTTGTACCCTAAGGGCTTAGGCTACTTAGTAATAGTATAGACCTACTCTAGGTCTATTATAATACTATCTAGCGTTATAATAAAGCTAAGAAACTTAACTAACTTTAAGGAGAAGGTGCATTTACTTACTTTAACAAAGAGGCCCTATTCTACTAGTTAGTTAAGAATCTCTTTAATATAAGCGTTATGCTCCTCCTTATTATCTAAGTAGATAAGGATATTATTAAGGTATACTACGCATACCCTATCTAGCAGGCCTCTAAGGGCTCTATAAATGTAGGACTAGAAAGTTACAGAGGCGTTTGCTAAACTAAACAGCATAATAAGGTATTTAAAGTGCCTGTACTGTGTCTTAAACGCAGTTTTCTACTTATTACCTTTCTTAATCTAGAGCCTGTAGTAGGCATTACGTAGATCTAGCTTAGTAAACAACTTTGCTTTTAATAGACAGTCTAGCATTTTACTTATAAGGGGAATTAGGTAATAGTTCTTAATTGTTACCTTGTTTAGTCCCCTGTAGTCTACGCAGAGGCGTATAGTACTATCTGCTTTTAGGACAAAGAGTATAGAGACACCTGCTAGAGATTTACTTAGGCAGATCTACCCCTTAGCTAGCACTAAATTAATATATTCCTAGAGGATATCTAGCTCTTTCTAGGACAGGTTGTATATTAGGAGGTTTAGCACTTATGCGCCCTCCTCTATATTAATTACATAGTTATAGTCTCTATATAGGGGAAGAACCCTAACTAACGTTTGCTAAAAGCAAACTACTTATAGTAGAGGTTAGCTAGGACGTGTTAAAGCTTGTCTACGTCTAGCTAGTTATTACCTAGCGCTAGTTATAGCGTCTTATAGTCTAAGAGTAAGTTAGGTAGGTCCTATATTATGTAGCTACCTTTAGATAAATTGTCCTAGATAGCAGTAATTTAAACTACCTAGTCTCTTCCCTAGGCTGCGCTAGGGCTAGCCTAATACCTCCCTAGGCTAGCCTTGCTAGCTTGTTTAGAACTAACTTAGAAGAGGTATAGTTTTTCTCCTAGCTATAGGTTATTAAATAACTTGCTAACTAAGGTAATCTAGATTTACTTAGCGTTCTCTATAAACTAGGTAAACGTTCCTGTTACAAATCTAATACTAGGGTCTACCTCTGCAAGCTATAGGTAGCCTAAGACTAGGTTATAACCTATAAAGTCTGCTATCTAGAATATTTCTAGTCTAATAAGTTTTTCTATTTCCTTGCTATTATAGCACTAGAGTATAAGCTAGCAGGACCTATATATTTAGAGTTCCTTATTATCTAGGACTATTACTCTTAGTCTATACACTTTTATGTCTAAAGTAATGTTTATACCTGTAAGAATAGTGCAGTTTACTAGGTTAATTTCCGCACCTAAGTTGTATAAGGCCTAGAGAGCTTTTAGCTCTGCCCTAGGTACCTGTAGGTTTACAGACACTGTAATATAGGTCTTCTTCCTATTAGTTTATAGCCTAAGTTGCAGCTAGGACAGGTTTGCAACTAGGGCTTCCTATTTCCCTGCGTAGGCTTCTGCTTATCCTTGCTGTAGGGTTCCTAGTTCTTCTAGTGTAGCTTCTAGCTGCCCTCCTAAGGGGTGTTCTACCCTTAGTTGTTTAGTTTCTACTAGTTAGGTTCTTGCGCCTAGGTAGATAAACCTAACTAGTCCTCCCCTATTGTCTTTCTAGATATGCCCTAAGATAGGGTACTACCCTAGCTATCTTAGCGTTTGAATCTTTAGCAAGGTAGGGATATTAGCCCTTGCTTAGGTTTTAGATTCTGTTCTTTGTTTTAAACAGTAAGAGGCAGGCCTACTACTATCTCTGCGTTGTAGAGAGCTCTCTTAAATTCTAGCTACTCCTTAATATGTTCTAGGGCGCTATTACATTAGATTTCTTAGTAGAGTGCTACTAGAGTATAACTCTATATAAACGTAATTTTAAACTTATAGTCCTCTACTCTATTATTAAACTTTAAGAAGTTATAGGGTAGGAGCAACTCTCTCTTGTTAAGCTTTATAAGGAAGGAGTTTACTATATTATTATGTTTCTACTTAAAGTTAAAGAACTTTTAGTAGTTTTTATACTGCGTAAACACTAGATCTTAGACTAGCTGCTCCTTCTCTACTTAGAGGTTAGACTAGGTCTAGATTATGCCCTTATTAATCTGTTGTTAGATTAGTTCCCTATAGGTACTAAACTGTATTATGCCTATAATCTAATAGGTCCTAGTAACTAAGTCTTCTAGCACTTAAGTGTACTAGAAGGCAGTGTTAACATCTTTAATCTATTAGTCTACTTATTAGGTTATAGGAGGCTTATCCTCTGTTCCTAATCTAGGCTTTAGTTAAACACTATTTAATACCTATATAAGGCGTCTAGCCTTGTTAAAGGCTAACTAGACGCTGCCTAGGCGTTTCTGCCCTAGGTCTGTTGTAGGGTTTCTACTGCGTAGTTAAACTATTGCTGCTAGATGCTAATTTTAGTAGCAGGAGCGCTAGATAGTTCTGCTGCATTTAACGCGTCTAGTAGTTATGCTACTATTGCCTAGAGGTCTCTATAGGGCTTAGGACTATTGTGTTTACGTTCTCTTAACAGGAACGTTGTTAGGGTCCTATTAGAGTCCTTAGGTGCTAGCGTGCAGCTATGTAATGTCTGCGTTAGATCTGCCCTACTAGGCGCGTTGTTATTGCAAGGCTTCTCTAGTTACGTCCTAGAGGCTTTGTAGATAAGGTCCTTAACTACGCTAGCAGTTACGCTTTGTAGGTTGCAAGAGCTACCTGCTATAATTAAGGTAGCTAGAGCTTAACTCTGTGTTGCTAATTAGCTGCCTTTTCTAAGAGGAAGTAGGAAGGATTTAAATTATAAGGTTACTATAGGCAGGTAATTAAACATAGGTTTAAGGGGTGCTAGTAAAGGTAGAATTAGGTATTATTTAATATAAGATAAGACAAATCCTTAAGGTATAAGCATTAGGGTTTAGATAGAATATATAGGGGCGCCTATGCGCACCTAGTCTTAGCCTAAGGTATACCTAGAGGGAGACTAAGGCAGGCTTATAGGAAGTACCTGTGACATAGAGTCTGCAGGGCAGAATATCTAAGCTAAGATTTATATAGACTTACTAAACTATAAGCAGGCACTGTTAGTAATCTAAAAGTAGATATTTCTAGCTTTAGAGCTGTGTAGGGCTAAAGCTAAGGAGGTGTGTTAGATATAAGGACCTAAAATAACTAAGAAACTAAGAGAAGAGAGAATTAACTGCTAAAAGACAACGTACACACTACTCCTATAATTATTAAAAACTAGATCTTATATTTAGACAAGAATATAATAAATAAATAATTAATACTTATAAACCTCTTTAATCTACTAAGAGGATACTTAGAGCTAGATAGTCTATATAAGCTCTAAGAAGTAAAGCGCAAAGAGCGTATAGCTAGGAAACTATAGGTAGGTTACTAATATCTAGGAAGTTAACGTAAAAGAATAGGCTCTACTACCCTTTCTTATCTTCTCTAGTAATATCCTTACTACCTCTTAATTCTATAATTTACCTTAGAACTAGGTAATTAAGATTAATCTAAAAAGCTAGTTGTTAAATAAGCTTAGTCTTACCTAGTTAAGGCACGTTAATACTAATATAAGAGTAGGTAGTAGAGGTATATATAGGCTGCTGCTTCTAGACAGCTATAAGAGCTCTAACTTACATAATATTACGCCTACGTAGCAGCATAGAATATAGTAGTAACTACCTCTAACTAAGTACAGTAATAAGTACTACTCTAGTTATTTAATAATTATTAAAGTAATTGTTTATACCTTTTTAGCTGTTATAGCTAGATAGGCAGAGTCTAGTCCTAATATATAAATTCTATTAATCCTATAAGAAAGAGAAGATTATTATACTCTATATACCTACTTACTAATTGTATCTACTATAGGTTCTTAATATAAATTGTTTTTTGCCTTAATATAAGGTAAATTGTAATAAGATTTGTAGCTTAGTATAGTGTAGCACTAAGTAGATTAAGAAGAAGACTCTGCTACTAGCCTTTAAAGCAGCTTTTAAGAAGGTAACTAAAAAGAAAATTATCTACAAAAGTTTTAGAGATGCTAGACTAGTCCTATATAACCTAAGAGCTATAATATTAAAGCTTAATATAGTTCTTAATATACTAACTCTACTTGTACTTAAGAACACCCCTTAGAAATTAAAAACACTAAGTAACTGTCGCAGCAGATATGCCTATAAACATTGCACAATTCTCAGAGTAAGAGTGCGCGTACCTTTTGCTCTGTTTTGGTGCAACAGTAACCTATATAAGATGGAGGCTTAATTAACCTTAGTTTATAAGCAGGTATAACGATATAGACATTCTCTACCTCCTCTGCTTCTTAAAATAGTTTAGTAGCTTCATAAGGGTGTTGTATTAGTAGTGTATAAAACTGTGTTAATGCAACAGGAAATAGCAGGGCTTTAAAAGGTAGTAGAGGTAGTAATAGAGATAAAAGATAAAAAGATAAAGTATATTTAGACTGCTAAGACCCTTATGGTAGGGGAGATGGCTAATATAATAGCTGAAAAGGAGAGTAGCAGGCAAAAAGAGAGTAGAGAGCCTGCAAAGAGGATGCGCACGTAAAGGCGCTACAGACGTTATAGCAAGTCTAGCTACAACACTTGCACCTGCGTGGTAGAAATCAAGGGTCTATCTAATAGCAACAAATCTAAATAGTATTTATATCTCTTAAAATTTATAATAAATTGTGTTAGTGTTGCGGAAGAAGTTATACAAAGAGCTTAGGTAAGAAAATTAGCCCACTCGCTTGTGAACTACGTTGTGTAAGAAAATATTATTAATGTTTATAGTGCTTTAAAAAAGAGTGTGAATACCGCTACGTCAAGTCCATTTGGCTGCACACAGAAATAATTCATAACAAAATCCAAGAAATTCCATATACCGCATTGACTGGTACCAGCTCTGTGCGTCATTCTAGCCACCTGCCTAACTCTCACAGAATATTGATACAGTTAAGTGCCGTGATGCTTATGACAGCGCCCTGGAGGAATATTTAGCATCAGCTCAACAACAAGAATAAGGTGAACTCACAGGTGAAGCACTGGTGGTGCAGTATTTCTTTGTCCCGGTACAGGTGCCACCCAGTGGCTGAACAAGGCAGATCAGGTTGAACAAGTTAATTCCGGTGCAGCATATTTGCTTTTGTCCGGCACTGGGGCTGGGGACTGGGATGGGATTTGCAGAGGGGAGGGCGATAGGGTTGCCAGTGCCCGGAAGGACGCTTGCAATCGGGTTGCCCGTAGGGGTTGGGGCTGGAGCTCCGTTACCAGGAAGCACACTTGCAATCGGATTCACTATGCTTGCAACAACGCTAGCAATAGGGTTGACAATGCTTGCGACTGGGTTGCCAACGCCTGGAAGGATGCTTGCAATCGGAACTGGGTTTTCGGTCGCGATTGGAACGATACTTGCGATGGGGTTTACAACGCTTGCAACGATGCTTCCAGTAGGAACCATATTGGAGCATGCACTGTTGCTTCCACCGACAGCACCAGGGATGCTACCAATAGCACTCTCGATAGGCGGGATGGCACTGTTCACTAAGCTCACGATCGCGCTAGGAATACTTCCGATCACGCTCTCGATGGGGTTCGCAGTAGGGTTGGGAATTGTGCCCCCGAGAATGCTGGAAGCTACGCTACCGATGGGATCCAGGATTGCGCTCGGCGCGATGCCTCCAATTGCACTTCCAGTGGGGTTTCCGATACCAGGAACCACGCTTTCGATCGGGTTCACGGTGGGAATCGGAACAATACCTCCAATAACGCTTTCCACCACACTGATGACAGGGGTCGGGTTCAGGCTCGGAATCAGTCCTGTAACGATGCTTTCAACTGCGTCTCCGACGCCTCCGATTATGCTTGCAACAGGATTTCCGGTGGGATTTGGTACAGTGCCTCCAATGACGCTTTCGACCACACTGATGATAGGGGTTGGGTTCAGGCTCGGAATCAGTCCTGTAACGATGCTTTCAACTGCGTCTCCGACGCCTCCGATTATGCTTGCAACAGGATTTCCGGTGGGGCTTGGTACAGTGCCTCCAATGATGCTTTCGACCACACTGATGATAGGGGCTCCAGTAGGGTTTGGAATAGTGCCTGGAATGACGCTGCGAACAGGATCCGCAATGCTTTCAATAACACTTGCTATGGGATTTCCAGTGGGGATCGGAATGCTGTCTGTAGCGGTGCTATCACCGATGCCAACTCCGATGCTCGCACCCACGCCAACGCACAAAGGTAGACGAGTATCGGCGGGTAATGCAGAAGCCATAAAAGCCATGGAAAGCCCAGAAACGATAGTATATTGCTTCATCTTGAAAAGCTGCGGAAAGAGGATGTAAGTGCGAGCAATAAGATAAGAGTAAGTGGGGTGTTTGTTGCTTTGGAGTGTTCAGTTGATCTGATACTGAAGATGGATAAGATCACAGTGGCTCTTATATAGCTATTGAGACACGTACCGGTAAATCCATGACTACGTATTCGATCACGCTGTCCGTCAACTTCTCTTCTTTGTCTCTTACGGCTGTCAACTGTGTAAGCTGTGGCTAATCCGATTGCAGTATCTCTATATCATAGAAGTTTTGCAGCATATACGAAAACGGCACACTGATGGTCGTAAAAGGGGCGTTGAGTGGAGCATACATATCCAAGACGTCAATTTGTGTATCACACAAAGACAGTGGTATAATTAGCAAAAACGCCACGATACGCGATACACGAAGCGAGCAATGCCTGAATTACCTTCTGCGGTTCCGAGATCCTAGAGGTACTATCAAGGTGGTGATCTAAGACAGATGTGTTGAAGATCCGCGCAGAGAGTGCAGTACATTTGCCGTAGGCCGAAGCCGCATAGTGAGTAATTTTGGTCGGCGCGAAAGTAATGCTTACATCAAAGCTACGGCAGATGTTCAAAGAAGAAATACCTCTGCTCGTGTCGGGATTGGCTGCTTCTCACTTGGCAGAAATGCATAGGAGCTTCACCTTGTTCTTGGTAAGTTATACTGATATCTGAAAGAAGTTCAAGGTCCGGAGATTTTATCTTGTTAGAATTTGGACGTCACTCTTGAATTCTTGGGTGAGCCCGCTACCATCAGCTAGGATCGGGACATTCGCTCCATGAGAAGCTGGTAGAAATTGTTGTTGTTCGAAGATTATTTTTCTGCTGTCTAAGCACGATAGTTCGGCGACTCCGAGTGCCCTTGGCTTTGCAGATCGGTGGCTGCTTCTTCCACCTGATCCTGTAGTATTGGCTTTGCAGTCGGTTGTGGATATCCAATAGTGATGCGATCTCTGAGAGCTGGATTGGGTTAATATTGAGGGGCCTAGAATTTGTTGATCAACTCACAAAAGGCGACACTTTGGTCTTTCATTTTAGTGCTCGTAGTAAGCAGATCTAGTCCCCAGTCCTCGTCGTCTCTTTGTTCATGTTCGTGTGCTTGGCACAGCAGAGTCGCCGACGAGCACACAGCGTTGAATGTTTTGCCAATCAGTGTCCACTTAACAGTCGCCGACTCTTGTACTGTATCGGCCCAGTCTCTTCGCGATAAGACTGATGCGAGGTCGGGAGGTTTGCTACCCCGCACTGTCGTCATGTTACCAACCCTCACACAAAGAAATCGATAACCCATTACTTTTACGTTTGGGAACACGGCGCATAAAAAACTATATGCAAAGCGAGGCAGGTATCGGTTTGTTGCCGATTGAAATCGGGGGTAGGGGGTTGTTCCAGCGCCAAGTAACGAAGTAAGGCGAATGCAAATCGATTGCCTTCTTCGTCTTGACAGATTTTGCTTCAAGGTGGTCTAGTCGAGCTGACGTTTATGATTCCGGTTAACACGCGATTCAAAAATAGTTACACGATCGCGTGGTCCCTGTTCTGACAAAAGGACAGCAGGACCTTATGCCGGTGGCTTTAGCACTCATACGCTTCACCGCGTTCGGTTCGCCTCGTTAGCATTTTGCCATCTGTTGGAGTGAACACGTCGGCTCAGCATCTGATCGTCGCGAAGTGGCTGTGAGCAATCAATCAATTTGCGTACCACGACCTCGCTATACTCCTGCGAACTTTTACACCCCAGTGTAGTAAAATACATTGTTCTTTTCTTCTCTCACTGCTTCTGCACTTATCTTTGCTTCCATCAGAAGCAGCACTGTTTAGTATCGCGATATAAGTCCGGGCGTTGCACAAGAGACGACACACGGAAACGAGGCCTGCCGCTAAATCATATCATGTGTACTAAGAAGGTTCGAACGCTTCCCGTGATGCTTGCAGCCATTTTGCGGGAACGCTAAATTGGGCCCGTGAAGATTGCATCCGAGATGCATTCAGCTCCACACATGTTCGGAAAGAGACAAAACCAGTGTTTTCATTGACAACAGCTGGTTATGTAGCCATAGAGCTAAACTTGAAGACGTAGACGAAGGAGCTTTCCACAGTCCGACGTGTGCCAAGATAACACTTTGGAAATCCACAATACGCTCTCATCACCAGGCAAAGTCGTGTTGTCAGGCACGAGATCACATGCTAGGGAACTTGGAAAAAGGTGTTTTTTTCTGTTCATGATAGCTTTGGAAGTTGTTGCAGCAGTATTCAGGTGATCCATGAGATGGAACACTGTTTCATGAAGAAGATCAGATAGATCTGGCTATATAGGCGTGTTCAGGAGGATCAGGTGTTAGTTGGTTATCCTAAGCCCCTTGCCCTCCACCTGATCAACCGATCTTGTAGGCTTCTAATTACCTGACCGTGGCTTTGTAGGCGACAATAATTCATACATATCACCGGAACAGTCCTCAGGGTAAACACGCAGTATGTCATCTGTCTGAAACTACACTGTCCGCTGCTTTGTCGACTGCCATGCCAAGCGACTGATAGATGTCACGTTGTCTAATATATAAAGCACTCCTAAGATGAGGGTCAGCACACTCAGAGACGCGAGGGTTCTGGATGAGACCCATGGTCTTTCTCAAAGATTGGTGTAATTTTTAGGCCATGCCGACAGGCCAAATCATCAATGATTCTCCCGAAGCTATCTTGAATTGCCAGAAAATTGGCATCTCAGCCCTACCTGCTAAACTAGCTCCATTGTATTCAAGTGGCTACTGGGTGAATGACAACATTATATCACCCATCGGTCGAGAATATCATACAGCGTAGAGATCCACATAGCGCCTATGCAATCCTTCAAGCCCAGATTTCATCCAAATTACGCCTCCTTTCTCACCGCCAAGATTCCTTTCGCCAACACCCCGAAACTTCAGATCTGGCAGGCAGATTGTTCATAACAGTCTGACTAGAGTACGTATGTATCGCAGCATTTTATATCAAAATGTAAACGCTCTGTCTATGGTTCTCAGTATAGAATTCAGAAGCACTATGGCGCAGCAGGAAAAGGCGTGATGACTAAATAATTTATATCTATAAGACTCGGCAGAGATAATAAACTAAGCTCCATATAGTATTGCCTGCCGGCTAATTAGGTGTGGCTAGATCAGATATGATTGGGACATATTTCAATTAGTCTGCTGCCGCTGTTGTGCTCCCCTAGGTCTTGATCGTAAAACTACGCAAAGAACTTAATAGGGTCTATAGGTTATATGAAGATTGGCTCTCAAACGCAGCGCGCATTCATAGAAAGCTACATGAAAAGAAAATTTGGGTGTTAGTAAGCGCACCGCAATTATGAAATGTTTGCTAGACAAGCACTTCTATCTTAGTATCTTCCCTCGGGATATTGCGCACTTATTCACTGGAGACAATAAATTCAAAATTTACTACAATTTTGATTGTTTAATTTCTTATACCTAGACATTGTAAATAGCAGACAATAGTTGCATTACTAGGTAAGAATATATTACAGTATAAATAAGGCTAAGCGCAAGACTTCCGCTAACAAGTATAAGCTAAGAGAGAGGGAAAAGGAATAGCGTAACTATTAATGTACTAAGGAGCGTGCTTAAATTAATGTTTATAAAGCTAAGAGAAAGTGTTAAAAATAGGTGCGTAGCGCTATAAAAGCTCTGTAATTATCCTAAAGAGGTAAGGGAAGAGTTCTACTAACCCTTATATTAAAAAAGTGTTAAAGTGGTGTCTATATAAGTAAGGGAGGTAGTAGCAGTCCTTAGTCAGCACCTCTAGCTACCCTACCTATTACTACTCATTGTGGCTGTAACGTTACCCTCCTGAGTAAATACAAGTAGGCTAAATTGATTACAAGTATTACTTTAGTACTACGCCAAATAATCCTGTAAGAATAGCTATTGTACATGGCTCTATAGTCTCGTTTTTGACCACCCACGATTTTCGGTGGGGTGGGTGTCACGAGAATATGGACAACACGAGACGGTGCACAGTAATTGCTGGGGAAGAGGGATAAACACCCAAAGTGTAGCTGTATCAAGCCGATTCGCAACACCACTTGCCTGAAGCGGATGCGTTGCCCTAACAACCATCGCAGCCAAGACGCAACGACCGAGAAGCATTCGAAATAGTCGATGTGGACGGTTCGTTAAGCCGACTGCATATTTCATAGCGCTTACCAGATCCTCCGCAGGCCATGTATCGCAATCACTGACGGGTCGGGTAATTGAGGAGCGCAGCGTGGTGAAATAAGGATCTGGCAGCTATGGTGAAGGATGAGCTTCGCTACGAAACGAAGCTAGTCTCAATCGCCCAGTGACTGCATCATGATTTGGGACATTGGGGACTGCCATCAATGATGCTTCCGTCATCCTGGCCACACGGTCCCTCGCACAATGCCACTGGAGATGCTGGCTGCGTCTATCTGCAAGAAGCAGGAGCTCGCAAGCTTTGCCCAACTTCTAATCAAGCCTACAGCAAGGGTCTACTCTATCTTCACTAACGGCGTGCCTGTGCGCGGACTAGACGTGATCATGTCGAAAGACTCAGTGCAGATTCGATGCGAAACATTTCCATTGCTGAGACTATATTGGGATATCCTGGACAAGGAAGAAGATGATGGTGGGAGCGCGATCCTGGGAAACATGTTGACCCGGCTAGCCGAAATGCCCGCACAGAAGGCGTGCCATGTAAGCTACAACTACGTTCGGATCGGGAGCTGGTTCAAACGGACCCGCTTTGTCTGGCAGCAATAATCCATATCGCAAAGCAAAGCACATCCGCTCTGAATAGGGCACCGAGGAAAATCCCAATACAATTGTCGTAACACTGCATCTCTCGTCCACATCTCTCAGTCCTCAGCAACCGCTAATAATCCTGCTCCTGCTGATCCACGGCGACAATGGTCTTCTCACTGAGCTCCTGCATTGCGGACCGTCGCAGATCCCGGCCTCTTGTATTGCGCTGGCGTCTTGATAACGCGATGTAATAGTTTATGCCCGAGGTACGAGCTGACGAGGAAGAAGGCGATGATAACGAAAGCGGGCTTATCCATATCCCGTAACGGTAGAGATTCGAGGTATGGCAAGGTAGCAGAGCGGCACAGCTGCAAAGCGGCCAAGCGTGATGAAGAAGTACTCGTTTGCAGATACCAAGGTGAAGCAAATGTAGAGGGAAGAAAGGGAAGTGTGAAGAAAAGCGCGATTAGAGTATAGAATGAGAGAGAGAAAGAGCGTGAAAGGTGCAGGAAAACGCCTCCGATTTGTATCCCGGCACTGAGATGGATTTATGCAACGGCGCGGCTGGGTGGGCTGCTCTACGCATCCTATTGCTCACGTCAGATGGCTGTCTCCACCGAATCATTATCTCAGTCTGCGGCAGGTTGCCTTTTTACTACTCGCTACCACATCCGACGGCGCACTTGGCTGGGGGCCTTATTCAGCCCCATAAGCGCACCGTATTACTGTTCTAGCAAAAGAAAGCCGCACCTCTGTTGCACTTTAATTAGAGGTTTCTAAGAGCTAATTACGGGTAAGGTTTAAGGGTTTTGGTAGAGCCACAGGTAGATAGTAGAGTAGTTTTGTGCTATATATAATTTCATATCGACTGAGTCTTCTCTCGTCAAATCTCTTTATTAAACTATTATCTTTCTATACTAAAAGCTTTACCTAAACCTGAGGCGAAAGCTATATATAAGGTTATAAGTCTTCTTGTTTTTTATCTACAGACCTATCTATGTATAGAGTTGTAGCGTACATCTCATTATTAAACCCTATCTATCCTTGGTTCTTTTTGCTAACCTTCTTATTTTACACTTCTCTCTCTCTCTCTCCATCTCTAGTCATCAGGTATCCAGAATCCCAGACTAGAAATTCAGAATCTGGGAACTGAGACCTGGGGACCGGAAACTTGGATCTGGGGTTTAGCCTTAGGATTCAGAATTTCCTACGCCGTTCCGGAAGCTGGAGACACACGCTAGCACCCGACGCTGGGGGCCGAGAGCTCAAATTCAGTGGTCTGTTTGGTCGCCGCTGCCTCGTCTATGGCTGGACAGCGTTGTACCGGGTGATGGTCCATGACAGGTATGTTGAGACGTTGAGGGCGTCGTAGTAGGCTGGTACGTGTACTGCAGGGCGTCGCTGGATTGTGTCGATCGTGGATGAGAAGCAGAGTCCACGGGATGGGAGCAAGGGAACGGCGACGAGCATCCCTTAAGACTTCGCTGGGCCCGGCACTTCCGCTTCATGCTGTTGTTTTTTTCGCAATCTTCATTCACTTCACCCAATGTTGTGTCGATCCATCTCTTCGTCGATCCAACTCCCCCGTCTTCACCCCGCGTGACCGCCGCCGTCGCCGCTCGCGCTCCTCCGCGGTCGCACTTTCCCACTCGGCGTCCTTTGCGTCCCTGCGCAGCACGTCGGCGCGCGCATACGTGAAATCCCCGCTGACATGCCTTGGGTCGATGAAATCGGGCAAAAGTGCGTGTTGGTGCCCGCAATGCTGAGGCTGCCGTTCGAGTTGGCCAGGGCGCGGGCTGTCGGGGATCCGTTGCTGGTTCCGCGGCAAGTGTCTGCGCTCTTGCTCTTCTCGAGAGTGAGGCCCGTAGCGTTGCGGGGGCTGTTGTTGTTGGAGTTTGTGCGGACCTTGACGATCTGTACGAGCTTGCTCAGAACGGCGAATTCGAGCTTGAGTTTGATTGAGTAGACGACACCCTTGAGCGTCGTTTCGATCAGGTACAGATTCGCAAACTCGACACCTAGCAGCGCTAGGTCCATGGCGATGATGACGATGTTGATGGCCAGAATTTGGTACATGGTTTTCCGCATGCTGATGCTGCGTAGCTGGCCTGTGCCGTCGTCGAAAGAGCTGGAGGTCACGTCGTCGTGCAGAGCTTCACCCAGGCGGAGCAGCCGAATGGTTTCGCGGATATATATGACGGAGAGGATTAGCTCCTGCAGGAAGAAGCCGACCATTTGGATCTTCTCCATGATGGAGTAGCCATTGACGAATCGATACAGGATGGTATTGCTGAGTTTGTTCGAGTTTGAGGCGAATGTCAGCACTGTTGTGGTGGAGTGTAGGATGGTGCCGTTAATGATAATCATGTACAGAGTCCAGCGCAGAACTCGACGAGAATTTGTCAGTAGATGTAGGCGTGACCACAGCACAACTGATTGACCTGGCAAACCGTTAGCATGCCCACACAGCCCGTCTGGATCAACCTACCTGTAACCATGGTCCACCACCCGATGGTAAGCAGCACAACAGCGACATATCCGGCGTCCTGGTTCGGGTCCAGCAGTTGGAAAAACTTGATTAGGAAGCCCAGCGAGTACGGGAGCACACCGAACCCTGCAACCAGCAGACTCCAGAAGTAGAGCCCGTGGTAGCGCTGGAAGGTGACGAGGACCAAAAGGATAAGCTCGACGGCATTGTAGAGCGACAAGCTGAGGAGCACAGCGATGATGATCTTGAGGGCAAGCGAGTCCCCTGTGTAACCTGCAGGTCATGGTTAACGGCGGGTTGGGGTGGCAAAACGGGTTCCATACCTCCGGTAATGCCAGCTCCAGCAGAAAGAAGCACGCCCTGCGCCGGCGTCGTCTCCTCAGGAAGCGCAGAGGTTGTCGGGCTCGGAGACGCACTCAAAGATAGGGAAGCCATAGCGTGATCCACCTTCTTAACTCTCTGCCATGGCACCACCACCAGGGCCAAAAGTGCCAATCGACACTAGCTCTTCCTTCTCTTCCGCGACCCAGGTACAGCGCTGTGGTTCACAGCACGCTTTCTACGTTGCTTTTGCAGCGCAGTCGCGTTTCTGAGTTGTCTGCTTTGGTTCGCAGTGGAGAAAAACTCTGGTTCCAGCATGGCAACGACTGCGCGCTCGACCAGGCTAATGAACCGCGCACCCGCGCACGCGCGCAAGCCCAACGTGTCGCAAAAACGTGCTGGATCATCGCGGTAACATGACGTTAGCCGCCCCACCCAACAGCCACGTTTAGGCCTGCCAGCCCGGGGAAGTGCTTGGAGTGGACAAGGAGACCCTTGCCTCGACATGTGCGGTAGCCGGCGAGCTGTTTCAGGCGATTCCTCTCAACGGTGTCGCACACACACCACCAACGCGTCCTGGAGAATGCACTCAACCTCATCACCGTCTGCCGGCTGCAAGGGTGCTATCGATGCTGCCTGATGCACGTTTGAATGGCAAATTAGAGACTAACACGACGATGCCCAAAGAGGATGGAAAGTGAGGCCGGATCACTGCCGCAGAGCACCGAAAATACCTCCATCTATCGGACCTTTGTTTGCTTCCGCTGTCGCCATCCAACCTGTTCACATCATTATGCTCTGGAAAGCCGATGCAGTCAACGCAGGGCGTCCAGGATTCACATCACAACCCGCATGGCTTGCAGCGTACTAGTATGCTGTAGGTTCGGTCTACCTGCTCTGAACTGTCTTGAAACTGGCGAGGCTTGCTTTCCCGCACATGGTTCGAATCTCCGTGGCTATCGCAGTTGTACAATTCGCATCTTCTCGCAAATGTCCGATGTCGGCGCCTAGGGGCTTGTCAGGAAGGTTGTGATTGCTTGTTTCCGCTGCGTTGTGATGATAGGCAGGGGTGGCTTGGGTAGTGAAAATAAGTATAAAGTGCATAGGAGCCCTCGCAGAATCTATTCCCCGAGGGTCCAGAAACCAAAGACTTGTGTAACAGGTGATGGGAAGCGGTCCAACAAGAAACGAATAACAACGTAGTGGATCGCAGGTATGTGGTGTAGTAAGCAGTAAGAAGTGTGGAACAGGCAGACGCGCGAGATGCCAAGCACGGGGATCATTGCTAATGCACTCCTTGTGACTTCATCACTGGCGGTGACTGGCATGCATGTTTTTCCGAGATGGGGAATCCTACCTCGACAGTAGATAGCGTACAGATGGGCAATTTCATCATGGCCATTGCTCGACAATTAGTTTCAGCTGATTGACAGCAGTGTGTTCTCACCACGGGATCAACAGCTTCACGCCAAAGAACAGACGTTCCAAACAATGCATTTCTCACCAACACAAGCAGCGCTCGTGAAGAAGGTTTAGCTAGTGTTCAGCACGCCGTTCTTCTGCACAGTAATGGCCGAGGCAGTAGCCACAAGCGCAGCCAGCCGTATACTTAGCACACGGAGACTAACAACGTAGTCAGATGTCTGCGTGCATGTATCGTAAGTGAGAAAGGTGGAGCGTTTCTTTGGCACTAGCTCTAACACCAGTGCCAACACGTAGATATCGACCAGCTCGCTCTTTACTTGGGTGGGAGGTTGCAGTGGATTATGGTTCTGAATGTAGTGGAGGAGGATGGGGGAGTGTTGGTTCCGTGTTCGGATCGAGGTCTCTCATTGGCGATGAATCTGCGTGTCAACGGGTCACGTGTCTAGGATTGTGAAGATGGATGCCAAATCTATATTATATCTACCGTCTGTCTCTAGCATGTATGACAAACCCACCCCGACGCCAGATGTTCAGACAAACGTACACATCACGCACTCTCCTTTGCGGGAATCTGCTCATTTGTCTCACCGACCTGCTCGACCTGCGGAACCTTCTTAGCCTCCTCCTGCTCATGCTCTGGCGGGAAGTCGCCGTCGACGATACCGAAGACGCCGACGTCGCTCCTGCCCATGCCACCGCCCTGCTTCTCCGTCTCTTCCCACTCCTTCAGCACGTAGCGACCCTGCTTCTTCGTTTCTGCGTCGTCGAAGTCGAAGACGCGCCAGTCGGCGTTGAAGAACATACGATTGCACACGGCGGTGCGCAGGAAGCCCGAGTGTGTGACGACGGCGATGACTTTCTCGGGCCGGCTGTACAGATCCTTCAGACACGTCTGCCCACGGGCGAGGATTGCTTTTTGGGTAAATGCGTATGGGTTGGTCTTCAGATGGCTGGTCTTGTCTGGATACAGTGGATCTACACCGGAGAAGTCGTACTGTGGGTACTCCTTGGAGATGACGTCCATGGTGTTGCCTGTGTCGCATGGCTTGTCGGCGTTTTCATGCCAGTTTGCATCGGGCAGGACGGGTACGCCCTTCTTGATCAGCCAGTCCAGGCCAATGGTCATGGTCTCCAGGGTCCGCCTCATAGGGCTGACGACAATGAGCTCCGTCTTGTTGGCCAAATGGTTTGCTTTTAAGCTCTCGTGTAGTTCAGAGCTCTGCTGGCGACCAAGATCAGTAAGTGGTGGGTCGTGGATGGACTGTGTTGTGTTAAAGATGTTCCTGTTGCGTGTCAGACAGGCATACCCAATCGCTGGTGGCGTTGTGCAGCGCCTGGGCATGGCGAATGAGGATCAGTGTGGGCGGCATGTTGGTTGAAGTTGAGTGGTTCAAGGTATGGTGGTGGTGAGGAGTCGGGCTGATGATGGAGTTTTCGAGCGACGAGTTGGTTGTCGGGGTTTCACTGGTGAATGACGCGCTCGCCCCACCTCGAGGTTCCCGCTAGCTGCAGGGTTACGACTTTCGGCCAGAGCGCTCAGCGAGCTAGGATTCCTATCTACACGTGTGGTTAGTACAGCAAAGTCGATGCGGGTGCTCTCGTGGAAAAATCAACACAGGCTCAACACATCACAGGCTTGTACAGTGGGAGGGTGGATGCTGGTGTTTGGTGATTATGCTTGGTGGAGCAGGTCGTTATCATGGATGACCGTTGATAGGGCCAATGCTGTGACATGAGATGCACACGTCGTGCTCTACTCCTGCATCTTCTCCTCTTCTTCCTCGTCCTCGTCGTCGCCCTCGAGCGCCTTCTTGGCCAGTCTCTCGGCCTCTTCCCTGATGTCCTTGGGCACCTCCTCGTGTCTGCCCTTTGTGGGACCGTCGAGGTTGCTGATCCAGGTCAGCTCGAGCTCAAACTCCTTGTCCTTGTTGTCGTCGTGTGCGACGTAGATGATGCGGGCAGCCTCCTTGACGCCGTCTTGCAGCGACAGGTCGCCGTCGGCGAGGTTGAGCTTCTCGAGTTCCGACTTGGCAATCTGTCGTCCCTTGCCGGTGGCGGCGCCGTAGTAGCCCTGGGGGTGGATTAGTAGGAGCGTGGGCGACAGCAGCGGGCCACGTACCCAGTACAAACCACTCGGCTCGATCATGTACAGAGAAGGGCCGCCGTGGGTGGCGCCCTCCTTCTTGCCGCCAGAGCCCGCCTTGGGCCCAGCACCGACCTGGGCGTCGACGGGCAGCTCGGCCTCCGAGTCCCAACCGGCGACGATGGCTGTGATACCAAAGGGCCGTACGCTGGAGTAGAGCGTGTATGCCTGGGCGTAGCTGCCCATGCGGTCGGCGAGCGAGGCGACGGGGATGGGGGCCTTGTAGAGCTGCCGCCACTGGGCTGCTTCGTCGCGGGCGCGGGAGACGAAGTGGCGGCCGTCGGGGAGGAGGCCAGAGGAGACGATGCCCATGTTGCGGTCGACGGTGGCTATCCGCTTGTTGGCGCCGGCCTTGAGCAGCTTGCTGGTGACGAGCTTCTCGAGCGCCAGCACGACGCCATCCTTGCACCGGATGCCGACTGCTGTGCCGCCGTTCTCGACTGCCTTGACTGCGTATTCGACCTGGTTGTGTGAGTGGCGGCGTGGCTGTCGTGGGGAGAGGGCCAAGGTACCTGGAAGTTGCGGCCGTCGGGGAGAAGACCGAGTTGGACAGGTCGTAGCCTGTGCCTATCGACGTCTGCAGCTGCTGGTTAGCATCGGCCCTGGGCAGACACGGCGGCGGCGGGGGCTGACCATGGCGGGAGCGGAGTGTGGGGGTGGAAATGGGCGGGGCGGGCGCGGGGGCGATGAAGGAGGCTGTGGCTGATCAGCGACAGCAGGCGGCGGGAGGGAGGCGAAGGCGGGTGCCGGGGCGGTGATGGTGTTGATGCAGGCACTTCTGTTGCGTGTTGGAGCTCACGGCGGCCTGTAGCTAGCGCGGTGGTCCAAGCTCACGGACGCTGCCTTGGCCCTCAGGCACCGCTGCGGAACCCCGCCACAGCCTGCGACTTGGCCGCCAGGGGTGGCATTTACAAAGACACTCTGGCACGCGCCGACGCATAACACGCGCTGGCCAGCTGCAGTGCTGTTGCATCTGTGCCGCTGTGCTGTTGTCTGCGTGCTGCTGTGCTGTTGTCTGCGTGCTGCTGTGCTGCTGTCTCCGTGCTGCTGTGCTGTTGTCTCCGTGCTGCTGTCTCCGTGCTGCTGTGCTGTTGTCTCCGTGCTGCTGTGCTGTTGTCTCCATCTCGCCAGCTTGTGCTGCCCTACCGCCCTCTGCTTCTGCCTCACAAGCCCTATCGATGCCGCCGTGCTCCACGCCCGTCCCAAGACTGGCTCCGCTTCTTCACACTTGATGAGTTGTCGACCCTCCTTTGTAGGCACCAGCAGCAACTCATTGGCTCCTCCGCCTACTAGCCGGCGATTGATGTTTCACGCGCCTGCTCACTGGTCCTGCCCACACCCTCATCCCGCCTTTTTCTCTACCCTCAACCCAACCGCATGACCCATCACCTGCGCGCTACTGGGTGCGCCGTACCTATAGAACCACGGCCACGCCGCCCTCGACCTCTACCCACGCTTGCCTTGTTGACACCCACCTACCTGCTTCTTGACGCCCACCTAGCTGCTTCTTGACGCCCCCTAGCTGCTTCTTGACAACCACCCACCTACTTCTGGACACCCACCCACCTGCTTCTAGACACCCACCCACCTGCTTCTGCACACCACCCACCTGCTTCTTTGTTCCTTGGACGCCCACAAAATCCTGGACAAAGACAGCATTGTTGCAAGATCCCTTGTCAGCGCCCAACCAACTTGCCAAGCATCACCACACTGTCCCATATCAGCAGCCACCACCGAGCTTGGATTGAGAGCTCCGGGCTGATACAACGCTTCCCAACCCTCTTCACGGAGCCTACTAACCTCTCCCACTAATCCGTTGCTGCTTTGGCCGATCAACTGACCAACCGTGTCCTACGCCGTCAGCGACTTTGAACCACGGTATCCACCCATGCAGCCCGTGCTTGTACATCACTGCCACTGTACCTACAACACAGCCTTTGCCTACAGTCCCTCTGTATTCTCCCAGAACATTGCCTGCTCCCATGTAAGCTCCTGCACGTCGGCCCTGTCGACCTACTGACCATTACGTCACAGTGCGGCTCCCTATCAACGGGCATCAACATTCGAGCCAAGGCCGAGGAAGACGCAAACATGCAGCAAGATGAGCTCGCGCAGCTGTTTGCCGCTAACATGCATCTGTCACAGAATGCAGCCCAGCAGCCCATCCAACAGGACCAGCAACAAGCACAGCAGCAAGAACCCCCAGGGCCATGGTGTATGCTTCGAGCCACTACACCCACTCACACCACGTCCTACCCACCCGTAGTGCCTCGGAGCCGCCAGCGAAGACGCACATTGACATTTCCGAACTAGGGGCGATCCTGCTGCGTCACAGCATCAACCCAGAACTGCTCTTCCCGTCCCAAGTCGAGCTATTCCAGAATGCAGATGACGACCAGCGCTTACGGCTGCTGGAGCTCTGGCGCATTTCCCCCACAGGGCCGCCAAGGGTACCCAGCCGGTAGCGACTACAACCTGTCGCGGCAGCTGTACGACTGGCCGCCAACGAGCCTGGCGCAGGAGGAGTCGATGGCGAAGTTGCGCTACGAAAGAGGGCAGCAGAGCGAGCAGAGAGAGCAGAGCGAGCAGAGCAGGCAGACAGGAGAGCAGCCGAGAGCGCAGGCGCGGGAGCTCAGCATGTCGCCGCAGCTAGCCGAGCCGTACATGGCGTCGGGCTACGACATGCTGGCCCAGCGCGAGTACGAGCAGTCGGCCAAGCAGACGGCCTACCATCAGGCCACGGACCCCGTGTACAACGGCTCCGGCGGCAACGGGCTGTGGCAGAAAAAGGTGGGTAGTCTATCGGATATGGAGAACAACTACGGGGCGTTTGCGTATGCGCGTGAGTACGGGTTCCAGCAGTCGTCGTACGCGGACGAGGAGATGGTCATGTGAGGCGAGTGGTTCTCTTTCCACAGGGTGCGTTTGGGGGTTGCAGGTCGGGCGTTTTACCGTTTGTGGAGGCATGGATGGCGTTTGTCAATACCCAGTTCATAGGAATGGTCGAGATGTGGAATACACGTCGTTGCATGGCTCTGCTGCTTGTCATGCCGCACATGCATGGTGTCGAGTGATGGATATATTCCCAGCCACGTACATGTACTCGATACATGTACATGTGCTCCATACACAGATATACTCGATATACTCGATACACATAAATATACAGCACCAACCTCTATTTCTTCGCCTTGCCACTGGGCCACTTCTTCCAACCGCGCCCATGACCTTTCTACCCACGGATTAGCACTCGCACAGCACACACACCCACATGCATGACAACTCACCTGCTTCCACTCCTGAATCAAGCGCGGCATATCCAACATGGCCTGTCTGCGCATCTCCAGCCTGCCCTTGAGCGTCCGCTCCCACAGCTTTCCCTTGACGCGCTGGCCCGCTCCCGTGCCCTTGACGGCTAGCCCCCGCTCGATGCGCCGCGCTTCTTTCTCCCCGGGCTTCTTGATCGTCCAGGGAGGAGGTCGACGACGCCGTGTGCGCTTGCTAGCTTCACGAGGTCGGCTTGCTTGCGCAGGCCGTAGACGGGGCCGTGCCAGCGGCCTGTGGTGAAGTTTTTGGTGGGTTGGAAGGGGTTGGGGAAGCCGGCAGGGTCGGTGGGTGATGTTTGTTCGGGTGCTGTGGATGTAGGGGGTACTGTGGATGTGGGGGGTACTGTGGTGGTGGTGGTGGTCGTGGACGTGGACGTGGACGTGGACGTGGACGTGGGCGTGGACACGAGCTCGGGCGTCTCTGCAGCCATCTGCGATGTGATGGTGGGAAACAGCTGCGGCGGCGGGTAGCGCTGGAAGAAGCGCAGCAGGCGCGGCGGCAGCGTCTTGGCGAGCTCGACGGCTTGGGGGTCGCCATGTCTGCGGTGTGGACTGGGTGCGAGTCGAGTCGAGTGGCGTCGAGTCGAGTGTCGACTGCTGGGGTGGACGAGCAGCGAGGAGTGGAAAATGGCGCCAAGGACGGGCAAGGCGCTTGGGCCTGGTCGGTGTCGGTGGAGCATGGCGGGCGGGTGAGCTGCATCTGTGCATCAGTGCATCATCAAGCACCTGCCTGCCTACCTACCACCACCCTACCTTCCTTCCTACCACTATCCTACCTACCTGCCTACCACCACCACCACGCCTGTGTCCCTCCACGCCTGCTCACCCACGCATACTCGCCGACCACCACACGCTACCACCGGCAGAGCTTGGTTGAATCGCTCCGCTTCACAGCATGGTAGGTCCCCACGCCGCCCCCTACACCCAAGCTAACCGCTGCAGTCGTCCCCGTTCTCCATCAGTAAGCTGCCCCCCTCCCGCCGCTGGACACCAAACAGGCTCTAATGTGCAACAGACGGCGGCGCGGCCGTGGCCATGGTGGGCAAGGACTGCGTGGCCATTGCCTGCGACCTGCGCCTCGGCATGCAGGCCCTCACCGTCTCCAACAACTTCCCCAAGATCTTCCAGTACGGCGACGTGTTCCTGGGCCTGACGGGCCTCGCCACCGACGTGTCGACCGTGTCGGACCTGTTCCGCTACAAGGTCAACATGTACCGCCTGCGCGAGGAGCGCAACATCTCGCCCCAGACCATGGCCAACCTCGTCTCGTCGTCGCTGTACGAGAAGCGCTTCGGGCCCTACTTTGTCAGCCCCGTCATTGCCGGCATCAACCAGACGACGGGGAAGCCCTTCATCTGCGGCTTCGACAGCATTGGCTGCATTGACTTTGCCAAGGACTTCATCGTCAGCGGCACCGCCAGCGATCAGCTGTTCGGCACATGCGAGGGCCTGTGGGAGCCTGATCTGGTGCGTTGACTCGCTGTCCGAGCGACGACGAGCACCGCCCGCTGACTGCCAAGCAGGGCCCCGACGACCTCTTCGAGACCATCTCACAGGCGCTGCTCAACGCCGTCGACCGCGACGCCCTCTCGGGCTGGGGCGCCCACGTCTACATCATCGAGAAGGACAAGGTCACCAAGCGGTTATTGAAGGGCAGGCAGGACTGAGCTACGATAGCTACGACGGGAGCGAGGCGCTCAGGCTTTGATATGACGACACGACATGCAGCATCGACTAGATGACGACAGCAGGCATCGGCTAGTGGAGGGCAGCAGGCATCGACTAGTGGAGGACAGCAGGCTTGGACTAGTGAAGGACATGCAGGCATCGACGAGAGGGTGCTGGGAAGCAGGACGCACCAAGATAGACTACAATAGAGGGTCGCTACCATGAGAAGCCGATGAATAGCCCATGAGAAGCCGATGAATAGCCCATGAGAAGCCGATGAATAGCCCATGAGAAGCCGATGAACAGCCCGTGAATAGCCCATGAATAGCCCATGAATAGCCCCTGAGAAGCCGATGAACAGCCCGTGAATAGCCCATGAATAGCCCATGAGTAGCCCATGAATAGCCCATAAACCAACCCAACCATGTCATGGCATCCTGCCCGCTTGTCATGGTTCATGGTTGGGCCTGCAACGCGCACGTGATAGCGTGCCTGGTCGCGACCTGTGCAAGCTCGAACCTGCCGACACGGCACCCTTGCACGCCCCAGCAACCACCACGCCCGCCGACTCGACACGCACGCGCGCACCTGGCGCAAGTGTATTGACATAGCCGCACCGCACACAGCAGCATGGACTACCCACCGCCACCACCCCCTCCGCCCAACGACGCACCGCCTCCGCCGCCGCCGAGCCTCGATGCGCCTCCCCCCACCGCCGCCCAGTCTCGACGCACCGCCTCCCCCGCCGCCCGAGGACGACTCGCTCGGCCCCGCCCTCCTGCCCCAGAAGGCGAAGAAGGGCTGGGCGTCGCAGAAGAAGCAGCCGCCGAGCATCGACGACATTCTCAAGGCCAAGCGCGCGCAGGAGGCGGCGGCCGCCAAGCCCAAGTTTCTGTCCAGGGCGGAGCGCGAGCGTATTGCGCTGGAGAAGCGGGCAAAGGAGGTGGAGGAGGCGAGGAGGAGGAGAGAGGGTGGGCGTGGGCATGGGAGTGGGCAGGCACGGGATGGGGCGTCGAATGGCACGAATGGAACGTCGAATGGGTCTTTGGTGCCCACGGGGCCGAGGTCGATGCGGTACGAGGCTCCGTCGAAAGAGGGGCAGAGGGACGGGCCGAGGGACGGGCAGAGGGACGGACAGAGGGACGGGCAGAGGGACGGGCAGAGGGACGGGCCGAGGGACGGGCAGAGGGACGGACAGAGGGACGGGCAGAGGGACGGGCAGAGGGACGGGCAGAGGGACGGGCAGAGGGACGGGCAGAGAGGCCGCGATATGGCGCCTCCACCGCCGCCAGACAAAAAGACGGGCAAGCGGCCGCCGCCCGAGGATGCAGAGGCGGCCATGATCAAGAACCGCTACATGGGCGCCGAGCAGAATCTCTCGACCTTCTCGGCCAAGAAGAAGCGCAAGCGGACAACGGAGAAAAAGTTCAACTTTGAGTGGAACGAAGAGGAGGACACGAGCTACGACTACAACCCCATCTACCAGCAAAAGGCCGAAGCCAACTTCTTCGGCCGCGGCAAGCTCGGCGGCTTCACCCAAGACAAGACAGAGCGCAGCACCCACCAGTTCCTCGCGGCCATGATGGAGCGCGACCCCGAGTCTGGCCGCGCGCGCCGCAGACGCCGTCCTCGAGATGGAGAGGCGCCGCAAGGAAGAGGGCGGCCGCGCACAGCTGGACAAGCACTGGAGCGAGAAGAAGCTCGAGCACATGCGCGAGCGCGACTGGCGCATCTTCAAGGAGGACTTCAACATTGCCACAAAGGGCGGCGCCATCCCCAACCCCATGCGCAACTGGCAAGAAGCCGGCCTTCCCGACAACCTCATGCGCATCGTCGACCAGGCCGGCTACACGGAGCCCTCGGCCATCCAACGTGCCGCCATCCCCATTGCCCTGCAGTGTCGCGACCTGATTGGTGTTGCCGTCACGGGTTCAGGCAAAACGGCTGCCTTCATCCTCCCCCTCCTCGTCTACATCTCCCAGCTCCCGCCCCTCGGCCCCGCCAACCGCAACGACGGCCCGTACGCCCTCGTCCTCGCCCCGACGCGTGAGCTGGCCCAGCAGATTGAGGTCGAGGCCAAGAAGTTTGCCAACCCGCTTGGCTTCCGCACGGCCGTCATAGTAGGTGGCCACTCCATCGAGGAACAAGCCTTCCAGATGCGCGACGGCTGCGAGATTATCATCGCCACCCCCGGCCGACTGGTCGACTGCATCGAGCGCCGCGTGCTCGTCCTGAGCCAATGTGCCTACGTCATCATGGACGAGGCGGACCGCATGATCGACATGGGCTTCGAGGAGCCCGTGAACAAGATCCTCGACGCCCTGCCCGTCGGCAACGAGAAGCCCGACAACGAGCTGGCAGAAGACCCAGACGCCATGAAGCGCGGCATGTACCGCCAGACGATGATGTACACGGCCACGATGCCCACGGCCGTCGAGCGCATCGCACGCAAGTACCTGCGACGCCCAGCCATCGTCACCATCGGCAACGCCGGCGAAGCCGTCGAGACGGTCGAGCAGCGCGTCGAGTTTGTCCAAGGCGAAGAGAAGCGCAAAAGCGCCTCTCCGAGATTCTGCATTCCGGCGAATTCGCCGCCCCCATCATCGTCTTCGTCAACATCAAGCGCAACTGCGACGCCATTGCGCGCGACATCAAGCACATGGGCTTCTCCGCCGTCACCCTGCACGGCTCCAAAACCCAAGAGCAGCGTGAAGCCGCCCTGCAATCTCTGCGCGAAGGCCGCACCGACGTGCTCGTCGCCACCGACCTCGCCGGCCGCGGCATCGACGTGCCCGACGTGTCGCTCGTCGTCAACTTCAACATGGCCTCGTCCATCGAGTCGTACACGCACCGCATCGGCCGCACAGGCCGTGCCGGCAAGTCCGGTGTCGCCGTGACCTTCTGGGGCAGCGAAGATGCAGACGTGCTGTATGACCTCAAGCAGATGCTCAGCAAGAGCCAGATTAGCAAGGTCCCCGAGGACCTGAGGAAACACGAGGCTGCGCAGCAGAAGGGGAAGAGGAGGGAGGGGAAGAGTGTTTTGACATAGCTGCCTCGTGAACTCGCACACTCAACACTACACACCATCCTACATCCTCCACTTTTGCACAACCGTGATGCACAACCAGAGTTGTCAACAAACAAAATTCATCGACATTTTGATTCGTGAACAGACCAAGACTTGGCACTTGCACTGCCTCACGGCGGACAATGTGCAAACGTGCACACCCAAAATGGTATCAAACAGGCCATCCATTTTGTTTTGTTGCCAACTCTGGGTGTATAGCACCGTGTACTTAGCGCCAAGACTAGTTTTGTGCCCCTGCTAGGTATAGCGAAGACGACGTCCTTAACCTCACCTCACCGCACCCCTACCCTACTTTTCAATCCCTCCTACACCCACCTACATACACAAACCTACTATCTACATACACCCTGGCTCCGGCTCCGGCTCCGGCTCGAGCCATGAGCATGGATGCACCCACCATCCGTCAGGCACGGCTAGGGCAGTTGCAGCGGCAGCGGCTCCACAGCAGCTGCACGCACCTCGCGCCGGCACGAGCACGGCACGGCACGATGCCTCCATGTACCCAAGCCAAGCACCATGGATAGCAAGCGGTATTATAGTAGGGAGTGCCACACCGCTGTCCCCATTTGTTCCTGTCTCTTTGCTCTCCGCGCCCCTGTCTTGACGCCTTTCTTGATTTGTTTGCCGTGTGTTGCGTGCGTGTCTGTGCGGGTTGGTTATATATATAAATTTTAAATTTTTTCCTTACTTTTTTCTTCTCTGCTTGCTGAAACATCTTCGTTGCTTCGTTTCGTCAGGTTCGTTCGATAGCTTGCGTTGGATGGATGGCTAGGATGCAATCCCCCGTCCTCGCTATCCGCCTTCTCGACGTCGTTTTCCATCGCCACCCTACTCCGCTATGGGTTCCTCGCGCTCGCGGCGTACCTGCTTGCCGGCGCGCCGGTGCTGGAGATGCTGCGCCCGCGCTCCGATTCTCATCAGCGCGTGACTGAGCAGAAGCTGGATAGCTTGGTGGTGCCAGATGCGAATCTGTCGTGTGCCGCGCATGCGTTTGCGGGAGTCCATATCCTCAGTCGCGAGCCGTTGGTGGTGTATGTAGAGGGGTTTTGGCGGCGGCCGAGGTGGACGAGGTGGTGCGGTTGAGGTATGGACTTATTTTTCTTTTTTTTTTTTTTCCCGCTGTTTGTTCAGGGGGATACCTAACTGTGCTCGTGTTTGGGGAAAACGTAGTGTTCCATGTCCTCGCCGCTCATCTCCTCACAGCACCCCCTCTTCCAACCCGCTACTGTCTGGTCCGCGGGCGAAGAGCGCCTTGATCCACGCGTCCGCCACTCGAGCAAAGCTCCCGTCCCGCGCTCGCGCACAGTGCGCTGCATCGAGTCGCGTGCCCGCGCCTTCCAGGGATGGCGACCTTTTGTGTTTGTGGAAAAGCTGTGGGCCCAGCGCTACGGACCGAGCGGACACTACACGTACCATTACGACTGGAGCGGTGCGAGTAGAGCGCAGGGCAGGGTCAGTAGCTTCATGGTCTGGTTGGGCAGCGAGTGCACAGGAGGCGGAACGCATTTCCCGCGCGTCAAGCGGCCCGAGGGGGAGGAGTGGTGTAGGTTCATCGAGTGTGGAGATGAGAGTGGTGGCGAGAAGGAGGGCGTCGTGTTTAAACCCGTCAGGGGCAATGCAGTCTACTGGGAGAACATTCGTCCGGACGGCACCGGGTATGACGAGAGCTGGCACGCGGGATTGCCGGTTCTGAGTGGCGAAAAGATTGGCTTGAATATTTGGAGCTGGCATCAGGACGGCTATGTTCCAAAGGAGGCAGGGAAAGGGGTTGAGACGGACTAGAAGCTAGAAAGGAAATCTGGCATCGATTATCCAGGATCATGTGGGATTTTCCATATTTCCAATATACGACCCGAACATGAATGGGGTGAACAGAGCCTGTGGTAGAGCGACGGTGGCTGGGGGTTTATTCGGTGCAGCATCAGACGACCATGGCGCCCTTGAACCAGAGATTCAACGACAGCGTGTCCAACCGTAGGGAACGGCATACGGCAAAGGTCAATTGCCGTACGTAACGGCAATTATCTATTGCTGTACCTTCCCAAAAGTACGCCCGTAGCACTGTAATAGCTGTATTTGCAGCAGTATAGTAGTATTATTGCCTATTATAGTCTAGCTCTGTTAGTAATAGTGAAGGAGCTGCCTCCTATGACGCCTCTAAGCACTTAGGGGACGCTGTTACCCCTAGATTTATCTGCTTCTTCTCTATCCTTGTTATTAACCTCTCTATCTTAGTATATAAGCTCTTAATAAGCCTATAACGCAGCTAATTCTTCTATAATTAAATTGCTTCTATAGCACTTAGCTGTAATTAGTTCTAATTGTTAGTTACTGTTGTGCGCGTTAATATCTAAAAAAGTATAATAATTGCGTTGTTGCGTGGTTATAGAGTATGTAATAATACTATAGAGACCTTGCGTTAGGCGTAGTGTTAAGTTTCCGCAATAGTAGCCTGTGCACCTTAGCAAAAAAGAAGCCGCTAGGGGTTAAACTTATAGTAAAAACACTATTATACACGTTATACAACACTTCTAGTAATTAGTAACAATATACACATATAACAAGGTACAAGGCTATTATAACAACTACACTACAAGGTTGTATAACTATAGTAATATAAAATATTAGAGCACTTAATTGTATATATAATAGCAAGAGTGAAAGTATCTATAACACTAAACTTTGCTGTAGTACTGCAGTACTACAGCTTTATATATAGCTATGTCCTGCTACGCTTACAGCAATAGATAATTACCGTTACTTACTATAAGTACGGCCGTATCCTGTAACCGTTCCCTTCCGTAGTACGTCCCGTTGGACACGCTGTTCAACGATTCTACGCAAAATCGTGTAGAAAGTCCAAGACAAGAGTTCATGATATCTTTTCACACCCAGTGTTGGACATGAATCTTCCATACAACTTCCACAATGATAACAGCACCTAGCTCCCTTCTTTCTCCTGCGTAGGAGCTTCGAGCGAGAATATAACCCGATCAGTGGAGGAATCATGGCGGTCTTCAAATCACGCGCAGCGGCTTCGTTTCCTCAGTGGCACGGAATTTCTAGTCCGTTGTGTTTGCCAAGGTGAGATGAGTTGGTGTGTCGTTCAGTCCAATATATATCATACTACTAGTCTCTTCAAGTCGGCGAGTTCGACGTTGAAGTGAAGAAGACTTCAACGCCAAGACCTCTCACGATTTCGATGGTGTAGTCTTGGTTTATTTGTCCAAATGCACAATTGGTTTCCAACGTCAAAGACTCTTTCAACAAGCAGCATTGCCCATCTTGAGCTGAGCAGATGCTGGGCCGATTTCTATTCGAGGCTTACAATGCTCCCTAACATGGGGAAAACGCACAAAACGACCCCAAAAGGTAGTCAATACGTGCGAAGAAGACCACGAGTTACTATCTCGAACCCCCTCTCAATCCTGAAGGTATGGAAAGCGCGATGTCCTAACTCCACGGTCAAAGTAAGAAAACACCCCTACGCATCCTGTTCAGACAGTGGAACCCGCTTGCAAACCGTCCTGCAGACACGCAGAGATGGTGTAATTTACCAATGGCACTATCTCGTGCGGACGTCGAGATAGAAGCGATACAGTGGTCATTGCATTTCACTCCATGGATCGTTTAAAAATCGGCGATAACAGTGTGTTGATGCTGATGTCCAATACTTCAAGCCGCGTGGCTTGTGGAACCTGCCCAGCTTATGTGAACAAGATTGCAAGGGATCGCAGCCCGCTGAATATTCGGCTCTGGCGGCAAGCTATTGACCGTGCGATGGAGACTGCTGTCGGGCGAGACATCTCATTCCACCCACCGGTTACTTACGCGTTAGTGCTCCGAAAGTCCAGCCGAGCGAGTTGAGGTGCAGTGTATCTTGTGCCACTGCTATGTACTTCGCTGGATGGGGATTTCAGATGATTAGTAAGGGGTTTTGGTGCACGGTGGCTTGTACATGCAATGGCATTAGACTGACAAGGACCACCAGTGAGGGAGATGAAGTACAGCCACGAGAGCCTAGGTGAGACAAGGGGAAGCTGGTATTTGGAGTTCGAAGAAGGAGACTTCCAGCCTGGCTTGCCACTGCCTGAGGCGAAAATTGAACCGAGACAGACATGGCGATGGTGGCGGGCAAGAGTCCAGGGAAGAAGAGCTAGGGACTCTGCAGAATTTTGCTTCAGTGTTGAACTCACATGAAGACTTCTGCGGCAGACATACAAGACCCATGGCACATCTACAACATTGGTTGATTCACAGTGTAACATACTCGAGCCAGTGAGCAAGAGAGCGAGGCGCGATGGCGGGAATGTTGTCAAGTGTCAAGGTGGTCAAACGTTAAAAGTTGACTAGAGCCAACAAGGTTTTGTATTGCTAAATAATTCAAGATTTCGATAAATATACAGTACACTACAGCTTTGAACTGAACAGCGTAACAGAAAAATACCCATCGACAAAAAAAGGGGGAAGATTGTCCTCGACGACAAAAAAGGTGAGACCAGATGCTTCGCTGGGCTTGCGCACAACTCCGTGTATCACGCTCACCAATGCCTCACATGCACACCATCTGAACAAACACTACTACCTCAAAAGCCTAGTTGATGCACTGGGAGTACCACTTGTTGACTGCCTTGCAGGTACCCGAGGCACAGCAGCTAGCTCCAGAAAAGCCTTCGCCGCCGCATTGTCCATAGAGGGCCGAGCAGCCAGCCTGAGCAGTGGGCTTAGCAGAAGACGCTGTGGGGACACGAACCGTGGCCAGAGTGGTGGGCTTGGCAACAGGGGCAGTAGAGGCCTGATCCTTGACCGGAGTGGTGGGCTGGAGGCTGCTGTTGCCGCTGGCCCCGCCACTCCAGACGGCTGGTCCTGGGAAGGGGAAGTCCTTGCGCCCGTTGTAGATGCTGAAATTGGCATAGGGATCAGTGGCTTTGTATGCACCCGGGAACTTCACCATGGGGCTAGGAGTGCCACTGCCGCCGCCCTGGACCTTGATCTGCATGCACGAAACGTAATGCTCAGGTTGGTTGACGTGAGAGCGGTGAACACCAATATGCTCAGCTCGCAGCAAGTACTCTCCATTGGGAGTGTTCCTGGGGATCTTTGCAGCAACCCAGTCCCTATCGTAAGTGCACCAGGCAGTTGTGGTGAAGTCGCCGTTGTTGCAACCCCCTCCTGGAAAATCTTGAACCAGTCGCCAGACCCATCATACTCCTCCACACTTCCAGTGGGAGCCTTGGACATGTAGACCAGACTAGGACCGGGGTGCTGGAACTTTGCGCCAACAGCCAGCTTGAGGCGGATCTCCTCGCCCGCATTCACTGTCAAGACCTCGGTGCGGCCAGCCGAGGCAAAAGCACCTTGGTTACAAACAATGTCAGGCCCATCTGCCGTAGACCCGTCACGAATGTCCGCCGCTGGATTGGACGAGAACTTGATTGGGTTGTACTTGACAGTGCGGGTTGACTGGCGGACATATTTGAAAGCCGGCTGTGTAACCCCGCCGACAATGTTGGTGTCGAAGAAGTAATGGGCGGTTGCCACTTGGACAACCGCGCTGAGGACGAGAGCAGAAATCTTCATTTTGACCGGGCAGAAATGAAGTCCTTGTAGAAGCGAACAAAGAGCGAATGAACGAATGTATAGAGCGATTGAAACGAATGTACTGATTGCTCGTGGAGAATAGGATACTGACTCTCTACGAGATTCCCTTGCATTTTATATCATGTTCCTCAGCCTCTTGTTCATCACTTCCTCCACTGTCAGTGCCAAGATGTGGATATCTTGTTTGGGTAGAACGACTGTGACATCTTCTTGGAGATGAGCAAGGGGACAGCTCCAAGGGTTTAGTGACATATTTCTTCATTTCGGGGACTCTGAAACTCTTCGAGTCTTGCCATACCTAGGTCACTGTCGCTTGTGGCCGTCCCGTTCGAGCCTCAAAGTACCGGAACGCTAGCGAGCCGTTCGTACATTTGACAGGCATAGCGCGAATTTTTTAGAAAGCAATTCGTAAGCACAAGGCTTCCAATTTAATGAGTTGAAGTGATGGATGAGTAAGAGAAATTGATCCATGCGCCTATGACGTGGTGGAAATGCACGCAGCTTCTCTACACCAAGTTCTTAATGACTTTGTGTTGAATGTTCATTATGGCCTTCATCTCAAGTTTGAATAAACCAATAATCTCCTTTCCGTTGTATGAGCTAATCAAACAAGTGTGGCTGATGCTTGAAGTGGCGGCCTGAAAGTCCGGCCTGAGAGTTCCCAGAGGCTAGAAGTAGCGCCCACTTGGAACCATGTCCACTATCCGCTATGACTTCGATCACTGGAACCAGATGACACAAGGATAGAGGCGGGTAGCTTTGCCTAAGCATGCTGGGCTTTGCAGTCTACGCGGAACGTTGCACGAAACTTGTGTGGCCAATATACTGAGACGTCCCACTGGGGCTTATACAGTGCTTCAACGTTGCCGTTTCTACAAGCTGCTTGCTTTCGAGTACATTGACTTGCGTCTTAGCTCTACCGTCTTGTCAGCTCCGTTACGTCACTTCCGCAGCTTTCTTTGTTTAGCATACGAAAACGGTAACAAGCACCACAATTGACCACCGGCTATTTGAAGAAAAACGCACTTTTATCTGAAACATTGGTCATATTTTGCAAGTTTTTGGTGAAAGCTGTGCTAGCATATACCGCGTATCCGCTTGTTGAGTTGAAGCAATGTTCGTCTGGAAGTCTGGTTCCGCAGCTAGTCAGTGGAGCAATGTTAGTCTGGAAGCCTACTCCCGTAGTCATTACAAGCATCATTGTGCTATTCTGGAAGCTTGCTTCCGAAGCCTGTGTCACAAGCGAAAACTCGAAAAGCCGTCAACGAGTAACAAACCGAGGTTGTTTGTGCGTAATGCGTGGAGAGGCATGGAACTGGGGCCGTCAGTTAGAGTGTATCCACAAAAGAGAGTGACATGTCGCCAAACTGAACTTGTTATGCAGGAAAACAATTTTCCACACCTATGCCTTAGCTTTTGTCTTGGCAGTAGGCCCAGTATCGCGTTCAATCGAGGAGTCAGCAACCCGTGTGGGCGGCAATTTGCATCACCTTCTTCCAGGAAGCATACCCTGCGGCCACGAGCTATACGTTCAACAGAAAAAAATTAAGTGGAAAGCTTTGTCGGTTCTAGCAGCCAGTGTACCATGTCGAGAGCACCTCCGGGTCTAGCATGAGCAGGTGAGGAACTTTGTACCCATAGCGCGACATTCCTGCCTGAAGAAACCGATACCTATTCAAGCCATGTTACCCGCCAATACACCCCAGGTCACGAAGTAGAAGACGATAAATATTAGCACAACAAGGGGAGCCATTGGGACGGTTTTCTGCTCCAGTTCAAGCGTCGAGGTATTACCAGGGATCCAGTGAAACATGACAGACATACCCCAAGCCGTTGAAACAAGAATTTTTCGATAGTCCCGGGGATCGGCGAACATGGCATTGATGAGTGTCATGACTAAGTTGATGCCCGCGACGACGAGTCCGACTGCTGTAGGGTTTGAGAAACTGACAAGAGCGAAGAGCATGGAAGAGTAACACATCAAGCTGTTGAAGCCGGGAATCTGCAAAAGGCCATCCACCCGCAGGCAACAACAAGAGCACGGAATTTTTTAGAGTTAGTATGAAGCGCCTTGATGATATGCTAGCGTAAATTGCCCTCAGTAGCGGACTTGGCTTCAGCCATAGACGGATTGATGAGCCTGATCTTGTTCGCAACGTGTTAGAAGGTAGCTTTATGGAAAAGGCGGTGGAATAATGCTAGGGTTTCTCCTTCGCGGCCCTTAACAATGAGTTGACGAGGCGACTCAGGGAAAACGGGAGAAGGCAAGCAAGGACATGACCGAAGCCGACCATGGATTTCCAACCGTGGGGAGCCTATGCAAAAGTATCGTAAAAGAGTAACTGCCCACCAGTAATGCTTATATTGGTGAGACCCTAAATCGATTAGCTTGTACCCACGTGACTACAGCTTCTCATATGTGCTTGTGCAAACTGCTGACGCAGGGATATAATCTTTGTAGCGTGATTTACTATGATAACCAGCATAATTCAGATAAGCAGGTTGCGCATCAGCTAATAAGTAAGCTCTATGTAGTGAGAATTTTACAGTCCTCCACAAGGACGCAGCAGGAATAGCTGGTGGCTAAGTTAGCTAGTTCTTGCTGGTTTAAATCGATACTAGGGGTTTTTAGATCTTGAATCCATGTCCTAAACACCGTTATTCACCCACAAGACCTATGCTACTACCATAGTAGCGTATTGTGGCTTGTCGCGATGCGGGCAATCTAGCCCGCAATTCGTGAGAACCTGGATCTGAGGCAAGCCAAACGGGAAATTGCGCCTGATTCCAACGCCCCAAACCAGCAACATATGTAAACAACATCTGTACACAACATCTGTAAGCGATATTTATAAACGATATCAGTAAACAGTAGCAGACTATTGCAGAAAGGTTAAGTTGTTGATATGTACATACTTGCTGTGCATGCGATTTGCATCTCAAATTATTGTCTCGATGATGACCCGAACTGCTTTACATGTTGTTGCCACACTTGAACGAAATCTTTCCTATCTGACTTAGACCGAAATATGATCTCCAGTTCACTATATCCATAACGGTTAAGGTTGCCGAGTCGCCCTTTGCCCGCAGAGGAAAACACCGAACGTGACGAGTCGATTGAAGTCGCCGTTACGACAGAACCATGAGTGCTCATTTGTGCCAGGCTAGGTATTCTTGGTGATGATGGAAAACTTTGTATCGACTGCCCTGAGTCCCTTCGCGGTATGGTGGTCATGGTTGCAGTCGTGACGGTCGATGCTGAGGAAGACTTGCGACGTTGAAACAGCTTGTCTTTTCTCCATTTCCCGGGCTCTTTGGAAAAAATCAACGAGAGCCTTTCGCTGCTCTTCTTGCAGACATCTTCAGCGAGCCATTGGAAAGCGTAATGGGGCTCTTCTACCCAATGAGATTGATCTTCAGAAAGAGCACTTGTATAGAAGAGCAATACGAGCACGTCGACCATCTCACCATCATACATTTCTGACTTTCCCCAGAGCCGGACATTTTTTCCACGACACTCTGGCTTGTTTAAATTCGAAGACACCGTCAAGACACATCGATCGAAAAGCAGTTTAGCTGCGTCTCTGCCATTGTTGGTATACAAGAGAGTCTGCATTTTGTTGGCAGACTCCTGCCTAGCGAACGTATACTTGATGTCGGTATGCGGCTTGTCGTGCCGGCTAAACGGAGATAGTGGGAAGTCAATAGAAACATCACCATCGGGGTAAGAGGTTGTGAGTGGTATGCTTGGACCTGTTGCAGGAAAAACCTGCGTTGTCCAAACCTTGACCGTACTCCCCGAGCGGTAGACAGAACGTATTGCCAGTCCTGCATCTTCATTATACCTCCAATGGATATCGCACTCTCGCGACTGCGGGGCGCAGAAGACCTTGTGCGCTCAACTTGGACTTTGCGACAGAGATGCTTCCAGTCAAGTGCGCCTTCGCCAAGGTAGATTGTAATGAGTGACGTAGCGGAGGAGCTGGCACGTAAATTTCGCGGAAGCATGAGCTCAGGTGTAGTTTCTAGCGTTTCGAGATCAGGGCTAAGAGAAAGTCGGATGTCAGGTGAAGTGCTGAGACTCGAACGCTTAGAAGAGGCAGAAGACTGTTGACCGAGATCGATTGAGGGCGATGTAGCTGGTGACAAACGAGTTCTTCGTCTTCCATCAAAGTAAGACGGTTGAGTGGGCGATGCCATCGGCGATTGAGTAGTCTCGCCTTGTCGGATCGTGGTTATAGAACCACTCACGTTCTGATGTAGATCAAACTGCGAAAAGTCCCCTGAGAAGTCGCTGTCAAGAGTAAATGTTCGCTGCGGTACTGGTGGTATGTTTCGTAGCTCCCGCCGAACAGCGTCGCTAGGGCCAAGGTGAGTGCGTCCCCCGACTGCTGTTCGCTTTGCTCGGTTCTCTTCAATAATGACGGCGTCTTCTATTTCCCGATGCAAATGATGTAAGAAAGCAGCTGTCTGCGGATCCCGTCTGGACGTTGGTGAATATACGCTATCCGCAGTCACACCTAGCGAAAGACCAGCTTCTCTGGCAATCCGGTCTTCCTCGCTTCTGAAATGGCGACTGAACAGTTGCCAGTCTTTTAGAAGTTCGTTTGCCTCATCTGGTGCTGGAAGGGCAAGGGGCGTGGCACCCGATGAGCTCACATATGAACCGATTGTGTACCTCGGCTCAGCTAGGCTCCTGGATCGAATTGATCGTCCTTGTGTTGGGATGTGGAGACGTTGAGTTTGCTTTATTGCCTCGAGTTGCAGTCGTCTGTCGTGCATCAGTCTCAGTCGACACAAGGATGAGTCATGCGCACATACAGCTGCAAAGATGATATGCACAGCTGCAAAGACTGGCAATGTACCGAGATCTGCTTTCTGAGGCCATCAATCTCCTTTTCTTTCCCCATATACTTGAAGGTGTACACTATTTTTGTAAATCCCATCTTCTTGTCGATGAGATTGTCAGCATATGCCTTAATGCATGTGTCGCATTTCTGCACAGTCTCCCTAAAATCTTGGTACGGAAAAGGGAGCGGTCGCCCATACTCAATCATGAGTTCCTTCAAGTCGTTCAGACTGCGGTTGAAGGTTTCCAACTCACGCACGAGGCCCTCCACCTGCGCTTCCGAGTTCTCATTTGCATCTACAGAACAATCAGCGTATGGCGGTATATGGTAGTATGGCTCTGGAGCCGCCTACATACTCTTGAAAGCGAAGTAGACTTTTGTTGACAATTCGAGTAGTTTGAGAATATCTGACGGGCTGACACCAAAAGACATGACCGCTTTCCGGCACTGCGCTAAAGCGCAGCTCCAATGACGAAATGGTCGCTCATGCAGGGATGATGTCTTTCACAAACCTGGGGCCGTTGTCGCATAGAGACCCGGCTACCTTGACGAAGAGATAATGAAAAACAAAGCATCTAAGTAGGCACAGCTGGCAGGGGAATCCCAAGAGCAGACCGCAGTCGTGTGTGGGGGCTCGGTAGCTCCTCTGACGCCCTGTGACGGGCCAGGCACACGTCTGCAACCATGCTGATCAATATCGGCGTGGAGGCTCAGCAGGAAGTGGTGTGAAATTCGTGTTGTCATTTGGAGGCGCAGTGCGCATGTTCAAGTGCTCGGGTACGGCCGCGCAATGAGATGTCGACCGACCACCACGTGGGGCAATGAACGGTAACCCGCAACGCTTGAAGGTAACCACCACAAGCAACGAAGCCACCACAGCTTGCTGCCTGAATCCTCTCCCACAGGGCGAAGTATTTTCCTGAGAACATTCTCAAGCGCGTGACTGTAAGAATTGACCGTGTTCGACGACCGTGTGCGGCTTTGTCGCAAAAGTCAAGGCCATTGCTCGAAAGAGCCACCGCAAATCGCAGATGCAAATAATTGAGGGCCATGATGCTTTCTCGTGTGGAAATTGGCGCCACTTACAGCCTTTAGCGATGTTTAACCAAAAAGGAAGTAAGTAGAGCAAACCGGAAGCGTTCACGAGGTCGAATGTACGGACTGGCTCACCGGTGAGCGTCCTTCTTGTTCGGGGCGATGCATGATCTCCTGGGTATGCCTTATTCAATACTCGGCGATGAGCCTGAAGGTATCTGTAGCCCTGCATTTGCATGATATGAGGAACACTGTCCCAGGCCAAGAACGCCCTCTAGAAACGCACACCATTGACACTGGACTTGACAGATACAATGCGCTTTAGCCGTTGACGTGGAAATAATTCACGATTTTTTTTTTTGGAAAGACTCATCGAAATATTCATAATGGGCGTTCGCAAGTGGATGAACCGACCAACAATCCGTGGCCGTATCCTGGGAATCGAAGACTTGACGAAAGGCCAACATGGAGTACCGGTACGATAGTGCTTTGTAGCTTGGTTGAAAGCATGTTCCGGTTTTGCTAACAAGATAAGGAATCCAAACGTCGCAAGTGGGTTCTCCAGACCATCGATGCCTCGCCGTTCCAGGTCTGGGTAACTATAGTCGCAGGCGTAGGATTTTTGACCGACTCTTTTGGGCTGTTTGCGCTAAATGTTGTTACGCCCATGATTGGGTATGTCTACTGGCCAGAAAATCGAGATGATAAGGGTGTACCTCAAGTCCCAGCCTCCATCAAGACAGCGATGATGTGCTCGACTCTTGCCGGAACTATGCTTGGACAGATAGCCTTCGGTTATGCAGCTGACGTCCTGGGAAGACGCAAGATGTACGGTATGGAGCTGGTCGTCATCATTGTCGGTACCATGCTATTGCTCATGAGCTCTAATGGTGAGAAGAATAGCATGAGTGTCGGAGGTTGGCTCATCGCGTGGCGCGCAGTGATGGGTAAGTGTGTCCACTACATTACTGGCCTAAGCTCTGAATCCTGTCAACCGTCAACATGTCGAACTTACACTGACGGAACAAGGCATTGGAATTGGAGCGGACTATCCACTCAGTGCAGTCATAACAGCGGAATTTTCGCCGCGAAAGTACCGCGCAAGAATGATGAGTTGGGTGTTCTTTGCACAGCCCATGGGTCAGCTGCTCGCCAACGTGCTTTCCCTGGCAGCTGTCGAGAGCTACAAGCCGTATATAACAAACACAGAAAAGTCATGCTCAGATGAGGACCTGGAGTGCTTTCGTGCGATTGATCGCCTTTGGCGATTGGTCATCGGTATCGGTATCATTCCTGCAATTTTGGCATTGGGGTTTCGGTTCACCATACCAGAGAGCCCTCGTTATAAGCTTGATATTCTCCAGAATACTTCAAAAGTTTTTGAAGATACACAGAATTTCTATGGAACTCCGGAATTGGATGCCGAGCATGGCGAGCTGGAAAGCTTGCCCGCCGCTACAGAGGGTCAGCCGAGGCCATCTACCAGTTTCAGCGAGATAGCGCCTGAAGAAGTTGTTGACGGCGATAGTGACGACGAAGAAAGGTCGAGTGCAGCCTTCACTCGCCCCGTCGTCGCTTCAAACAGCGAGCTTGCGTCGGGCGACCCGAATTACATCCCACCACTCGCTTCTTGGGTCGATGCCAAGAAGTTTTTCATCACAGAAGGCAACTGGCAGTATCTGCTCGGGACGTCGCTTGCATGGCTATTCTTGGACTTTGCATTCTACGGCCTTGGTCTATCATCGCCACAAATTGTCAGTCATATCTGGCAAGATCCTAAGGAAGGGCGACCCAATGTCTTCGCGTCGTTGCGCGACAACAGTCTCCATACTCTGGTTATGGTTTCCATTGGAACTGTAATTGGAGGGCTGCTGATGATCAAAGTCATCAAATACGTATCGCCAAAGGTCATTCAACTCTGGGGATTTTTGGTACTATTTGTGTTGTTCATCGTTACAGGCAGCGCATGGACAAAGTTGCTGGACACTAGTCGATCCGGATTGATAGTGCTGTATGTGTTGAGCCACATTGCTTTTAACCTGGGACCTAACGTCACTACATTCATTGTAGGTATTTTCGAAGAAGTGGCAGAGATAACACTAACGCTGTATAGATTCCAAGTGAGATATTTCCCACACGTTATCGGTGTACTTGCCATGGGATCGCTGCTGCATCCGGTAAACTTGGCTCATGGCTTGTTCAGATCTTCCTTGCGTATGCATTCCAGGCCAAAAATCAGGGTCAGCAGTATGAGTGGGAACGCAAGAACTTTGGGCATGTGTTGCAGGTGATGAGCGCCTTCATGGTGGCCGGAGCGGTGGTAACATACTTCCTCGTTCCAGAGACTCGAGATCATGACAATAAGAGCCGTACGTTGGAGGTGCTCGCCTGTGGAAAAAGGTTATTGATGAGCTAAATCGGCAACGACAAAGAGAGGCAGAATAGGATTGAGCTGGTACAAGGTGTAGTAGTGTTTGGTAAGGTCGAACATTTTGAATTTTCGCTTTTGCGTCTTTATTTCACAATGTAGATTTGCTCGGCATTTGTAGTCAACGCGCGCCAGTGAAATATGAGTGGTGGCGCATTCTTAGATAGCGCAGAATGTTACAAACGCGCTCCTGATTAAGTCTGGTCTGGATCTGCATGTCCTAGATTGTCTGGCGACGGCATAAAGAATGATTTGTTATTGGCGGGTGTTGGTGATGTTGCCCCACTCGTTATTCGATGCCGTGCACGGTCTCGTGATGCCCATGTTCTCGTGACGCCCACCCCACCACAAATCGTCCCATCTTTCAACCCCCTATAACTCAACGCCACGATTCCTTTGAAGGAAGCTCCTGCACAGATAGATAGTTTAAGACCTAGAGAACAGTTTATGTACTCTGCTCTTGCCAAAAAACATGGTTGTTTCCGGTCAACGCTGAGCCGATAGCACTAAGGTATACAAACCCCGCATAAGACCAAGGTTGATTCCTAATGACTGTTGCACCCACGCGATGAGGCAGAGGCTTTACAGTACATCAGAGGACTTATAAAGAGACACTTGATGCCTACAAGGCAGATAGTAGTCAATTTGGTGACTCCCCTGTGTGCGTGGCTGCCCTCAGATAGCTAGGTTACTCGGTTCCTCCACTGTCACCACGACACTCTCCACATGGCCTGAACTACCCCTATAGAAACTAGTAGACACAGAGCTAATTCTATAGAAATATATGGCTCATATTTCAAGCTTCTGCACGATAAAATAGCAGAGTATAACATACTACCTAAAGACACGTACAATGTGGATGAGAAGGGCTTTATAATAGGGGTAACAGGAAGGAGCAAGAGAGTAGTAAAGCAGAGGAAGAAGGACAAGAATGAAGTACTACCTTTGTACGCTTACGACGCTGAGTGGCATAGGGGAGCGAAATGGGGGAGTCCTTCATTAAAGAGAGAGGCAGACGCACGTGACGCTGCATTTGAGGCCTACTAACAAATAGCAGCTGAAAAGGCTACTAGACGTGAGCTACAACAGACTCAAAAGCTACTTAAAGAGAAACAGCAGCAACAGAAGCGTGAGTTAACTCAGAGAGAGAGGGAAGAGAAGGAGAGGCAACGTGCTAAGGGGCGTACTCAAATCAACGCTCAGAAAGTTGAGAGAGAGAGAGAGCGTTAAGAATTGGAGCACAACACTGCAAAAATTCTACAATTGTCCTAAAGAGGTAAGAGAAGAGCTATACTAACTCCTTTGTCAAAAAAAAAAAAGCCTTAAAAACATGTCTATATAGGTGAGGTGGGTGGTGGTGGTCCTCAGTCGGCACCTCCGGCCACCCCACCTATCACCACTCGTCGTGGCCGCAACGTCACCCTCCCAAGTAAATACAAGTGAGATGGTCTAATTTACAAGATCTCACTGATTAACTTTATAGTGGAGCAAAATTACGAACTATTCGCTAGTGCATAATCTTTAGTGCGCCAGATGTATTCAATCAGTCGGAGATTGGCGTTTGTAAATCACATTTTTGAGCCGATTTGCGCATTTAAAACACTATAGGACAGTTTTTGCCCAACGTAAAGGCGCTGGTGCATGTATTCTAATTGCACATTCCTAGCTCTCATGACTACAACTTTCTGAGCTTGTCGCAAAAGCTTTCGTCTGTACTAGCTGGTGCCGCTTAGCTGCTCTTATGCGAACAGCTGTAGACCCTCATCAACTAACAGGCTTCATAACGTTCAGCAAAATCCATTTCCACTGCATTCCCCGTTGCAGCTGCAGTGAAGGGATCAAATATTGTCACATCAACCATGGTATTCACTGATAACTGATGATATCTGTCGGACCCAGTCATCAGTTGTTGGCGATGTCGATTTGCCTTTCATATCAAACCTAACAAGTTACTGCTTGAAGCACGCTACTGATTACCGCCATCTCCTTCCATCTTTGGACGCAGGATTATTATTCAAAGATAACCATAATTTTCGAAAAGCGCCAGAACACTCTCTTTATATACGCTGCGGCCACGTCCAACGGCGTCCGCTTCTGCACATTCTCCACCTTCCCCCTCGCTTAGCCTACCCTCCCTTAGGCAGAGGAACCTCCACACCTTTGATGAAAACCAGAGAACATAACCTGACCCCGAATAATCCCCCAATCAATGCCGATAAACACCTCATTTTTGCTTTCTCGCGCCTACCGTCGCTTACCCAACCAAACAACAATCTCCGCCACGAGCTCCCTCTTGCACTCCAGAATAAGAGAAACGGCATCAACCGAATTAAACAATATATGTTGTAGATACTGACGAAGATTAGAAGATACGGGCAACGAAGTGCAACTAATTGATCGCCATATCGACTTTCTATTCTGTCTCGGATCACCTTGAATGTGGTACATACAAACTTCTAGCTATGCCAAATTGCTTTTAGACTCTGCTGACTGTCCTTTTACACTCTCACCGAACGTCGCCCCTCCACCGGCTGTTTCCATATACTCGCTACCGATACCTCGCCATCCTACTATCCGACGGTTTGAGCTCGCAGTAGTACACAACTCTACGAAACAATGGGAGATATACAGCACAATGTACCAGTAACGTAATGGTTACACAATGATCTGGACTGGACGTGTGTCGATTTCATTGAGGCAGGGAGATCATTGTCTGAGAGGAGCCACATAGAGCGGAACAGAAAGAGATGACTGCTGATTGCTGGGGAGCTAGTAAGCTTGTTCTCTTCGGTCAAATTGATTTTAATTGCAAGTCTAAGGGGATGAGCAGCCCGCTTCCGGTTATTCCGTACGATCACAACGGCGACGATTGCGATATCAACGGGATTGAAGGACTTGATAATGAGCTATTCCTCAATTTCCTCTTTTGTCACAAAAGACGAAGGGAGCTAGTTGGAATCTTCGTAATAAGGCCTGTCTGATTCAACCGTGGCCTTGGGATGGGAGCGGCTGCAGTCGACGTACTTTCTTGCCTAGGACTGGCGTACTTGACCTCCCACGGTCTTCGAGGTCCCTTCGCGCGCCTCTATTGGTCACTAAACGACAGGATACTAAGCCTTCCCATCGTTTTCTTGTTAGGGAGTGGGAAATCTCGAAATCGATGTTGGTAGCCGGTAGCCCGCCGAGAGCAAGAGCCACATATTGCCTGTGCGCTTCCTGGAAGCGGCCGCTAACGCAGATTTTTATCTAACTTCATATACAGAGTTGTCACACGAACAGTTCCGCGCTATTGTTGGCACAGTGACACCAAAGTTGTGTTGGCCCGTCGCCTCATGAGTCAAGGCTGTAATGTGGTAGGTACAGATCGATGTGATACGTAAGGGATGATCTGATGGGAAAGGGTGTGTAATAGTAAAGAACTACAAGCCAGAAATGGATGATTATGAGTGTGAGCCATGCAATTGCGAATTTCGCCAACATTCTGCCAATTAGCACATGATGCACTCGGCCAACTTCTTCTGCATTAAGTTCGACGCGCTCTCATCTTAGCAGGGGTCCCTTGCGCCTTGATCAAATAAGCTTTCGTGCCGCTTGTTACTGGCTCTGGTAGCCTGCTACTGTATACTGGCATTTGATGTAGGCACGGGTGCATAATGATACAAACCCGCTCTTTCGTGACGGTTCCCTAGCTAAATGATAAGGTGTCAAGATGACCTTTGCAAATAGATTCTAAGAATTGACAAAACTCTACATTACCCCTTACAAGATCGGGGACAATATCAAAGACGTGCTAGACCTATTCTTCTAAATGTAAGTTAATCAACTTTACTCCGCATAACCTACTAAGATAGAGCAAGGTGTACACACACCACTACGATAGTTGTTTATTACGATGAGGAAGGCCGAAGACGAACACGAACAGAGGTGGTCAGACGCGATTGCGGGAGGAGCACTTGCCTAACGTCTGATAGCAACCTAAATTCTAGGACATCACAGACACAAGCTACATATGATGGTTGTGACCGTTTTAAACTGCTCGTCTGAAAAGCAAGGAGGGCACAGAAGTTGTTGGGATTGGTAGTTGACTTGAGCTTGACTATAACACGATATGAGCTTCTCCAAAGTACTACTATGCTCTTTTGTGTTTTTCCTCCATCAGCCACGCTTCTATTTTGTCCATTACAGTTTCGTCATGACGTTAGGAAGGTTTGGAGTAATCCACGTCTATCCAGCCATACGTGCCTCCTGAAAGAATTTTCTCGCCGAACTTTTTACAAGACCCAAAGTCAATTAGAATCGGATTGAAGTTACTATTAAGCGCGATATTCGTGGGATTGAGGTCAGTATGTGCGAGTCCAAGGGAATGTAGGTGCCTTACAGTAGCGCGCATGCCGTTCAAGCAGGGTACAATATTAAAACCATGTGGAACATGCTCGTGACGATATTTCAAAATAACTACATTCCTTTCAAGGGCGAGCCCGCTAATATGACCGCGGTTGACGTACCCGTGATACTTGATGATATTTAGGTGGTGATATCGTTTGAGGAACTCCCAGGTCTCGGCTTCTTTCAAAAAAACCTGAGGTACGAGCTTGAGCTCGTATTCGTTGTCAGTGCATCATACCTTGGGACCTTTGATAAAGAGGTTCTTTCGATCAACTTCTGAAACATCAGACATCCACGTGTCTAGCGGGTAGATCTTCTCAACAAGTGTTTTTCGCTGCTCTCGTGTGAGATTCTCCACTGTGAAGTCGTTCTTTCGTATTACAGGCGCCCGATGGGACCATGTAATGTCCTCCTTATAGAATTAGGTTAAGATCCAGCGAATAAACTTGCCTGTCTCACAGTTCTCGGTTTCGCTAAGAGTTGTTAAATCCCTCTTGGAACAAATATCATGACACATGACATAGTCCACTGTTTCCTGCTCAAAATGCTTGTTTCTATCTACGAGTCATGTCTAGTGCTTTTTTGTTGTAGAAGGTCGAGATGAAGGGAGATTTGCGGCAGCTATGACAAAGGGGCATTCTTTAAGGAGTTAGAGAGACTTTTGCTTCTAGTTGCGTTATTAACAAAGCCAGAAATCTTAGTAGCAAGAGAAGAAAGGATACATTGGGTATTCCGGAGGTTCTCCTTTTGGAGTTCATGATCAGTATTCGTCTGAAGCTGAGACTGAATTCGTGAGCCGCACCTGTCAGTTCGGTATTATATCTTATTCTGTGACGCAAGTAGTTAATAGCCCCTGAAAGACCTGAAAGGTTGATTTAACTGCCCGTCGTCGCGTTCCTTCACCTAGGAGAATGCGTCGTGTAGGGTCGAGTACGCACCTACCACCTATCAGTACGAAGGAGTTAATATTTAGTCTTCCACCGAATAATCCCAGTTTAGTATGGTGTGCGGTTCAACAACAAATACTAGCTCCTTCGCAATGTCCCCTGTACGCACGTCCCTCGGTCTGGCATCGCTCATCATGCAAAGTGCGTTGCAGCCCTTGCAGAGCTTTGTTGTTTGCACATGCCACTTTTCCTTTTCCGTCTTTCTCTATCTTCCTTTCATTTTTGTCAAGCTGCCGATGCATGACACTGCATGTGTGCATAGTTGAATTGAACGATCAGCGAACGCTATCAAGCTTATGTATGGGCGATTGATACAATCATTGTGATAACCTTCACGACGAAAAAATCCCTTCACTAGCACAATAAGGCCTCAATAGTGAAGGAAGCACAGGCTTCATTGGGTATTGGGCAATCGAACAAACACCCATGCTTTCAAAAGGCCGCCCGCCCCCGCATGTTCTGTTAACACTAGGTATGACTACAAATTAAATGGCTATACTGATGCGCCATACGGCGAGCCTCGGAACTATGTCCGACATAGGAACATCTACGCTTTTGTTCTGGCGACCCGCACCTGCAAGATTTTTACATACGGATCTGCAGATTGACATAGCGAACCGTGTCCAAATAGCCCCGGCGGCATATTACGGAAGTTTAGTGCTCACCCTGATGAGTAGCCTCGACCATGTCTTGGCTGGTAGAAAAATCATAGTAACACTGAATGGTTTTGTTTTCCATACTCAGAGGAATGGTTCTAAGATTCTGTTATTCCTGGAATGTTTGATTTATCAACATCATGCTGTCTGACCTCGATCACAACCCTCGAGGGCGACAAGCTGCTGTGGTCTCAACCGTCTTTACTGTGCTTGCTTTCTTTTTTGTCCTAAGTCGTTTGTACACTCGTTTTTTCTTAGTCCGGAGCCCTGGTTTCGAAGACTATAGCGTCTGCTTTGCTATGGTAGAGACGCATCCCTCCACCAGACTTGTATTTTGCTCACCACTGAAGGTATGCTCGATCGGGCTGACCATATGCATTGGTTTTCGTGAGTATACTCGCAGTTATGATCTTACAAGGTGATCCTGATGCTATTGTAGAAGCACAGTGGGGCATGGGTCAGCACATCAATGACCTCCAGGCAGACACAGTACGGAAGTCGCTCAAAGTACATCAACCTTGACCTCTGGAGGCTGCACGTTCACTGACTGTTAATAGGCATTTTGGGTGTCTCTCACGATGTATTATCTCTCTCTAGGAATCACCAAGGGCTCCATGCTCTTGCAATACCACCGCGTATTTACTACGAAGAAGTTTCGAATCAGCAACTACGCCGTGATGGCTGTTGTTGTGAGCTACACTTTCTGGACCATCTTTAGCAGCATCTTCGCTTGTGTTCCAGTAAGAGCATTCTGGGATCGGGAGCCTGCTCGGTGTTTCAATCAATATGCTATGTGGTTGTAAGTTTATAGTGTCGAGGAGCGTAGACTCAGACTAACCACTTGTCAGCACTAACGCAGGTATAAACATCCTGACCGACTTTGTTATTATAATTCTGCCCATGCCAGTTATTCGAAGTCTCAATCTCAGCCAACGTCAAAAGACAGCATTAATTGCGATCTTTGCTGTCGGTGCCTTGTACGTAATGCTTTTCTCTTTGTCCGACCCCCTGCATATAGAGAACCACCCAAGGATCTCTAAAGCCTGTCAGGCTGCGCGTTACCCAGAATGGCGTGGAGGATCACAGTCTGAGAAGTTGATATGTAGGCTTTGGCAAAACATATCATACAGCACGATAACGTAGACTTTTACCCCATTGCTAACAGACTGCAGTGTCTGCCTCGTATCCATTCTCCGCCTCAAGTCGCTAGTTGCCATCTCCAACTCATCGGATCCTACATATGATAACCCCCTGCTGCGACTTGGAGCTCTGTGGAGATCAATGTGGGCATTATCTGCTCTTGTTTACCTCTCCTCCGTCCTCTGGTAACCCGCTGGTTACCCGATGCTTTATCCTCTTACGAGCGAAGCATCAAATCGAAAAATAGGCTCTATGCAATCATGAGCAGCAAGAATGGTCGCAAAAACGCGAAGTACCAAAGAGAATACAATCTTGATTTGCTGTCAACCAAGAAAAGCTCGTCTGGGCCAGGCAAAGACCCTGATTACGACATACAAGTTCTCACTGAAATTCAAGTAGAAGTTGAAGGTGGAAGTAGTAGGCTTAGTGGTTGGCTGTCGCCGACCACGAACATCTTGAATGTGGATGTACTAGAACAACGAGGGCAGCAAGATGTCTGACTTCACAACGCCGGCGGTACTCAAGAGATGCATAAGCAAAATAAGACAGTGCACATGGCTTGAGAGGGCTCAAGTATAGTTACCTTTAAACAAGACAGCCCTGGAGTAGCCGGACCTACTCGCTTTGCAGTGCAACGCCGTTCTGGCCTACAAAGACACACTATGCATCCTCCAAAAAAAGCTTTTGATCTTCAAATTTTAGCTCTGATCTGTTTCCGTCACGTTCCTGATAATTGTCTTTGTGATGTCATCACAGTCCATCTGCTCAGTCTTGATGTGACGCTTTGCTCCGTTTGGAATAATCACTAGGCCACTTGGCTGTCTCAGCGCGAACAGTTCAGACTCAGTTCGCATGCATGTCCAGTTTTGAAAGGCTGCAGCAAGGCTATTTACCACTCTACTATGTCATATCCAACAGAGGTCCACGTTGAATTTTTACTGTATATCAAGGTAGCTTTCACCTTTACCACGTAGAGAGGCATAATTTGCCATAAAGACCGCATTCGAACTCCTTCCGTGAAACTCGGAGCTACCGCTGCCGTCCCGGCTGGATCCGCCACTACGTCTAGCAACCAATCTACTCTCGGTTACAAGGAGTTCCACTTCGCTGGCTCAACGGCTTACTCTTTCTCTTCAAGCGGAGTATGCTCCAGTCCTTTGAAGGGCCGGTCATTCACATGCTTGCAATGCTGGTGCAAGCCGACGTCAATAAAGGCCTTGATACAGCAAAGAAAGTCGGTCCGAACGTTTCCCGCACCTGAGGCTTCGTTGATAAGAATGCTACGACCATTTCTAGAAGGCATGCGCAGTAGAGCGACAGGGGAACCAATACAGTGGTCTTCCAGAAGTCCTTCAACGGCAAGGCTATACTCAATGTGTTTTACTTTGACAACGCTGTCAATGTCACGACCGAGGACAGCATCGAACTGATTGTTGCACCAAAACCCAACTAGCTCATTACGGAGGTATGACGTCTATGCTATCAACTTAGGTAGCCAATATCATGATAGGTTCTACTGATTGCCCGGCGTCACACAGGCGTACAAAGTCTATGTATGTCAAAGGGATACAATGATATGTACTTCACTTAGGAACTTGCCAACGAGCCTCACTGGGCGCCAATAGGACTCGTAACCTACCGCGCAGCGACAACTGTACACCTGCTCTGCTTTCCGCATGGGAAAATGCTGCAATGTCAGAAAGGCGCACCCCTAGCTTGATTGTGTAGTGGCACCGATGTACGATCTCACTGTTGAAGCATGCAGAACGCACACGCGAGCTGATGCGTGGCTCGGCTCGATCAACACCAAAAATGTAGATAATCATCATCGCTGTTTCAGGATAGTGTACTTTAGGTTTGCTGAAGTACGGAGATGACGCGCTCGCAGGTAGCTGGTGTGGTGCTAATTGCGGGGAAAAGCTCATGAGACTGGGGCCTCCTGGCCAGCCTGGGTATGGCCATGGTAGGGCGTACTGCACCTAAGAACGGCCGATGACCACAGTACCCAGTTTTGAAGCGAAGTCCTTCAGCAGCAAAAACAAAACAACAGTTTAACAAAGTCTTATTAACAAGAGTATCTATATATGCGTCCTTATCGGCCCTAGTAAGTAGAAAGGAAACAGCTGCTTGCAGTATTCTTCAAACAAGGAGGGTGGGTGGAAGCGCAAGCATTCAAAACCCGGCTCTATTGTCGGCCACTCTCAAGTACAGTGGCTCCATATAATATTACGCCGATGCGCCCACCCTCCTGGCGAGATTCTGCTCCTCTCGTCCTTCTTTTCTGTCTGACAGACAGTGGCGCTCGATATGTCAGAAGCACAGGGCGAGTCATTGTCTACTATATCAAACATCAGTGGTGCGATACTGATGTATTGGATCATGGCGACGATCTACAACTTCGTATGCGCACCAAAACCCCGGTGTCGATAGCGTGGGTTGGATACGGCAAAGGATGGATTGCAGGGTTCCGCAACTTCACATCTTTAACGCAGGCTAAAAAGTGGCTTTTGGACGGTTACGAAAAATACAGCAAGCAAGGCAAGATGTTTGTATTGCCCGCCACGCTAGGGATGCAAGCTGAGGTTGTTATGCCTCAATCGCAGATGAGGTGGATGTTCGACCAGCCTGACAACGTTTTGAGCACATCTGAGGCCCACTACGACTTGCTCATGGGAGACTACTCGTTCGTCAGCTCAGTAATACTAAAAGATCCGTATCACGAACACGTGATCCACAAAAACCTGGTGCGCAATCTCAATGCGATTATACCGGAGATCGAGGATGAGGTGCCTTTTGCAGTCTCCGAGGTTTATGGAACAGACACTGAGAACTGGAAGAAGCTGGAAAGTCTACAGTCGTTTATGAAGATGATCCCCGTGCTCACCAATCGCATGCTGGTGGGCAAGTCGCTGTGTCGCGAACGCAAGTTCCTCGACGCAGTGTTGAGCTTTACAACCGACGTCATTCGTACACAGTCTTTGTTGCATCTAATTCCATCGGCGTTTCATCGCGTTATCGGCTCACTGCTTGGTCTCTCAAGCACGTACCATTACTGGATATCCGCCAAGTACACCTTGCCCTTGATTGAACAGCGCATTTTGGACATTACGAAGAAAGACTCTAACAATCCGGATCTAAAAGATTGGGAAGCACCAAGCGACTTCATCACTTGGAGTTACCGCACAGCGCAGGCTGAAGGCCGATATGATGAAGCAAGGCCAGTCCGCATCGCGCAGCGTATCCTGCCTCTCAACTTCGCCAGCATCCATACCACATCTCTCACGGCATATGAGACTATCAACAATATACTCAGCGCAGATCCAAACGTGGTCCAAGGTCTTCGTGAAGAGGCACATCGTGTTCTGCAGGAAGATGGCAGATGGACCAAGCAAAGTCTGGCCAAGATGCATCGAATGGACTCTGCCATTCGAGAATCGCAGCGTGTCTCGCCGATTTCACTCACCTTTTCGCATCGGAAGGTCGTTGCCAAGGAGGGTATCGTAACGCCTGAAGGGGTTCATGTTGAGTATGGATCTATCATCTCGTGTCCATGGACAGCATTAGCTTTGGACCATGAAATCATCGATCGACCAAATGAGTTTGATGCATTCCGCTACTCTCGGCCGCGAGAAGCATACGAGGCTATGAGTGCTGATGAGAAGGCGACAATCGATGCACTGGAGCTCAAGCAGACTGGACTTGTCACGACTGGTCTACACCACCTCCCATTCGGCCATGGGAGACATGCATGGTTAGTAGGCTCCCTTAGCGTCCTTTGAGCGTCACTGATCCGACACAGCCCTGGTCGCTTCTTTGTGTCACATGAACTCAAGATGATCTTTGCCTATCTTCTACTCAATTATGATTTCAAGCCGTTGGCAGAGAAGGCGAAAAAGCTTTGGATAGCAAGGTACCAAGTCCCACTGCCAGCTCCGATCGAGGTAAGGCGGCGAGTGAATGTTTGGACTCCAGAGCCCCAGAGGTTGTGATGTAAGATACTGGAGCATGTCAATAACCTTGTGGTGAACGGCGTCAATCTATTCCTCTCCCACTCTAGCTTATCAGGTTAACATGTTGGATTGTACGAGAGGGTTCATTTAATCCTGATCAGGCAAAACATGTCGAGCAGACCGTATCTCCTCCCTTCTGCTTATCATGCTGCCAAAGGAGGTTCCAAACAGTCTGTTGTGTAAGAAACTGCTACTTCTTTATTCTCACAAGCATATGCTTACTGATATCGATGGATTGGGACTCAAGTGCAAAGAGAAAAACTGAGACCTAGTACGCCAATGCGTCTTAGTCCCGGAAAGGGTTTTTAGTTAATGTATTAACTATTGTAAACGACGATTTGGTGGCTAGAATTAGAGCGCGGTCACTACAGAACAGTTAGCCCCGCGTTCATAACACATGTACCCTAGCTCCGTATCGCATTGTTACTATAGAAGACAGGAAAGAAAAGAGTTAATATAACTTATCAAGCAAAATATGGCGGGGTAATTCCAGTGCGTTCCGCAGTGTAAGAAACATCGAAGTCATCTTCATGTAGGCACCTTCAGTGCGAAATCGTAAGTTGGACCCCTCCCTTCAGATTTACCTGGTTGCGAGAGTTGAGTTCAATTGGCTGTGTATCTCCTTTCTTAGGACAGAGACGGCTTGATAATGATATAAGCTATACTACTACGAGGCACCTCTTGCCCTTTGGAGAGATCAAGGGATAGTTCTCCAGGCCCATGTCGTCAACGGTCATTGAAGAATGCAGTGCAGCGCCCTTGAAGCTCTTGAAGAAAGCGACGGTAGTGAGCCGCAATTCCATGTAAGCAAGATGTACGCCAAGGCAGACTGGTACTTGAGTTGGCGAAACGTCCCCGCAAGAAGCCAAAGGCAGAGCGATGATAGCATACTTCTCGGACCTCCTCCGAAAGGGATATAGGATAACTCCATATATGCTGTAGGCTGAAGCCATCTTTCTGGTTTGAAACTATTTACGCCACGTCAGCATCTTCAACATTCATTGACCCAAAGCGGCCGGAGGACATGCCTGAGCGGATCATCAAACGTCTCGAGCCTTCGGTGGAGTAAGTATGCTTGTGTGGTGACGACTATAGAGGGTGGTAAGAAGTAGCCTCCGACTTCCCATCCCTGCACTGGCGGTACACGTGGTTGGGATCCCGATGCGGCACCATAGAGTCGCAGAGCCTCTTTTATGACGCAAGATAGGTACTCCAATCTTGAAAGATCTGCATCTTTGTAGCCTTTTTGAATTTGCGCGAGTTCTTCTTCGAGTTTCTTTTTTACATCGGGATGGTTTAGCACCGCCCAGATAAGATAGGTCTGACTGTTTAAAGTGGTGTCAGTACCAGTGATCATAAATTCTGAGGATTTTTCTTCCAACTCCTGATCTGTCATGCCATTTAGACTTCTGAATTGTCTTGACGGCTTCTGGCGTGTTGACAGCCACTTCCCGAGGTCCAACACAGATAACAGAGCCTTTTGCCACATCAACTTGCATGTATGTGTGACATTCACTATTTTCATTGCTTACCGTAAGCCTGATGCAAACACTCAATGAACTGCATCCTGTCTCCACGCAGGGCATGATAACTCAGGTGGAGATCGGTCCATTTCCCAACTGGAGGACCAGGTACTTCAGAAAGTGGGCCAACAAACGCCTCCCAGGATTTGAACGCAATCTAAGAGAGTAGTTAGCGAGGATTGAATGTAGCTAGGACATGGAAGCAAACAAGGCGGTGCTTTACAAATGCTAGAATACCGAAGGAAAGCACCCCTACGGCTGCCCAAGTGGAGTGGAATGAATAACCCTCCATCTCTATGGTGGCCAAGCAATAGGTTCAGGACTTTTCACGTTATGCCTCAAATATTGTTGCGCAGCTTGGAAAAGTCAGCAAGAACACTTTCGCACGATACGATGAAGGCAAAACTTTCGCTCTTAAGCTGACGGCCCGGGTCATCACTCCACTGTGCCCGCTCGGAAGGACAGACTCCCATGGTCGGCTCCACAGATCGGATCCGCAAGACAGGAAGGCGGAGTCGTCATCTTAGCGTTACTGAAGGATGTCTTTGCAGCTACCGTGGGAAAAGTAAGCGGGGACGAGATATTGCCAAAGGGATTCTGCTGTGATCTTGTAGAAAACCGTCTCGGGACCACAGCTATATATTATAATGGTGTGCGAAATACCTGCCTCACTCCGATAGGTCAAGTAAAGCTCCGCTTTCAATACGTGACTAGCTGTTACGTATATATAACCACCACTTCTTAGAGGTAACTCTACATGTAGAATCTAGCGCTTCAAGATGACGGGGCGTCCCCCAGCATACATGGGGATTCAGCCAGCAACTACTACAAAACAGATGTTATCCATTGTGTTCAATGCTCCAAATTGGCGCTACATAGCACCACTCTCCTAGCATTCCAGGAGATACATGTCGGATTTCGATCGCTAGAACTGGTGGGCTGAATCGAATAGCGGGACTCCCGAATGAAGAAAGTGTCGGGGGTGTTAAAGTGAACAATTCTCTCTAGCTACCTCGGCAAGCGTCCTTCTTCTAGAGATACCCTGGTTTTAACAGGTCTCCGTACGACTGGCGTGAGGTGCCTCGAGGGCTGTATTTGCCCGCATTCTCATCTACCTTAGAGCTGGTTCAAGCCTGAGGGTTTTCCTGTTGCACGCTTAGACCGAGTTCATACCAGCTTGCTGAACAGAGCCAGCGCCGTGCCAAGCTGCAAGACAGGTAGTTGTATGCCGGGTAACTTTCACATGCAAACTTACCCAGTGAGCAGCTTTAGATAGAAGGTCGTCTCGCCTCAGCACAGCGCAGTTGTGACTGTAGTCGCCTCAACAACAAAAGACACAGTGAAGTATCACTTTAGAAGAACGAGATTGGATGTTTTCTATTGTAAAAGCAGCCCTCCAAGCGAACAGTATTACAACCTACAGTTGAAAGATTCTAAACATGTAAACCCTGACCTGTATACAAACAAGCTGTCTAATAAGAAGCCACCTAAGGCACTTACACGCGGTGAATGTGTCCGTGCTTGTGATTGCAGTTGTGGCAGACCATGCAGGCCTACCAGAAGAAGACAGGGCCAATAAAAAGTGCACGAAACAAGCACAGGCTCACGTTCTCGAATCCTCCATCGCCGCGCCTGTGAAAGGTCTTGGAGCTCTTGAAAACAATGGCGTCAAAACTGACGGGAAAAATTAGCAAAACTGTCCCTGAACCAAATCATACTACCAGGTATGAGAGAGAATACGTACGAGACATTAGAGCCGGCTTTTACATTGTAGGAAGTGCCAGTGACCAACTGCTCTCCCGGTCCCGTTAGGGAGTATCTGGCGTTGCAGAAGACGACGGTGTACCCGGGGAAGTGGGCGGCAACATCTTTGACAACCTTGGGGGTGAAGACGCGGCGGCGCTGAATTCTTGGTTAGCTACTGTAGCTTTGTGCATGAAACCGACTTGGAGGCTTACCTCAAGGTCCTTGTTAACCATCTTTTAGACAAGTCGAATGGCCTGGTTGGCTACACCGAGCATGTCTCCACCGAACCGACGTGGTTAGGTATATTATTATCCAGTCATCGCAATGCTCTGGAGTTGCATCACTTACCGGGCGACCAGATCCGGAGAAGCAACCATGAGGCTGGCCAGGACAGTGGAGCCCATGGCGAAGAAGGGGAGAAGGATGCAACGCGGACCATTTCGGGAAACTGTTGGTGTTGGTGTTGGAAGGTTGGAAAATTGGAAAGTTGAAAAAACGGGAAGCTATAAAGATGGAAAGGTTGGAAGATGCTGTTGTGCTGTGGGGTAAAATCTGCAGACAGGATAACGAGCTCTTTAAATATATCATTATCTGTACAAATGCAGTATCTGTTTACCACTTTACCAGACCACGGGCTCCGACATGAACCTACCAAGCCTCTCCAACAGCCTATGTAGCACTCCATCCTAAGCTACGGCCGCAGTACGGCAACAGGAATATCTACAGCCTGCAGGCCCATGTGAAGAGTGTCTAGTAACACGAAGCAAACCAAGCCGGAAATCCACAGCACGAGAAATTTGGCCCAAGCAACAAGAAGAAGTCGGAACGAAAAGGTGAGACGTGGGAAGCTGCTTCAGGGAGTAATCTATAACTACTACGCCTTTATTTGAAAACAACGAAATAGACTGTGCGGTGTTGATAGACTACACTGCTGCTGCTGCTGCTGCTGCTACTACTACTTACAGGTTTGGGAAAGTAGACAGTACAAACTGTTGCTGTCTATTACTTGCTTGCTTGCTCTACATGATCTCGCTTCGCGTAATTCTGTCTTCATATCTTCTCGCATCAGCTATCTTCATATCTTGTCGTATAACGCTTCTCCATAACCATGTCTCGTCGGTCCGCTAAACGCCCAAAACGAATATCAGCCAAGACAACAAAAACAACGGCACTGAAACTATCGCAACGCAAGGGGGTAGTCCGGATCCAGAGCCAAACGCTGCAACAAAAAAACACGCGCTCAAAGCTACAAAAAGCAAACCAATTTCGCGACAAACAGTGGTATCGGCTTTTCCTCCTCCTGTTCTCTGTCCTCTTTAGCTCCCTTCCCCCTCTTTCCCCCTTCACCCAACCCCATCCATCACAGCAAAAGCGTCTCAAAAGGCGGCGGTGGTAAAAGGGTATATGCCGAAACAAGAACGAGGAGAGACGGTTTCACCAGTCAACGACTAAACGCAAAAGAAAAAAGAGACAAAAAAAAATAGACGAGCAACCCAGCCCTGTGGCGACAACGCTAAGAAGTGCATGCGGTGCGAGAACAGCAAGTATCGCTGACGAGACGAGAATGAAAGAGTGCGCCGCGCAGTAGAACAGGCGTGCTGAGCGCGGCGAGAGACGACGACAAACAGCGCGATAGGGATGAACCTCACCACGCTGCATGCGTCATTCTGGCCGCGGCCACGCGCTTGTTCCACTGCAAGGCAGACACTGTAAAGTCTCGTCAGCAACACGCCTAGTCATCATGACAATAATCAAGACGATAGATGCGAAGCCTCCTCGACGCGTTGCTGCCACGCAAGAATTCACGCCTTCTTGCTGCTCTTCTTGACGGACCCGGAGCGGTTGTTGCCGCCGGCGGCCCAGGCGAAGAAACCGCCGGGCTTAGGCTTGCTCTTGGGCTTGTGCGAGGAGCTACCAGAGGACGCGGGCATGACGACGACACCCGGGGGAAGGCCACCACCAGGTGCAAGCGGGGGGTGGGGGAGGGGCCCCTGGAACCGCGGCAAGCGGTGGGGGAACGTTTACAACCATGGGGTCGGCCACGACACGGGGGACTTTTTGCTGCCGGACGCCTTCTTCCCCCTGGACGTACGCACCGCAGAGTGCATGGCCATGAACTGCTGGTGGTCGAGCGGCGGCGGTGGTGGAGGAGCCTCCTTCGGTGGCTCGGCTGGCGCCGGTTCGGGCATGGGCCACATGTGCATGGTGATGGCCCAGTCAGGCTGGATCATCGTCTCCCAGACCTGCGGCAGGATGATCTCGCCGTCGGGCCCTACCAGGTCGTAGTGGCCCTGGTGGACGTGAGGGCCGATGATGTCGACGTGCATGAATGCCTGCTTGATGAGCTCCTCCATCCCCTGAGCCGGTTAGTTATCAATCCAAAAAAAAAAAAAAAAAAAAAAAAATACAACGATAGAGTACGTACCTTCCATGTTTTACATATGTGCCACGGAAAGCTGAACTTGCGGCCGACAGCGTCCTTGAACTTGATAGGCGCCTTGGGTGCATCTGAAGGCTTGAGCTTGGCCGCCTCCTCCTCGGCCGCCTTCTTCGCCTTCTCCAGCTCTTCAGCAGCCGCCTTGGCCTCGGCGAGGGCCTTCTCATGGGCTTTCTTGGTCTCCTCGGCCTCTGCGGCGGCCTTTTTCTCGGCCTCTTCGCGCGCCTTTTGTGCTGCTTCCAGGAGGAGCTTTGCGGCTTCGGCTGCGGCCTTTTTCTCTTCAGCAATCTTCTTGGCTTCCGCGTCGGCTGCGTCTGCGGCTGCCTTGCGGGCGGCGTCGGCCGCAGCCTCGCGCTTGAGCTGCTCGTCCTTCTGGGCCAAGATGAGCTTCTCGAGATTGGCGAGCTTGTCCTCGTCGCCCTTTTTCTTGGCCTCGGCGGCTGCTTTGGCCGCGTCGGCAGCTGCCTGTGTCTTTGCCTTGTCCTTTGCAATCTGGGCCTCCTGCTGCGCGATGAGCAGGCTCTCGAGCCGGTCGAACTTGGCCAGTTCTGCAGCCTTCCTCGCCTCGGCTTCTTTGCGTGCATCTTCCTCAGCCTTGCCGAGGAGCAGGTCGTTCAGCTTCTTCATCATGGCATCCTCCTTGGCTGTGTCTGGGGCGGGGGCGGGGGCGGGGGCGGGCGGCGGGGGCGGCGGGGGCGCATGGACGACGACGGCTTGGGGTGGGGCAGGCGGGGCTGGGGCGACTTGGTGATGGTCATCGTCAGAATGGGGGTCATAGAGGGTGGATTTCGGTCGCGGTGTACCTCGCTTGGACCGAGAGTGATGGCGCTCCTCGGGAGGAGGCGAGTACTGGTGCTGATAGGGGTGGGGCATGGGCGGCATGCCTGGCATTCCATAGCCGGCGTAGGGGTAGCCTGGGTAGGGCGGGTGGGCGCCCATCTGGCTGTGGCCGTAGGGCGTCATGGCATCCGACGGGGCTGCGCCCATGGAGCGGCGGTTGGGGTTGGCTGCACGAGCGCCCGGGGGCTGGGGTAGCCGGGGCCGCCGAAGTAGCCGTCGCGATCGGCCAGCGGGCCGGCGGCAAAGGGGTTGGGCGCCTGGGGGCTGAAGCCGTTCTGGTAGTGGGGTCGTAGCCGTGGTAGCCGGGGGCACGAGCTGGCCGGCGGGCGAGGGCGCGCCGCCCTGGTAGTAGCGCGGGTCGTGGTGGGACATGGTGCTTGGCGCATAGCCGTGGGCGGGCGGGACGTGGGACCACTGGGCGCTGGGGTGGCCGGGGGCGGGGTGCTGGGGGGCGGGGGCGGGGGCGGGTACAGGTCGTCGCCCGTGTCTTCCTCGCCTAGGCTGTCCGGCTGGTGGTGGGCGGAGGGGTGGCGGCGGCGGCGCGGTCGGTGTTCGCGGGGCGCCAGGTCGGGGCCCCTGCTCCTGCTCCTGCTGTGGTGTGCCGAGTGCGGGTCGGGGGCAGGGACAGCGTGGCGCGACGAGGCGCGGCGCGAGGGGCGAGGGCGCGGCGCGAGGGGCGCAGAGGGGGCGGGCGGAGCGGGGGCGCAGCGCGGTGAGGCGGCGGGCGACGGGCGTGGTGTGGGCGCGAGGCCGAGTCCGAGGGGTTGATCTCGTCCTCGATCAGGTCCCAGCTCGTCTCCTCGTCGTCCGAGGCGTCGTCGTCGTCGTCCGAGGTGTAGTCGTCCTCGTCCTCGCTGTGGAACTTCTCGTCGGACACGTCGTCGTCCGAGGCGTCGCTGTAGCTGTCTGCGTAGGCGCCGGTGCGGTTGTCGACGCGGATGTCGATGCCCTTGTGGCCGCGCCCTTGTCTGATGGTAATGTTAGTGTCGCGCTTGGCGGGGGCCGAGGCGGGGGCGGTGGCGGGGGCGGAGACAGGGACGGAGACGCTCGAGGGGGCGGTCGAGCGGGAGGCAGAGGTGGTGGTGGTGGTGCGGGTGCAGTGCGAGGCCCTACTGGCGACGGAGCGGCGCGATAGCGAGCGGCGAGACGAGGCAGCAGAGCGGGCGTGGGACGGGGGGGGGGGGGAGGGCATGGCGGCAGAGGGGCGGCGGGCACTGGACTTGGGGAGGGCGATGACTAACGGCATGAGGCTGATGTATGCGCGTGGTATGCCGTACTCTAGCCCGTTCTTCCAGAGACAGGCCGAGTGCGGATACCAGGGAGGCGGGATGGGATGCGGGATGGGAGGCGGGAGGCGGGAGGCGGTAGGCGGTAGGCGGTAGGCGGTAGCTGGTAGGCGGTGTGGCGATCGAGGGCAGCCTGTGTCGTGGACGAAGGCAGGGGAGCAGGAGGCAGGAGGCAGGAAAGCAGGAAAGCGTGAGAGCTTGAAGGCCTCGGGCTTGGGCTGGGCTGGGCCGGGCTGGGTCGAGTTGGGTTGGGTTGGGTTGCGCTGCTGACGATGCGTCGTAGTGGGGTTGGCTTGCTGCTGGCTGCTGCTGGCTGCTGCTGGCTGCTGCTGGCTGCTGCTGGCTGTTGGCTGACCGGTCCAATCGTCCAATCGTCAATCGTAAGACGTCAGGTCGAGCTGCAGGCTGCGGGTGCGAGGCTACCGTGTGGTGGCGTGTAGTCGTATGCACGCACGGTAAGCAGCAAGACGACAATCAACAACAGCGGCGGCGGCGGACAATTTGTAGACAACGCTATGCGCGGTGCAGCAAGGGGCGGCGAAGCAGCGATGCAGCGATGCAGCGATGCAGCGATGCAGGAGAACCGTAGGGCTGAGACAGTCGCAGTCCAGATACCGGGAAAAGTGCGTTCAAGCGTCCCTTGCTTGGATGGGCGTCGTGAGCTGGCGTAAACAAACACACAGTACTCGGTAAAGGCGCAGCGAGTTTTGCGTGCCTAACCCAATCGTGCACGAACAAGGCCACAATCGATAAGTAGCCAGATGCGACTCCAGGATCAGGCTGGTGAAGGGGGATGGGCGCCAGGAAACGGTATGTGCACCACAGGGCGCACGCACAGATGACGTTTCCGCGCTCGCTGATCTGCCGTGGCAGCTGTCAGTCCGCTGAGATGTGGTCGTGGTCGCACAGCCAAAACCCTGCAAGATCGGCAATGCACGGTGGTGAGGAATGTGCGTGTTGACTGCGCGATGATGGTGTGGTATGGGCTTGTATGGGAGGGTAGGTATTGGCTTGTATGGGAGGGTAGGTATTGGCTTGTATGGGAGGGTAGGTATGGGCTTGTATGGGAGGGTAGATATGGGCTTGTATGGGAGGGTAGGTATGATGTGGGCATGTAGGTGCATTCAAGGCCTGCGCCTGACTCTCCGAAGCAGATAGAAGTGAGCAATGGTCTGGGCTGATTCGGACATGTGTGTGGTGAGTGGTGAGTGGTGAGTCGAGTGTATTGTGTGTACAACAAAGTGGCTAGGCGAGATGGATGCAGACAACGACAACAAACAGCTAGTCTAACAATGCAATGCAATAACGACAAAAGAATATCCAGATACATGCACCGCTTTATTTATCGCCCTTGACCGGCCGCGCACAAACCGTGACAACACCAGGAAAAATAAAATAAAAAGAATGACTCCCATCTCGACCCTGTCTAGTCACCCAGGTACGCCCGCCCTACCTACGTGGAGCCCTGCAATGCCTGCAGCGTGGCTGCGTAGCCGCCGCAGAGCCCAACTCTCATGCATGCCTGCCGTTCCCGCCCAACACGCCTGTCCTGAGGGGGATTGATAGGTTGGTGTTTATCCTGGAGGGTAAGCCGTCTCGCGTTTGTAGTGGTACATGGACGCATGGCTTTACTTGGTGCTACACACTACAGCACACCACCCACCACGTAGAACCCCAAGCTAGGTGACTGCACCGTGGCTACCAAGTAGTGAGAGAGTGAGGCTTCCCTCGCTTCACTCTCACCGCGAATCCTAGCGCCTCGTCTAGCGTAGTGCCTCGCCTAAAGAGAGTAGTGCGCCTTGGGCTTGCATGCTCACCGGAACCACGTTGCTGCTCTGCCCTACCAATCCAACAGCGCACCCAACCCAGCCCTATAAACAGAACAGAACAAGCTACCCTATTCCACCACAAAATGTCCCAATTCCACCAAATGTGAACCATAAAATCCCAAAAGACAGCCTCTTTAGAAAGAGGAGAGATGGATAGTAACAGATGGAAATAGTTTATTTAAAATCCCAAGGGCTACACAGCTACAGGTAGCGCACGAACCTGCGCTGTACTTTGCGCTGTAATGCCCTAACGTGCTGTGCTGTGCTGTGTTGTAACGCATGCGGTAATGCACGCTGTAATGCACGCTGTAATACGCGCCTTATTTAATCACGTACGAATACACTGCCCTCTCATACTAAACACACTTACACTTAACTCACTAGCCGTTGTGCTAGCTAGCTGTTATACTATGGCTACGTATAGCGCCACAATAACGATAGGAAGTAGGTAGGTAGGTAATATGCATTGAAATAAAAATAGGAATAGGATGGGGTAGTAGAGGTAGAATGATGTACCACGCGCAGTGAGGAGGAGGAGGAGGAGGAGGAAATGCATGTCTTGTGAGAAGATTCATGGAAATAGATAAGACGATAGAAATGGAGATAGAGATGGAGAGGGAGACAAAGTGGTATAGAAACGCCGGGCCAACAACCGCTGGCATACGAAATGCATCAAGATGCCTCCACGAAAAAAAAAAAAAAAAAAAAAAAAAGTACAACGACCCCTAACTAACATTGCTAGTAGACCCTTAACTAACATTGCTAGTAGACCCCTAACTAACATTGCTACTAAACCCCAACACCTCGACCAACACATTCGCCGCGGTGCTCACACACCATGTGGCCAACAGTCCCCAGCCAATCACGCGATCCATGCGCCACTTCCTCAGAGGAACGGCAACGAGCAAGCCGGCCAGGGTAGCGAGCAAACAGGCGCCCGAAATCACCAACGTGGTACTAACGGCAATGTGATACGGTTTGAAGCGGACAGGCTCCGAAGGATGCTTCTCGTGTCGATGCTCGCCCTTGGTAAGGATCATGTAGCAGCCGGAGAGGCCGATACCGAGCAGGATGTTGAGCATCGGGCCGCCGAAGCATGCGGAGAGCGCCATGACAGGGAAGCCGAGGCGCGCGACGGTGATGTCGGCCACGAGGTCGCCGAGCGAGTTGCCGACGGCGAAGATGGTGAGGCCCAGGATGGCGTCCGACATGTTGAGGATTACGCCGAGGGTGCGCAGGACGCCGACGACTTCGTTCGCGATCGTGCTGATCCACGCAATGGCTACTGCGAAGCCGAGGAAGCAGAGGAGTTGCCGCCACCGGGGTGGGCGGGTGGGGGTTGTGGTGAGCAGGATGAAGGCGAGCGCAATCAACGAGGCGATGCTAGAGTACATGGTCTGTCGGAGGAGAGCGTGCGGATAGTCGGGCTCGACGTTTGCCCACACAACCAGCACGATGAAGAAGGGCGCCGTAAAGGTCTGGATGATGACAAGCCAGCGATTCCACTCCTTGGGCTCGCTGGAGGGCGCGGAGAGTGGTCTCTCGGGGAGGGCTTCGGGCGAGCCGATCATGTTCTCGTCGGTGGTGATGAAGACCTGAGGCGGCTGGGAGCCGGTGGTGTTGTTGGAGGCGTACGAGGTGGCGTTTGGGTTGGACGCGGACTTGTGCATCTTGGATGGATCCGTGGCGGTGCGACTGGCTGGTGTGGACCCCTCCAGACGGAACTGCGAGTCAAAGGTACCGCCCACGGGTGTCAGGGCCGGCGGCATACCAAAGTCTGGATGGCCTGCTTGCTCGTCGTCGTCGTCGTCGTTGCTCGCAGGCTCCACCACCGGCAGGGTGATGGTGAGCAGGAAGACGGGCAACGCAGCCACAAGACCCAGCAGCTTGTCCCACACATTCTTATCGCGCCAGCTCGTCAGGGTTGGGAATAGCGTCGACAGAAATATGTGTGGCGCAGGGAGAAGTCGGGAGGGCCACCACCTGGGGGTGCGAGCGACGTCATACACGCCAAACAGGCTCTCGTTGTGGAAGGCAGACTCGGGCGACGCGCTGGGCGAGGGTAGGCGCAGGCTGGGTGCTCGAGACGAGCTGTGTGCGGACCATGGAAAGTCTGTGTAGGGTGGGAAGGGAATGGGCGGCGATGAAGCGCCAGGCACGGTCAGCTTGAGGTTTGGACGATCGTCAGGCCTCAAAACGGGCGATGAAACCGGACTCTGCGTGGTACGCTGCGAGAGACGCTGCGAGTCGAGACCAGGAGGGGCCAGCAGGTCCGAGTACCCCCGCGTTCTCGAGGGGGCTGGGCTTGTGGCGCGCGACGACATGTGCGAGGGGGCGGTGAGAGTGAGATTGTGGGAGATGGCGGTGCTTGGCCCACTCGGGCGGAGAGGGCGGGTTGGAGGTCGGGGGTGGAGAGGGCGTGTTGGAAGTCGGGGGTGGAGAGGGCGTGTTGGAAGTCGGGGGTGGAGAAGCCGTGTTGAAAGTCGGGGGTGGCTGGCGCGAGGCTGATGTGCGGCAGATTGCCTTGAAGCGTGCTAGGGTGCAGGCGGGCGTTGTCGAGGTCGTTTGTGGAGACAGCTCTGGTGCGGTTCATACTCTGCTGCACCTCCCAGCTCGGCCTGGTGAGGCTGGGGAGTTGCCTGACGAGGGCGAAGCCAGCTCAAAAGGCGGGCGCGGGGCAGGATCGGAGATGGTCGAGATGAGGTCCTGCTGCTGGGCCGTGGTGTAGGTGAGGTCGTCCGAGTAGCGTCGGAGGCTGATGGGCATGGACTGGATGTTCCTGGACTTTTGCAGTGACGACAAGACCGCCCTGAACTCGAGTGCTCCGACCAGACTGGGGCGAATGGCCGTCTGGGTGGGCCGGCGAGCGCCCAGGGGGCCGGCTCAGGCGCATGTTGTTTGACATTTCGCCCATCCAGCGGTCGCGCTCCTCTTCGTTCTCGTCTGCGTTCAGCGCGTCGTCGCCTCCACGCTCCAGCGCATTCAGGTCGTCGATGGAGACGCCGCGGGATGGGGTCCGGGCGTGGGGAGGGGCCTCGTCGTCGTCGACGTAGGCCGGAAACTCCTCCTCTTCGCCGTCTGGCATGACGTAGTGACTGCGCATGGCGGCGGCCTTGAGCCGGCGGGCTTTGCGCTGGTTCAGCGACCAGTGCCAGGCGACGACAAAGGCGACGTAGAAGAGATAGAAGGCGACCATGGTCACGGCCTCCCACAGGTGCAGGCGGCCGTCGGCAATGAAGCCCATGCTGAAGCCGGCGGCGACGATGAAGAAGCCGACATCCCGCACGAAGCTCTTGCGGGCGACGTGGAAGGGGCGGATCAGGGCCATGGAGCCCGAGACGACGGCGGTGATGAAGCTGGCGGCGCCGATGAGCTCGCCGACGGCCAGGCTCGCGGCGTGGGTGCGGAAGGCGGCAAAGGTGGAGAAGACGTCGGGGCTGCCGTTGCCAAAGGCCAGCAGGGTGACGCCGGCCAGGCTCTCGCTCATGCCCAGCATGCTGGCGATGGTGTTGAGGTTGACGCAGAAGAAGTCGCTGGCGGCGATGCCAATGGTGCTGAAGAGGAGGGCGAGCCACAGCGTCATGAGGGTGAAGGCGAGGGGTTTGGCGTGGGGCAGGCGGCAGTAGTAGAGCGTGAGGTACGACACGACGCCGGCCTCCTCGTCGGGGCAGTTGGCGAGCACAAAGGCGCACTGGTCGGCGGCATGGTGGACGAGGCGGCACTGGGCGGGGGTTAGATGGATGGAGGGTGGAGGGGGTGGAGGGGGTCGAGGGGGTGGAGGGGGTGGAGGGGGTCGAGGGGATGGAGAGGGTCGAGGGGATGGAGAGGGTCGAGGGGATGGAGAGGGTCGAGGGGGTGGAGAGGGCGGAGGGGATGGAGAGGGTGGAGAGGGCGGAGGGAATGGAGAGGGTCGGGGGATCCATGGTGTGGGCGCACCTCCTCGTCGAGCATGGAGACGTCTCGGCGGGCCAAAGTGCTGCCACGGCCGGGGCCCTCTGCATGCAGCGCCTTGGCCCACGCGAGCAGAGTGATCAGGGCAATGGCGAGGATGGTGAGGCCAAAGGGACGCGCCGAGTACGGGGAGCGGCGCCATCGCTGCACCGTGTCCAGGAGGGAGCGCTCGTCCATGGTCAGGACATGCAGCGCATGCTGCTTCATGCGCGCAGAGCCGGCCCCGCCGTTGTGGTAGGACGACGTCGGTGCCGCGGCCTGGCTGCACTCTTGGGGCGCTGACGGCGGAGGGCAGAGGGCGGACGGTGGGGCGCGAGGAGCCGCAAACGTCGGGGTGTGTCGCGAGAAGGATACGCGGAGAGCAAATGGGTGGGGAGAGGGCTCAGGAGCACGACGCGCATATCTACGAACCGGCTGCCACAGTGCATAGCTGCATCATGAAGCTGTGGCCGACGGCGCTGTGGCGGTGGCGGCGGTGGCTGACATGTCTGTGGCGGTGCAGGGCGTCCGCACGCCGCACGAGCGGCCCTCGGTGTTGACAAACAAAGCCGCCGACGACATGCACCGCGCCCACTGACCTCCCCCTCCCCCTCGACCTTCACCCACACCACGCCGGCACCCATGGCTCGCTCGCGATACAGCCTCGCGCCCCAGGCCACGCCCGCCAAGGGCACCAAGTAGCCCCGCCCCCAAGCCTCCGCCCGCCGCGCCACTGACTGCCCCAGGGTCCCGCTCAACGACGACGACCAGGAGCGCGCCAAACGCCGCCATGCCTTCGCCGAGCAGCAGCGCAACTCGCTCCGGCCCTCGTCCACCCCCTCTCCAAAAAGGCCCGCCGCTCGCTGGCCGCCAGTGTCGTCGACCCGCACACCCCCGCCCAGGACCATGACATGCCCCATGTCGCCGGCAGCGCCGTCACCCCCATGAAGCGCGTCATGCCCCTGGCCTCCAACTTCGAGGACTGGATCAAAATGGCCACGGACAACAAGATCAACGCCACCAACTCGTGGAACTTTGCCCTCATCGACTACTTCCACGAGATGTCGCTGCTCAAGGACGGCGACGGCGTCAACTTCCAAAAGGCCAGCTGCACCCTCGACGGCTGCGTCAAGATCTACACGAGCCGCGTGGACAGCGTCGCCACCGACACCACCAAGCTGCTGAGCGGCCTGGCCGAGAACGGCGGCAAGAAGCGGCGCGGTGCCGACGACGACGCCGACGACGCCGACGACGCCGACGCCGACGCCGAGCAAGGCGACGACGGCCAGAAGAAGAAGCGCAAGCGTGCCGTGCGCTCCGCCGAGGCAACCCTGGCTGCCTCCTTCGAGCAGCTGCAGAACAAGAAGATGGATCTGGACTTCGCCCAGGACCCCCTGTTCAAAAAGGCAACCGCCGACTTCGACGAGGGCGGCGCCAAGGGCCTCCTCATGAACCACCTCGCCATCGACGCGAATGCGAGGATCGTCTTTGACAGCAGCGACGATGCAGGCGATGCGCTGGCCAAGAATGCACGAGATGCCCCCGCCGCAGGAGAGACCCCACAGCCCCAAGACAAAGACGAAAACATAGACGAGGCCTCCCACAACATGGACATGGACATGGACGTGTCCGGACTCGCCGCAAAGTACTTTCCAAACCTCGCACGCCTCGACCAACAGGACGTCTGTCCGTCGATGAAGACGTTCGATCTCGGCGACGTCAACGGGTCCATGGACCTGCCCTTCCTCAAGGCCCCCGAAGACTGGCGACAGGACGAAAAAGAGGAAGCAGACGAGGAAGCAGCACACGTCTCTGGCATCTTCCTCGACGACGACAACATGGCTGGCTTCGACATGGCTCCTGACGTCGGCTTTGGCGAGGGGGAGAGGCTTGGGCACAGGAGCTGGCCCTCGTCCCCAACGCTGGCGTCCACCACAACGACATAGCCGAGGGCGACGAAGAGGCGGGCGACGGCAGCCACGGCGACGCCGGTGCCGATGAGCAGCCGTATTCTCTGTCCATGAACCACGCTCGCGAGGAGCAAGAGAACATCCTGAGCTACTTTGACCAAGCGCTCAAGAAGAACTGGGCCGGGCCCGAGCACTGGCGCATCCGACGCGTCAAGGCAGCCGGCAAAGCAGCGTCCGTCACCAAGAGGAAGGAAAAAGAGCCGTTTGAGATTGACTTCATGGCTCCCATGTCGCAGGAGCTGGCCAACGCCCTGTACACCCCTGCCGCCTCGGCCTCCTCCATCTTGCTACCCAAAGCCCAATGGACGTCCAAGACCCTGAACAAGCTACCCGACGACAAACACTTCAACTCGAAAAACCTGCTGCATTTGTTCCTGAAGCCAAACGCCCGTGTCGGCTCACGACGGATGCAAAAGCGACCACAGGACTTGGACTCAAAAGAAGAGGCCAACGGCGTCGTCGACGAAGCCTTCTGGGCCAGCCGCGCAAACGAAGAGGCTGCTGCCAACGACGAGGCAGTCAAAGGCAACTACGACGCCAACTTCTTCAACGACGACGCGCTGCCCTTTGCCGGCGGGTTCATGGACGACGACGACTTCGCAGACGCGCGCGACCACTTCTCGCCCCCGCCGACACAGCTCCCTCCCGGCACGCACGTCACCGACCTGCCGGGCTCGCAAGCCAACGCCTTTGGTGCCGACCTGGTCCCCCACAGCCGACGTTTCCGACCCGAGTACGTGCAGTACGCGCGCACAGCGAAGAAGGTGGACGTCAAGCGGCTCAAAGACGAGCTCTGGACAAGCATGGCTCTGACACAAGTACGGCCCCTTTCCCACCGCGCATATCACTCCCAACTAACCCCCTCCGCAGCCCTCCACCTCCACCCCCGCCGCCGACCCCCTCAACTTCACCCACGTCGTCAACAACCTCAAACAAGTCTACCCACAAAAAACACTCGCCGACATCTCCACCAGCTACCTCTTCATCTGCACCCTCCACCTCGCCAACGAGCAGGGCCTTGTCATTGAGAACACCCAAGACTTCCAAGACCTCAGGATCCGCCGCGACTTCTCTGCTGATCTGAGTGTTGGGAGCTAGTAGGTCTGCGCGTTTTTTTTTGGGGGAGGGGGTTCACCATTTTTGGTTGTTGGTTTTGACTGTCTATACAAGGCTGGCAATGTTGGATATACAGGGTTGATAAATGGTGTTGCTAAATGGTGTTGCTAAGTGGTGTTGCTAAGTGGTGTTGCTAAATGGTGTTGATATACGGTGTTGATATACGGTGTTGATGATACCATGGTGGGCGTTTGGCATCGGATTGTTCGTATAGACAGGCTACTGGATGTGGGTTTACTTGGTTGGCGCATACGACAAAAATTAAAAGTCGTTCGTTCGCGTCGTGCTTATTTCTTTGATTATATCAGGCTGAGAACTTGTTAGATGACCTATAACACGTAGATGCGTTCTGTCATAGTACCCCACTCATCAATCGCACAGCACGGAAATGCAGATGGTCCCAACTGTCAGCGCACAGACCACGCATACGTCACTGTGCGCCTTCCCCACGAGGCTACGCCGGGCTGCTGGGATCTGTTCCTGGTTTCTCCACGATTTGTGTAGGCTCGGGCTTGTTCGACTGTAATAGCCGCGTGCAAGGACGAGGGAAACAGGATGACATCCTTGTCGGCTCGTATGTGTACATGCTGTACTTTTGCTATCATGTTTGCTGGCTTACGTTTATCTCTGCATTTCGCTCTACCTATTTCTCGGTCGTGGAGATATAGTAAGGAACTGGGTAGTTGTAACTGTTTACTTTACATCTTGATTACCACCTTGTACAATGCCATTTCTCTCCTCTCTCGTCTTGTTCTTCTTCTTCTTCTTCTTCCCCCTCCAGGCCTCTGCACAGTCGCCACAACAAGACACACCCGCCTCGACGCAATACACCAACGCCACTGCATTCCAACAAGCGGTGCTGGACACGACGAATCTCTACCGCCGACAGCATGACGCTGGGGAGTTGAGTTGGAATGAGAGTTTAGCCGAGGTGGCAGGGGAGTGGAGTGAGGAGTGCGAGTTCGAGCATTCTGTGGGTTGTTCTTCTTCTCTGCTTCTAAGCAGGTGCGCGGGTTGAGGGTCGAGCGGAGGGAAGGGAAGGGCAAGACTAACACAACTCCTCAGGGCGGCGCCTTTGGCGAAAACCTCGCAACCGGGTACCCCAACGTGACTGCCGCCGTGGCCGCCTGGGGCGACGAGCGCGCCCAGTATGATTTCGACAAGGGGGACTTTTCGTACGTCTCCATCCCATCCATGCGGTGAAATGGAACAGCAAGCTGAGAATACAGGTCTGAAACCGGACACTTCACGCAGCTGGTTTGGCGGAATACTACGACTGTGGGCTGTGCGCGTACGGAATGTAATGCGGGCGTGGAGGGGGAAGGGGGATGCTGTAGGGTGGTATGTCGGTCTTTTATTCCTTTGCTCTTTTCCACTTCTCTTCCCCCAATCCCGGGTCCCAGCTAACGACGCCAGGTACATTGTCTGCGAATATCACCCCGCCGGGAACGTCCTCGGACAGTTCACTGACAACGTCCTCAAGCAACTACCTGATGATCAGGTGCCTGGCTCTAGTGGTGTGCCGACTGCCACGGGTGCGCCGACAGCGAGTCCCACGCCGCAGGGCGGTGCGGGGGCGGTGCAGGGGAGTGTGGGTGCGCTGTGGGTGGGTATTGTATTTGCTCTTGTGGGGGCGTTATGAGAGGTAGTGCGGTGCATGAGTGGAGGGGGATGTGGGTTGAACGAGGCGCTTGGTGCGTTGTTCCATTAGAGTAGACGGTTTTAATCGCTGGTCTATGTCATTGCACGATGCGTGTTGAATTTCATTCCGTCGCTACACTGCGAGATATCCGCGGGAGTGTCCTAACCATGTCTTCACACCACGCAAACTCGACAAACCAGAGAAGAACGTGGTTTCAGTCATTCCTATCATACATCCCATCCACCACCCGACCACTCTCGCAGAAGCAAATCCATTCATCATTTTCTGAATCTCAAAAGCTGTAGCCACGTATCAACGTAGCAGCCCCGCTCTCACACGCAATCTCGGCACACAGTCAAAGACAGCAACTAATAGGTATTAGGATAGTGGTTTCGGTCGATATTGCATGATCGAGATGGAGGGAACAGGGAGTTCATTTATAAAACCAGGGTTTGGCAAAGTACGTTTAAAAATTTTGGCTTTCCCCGTCTAGACTCGTCGCTCGGCCGCTCATCCACTTACTCGAAAGTTACCAGCTACCCGGTACCAGATATTCCCCACCGCACTCCATAACACTCACCACGACATACAACGACGACGCACAACAAATTATCCTATTCATCATGCACACGCGGACCACGGTCAGGAACTTGCTCTAAGTGAAGGGCTCCCAGCGACAGGGATGTAGACCGTGGCTTTCATTCCCGACACTGTGAATGAAGTTAGTGATTCAAGGAATCGTTGGAATGACCCACTTGGTCAGGAGAGCAACGAGCGACGACATACCCCAAGTCAGATCAGTAGCCTCGATCGTTTGACCACTACGCTGTGCGTCAACGTCTGATAACTCACCGAGGAAGTCTTTTTAGCCATCGGGACCCACACCCGTATCAACTGTGTTACCTTTCTTAGAGTCGAGCTACTTCATAGAGGCAGATGCGTTTGTCTGGGTATCCGGGCCTGTCGACGCAGCATGAGTATTAGCAGCGATAGCGTGTCCTACCTTAGGCTGAAACGTACCCAGGGAGCCATAATTCCCGTGTTTTTCTCAATCTGTGCCGTGTATCCGGGACGCGTTTCCCTCTGCAGAAGCAACGGTGGTTCTTACTGATGATCAAGAGTGGCCTCGTTCTGCCATCCATGAATAGAGCGGGTAGCCGTCAGTATACGTTACAGGGCGTTAACCAAGCGATAAAGACGCAGGGTTACCTTTTCCTGAGGTTCTATTATGACGGATGTGAGCGTGGGTGATCATGCCAAGTCTTTTCCGCAGACACCTTTTCCACAGCATGCTTTTCATATGTGGATATAATCGACCACACCTTGTCTAATGCGCTGTCGTTGCAGCCAACACGAGCCAATAGTCGGAAGTTGCTTTCTTGATGGCGATGTCTTTCTTTCACTACACTTACCCTAAACATTTACTATCCGGTTATAATATATCCTCTTCGGCATCGTGTATCTGTGTGTCTGTTCAACAGCGGGTTGACGAGCACAGCAGGACTCACCTCACAGCCTGCGTATTTCGTTACTGATCTCCATCACCTCAACCGAACAGGTGGGGCTGACATCTCAGTCTCTTTCTATTTTCGTCTCAGATGCTCTGCTCTCCTTCTTTTTTAAGGGTATCTATTCCAGTCTTCTCCTGCGTTAGTTCAGTCACGAAGTCACCTGCTGTTTCTCTTTGAGTACTGCGTAGATCCCCTTTCTCGCGACAGTAACATCACGAGATCTGTGATTAAATCTTTAACATATTCTAGAGATTCTCACCTGTCCTAGGCGTTAGGTGCATCCCTAGCATAGTGCGTGTTATTCTGCATAGCCACTCTGCTGCAAAGACAACGAACTAGCTAGGGTTTAAAAAGCACTAGGGGGCTTAGGACTACTGCAATGCTTACTAGCGAGCAAGAAGTTGTAGGATAAAGGAATAGAGTCTCTGCGTTGTTGCCCTACAGAGCTGCACCTCTGCGAGGACAGTGACGTGTTCCTCCACTTGCCAAAGCCAAGTTCTGAGCTCTGGTACCAGCTTGCAACACAGCTAGGTGTGTTTGTGCGACTCGACACCCGCTTCCCTCTGGCCCAAGCTAATGACCGTATCATCTCCCCTAAGCACGCATAGTACCTAACCTGCCTGGTATCCGCACTTGCTGGGAAGGGACGAACGAAGTATCTCAGAATTATACTTTAAGAGAGCTTCACTTTGTTGCTGAGTACGTCTAGCTAAATAAGTTAGTTAGGAATCACGATGCCACGCACTGTCTCCATCTACAATCTCTATACGCTCTCTTTCCTAATGCCACAACTAGAGGTCTTTGAGATTATCTACTAGGAGGCGCTTAAGGCACATATCAACGACCCTGAGTTTGTTGCTGCACGGAAAGAGTTCTATAAGTCTCTTGGAGGTGAGGTCAAGACATTAGGGTCCATCCTCGCTCAAGGCATGAGTTTGGAGATGCAGAAGGTCAGCTTTGATGCTCGCGACGACTTTCCTGGCACCGGGGTCACGCACACGGATTGGCGTTTCATTTTCAGGCGCAAGTGGCGATTGTTCGGCGAGCGATCGAAACATTGGAATGGTTGGGAAATAGGTCGGCATCTTGCTCAGGATGGCCGTAGCAGTACAGTTGGTATTGTTTATGAACGATGCCAGTGATCATATCAGTGCACGAGGGTATATCTCACAGTGACACACCTCTGCTTAGCTTTCACTGCACGTTCCTCACTGCTGTAAACACCGCCTACTTTCTACTGCTACCCGAACCTTTTTATACTAGAAACCATTCACACTTGTCAACTGTCTAGAACTCATCGTATATCAACGAAAAACCATGACCATTCCCACGTCGCACAAGGCGGATCCTCTTTATAACGGCGACGGTATACGCGTCTGGCTCGAAAACATCCAGCAGCAGATCAACAAACGTCGTAACCTTCTAGCCCCAGCTCTCACAAGGCAAGCCAAGCCCGCCGACGTAGAGACACACACTGAGCCATCCGAAGTAGAGAGACACACTGAGCCATCCGACGTCGACCACGGCAAGGTGCAAGCACACACACCGCTTGTGCACTACCCGACAGTAGCACACACGTCACTACAAGCAGAGTTCGACAGTGCAAGCGACAATAGCCCAGCAGCACCGTCGTTCCTCGCGCGCCGACCAGCCATGAAGCGCAAGCACGTTCCGTCACCGCTCGTGTGCATCAAAAACTGGCCCAACGGCGACGAAGCGGAATATGCAGGAACTCCGCATGAATGGGCTTCTGCGCTAACAGCCGACTTGCAGGGTGTGGATGGTACGTTAGATGGAGATTGGGAGCCTGTTAAGGCTGGTTATGCGGACGAGAAGAGTCATTTGAGCCCTCGACGTTTTTGAGCCAGTAGACGTGGAAGATGTTGAAGTGGGTTGAGGTGTTTTAGGAAAAAGCGACGCTTTTTGGTCATGTGCCCTTCATGACAGGACTCTGATAAGCCGTGCGTGGGAGGGGTGGAGAGTGAGCACCTCGTGCTGCTCACGGGAATGATGGCAGCTTGGAATAGCGCTTGGCTGCTGGTATCCTGTTGTTGATTCTCGGGCTTGCTCGAGAGAGGATAGCTCGTTTTATTACCGCAGAAATCCGAAAGGACGTAGATGGTGCTTTTCTCATTGTACAGTAGAATCATCAGCCATCATGGATAGATGCAAAGCACCGAGGTTGACAGATCTTTCATGGGCACTAGTTCTAGCGCTGTCGTCGGCATTTCCACAGGCCGACGGCAAGGGTCTGAATCGATGACGCGCTTTTGCAAGCGTCGACGAGGCGCAGCCGTGTAAGCGAGGGGCGTAAGGAGATTGACATCGCGATTTCTGCCTTTTCGATGAAGTGGTGCACTCGGCGGCTGGGCATTCTGGGCGACGGGCGCTCGACAGGCAGAATGGCGACGCCGATGCCGCTGTTGGAGGCGCGGCCACCGCAGTCAACTCACGAGGGATGGCCAACGCCGGTCTGAATCAGTCTTAACATGGACATGATCAAGTCGAGCGTCTCTGCCATGGTAACTCGAGATAAGCTCCGCGAAACGGCCGCCGTCACCCACGTTCTGGCAGTGCTCGGGTGGCAGCAGCCGGTCCGACAGGGGCTCTCATTCGTCACTCAAAGGGCCGCGGAGCTTCTAGGGCGGGAGAACATCGACCCGCTTCCAAGGCCTTGCCTAGTCCGGGGCATCTCGCGACACGCGATGCCAATGCAGACGACGACAAGATGCTGCCGCTTGGCAGTCGTGTGCGTGTGTATTGCTTCAGGGCGACTCTGTCCTGACACCTCGACATCCGCTGCTGGCGAAGGTCATTTTTTTTTGGATCTGCCTCCTGCTTTCTAGACTCTTTTTCTTTTACCTTGCACCGAAACCCCTGGAACGTGGGAAGCATGGTTTCTGCTGTTATTTCGTAATCTGTAATCTCGAAGCCGCATCTACAGCGTCTGCAGAGGGGAATTTGCACGTTAGATAGCTCTTTTAGATAGCCGGACCTCTGTTAGCTAGCCGGACCTCTGTTAGCTACCCCGACCTCTGTTAGCTAGCCGGACCTCTGTTAGCTACCCCGACCTCTGTTAGCTACCCCGACCTCTGTTAGCTACTCGGACCCCCTAGATACTCGGACTTCTCTCTGCCGAGCGCGCCCATTGTGGGCAACGGCAACAACATGGCGATTCTCAGCCAGACGTGGATCCTCACTAAGAAGACGCTGCTCATCGTAGCATGGCGGCAATGGTTCTTCACGAGCGTGCGCGCGTTTTGGGCCCCCATCATCTTTGTACGGTTACGGCCTATAGACATGGCGGGCTGAACATGGCTAACACAACGCGGCGTAGATGTTCTTCATCACATATGCAAAAACTTCTTCATCCCCCTTCTCAGTTCGGCATCGGCAACGCTACCCCCATTCGGTCCTTCCCCAACGCCCTTGCCGCAGCAACAGGCGGCCGCGACAAAGTCGTCTTCGTAAACAACGGATATACGGGTGGCGACATCGCCAATGTCATTGGCCAGCTTTCCGACCAGGTGCGCGATGCAGGACTGCAGGCCATCACGGTCGAGCAAGACGTCGACCTTCTCACAACCTGCGCTGGCTCACTGCGAGGCGCGAGCACGTGTTTTGGCGCCGTCAACTTCCACACGAGCCCCAATGAAGGAGGCGGCCCCGTCTGGAACTACACGCTCCGGGCAGACGGCGTACTGGGCTCGCAAATCTACGTCGACCAGGAGGACAACGATGTGCAGCTCTACATTCTGCCCTTGCAGCGCGCCGTCGACGAGACGATTGCGAGCCTCAACGGCACCGCTGGACCCATTCCCGCCACCAACGAGTTTCCCTACACCGAACGCACCCAGGAAGAGAGAGACGAGCGCATCAGAGTGCTGTACATGGGCGCCCTCATCAACATCATGGGCGCAGCGCTGTACATTGGTGTTTGCGGCGTGACCTATCAGCTCACAGGCCAAATGGCCGACGAACGCGAGCGCGGAATCTCCCAGCTTGTCGAGGCCATGTCGCCCGCCAAGAAAGCGTGGCACACACAGTTTGCCCGCCTTCTGGCGAACCACATTGCCTTTGACGTCATCTACTTCCCCAGCTGGGTCATCATGGGTCTGATTGTGTGGGCTCTTGCCTTCAGGTCATCCAACGCAGGCATCCTGGTCATCTTCCACATCCTGGCTGGCCTGTCTCTGACCAGTTTCTCCATCTTCGGCGCTGCCTTCTTCCGCAAGGCTCAGCTTTCCGGCATCACCATCGTCATCATTCCGATCCTCCTGGCGATTATTGCACAGGTCGCAGGCCCGTTCGGCACCTCGGCAGTCTACGTCCTCAGTCTACTCTTCCCCTCCATCAACTACGTCTTCTTCATCGTCTGGGTCGCTCGATTCGAACGCGAACTGACCGGCGCAAACCTGACTCAAGGCGCACCCGTCTATGAAGACCATGTCTGGACAACCCCTGGAATCGTCTTCTGGGTGTTTCTAATCATACAGACACTTGTTTATCCTTTCCTCGGCGCGCTTGTAGAGCGATGGCTGTACGGTACCGTCTCCGCGGACCGCAAGACTACCACTGATTCTCCTGACCATAACATCATCTTGAGAAACTTCTCCAAGCACTGGACACCAAGCTGGTTCCGCAGAACCGTTCTGACCAAGGTCGGCATCAAGCCCCGGAGACAGTCATCGCCGTCGACGACTTCAGCATCAAAGCACGCAAGGGCCAAATCATGGTCTTGCTAGGTGCCAACGGCAGTGGAAAGTCAACAACCCTCGACGCTATTGCAGGTCTCAACACCATCACGAGTGGCTCGATTGAAATTGACGGCACCGGAGGCCTGGGGTTGTGCCCCCAGAAGAACGTCATGTGGGACGAACTGAACGTCTACGAGCACGTCCGGATCTTCAACCAGCTCAAATCCACCGGAACATTCGACACCAAGGACACCATCCAAGACCTGATTCGTGCCTGCGATCTCGGACACAAGATCAAAGCTCAATCGAGTACGCTCTCTGGAGGTCAGAAGAGGAAGCTGCAGCTCGCCATGATGTTCACGGGTGGAAGCAAGGTGTGCTGCGTTGACGAAGTCTCTTCCGGCCTCGACCCTCTTTCGCGCAGGAAGATTTGGGAGATTCTACTCGCTGAAAGAGGTGATCGCACTTTCCTCCTCACTACTCATTTCCTCGACGAAGCAGATGTGCTGGCAGACTACATTGCCATTCTCTCGCGAGGTGTGCTGAAGACAAAAGGTACCTCGGTCCAGCTGAAGCACGAAGTCGGCGCAGGATACCACGTTACATACCCGCGAGACGCACCTGTTGCCCCTCCAGCAAATGCTACAAAGAAGCCAGCGCCGTCAGCCGATAGCGTTCAGTACTGGTTTCCAGATGCTCTGCCTGCGACTCACTTTGTCGATATTTTGAGATCCAAGGGTGTCAAGAACTACGATATTGTCGGACCCACACTGGAGGATGTGTTCCTTGCCATGGCCGAAGAAGTCAAAGAGCATAACCTCATGGACACTCATGAGCAACAAGCTGTTCTGGCTGCGAATAAGGATGCTGAACACACTTCGGACCAAGTCTCTGACACCGACAAAGGACTCGAGATGGGCAAGGGTCGAGGTACATCGATGGGCAAGCAAACGCTCATCTTGATGCACAAACGCTGGACTATCCTTCGACGCAACTTCTGGCCATACGTTTTCGCTCTGCTACTGCCTATCATTGCCGCTGGCCTGGTCACGCTCTTCCTCAAGAACTATGAGGCGGTCGGCTGCGATCCCGGAGCGAATTCGAATGACCCTACAGTGTACACGCTCGCAAGCACAGACGCGATCCCGCTCATTCCCATCGGTCCGACAAGCCTTGTGGGCGATGCCATCTCAACCATTGTTCAGCGATCCGGCATCAGCAACGACAGCTTCTACATTGTGGACACTCTCGACGAGTTCAATGAATTTGTGCAGACTCGCTTCCGCAACATCACGCCCGGTGGGTTCTTCGTTCGCGAAAATGAGCCCACTGTCATGGCATACCTTGGAAGTGGAAGTGTGGTCGGCGGCCTTATCACGCTCAACACCCTCGACAACGTGCTCTCGAACATTCCCATCTCGACGCAATACCAGCAGTTCGCTGTTCCATTCTCGCCTAGTATGGGTGATACTTTGCAACTTACGCTGTACTTTGGCTTAGCCATGTGTGTCTTCCCAGCACTATTTGCGCTGTACCCGACCCAAGAGCGTCTGAGGAAAGTGCGGGCACTGCATTACAGTAATGGTATCCGAGCTGTACCGCTGTGGTTAGCGTACACTGCGTTCGATTTCATCTTCGTTCTGATCATTGCCGGTGTGACTACGGCGATATTCGTCGGTGCCTCCGATGCCTTCTACGGACCCGGATACCTGTTTGTCGTGTTTGCTCTCTACGGTCTGACTGCGATCCTGTTCTCATACCTCATCTCCATCGTGGTGACATCGCAACTTGCAGCTTTCGCATTTGCCGCCGGAGGCATGGTGTCACTGTACCTGATCTACTTCATTGGATACATGGCCATCCTCACGTATGCTCCCGCCTACAAGATCGACGATTGGATCGACATCTTCCACTGGACAGTCTCGCTCATTGCACCTTCCGGCAGCCTGCTCAGGACACAGCTGCTCTCCCTCAACTCGTTTAGCGTTCTTTGCGACGGCAACCAGATTCCAAGCTACCCCGGCAAGCTCCAGGTATACGGCGGTCCAATCCTATATCTCATCGTCCAGGCTATTCTCCTCTTCGTCGCCCTCGTCTGGTGGGACTCGGGCTACAGACCGCCCTTCCTCAACCGCGCCAGCAGCCGCCAGAAGCATACCGAAGAAAATCTCGAGACCATCCCATCTGCTGTCGCAGCTGAGACTGCACGCACCGAGCAGTCCAAGGACAGTCTACGTGTGCTCCATCTGCAGAAGACGTTCGGATCCAACCATGCCGTCAACGACATCAGCTTTGGTATCCCGAAGGGTCAGGTATTTGGTCTCCTCGGCCCCAACGGCGCAGGAAAGTCTTCAACCATTTCCCTCATCCGCGGCGACATCCACCCGACAACACACATCAACGGTGGCGGCGATGTTCTCATCGAAGATATTTCCATCATCTCCAAGCGCGCTGCCGCCCGTGGCCACCTCGGTGTGTGTCCGCAATTCGACGCCATGGACACGATGACTGTGACAGAGCACCTGTACTTCTACGCACGCGCCCGCGGTGTAACAGATCCGCAGTCTTCGGTCAATGCCATCTTGCAGGCCACCGGACTTGCACGTTTCCAGACCCGTCTTGCATCCAAGCTCTCCGGCGGTAACAAGAGGAAACTGTCTTTGGGCATAGCACTCATGGGCAATCCCTCCGTTCTGCTCCTCGACGAGCCTTCGTCCGGCATGGACGCTGCCGCCAAGCGTGTCATGTGGCGCACGCTCCTCGGTGTTGCAGCGCCAGGGCGCGCGCTGTTGATCACGACGCACTCGATGGAAGAGGCAGATAAGTTAGCAACAAGAGTCGGCATCATGAAGCGGAAGATGCTAGCACTTGGTACAGTCAGCCAGCTGGGCGACCAGTACGGCGACGCATGGGTGGTGCAGCTCGTACTGAAGAGCGCGCCCGAGACAACCGAAGAGGAGATGGAGTCCTGCAAACAATGGGTCCGCCGCAAGATCCCCGGCGTCCAAATGGACAAATGGGGCTCCCGAGGTGGTGGGCACGGACAACTGCGCTTCAAGGTCCTCAAAGCAGCCAAAGGCGAGCAGCACGCCGTCGACGACGTCAAACCCTCATCCTCCCCAGCGACACGGTCAGCATTGAGAAAACCGCCGCCGACGAAGACGCCCACCTCGTCCGCACGCAGTCCTCAGATCTCGGCGGCATCCCCGGCCTCATCCAACTGCTCGAGTCGAACCGCCAGGAACTGGGCCTCGAGTACTACTCCGTCAGTCCCACGACGCTGGACGAGGTCTTCCTTCGTGTTGTGGGCGAGGAGGAGGAGGAGGAGGAGTCTGCGACCAAGGAAAGGAACCTTGGCGGGTTGAAGAAAATGCTTACGGCGTCGCTTTGTTGCCTTTAGGGTGTTGTGGGGTGGGGTTGAGGCATGATAGGCGTTTAGAGATACCAACATTTACAGCATTACCAACTAGCACCAACTAGCACCGCACCAGCACACGCCCATTTTCAAACTTAGATTACACTCAATCAAACTAGATTATTATCTCCCATGTCCAGAATATGCACTTAGGTAACTATCTATCTACTTGTTAGGTAGGCCCTGCGAGGCTGCCGAGCCCGACCACCTGCCATCGCATGTCCACCTCTGCCTCTGGAGTGAATACTTGACTACTCCTCTGCACAACTACTGCTCTGATCACAGACCCCACTATCCGAGTCAGCATCGATTCCTCACCACTCCGCCTCGCCTACCTTGCTCTACCACGCCCCGCGTACCCAGGCCGATGCACAGACAGCACCCCGTCCTTCCACACTACACTACCTTGCTCACAACCACCAACAGCTTACTTTTTTTTTTTTTTTTCTGCTTCGTATAGCGGATAAAATTAGTAGCTACGCGTAGTTGCGATGCACGCAGAGGCGTAGACTAGAGGTGCGTTCCTCCGTGCTACCACTTACGTGGTCTTGCTGGCAGAGTTGTATTTCTTCCTTTGAGTTTGTAGTGCGGGTGGAGTTGTGGATAAACTGGTTTTACGTTCCTTGTTTCTAGTCGTATCACGTTCTTCTACTGTATTGCGGGTGGAGTTGGAGGTTGGTGGGTGTTGGCTAGCTAGCTATGACAAGGCAATAGGTGGTAGTTGGGTGGTGATTGTTAGGTTAGGTTGTCGACTAGCTGGAATGGAGTAGAGTATTGGGTAGTATTTGTTTATTCGGGATGTTTCGATTGAGCCTTGGAAGATGACGTTGATTGATTGAGTGATTAGTTAGAGTATCTAACGTCCTGTGAAAAATACAAACTTATGTCACCCTCCAGCCTCGGGGGCATAGAGGCGTGCCGAGCTATGAATTATGTGGGCTCATATCACCCTAGACAGCAATTCAAGTATTATTTGTGGCGATGCATCGTCTTACAGTCTACACCCGCTGAATGACTAGCAGTTTCGCTGTCCTCTGGCAAGCCGCTTGTTATTTCTGAGAGGATAGACAGGTGGGTGATAGGGCGTTTGGGCCTGGATACGCGTCTTGAAGCGCTTTAGTCTGTTGCTTTTTAATCGACTAGCCCTGCTTTGTGATATTGCTTTTGCTGGTTTCGCGCTATCGTCTGCCTGGACGATCGAGGTTGTTCGGGTCTCGTCCTGTGCCTGGTCTCGTTGAATGGTCTGATATGGTGACCGGCGAAAGCGACCGTCCTGCACGTGCGCCACCCGCACCGTGCCTTGAAGCCGGCACCCGCGACGACTATGGAGAGAGTGGATCAGTAGCGCGAGGTACGTGTCAGAGTGACGCAATCATTACGCGATATGGTGACTTGTACTGGAGGACGTATAGCTGGAGGGTGGGTCTCGTGCGTAGTCCAAGCCAGCAAGATCAGTTGTGGCGTTTTACTCGATGCTCGAGAGAATACCGACTTCTTCCAGGCTGCGCGCTGCTCTGTCAAACTTGCTCTGCTTGCGCCCTTGTCTCACCGCGCGCGGAACTCGTTCATCTTGCTCGCCATCTCCCAGTCTGACACCACCAGCCTCTCGAAAGGGCCTGGACTAAGCACATATCCATCCTCTCCAAGCGATTCAGGACTGAGTACATCCCCATCCTCTTCCTCTTCCTCCTCTTGCCACAGCGATTGCTCGACCCCGCTCAAGAATTCCCATGTAGCCTCGAGTATATCCTCCATAGGCAAGATGTATGTCATGGAGCGTCTGTCGCGCCCTGTGCAGTCGCCCCATGCTTCAAGCTGCTCCAGAATAGGGAAGTGCGTGAAGAGGGATTGCGCCCAGGCGTGGATCAGGTCTTCTTCGGCGGCAAGGGTGACAGAAGGACCTTTGCTGAGAGCGGTTTCTGGTCGAGCAATGGAGAGATGCGTTAGGCTGGAGAACATTGGGGAGAGAGTAGTGGGGGAGTGGCCGATGGTGTGTCAATGACCGTGACTAGTTTGATGGTGCTCGACATGGCCTGGTGTGAGTCAGGTCTTTTCTCCTCCTTGGTCTGAGGCGGCGTCATGATGTCGCTGCCGCTTACAATGGGAGGAGACATGGCGCCATACAGGGGCAGGCTAGGTAGTTGCAAAGGAATGCCCATGCGCAAGACCTCGAGCTTCGGGCAGTGCCGCGCCAGACTTGGGAGAGCAGCAGTTTGCAGTATCGTCGCGGTCGTAGGATGCACTTTCAAGCTCAGTTCCTCAAGATGCGGTAATCCTTTGCAAAAGTCTTCGAAATGTGCGCTGGATATGCCTGAGCCGTCAATAGCGGACGGGTCAAGAGCTGCAAGATCGATGCTACGCAGTTTCGGGCAACACGCAGTAAGCTTGACGAGAGAAGTACCGCTCACTGGCAGGTTCAAATGCGCAGTAGGGAAACCAATGGCGAGGTTGCCAACGTTAATCTCCAGCAGCTCGAGATTTGGGCAGGCAAGAAGTGACGTCACAACATCGTCTAGAATGCTGAGATCTGAAAGTCGAATTTCTCCGCTCGGCAGACGTTCTACAGCGAGCCGCAGCTCCTTGAGCGCAAAAAGATGGGAAGGTAGCGCGAGCGCTATCTCCGGATCACATACAATCTGCAGCCGTTCGAGAGATGCGAAGGGCTTGTGAAGTGCGTTTGGGCCAGTGAAAAGCGGCAACAATCTCAGCCCGGGGTCAAGGTCGATGGCTAGGGACTTCAGGCCAGGGCGTTTGCTGAGATGGCCGAACAGAAAGTCTTTTCCAACTATACTGCTCATCAAAACATCGACCTCTTCCAGCTCTGGCAGCGAGTCGAAATGGTAAGCGAGAAAGTTGGCATGGATTGGATCTTGAAGACTGAAAGTGGCAGGCCCAAACTGTATGCGCTTCAGCTTCTGGCAGGGGCCGAGCAACGCTGACAGCGTTACTTGCGCGACGTAAGAAGAGCCTCCAGATTGCGTGCCCACTAGTATCAAAGTCTCCAGGTCTGCATGCAACAGTCCTCGAAGATGATGCTGGTGTAACTGCCAATCGAGGTCCACTTCCAAGCTCTTCAGTTTGGGCCATTTGAGGTCCGTTAGATACTCAAAGTCTTCATCGCTTTCATCTGCTGCATCAGCGAGTTGCACGTACTCGATTTTGTTTGCGTATATCTGCCGTCGGCCAGGTTGCATCCATTTGAGTGCCGAGATATCAGGGGTCTGCTTCCAGATGATGCATGTTCCCGCCTCAGCCCAGAGACTGTTGACAAGAACGGCCGGCAACAAGGAATGTCGAACTTCCAGAAGCTCCACAGGGTGCTCCAGACTTGCTTGATGACGATGTTTGTCGCTTATGTCCGCAAGGTGGTGCAAGATCAACGACACGATGTTGCCATCTGCCGTGGCTTCCGCGTGGGCCATTATGCCGGTGTTGGTTGAGACGAAAGCAGGGGATCAAAGAATGGACGACCGCGGCGTTGGGAGACCCGAACACCAGGTCAAGAAAACAATGGATGTAACGTTAAGAAGAAGAGTCTGCCCACCAGTCGACTCATTGTTTGGCAATTTTAGCACTTGGTGCACCTGGTGCACTACGTAGTTGACCGGGATCAGGCCTTGTCGGCCCATGCGGCGTGAGTGCATGAAAGCCTGTTCTACCCATGTCAACGGCTATCGCAATGTCCAACTTGGGGCCAGATGTTTGCAAGGGGCTGCGGTTAGATGAGATGACAATGTTGACGAGACTTATGGGTCGCCATGCTTGATGTCTGACGTTTGGCGGCTGAAACATAGTATGGTGGTGCTGTCGCGAACGGCGCGCTTATGTCACGGGCGCAAGGGCCGCTGGCGACTCCCTGACGAACACAGCACAGCCGCAAGTTGGTCTCGACGGCCAAAACGTGTCTATCTCCATCGACTCGCGCAATGCAGCTTCATCTGACATGCGCGCTCTCGTGTCTCGCACGAACTGCGGCCTGTGCCTGTAAGATGGCCAGGAGATAAGAAGTCAGCGTATTGCCGCTGGCGACTGATAAAACCTTGATACCCATGATGCTCAAACCAGTGCGCTTACCTTGTCCTCGACCAGTTCACGCAGGAAAGAACACACGGCTCCATACCATGCATCCCATTCTCACCGGCGCGACCGGCCTCGTGGGCGCAGCAGTACTCGACAGTATGCTGGCACAAGAGGCCATCAGCCGCATCTCAATCCTTAGCAGGCGGCCAGTGAAGATGGCAGAAGGCCACGAGAAGGCGAAAGTCATCATTCACAACGACTTCAAGACCTACAGCAAAGCGCTGCTTGGCGAACTCAAGGATGCACAAGACAAGGCTGCGTATGGGCGCTAGGCGTGTCGCAGAACGACGTGAACAAGGAGTTCGCTCAACCAACCACCATCCAGGGAACTCTGCTTGCTAACATGCCACAGAAAGTATGTCGAAGTCACACATGACTACCCGCTCGCCCTTCACCTTCGTCTACGTATCCGACTTCACTGAGCTCGCCATGAGCAAGGGTGAACCGCTGGACGGGACTGGTGTAGGATTGGAAGGTACGTTGCTCAAGATTGTCGGCATCAGGAGGACGTCTGCGCTGTGACTGCATCGTAAAGCAGCGCCTTGTTATGTCAGCTGATCTTGATCTATGTCTCTAACAAGCCAATCTCGCTTTCCATGTCACTATTTTCGACTTTCACTCGTCAGATTCCATCTAGTCCTTTCCTCATGTCAGCACAATCATTGAACCCTGTTGTGGGTAATACAGCCTCCAATTGAGTGGACTGGATTCCTCGGGTTACACTGGGCGCCTTATCATACTCGGATATGAGCACTCGCTTAGGTATATTTGCGCTTCGTCAATGAACAGCAGCATGATTTAATAAGCAAGTCGTGTGCTGCATCCATGCATGCATGCTGTGGGTTTCGTTCTTGGCTTTTTGGCATCTGGTTAGCGGTGAGTAGTATTGCGTAGTGCGTGGGAGGTTCTTGGTTTGATTGATTGATTGTTTTGTTTGTTTCTTTCTTTCTTTCAGGTCGGTTGGTTGGTTGGGGGCTAGAGAGAATGAATGAGATGAATGAGATCACTGGAGATCATGAGATCCACTGAGAGGCGCCCAGCCACAACCAGCCCAGCCACCAAAAGTAGAGAGCGCCGCGACCGAAAAAACGGGATGCTTGGCGGACAGGTAAACGAATGCTGCAAACGTATTGTGGGACGTAGGTATGTCCTGTGGTATGTTTTGTGGAGCGCTGAATGTATAGGGTTGAAAGTGGAGGTGGGAGGTGGTGGTGTAGGTATGCGGGATAAACCCGTGTCATTTCAGTGTTGGGGCGGAGTGGACATGACTCGTCAGATAGCCCTGTAGCGGTGATTGTTTTAATTTAGCGCGGTCTTGATGGATGTTGGCGGGGTGTGGAATGGATTGCCTTTCCTTTCGTTTCTTTTGTGCAATGAAGTGAAGTGGAGTGGAGTGGAATGGCATGGCATTTCGGACGGTAGATAGCATATCGATACTGCAAACACATGCATGCAGAGACGTATGTATATACTGTGTAGCAAAAAGCGATTCATAAGTCGTTAAAAAATGGGTTGGTAATATCTACAAAGAAGCCTTGTGTCTAATTACAAAATAAACAGAAGGAAGAAAGAAAGTACGTATGAGCCATATATCGCTATGCTGATTTCACCTTCACTCCAAAACATTCCGAATGGATTCAAAGGGCGAAAAAAGAATTCCAAGGCAAGCCAGCCACTCAAACTTAGTAGTTGTACTTGTAGCAAAGCAACGAACTCTGGGTGTTAAGGATATCCCTAATGCGCACCGTCGGACGGAAGTCATACACGTTGACCGTAGTATCCAGGGTAAGTGCGTTGCCGACGGAATCGGTGCCGCCGACGGTGGTAACGCGGGCGTTGCCGCCGTTGTTCTGCCAGATGCGGAAGTTGCGGTCGATGAAGGCGTGGTGCAGGAAGAAGACGGGGTCCGCGGGGGAAGCGTAGGTGTCTTGCATCACGGCGCCGATGCCGTTGTGGCCCCATGCGTGCGCGCCACCTTCGGCGCAGGACGCCATGTCGGCGTAGGTGCTGCGGCTGTTGCAGGCGTCGACGATGGCGCTGCGCGTGTTGGCAGTTTCAGTCTCGTCGCCTTCGCGGGCCAGGCAGTGACGGACGTTGCCGGAGCCGGGGCCGACATTGATGGCAAGACCGGCGAATTGCTGGGCATGTTAGCAGGGTGGTTTGTGTATTGCAGGTGTTGGTACTTACGCCGTTGGTTACGCACTGGTTGCCGAGGTTGACGCTTCCGAACCACTGCGCGCTGAAGACGGACGACTGCGCAAAGCGGCCGGAATAGCGCGTCTCGTCGAACCAGGGGAGTTCACGGTTGAAGCCGCAGTCGCTGCGCAGCATCTGCTCAAAGGTCCAGAGGTAATACCTGTGCCAGAGAAGGAACTTGGCGTTGCCGTGTACGTTGGGCGTCAGGGTCTGGTGCAGAGCGACGAGATCCTCGTATCTGCTCTGCGACTGGCGGAACTGCCCAGAGGCCGGGCGGGCCTGCAGGCATTTGATGGCATCGATGTATGCCTGGCGGTCTGAGTCGGAGTATGAGTCCCACTCGCGGCGAATGCGGGGGTTGGAGCAGGTGGTCTGCCTCTTCTCGAACTTTTCAAGCTCCTCGTCCAAGTCACGTGTGGTTACGGGAAGGAGAGAAGGGATGATTTTGGGGAGCTGGAGCTCAGGAAACTTGTCTTTGGCATCCTGGATGTTCTCGACAATGGTGGTGATGGTGGCGTTGACACCAGACAGAGCCTCGTCGAGAGAGAGCGGGCGGGCAAACTTGGGGGTCTTGAAGTCGGAAGCTGGCAGAGCAGGAGGAAGGGCGACGTTTGGAGGAAGCGATGTGCCCTTGGCTGGAGCAGGGTTTTGGGGAGCGCGATGGCGGATCCGGCGACAGCCAGCACGGCTGCGGTAAATGACAGGTGCATGTTGGTTGAGCAAAGGCTGGAATTAGATTAAATAGGAATACGAAAAGGTCGATGAAAAGATTCCAAACGAGAGTCGGTAGAGCAGATGCTGCAGAAGCGGTTGCAGACGGCCATGGCCTTGGCTATATACATTGCCCACGAGGCCCACCACATCTCCCGGGATTCGATATCAGTCGATGCATCAGTTCGTGTCAACTCAGGCCAATGTGCTAATAGCGGACCAAGGTGAGAGGTGCGAGGACGGAAGAGGAAAGACGCCAGCTTAGCAGAAGACGCCAGCCTGAATAGTAAGGGGCAAGGGCGAGTCGACTAGCCGCCTTGGTGCTTGGCCTGGGGATATATCATTTCCGGGCAACCGCCAACACCGCGTGTGGTAAGGCTGAGGTTTGTGATGGGCGCCATGTCAGTGGGATCACGCCTCGAGCGCGCGGCGGGCGTTAGGTCTTGGCGTGGCGCGGTCGAAATTGTGGGTTGCCGGCAGCCGGATGTGATGATTGGCAGTAGGGTTTGGTCCGCCGTATCCGAGAATAGAATAGCCGGGGGGGATGTCGCATTCGCCCACTCCGTAGCGACTCGTAGCGACTCGTAGCGACTCGGTAGCCTCTCGAAGCTTTGAGGACCACGCCGTTCCGTGACGGCGCATGCAAAGCTTTTTCACACCGCCCACCGTTCGCTCTTTGTTCGACCTGTCCCTGGCAAGAGCCCCGGATGTTGGGCAGTGAGGTCCTTTGATAGTATGGCTTGATGACGCCTGAGAGCCATTGCATTGTTCAGTTTCGGTAGCAGTCGCCCCGAACGTCTTGCTGTGTGGATTTACGACATTGGACATGGCTCGGGAGAGCAGTATGCTGTGTCGAGTTACGACATGTGACATGGTTCGGACGAGCAGTGTGCCGTGTTGAGGATGGCAACCATGCGCTATGCTCACCGGACACACATAGCGTGTGTGAGCTGCAGGTACGCAGCCACTCAGCGTGTGCATGCGTCGCCGATTCCACAGCGCATGCTGAGAGAGACGAGTTGTGACCTGAGATGAGCCCAAGCCGTTGCCACGTCGTATGGCGGTGCGCCTTATGGCTGGCGCTCGTACTGTGCCGTTTTCGCCTGGTAGCGTTGGCTGAAGGATCCCCATCATCAGCCCTCGTCATATTTCAATAGATCCTGCATGACCCTCGTCGACTCGTGTTGCATGCACAACTTCCCCGCTTACCGGGAGGCAGTCAGGAAGGCTGAAGCTGCTTGCGCTCGACTGTTACCGCTGTGCTGTGGACAGGATAGAGTTGGGGGCGCAATACCTGAATTCTGGCGTGGCCGAACACGGGCCCAGATTCTCCACCATTGCCGCTATTATTGCGCACGCAGTAGCCATTCTCCAGAATTGGCCAGGCCTCTTCGAGGATAAGTCAAAACAGCGACGGAGCTGGAGCTGAGCTGGAGATGCTGGTCGTCGATAGCCTCTCGTTTGCGTCTCACATAACGCAGCCGGTATCGCAAGCGTGGAGGTATCTGAACGAGGGCCATGCAGGTGCGAGTTGCTATAATTGGACCTTAGCGCTCCACAAATCGACTTGGTGATACTGCATAGGCGTGCAGATCACAGGACCTGTCGATATTTACATGCATACCAGCCAGCCTCGTCCTACCATGGCTGGCCAGTGGTTCGTCCAAAACTTGAGCTGTGTGGACTATGCAAGTGATGGGGTACTGTGGTATGTAACGACAATGAGGACGCACGTCCATAACATTGACAGCTGACTGCGAGAATGCACCACCATGGATTGCTAGAGGATGATGTCGAATGACTGGTGGGCCGTAGTCGTCGCCCGACCGTATTGACTCACGGTCCACCGGAAGTACGGAGCAGCGCCTTTAGCATCAAAGGGTGTGCCATGTCAGCTGAGAGGTGTGATGATGACAGTGCGAGACGTAGACCATTGAGTGCGGTGCGAGGGGTTCGATGTGGATTGAGGATCGAGTGATGGACGTCGACGAGACAGCTCAGGGACGGAAAGGGACGGGAGAGGGGAAGGGATGGGTTATATCGACCACGCGGTCCGTCGGCGTAAAGCTCTCAAACCCGCTCATTGCGCCTCCGGTCTGACCGAAGTTGCCAGTCCGTCTTTTCGGGCTTCTATGTACACAGTACTGCTGAGGAACATACCTAGTAAGTCGTCTGCAAAAACAGCCGATCCATTTGCACCACTTGCATGTCTCCACTGATACTCGCACGTGATACAGGGGTCTTGCACTGAGCAGCCAACGATCTTTTACCAGTGTAGAACCGCTCAGAAACCAGACACTTGTAGCCATGTCAGTCCGCCCAGGCACCTCTTTTGTACTCGCAGCTTGTGGTGATGGGGCCTTTACCCTTGCAGAACTCAGCGCGTGGAGCTCCCAAAGGTGAACCACGTGTATTGTCTGCCGACTCTCATGCCGTGGAGCTCTGTTCCAGGACTTGAGCACAAAGACGGTGGTTGTGTCATGCATGTCTGCGGCGCTGCATTGCACGTGGAAACGTTCCACGTTATCAGAGCGTGCGTGCGGGTAGTGCCGTCATGGGAGACCCTGAAAGCTAGCGGGGCGCGTCGAACTCCAACGCGTCCAGGACTCGTTCCCACACTTCGCAGCGCCATTTCCTCCAGCCACCGGTTTGGGAAGGCGCAACCTTCTCCAAAGTTACAGTCGCGGTCGCGGTCGCGGTCGCGTGATTAGCCTCATCCGTTTCCTACAAAGTATACGACCTCCGTGCTATATCATGGACAGCGACGTAGTGCCGCCGTCATCACCGCCGCACACGATCGCGACCAACCCCCGAGTTCGCCGTTGTTCGAACCCCGGCGATATGGCACGTTTTCGCCCAAATCAAGCTCGCCACCCCCTTTCTTCTCCAGCGACGATTCGGGAGAAACCCTGGACATCACAAACTACGAGTCACCGCGCATCTTCAAGAACAAGCGCAAAGGTGCTTGGTACGAGACGGACAACGGCGACTCGGCGCAGCATGCACCAGAACCCAAGAAGACCAAGATGTCGCGCAACTACGACTCAGGCATCTACATGATGAGCGACAACAGTGATGGCTCTGTAGATCCCCTCCCAGAGCACAAGTCGCCGTTTCCGTTCGCTGCCGAGGCCGACTGCGATGCCGAGGAGCCAGAGCCTATGAGCATGACAGAAGCCGCCTTCTACTCTGCCCTCAGGGTGGGCCTGGACAGAAACTGTCAGGACTACGACTTTCAGCGGCTGTCTCTTGGAGACAAGGACATCAAACAGATAGGTGACCTGAACAGTGTCATCAAGAACCTGCCCGACCCGGGAAACGACTTGCCTGCAGAAGGGCAGTATCGCTCTATGGTGCCTGAGCTATACATCCATCTTGGTCAGAACTCCCTCCGTCGATTAACGCCTTCTCTCTTTCATCTACAGCATCTCACAACTCTCGTGTTACGAAGTAACCAGATCGAAGAGCTGCCCCCAAAGATTAGCCAGTTGAAAAGCCTCCAAGAGCTTGATCTTTCGCTTAACAAGCTCCAATACTTACCTTTCGAGATCCTCCAGATGCTAGAACCGCATGGAAAGCTGGAACACCTCCAGACTCTTGGCAATCCGCTCCTGGAGCCCGTATCCCAAACTCGGTACCGAATGTTAGATGAGCAGGTCGTCTTCACATCTTCGACCAAAGACATGTACGCCAGGTTACCGACGTGCCAGGATCGCGAAGCACTCGTTTGGCACATACGCTTCATCGAATCGATGAATCGCTTCCTCAGTGCTGTCGAGTCAAAGTACACCTCAGGAAAAAGGCTGATGATGAGCGCGTTTTCTCGCACCATCCGTTAGTTCCTGGTCCTCTGGAAGACGCACCCTCAGCACGATACATCGGCAGAACGTTAGTATCCTATTTTGATCAGACAGGCCAGCTTCTAAAAGGGTCACCCGCTCGACCATCAGCGAGCGATGATAAGTACGCCGTCATCGTCGACACAGACGAGGGTGCGTTCGGCGTCCCGTCAACCCCCATCTTTACCCCACCCACGGCATCCAAGATACCGTCTCTCCTCACCATGTCGCTGAACACTGCGCTCGCAAACATCACCGTCGGTGAGACAAAAGAACGGATAGGCGAGCCTGTACCTTTCGACGCGGCTGCGATCCTTGGACGAGCAGCACATAATGATGCAGATGCAGGCTTTGGCTACTTCCACCAATGTCACGTCTGCAAAAACAACTACATAGTGGCAAGAGCAGAGTGGATCGAGTTCTGGAGTACAAAATTCACTGTCTTCTATCCATTCCGTGTCAAGGTCTGCTCATGGGGATGTGTCCCGCCCGAGATGACCACAAAGCGGGTGAAAGAGCTAATGTGGTAATGGTGCAGTACTCGCGGCACACTAGTTTACACATATCGCATCTCCATGAAGCAACACGAGAGTTGTCATTCTAGGGTATGTATTATCATCCATCCAAACATCCATGTTGGAATGCAGTCGTCTTGATCGACCTTCTGCTGTAGATGTCTGTTTTACATGCCCACGAAATGCGTTGTCTTGGGTCGTCTCAGGCTGCTAGAAAACGATGTTGCACCACCCACCACGCATCCTCCGGATTGGATTGAGCATGGTGAGGAACAGCGTGGCAATTGTTAGTATGGCGGGTGACAGCGTGGCGGGTGCTTAGCATAGACAACCAGACAAAAAAACATTCAACTTTATAATAGCAACTATCGTACCATCCACTTCTTGGTAGTCAAACCTGACGTGTAAGGCAGCTTTTCATCGTGGTGGTCTCGAATGACTTCGACAGACCCCTCTCTTGTATGCATCCGTCAAAGTAGCTAACTAAAAGTGCTGGTGATATCGTAAAGGAGAAGAAATTTGTATTCAGTAAGGCTAAGTAGCCGGGTATTGCCCAAGCCCATCCACGAACACCGTGAAGCATACCACGCTGCTTCTACACCCACTCCCCATCACCAAGCCCACATTCAGGAACCCACCAAATCGCACCGTTGCGGCTCCCATCATCAACCCCGAAGTCCGCCAAAGCCAGACTGCCGAATAAAACAAAAAGCTTGCAACCAAGTCAGTTGTATACATGCATGATGCCTCAACGCCAGAGTACCACTGCGCAATGGACCAGTCGTCTACTCCGCTTGTGTAAGACATCCTCCCACAGGGCTGAAAACACGCTTTTGGGTTGAGATGAAGCACCGTACCACACACCTATCCTAATCCTACTTCTCGTCTGACCACGGGTTATCGTACTTCCCGTCGTACTCCAGGATCAAATCGTAGTCAGAGTGGAACTCCAACTCGCCAGACTCGAACGTGGCGAGGCCGAGGGTTGAGGGGGTGAGGGAAGAGAGATGGGGAGCGGAGAAGAGACGAGAAGGTCAAAAAGGCGCAGGAAGAAGGCGCAGAGTCGGGAGCGGAGAGAGGGTTGTGGAGGCGAGGGAGGGGGAGGTTCAAAAGGAGGTTGGTGCTGGTTTGCGTTAGCGAATGGGTTTGGTTGGATACCAGACGGTGTGGAAGTAAGAAAGGATAGTTAAGAGAGAGTTCAATGGATCCAACACGCCGCAGCGGCTAGGGTGCGGTACATGAGTAAGAACGGGTGGATACAAAAATATGACGTAGAAGCCAAATTTACAGATCGAAATCCCTCTCTCTAGCCCCATCCAGCCGCTGACCATCTGCTGACGACCCTCGACGACGACGAGGACATGTTGAGGCGCCGCGGAGAGGCGGATAGCCTCATGGGAGAGCCAGTGAGCGGCAGTAGGGCATTGAGGGTGGTAGAGGGGTTTGGTGGCGTTGGAGAGGTAAAGAGAGGTTGTTAGAGAGCGGATTGGAGAAGACGGAATTTTCCGAGGAACTTTTTGATATGAGAAGATAAGGTAGTGGCTATGAAGTAGTTTTCGAGTAATGAGAGGGATTTTGTGAGTGCCGGGTGAACAGGAAGCAGAATTGGGCGGCCGCTCATTGAAATTATATTCGATATTTACAGTAGCATGGAGTGGAATTGAGGAAGCCTGTAGCATCACTATGGTCCTTCAAAGTAGATTTACGCGGACTGGAGGTTGTCGGTTTCATGGAAAGATTTGACTCGAGCATTGTGATGGCATGAAGGTAGCTCACTGATAGAATACCATCTAGCAGGTTTGTGTATACGCACCTCATAGCGTGGAAAGCAAGTCAAATAGGCATGCATCTTGTCAATCCAGTAGGCACTCAGAAGAGAGCCAGTGTCTGTGGCATTCGCAGTTAGCAAGAGCCGCAGTAGCATGCAAACCCAACGATACCAGCAAGCCCGGAGGCACTCGGAGGTAAACGATAGACTAGACTCTTCCTCGATATGCTAGACAAGTCAGCACAATCAATGAAAAGAAATGAGCGAGCAAAGCTCAGCAGAAAACAAAAATTGTCCCGACGCAAGCTCTAGCAACGATGGCCAGCGCTTCGACTCGAAATCTCCGCAGAGTGCAATGCAGAAAGAAATAAGCAGACCACAACCTCTTGGAGCGAAGCGATCCCGTGAATGATGTGACAACTGGGAAAGCTCATCATGGTATGAAGAAGAGGGGGAGCGCGCGGAAGAAGGGAATTGTTATGATGCCAAGACCGCAAGATCATGCCTCTGCCTACGACTACAGTGCCCGAGCTCGAGCAGATTTTGCGGCTCACGCTTGATTGGCAGTCCGGATCAACGCGTCCTGATCTGCTTGCACGGTGCCCAAACACACGCATGACCTGGCGGCGGCGGGGTGGCTGCCCATGAGTACGAAACCCAGCTCCCCTCCCCCACTATTCCTTCTCCCACGTTGCTGCGAGGGAATTAATTTGCTTCCCCATCGTCTTAGATACTTGGACTACCTGCAGATTGGCTTCCATTTCACATTATATAGCATGATGGTGGGGTTTCGACTGCATTTCGAAGGGGTCTGAACCGTACAATTTTTGCTTTCACACGTTCTTTTTCATCAGGTCGCTTGGATTGTTTGAGCGCGCGAGGAAGAAGAGGTTTTAAGCTGGGTGGATGGTCAGTGAGCGTGAAGGGTTTCATGGAGTGCATTGTGACCGAACGCTTTCATTGCTGGTGATGTTGACCTGTTTTGTAGTACTTCGAGCTCGCAGTTCCCTGAAAACATCAAAGACCTGCTTCTCACTATACAGTGCAAAAATTCGCTCCATGACATTATACAATCTTAACTGCAGCTCAACGTGCTCATAATTGCGTTCAATGTGACCCAGTGACGTAGCATACCATTCGACGCCTGTAGCAACGTCTCTCAATTGTATAGTGTGACTCTGAGGCCGGCGCCGGTGCTCCAGAGGCAACAGCGTATATACTCTTGTCACCTTCCTCTTCCCCTTCTCTCTGTTATCTTGTTCGAAAGAGTCCTCACTTCGCCGGAGCCCCAGGTGCTCAATAAGCCTGCGGGCTAGCTCAGTCATGCGCATTGCACCCCGCGCGTAATCGAGTCTCGACCCTACAACCTCGACAAGGTCAGGACAGCACAATTTTTTCAGGTAAGCTGTTACTGTCGTTTCTGCGCTGCTGCAGAACGAAATCTTCGCAACCTTTGATCGATTCGGTTTGACGGCTGGCCTTACGGCTTCAGCTGACGAGCTTCGATTGAAGCGTCGATTGTCACTGGCGATGAGGAGTCGCTCCAGGCTTGTCGGTAATATGACCGTGACTGCTTCCTGTTCACTGGCAGGAGAAATTTTGGATATCGCCTCGGGATTCGCCCACCTTTTCGTTGACTGCTCCGGTGTTGCTGAGCGTTCGAAGAAGAGGTTTGCCTCTCCAACACCCCACCAGGTTGATAGCTATTTCAGGGATACTGTAAAACCCGCATAATGTTGTTTTCGCAAGACCTTGCAATAACTCGCTTTGCAGTAGTCAAATCACCTCGCTCAGCAAAATCCTAAAAGTGTGTCACGTTCTTTTTCTCTCTATCTAGCCAGGAATTTGAAAATTCAATTAAAAAGGTCCATAAATGAGTATCTAGGTGTTTTGTGGGGTGGCGTAGCACTAATAGTAAATGGGCCCAGCGCAGCATTGTTGCTTCACACCACGGCGGACAGCTTCACTGTCCACTATCGAGAACTCTTCACCACTACAGATTTTCTCTTTAGAGAATTTTCTTTCTTCCTGCAACTCATCATGACTTTCAGATTATTTGGAAGCATCGTCAACAACCCCTCATTCCAAACAGCTACTTACTCCTACGGCAATGGTCGTCTACAGTTCAGGAACGAAAGCCAACGCCGCTGGGCTGAGCAACACCACTCCCATCAACAGCTAGAGCACCCTCCCTCCTCTAGTCCCCGATTTCGACACCCTGAACCAACCAACAGCATGTGCATGACCACCGAGCACGAGCACAGGTTACCGGAGGAGATGTTGAATACGGAGACCTTCGCCTTCGACGTCCGCCCAAAGTGGAACAAGAAGCCGATTAGCATCATGATCCACCCTGATGGAACCTACTGCTTCGACTATGCCCCGTCTGTGAATCTCCACCACATGAGCACCCTCGTCTGGTCCAAGATGTACGTCTACCACACCGTGCCCGAGCTCTTCAGGTTCAACGTGCGCGTGTACGACTTCGTCCCCGGCAGAACCTACCACGAGCTCATAATCAACTGCATTGGCGAGGGTGGCATATACACGGACGAGAATTCGCTGTCGGACTTGGTCGAGTTCCTCAATGAGCAGGCACTGGCGTGCTATTGAGGTGTCGAGGTTGAGGACCTGCAGGAGTTCTGGGAGCGCGAGCAGGCCTGGGCGAGCAGGTGGGCGGGCAACTGGATCGCCACTGGGCAATTATAGAATTCATAACCCAAAAAGAAACCTCATCTTGCACCATAATTACTCCTTAACTCACCATGAACAGCACCTCGATCAACCTCGCATTCACAATGCCAGACCCTACGCACCCTAACCACGAAGCAAGTCACCCCAGCCCACGAGATCCAATGCTGACTCCCAGTTTTGCAGTATTCAGCTCCACATAACAACGCCTCCACATTGGCCGATGAGAACATTGTCATCCCCTGCATACGCTCAACCAGCGGCGGTACCGACACAGTCGAAAGTGAAAGAACGAGGCCGCCCAGGACATGGACGAGGTCTCAGGTCGGGAGTGGAGCTGGGTCGCGCTGATTGTGGCGAGGGAGGACTTCATTGCAACGAATCATTAACCATGGTGAACTGCGACCTCCCCGTCCTCCTCCGTCGCATTCTTCTTGTCTTCGATGTCCAATACTGAAACACCCCACGCTATCCCCATGGAAGAGCGCTCTCGCGATGACGGGCGTCGATCCAGACGGGCGCCGCCCAGGGTTCCTTCGAAGCGCACCACGTCTGCACTGGAAGGGCGACATGTACGGCTCAAGAACACTTGCAAGACGGAATCCCTACAGAAAACCCTCCCACTTCCCCCTCAGCCGTCCCCACCAACCATCCGCCGCCTCCGTCCCACCGTTCGAAATCACCACAGTCCACAACTCTGCCTCTAACTCCGAAGACACAGAAACGTCTAAACCCCGTACGCCCTCGCCGCCGTAGAGAACGAGCGCCCGACTCGCGTCGAAGGACATTGAGCATGCCACTTGGGGAGCTAGGGAGGAGTGGATCTGCGGTAGCAGGTGACTGTGTGCATGTATTATTGGGGTTATGGAGGTACAATTGGTTGAAATTATTGTGTGTTGAAGCTAGGACTTGGGGTAGGGTGAAGATAGACAAGGAATGGGGGAGGTGTTGGAACTATTCGATGACATGTCCTGAAGGAGTGGAGCGGTGAGGATGCTTTGTACATTGAACACTGTCACCGCAGTAGTCTCCAGCCAGGTGTATTTGTTTGGCAATAGACATTAAGACACCATGAAGCATCACATTAAGCACAGGTAGCGTATCCTGACCCAAGAGTTTACAATATTCGAACACCCTTGGCACAATATTGCTATAAGAGTCATATACTTGACCTAAAAGCCTTAAATCATATACTTGGTAGACTCAAGCCAGTCATCAAACATCAAAAAACAAAAAGAGGGCATAAAAAATTCGTAAAGCCGAACCAAAAGCACATCCTCATCCACCATACTCATAAAACCTCTACTAACCAACCCACCAACTCCAAAGAACCCCGCCAAAACGAAGCAGAATAGTACAAAGCAAAAGACATACTCAACGAGCGTATACGCGTAGAAACACATAGTAGATCAGCCCACCGGCCCTGTATGGCACCGTAACTATCCCCTCGAAACCACCATCTCGCGAAGAAAAAGCCACAGCCCTCACGCGAACTACGCTTCAGACGACTCAGATGCCTGCGGCGGCCCAAGTTGCGCTTCCTTGCAGAACTCATCGTAGCAGGGTACGTTGGGGGTATTGGGGGTCCTATCTTTGTCGGCCATGAGCTTGAGAATGGCGTTTCCGCGCATCGTTCCGCCCTCGGGGACCGCGGGCGCTTCGATGATGTTGGAGTCTGCGGGCTGCGGCTCCGGCTCACTGACTTCGGCTTGGGCATGGGCGACTCTGAGTTCACCGGCGATGGGAATCTCAGGAGCAGGAGCGGACTCGGAAGGGTTTGGCAGCTCTGCCATCACGAGAGCTTTGCTGTCGTCAAGAGCTGGACTGATGGTGTCGGAGGCCGGTTTCTCTGTGTAGGCGTAACCAGGCTCGTGAGTTGGGATGTTCGTCGCGTAGCCGGTCGCAGTGGCAGTCTCAGAGTCAGGAGTCGGGATGTTCGTGGCGTAGCCGGACTCAGTGGGCGTTAACGAGAGGGTGCAAAGAGGTGACTCAAATGGCGGAGCAGAGAAACAGGTATCGTAGCACCTATTTATGTCAGGAAAAGAAATGACGCGGGAAGTCCTACCAGCCCAAGGATTTGAGCAAACAAAAGAACGGAGAGTGAGCATGACTTACCCGCCCCACATCTGAGACTCCTCACCGCATTCAGACCAGTAATCGATACAGAGCCAAAGCGGACAGAAGGTCTCGTTTACTATCGAACGAGAAGCAATTGCTGAAGACAAGGAACGTGGGGTTGTAGTCGACGCATCGGCTGTGTCACCGTCCGTGGGCGATGGGACGTCATACGCAGAACCCGAGGTCTGCGTGTGATTACCAGCATCAATGCTGGTAGGTGAGGTGGTGTTAGAGGGGCATGGTGGAACTGTGAATGTAGGAATCTCCTTGATGCCGCCGGCACATCCAGTCCAACAGCTGTGTGTAGGTCAGATTGAGGTCGCATTGCAGCTGCTGGAACGGGGCTCTCCTGATGACGGAGAGTATGGTGGATACATACCCGCCGTACGGCACGCCACATTTGTTGACGGGTTTGTAGCACTTCTCCTGACCGCAGTCTCGTCTGGCAGGGCCAGACAAAGCTACGCCGGACAAGGTGAAGGCGATAAAGAGTTCCAATCTCATCGCGATGGTGGCAAGAGGGCTGAAGGAGAAAAGTCCCGAGTCGCTGAGTAGCGCTACGCAGGATAGCGTGAAAGAATGTGATAAAGAGAGTTGTAATTGGTTGCGGAGCTTCAGGCCGAGAAGGGACAATGAATCGATGGAAGAAGATATAAAGAGTGAGATTGTGTCGCGTTAATCCAACTATGATGGACAAGGCCGATCTAAATAGCTTTCGTCACGCTATTGTAGAGGATGTCTTCTCGCTGATGCATCACACTAATTTCTGCGCTCTTTGATTTCCCTAGCTGAGAGGTTGAGAGATCTGCACTGATACCAGCGCGTCTCCCCAAATCGTTGCCTCCAGTCTTAAACTTACAGTAACAGACGTACACAATGGTGCCATGCAACAAGGTTGATTGCCAAGACTTGAAGCTCCGCTGTCTGAACTTGGGCATGGGTAGCGAGGTGGAAATGATGTCCGTAAAGCCAGAAGGTGCCGCGACATGACACGGCAACTAAGATCAGACTGTTTGATCAGATCCAGCTGCAGTGTCCAGCACTACCGAGATCATTTCAACTAGTGGATTGACTTCACTGGGCTGATAACGAGGTCGCCTTGACTCCTGCATGCATTCCAGAAGTGGATCCTGCGTTATGAGCTAAGACAAGACAGCTATTTTCTACTGTGGTAGGGCATGTTTGGGTGTTCGGTCAACTCTGATGTAACGTACCATGAAACCGTCTGTACAGGCTCGACATCGGGTCTATAGCAGACCTTTGCAGCTACCGTGAAGGTCGTACCGTGTGGCAGCTTTCGAGAAGCATGGGAGGGCGACGAACTTTGTGATGGGCTTTGTTGGGTCCATGACCTTGATGATCATCAGCTCTGATTCATTTGGTAACCAAGGTTCTCGACCTAGGGCACGCGCAGTCCAGGGTGGAGCTGCTACTGCACTGTTGGTCTGGCGAAAAGTCATCATGCAGACGCCTTCTCATGCAACTAGGATCGATGGTAGCCATGCACAAGGTTTCTTAGCCCAGTCATGACTCTTATGGCGAACAGCTTAGTTAGCGAATACCTGTGAAAATTTGGGGTCTAGTCGGATCCTTGACATGCTGAGAGGAACCATTTTTCGTATAACAGGAGGCCAGCAACATTAATCTTCGTAAAACGTACGACCGCAATTTGGTCACCGGAAAGTCTTCGTTAGGAAAGGCAGAACTGTCTTGCAACGCCTACGAAACAAGTAAGACAGACCCAACACGACGTCGTACTCACACAGCGGAATCTGTTTCCAAACCTGCGCCTTGGCCTTACGAGGTTGGACACATGACACCAAGCACAAAGTGATTAGACAGGCCATGTGGTTGTTCTCGTGTGTGGCGTAAATGCGTTCGTAAGTAATGACAAGGTGCAATGCAAGAAGAACCGGGCCGATTGCGATAGACTTGTTCGAGTTTCCATGATATGTAGCCAACTTATGCTGCATTTGACAGAAAGTAGTGTTGGGTGACGTCCCGTCTAAACAGCGGAGATCAATGGTACTGCACATCACCAATCGAGCATCAGCATTAACTGGGTATTTCAACGTAGAAGCGTCACCTTCTTAAGTACAACGCAATGCTGCAGCCATTCGTATGATTAGCACGCTGTCGTTGCAAGCCGTTTCAGTTGCCTTCGCCCTTGGGCCTCTCGTACCAGCTCTCATGACTGTAGTCTTTCTTCGGCCCATCGACCTCGTACGTAATGTTGAATGCCTGCAGTGTTGCACCGCGAAACTTGAATTCACACCCACTCTTGTACGTATCTGGATCACACCAATGATGACCCTTGGCCATCCACCCATGATTCTCGTCTGCAGGGGGTAGAAGTTCCACATGTTGAAGAACGACCCAGTGGACTCTCCGTCTTCATCAGCGAACCATGCTGTGATCTTATCAGTGGCATCGTTATAGCGGTAGATGTAACGGCGTGTAGCTGGAAAAGAGAAGCCATTATCCATTTTAAAGATGCCCTCTTCGATATAGAGGTACTCGGCTGCGTACGTGGGGTCGGTAGGATTGCGTGGGTGGAAGTGTGCGGTGCCCGTGAGTATGCCACCTGGCGTGGTATTGCGGGTGGCGATCTTCCTATGAAGGGACCAGACGCCTTGCATCGCTCGGAAGACTGCTGCTGCGACGAATTTAGCGTCTTTTCCTGAGGCTTCCAATACAGCGGCGACCTCTTCCACGACTGTATCAGCCTCGACATCAGTACCGACGCCTTGGTAGCGGGATGGGAAAGCAGGTCCTTTCTGGCCATCGAATCCCGTGTCCATCCGCTTGACGCCGGCTTCGCGCGCAAGCTCCTCTACAAGACCAACATAGTCAGCCATCCAGAACTGCGGAACCTGTAAAGAGCGCTCGAATCGGATCTTGTGTCGCATAGCCTTTGTTGTGTCGAGCTGATTCAGCCCGGCTCTTGTAGGATTGTCGAGGTCTGCAGTGGATTTGAACCATGTGTCGGCAATGAAGCGTGCCTGCATCTCCATTACACCCCAGTAAGGACCCTCGTAGAAGCCAACGAACCCAAGAGTAGGATTTTCCGAGAGAACAGAACCGCGAGTAAGTAAGAAGGGTATGCGCGGGGAAGTGTCGTCGGGGTAGAGGAAGCCTTTAGGCTTATCATGGATATAATCAAGGCCGGCCTTGTAACCTGTGGCTTCGATTATGCCGACAACGCTGGAAACCTCGCTCGTGCTCTGTTCTCCGTTAGCATAATCGCGATATAACAGCAGTCAACGTACCCCTGCCTCCTCAGACCATGGAGCGTTGTGCTGCAGCGCGATATTAAACGAGCCGTCGCCCTCCTTTTGCTGGATTTTCTCGACCCAGCCCTGTACCGGTACGATCAGCCCACTCCTGACAAACTCAGTGTATGTATCGGTGATACCGCAGTAACCGGGGTATTGCGTTTGTTTAGTCGCATACACGAGTGCTGAGCTGCCGTATTCCTGCTGATCGCCGCCGATGACGGACCGCATGAAGTCGTGACCCTTCTTTGCTTTCTCAGGCGGCACAATTGTGATCGAAGCGGATAGCTCGCCTTCACTGCGGCGCGAAAGGTCGTAGAGCACAAGATCCAAAGGAAGGAAAACTGGTGCTAGGTTGGCACGGTGCGACGTTCCAACATAGGGGTTCCGTGGTAGATAGCGAGGGAGGCAGTAGAAAGGTCGGTTGACGATGTGATAGATCCTGCTTTCAGAATGAGCAGGCTTGCTCTTGCCCGGCGAATTCTTGGCGCTCGAAATCTGTAAGGCAGCTTGAGCTGCAGCTTCCGACCCGCTGATGCCCCCACCAATGACGGCAATCTTACCGGGCTCCTGTGAGAGAAAAGATAGATCACGAAATACCGAGGAGTGCTGGACGTTGGGGAGATTGCTACCAGGTGAGGGAATGAAGGTTCGGCCGGGCTCGTCGAAGAATCCGCTTGCGACGATAAGATAGTCGAATGTCTGCGTGCTCGATTGATGCGTCGTAGCATCGTAGGTCGAAACTTGCCAGGTTTTCATGTCGTCGAGAATGTCTGCGTTGACGACTTTGCGGTTGAGAAAGATGCTTGACTTGAGGCCGAATTTCTCGGTGTACTTCTCAAGATACCGTCCAACTTGCCATGCTTTTGGGAACATCGGCGGGGTGGCCGGGGAAGGTGTCCCAGTCACAGGATCTGAAAGGTCTACGGACGACCATGAGAGATCCGAGAATCCGATAGTGAAGCGGCTCAGATTTGTTTTCATGTCTGGGCTGCATTTGTCACCGTACTCGCCAGGCTGCGCTCTCCACATGCCGCCGACGCGATCGGCGGCTTCGTACACAGTGACAGTATAATTACCATGCTGCAGAAACGTCTTCGCTGCCACTAGGCCGGAAGGACCTGCACCTACAATGCAGACAGACCTTGTGAACGCCATGGTGCTGGCCGCCCACTACAACGCTACGCCTGTGTTAATCGGTTTGGTCTAACCCTGACGTGGTCAAAAGTACTCTAGGAGAAGTAAGAATGAAATGAGGAGTTGTATGTGGTTGAGGACTTTGTGATGTGGACATGTGCATGGGTGGGGACGAGGAAAGCACGCTAGCAAAGGCCCTCGGCTTTCGGCCAATGAGAAACAGCAGGCAAGTAGACACTCAAGATGGAGGAAAAGAAGAACATTTACATTTGATTCACTCTGTAAGAACCCCGGAGTTGATGAGGGTGCCTTTCATGGTTTGGAACTGAGTTTTTCCGGTCTGCAGTGGTCAGCTGGATACATAGCAATTACACGCGGGCAGATCGTACGGAAAGCAGATAACGTATGTGGTCCTGCACAGAGACAGTCAGAATAGAGCGTCATCAATATATATGGTACATGAGTCCATACCAGGTCCGTGACATGACGGTGTTGTTCGAATTCCACTCTGGCGAACTGTCTCATGTCGGCCCTGGTGGCAAAGTCTGGTATGTTATTGGTGCTGCGAACGATGTCGCGCCACAGCGACAACACCTTCTGTCGTTGTATGAACTGAACGACAGTATCAGCTCCATTTGGTCGTCAAAGACTGGACGAAGCTCACATGGTCGAGTCCCAGGGGCTCTTTCCTCGCATGCGCAACCGAGAAGGCGGCTTCGCGGCTATTGTTGCATACCTGCGCAACATGCCCTGGTCGTCTGAACGAGACAAGATGCACGGTATGGGGATAGGATGAGACAAGAGGATGCGAGTCGAGATGGTTCGAGGCCGAAACCGAATGCACGATGAGGCTCTGTCTCGTGATGCAAGCTGACGTAATAAACAAGCTAAGCTCTGGGTGTTTTAGACCGCAAACACATTGCCAGCCCTACCAGTCTTGCCAGCCTCGTATTCGTGTTCGTGTTCGTGTTCGTGTCCGTTGCCCTACTGGCGCGTCTTCCCAGAATTCTACGCGTTCACAATGACCAGCTTCTTCGCAACAGGCACGTTCTCTTCATGGTCAGACCCCGCACAGGCCATCACGGTGTAATTGAAGGACGCCATGTGTATTGGACAGTCTGATTCGGACGGAGAGAGAGAGCAGACGACCACTCGCGGCAACATTCACAACTTGAAGCTCAAGAGGAGGAGAAGCCGCGTCGGAGCAGACCAAGCAGAGCCTCAGGATCCTCGAAAACTCTCTAAACTGGATTCTACCGTCTCTACGCTTGCCAACAACCAGTTTGTATCCCCTACGAAGCTGCTCGGTCCACAGGAACCTCCAAAGCTGCACGCTCCGCCCATCAACGACGCCGACAACGACTCGTTGCGCATCGAATGCCCTAAGGCCCCTCAAGACGTCAAGAGCCCTCATGGCCTCAAGCACCCTCAAGACCCCCAGGCCCCTCAAGGCCCCCAAACGCACCTCGTTCTCCTCAGAACGCACTCTGCCCATCCTCGGCATTAGCGACGACACCCCTCTTGAACATCGCACTGCGCTCGTCGAATCCTACCATGCGTCCGAAGATGTCGGTTTCAACTTCCATCCCGCTCTCCACTTCCAGCTCTTGCGCTCCACGCAGATGAAGAACAACGAGCTGGCTGTCTGTTTCGACCTCATCTCGAGGACCTCACAACAGGACTACAAGGCCTCAAGCCGGGGCTGGCATCCCACCTACAAGATGGAGGAGATGCAGGATAAAGAGATGATGTACTTTCTGGTGCGACAAACAGAGGGTTACACAGGCTTCGACAAGGTCAGCCAGCAGAAGTCGGGAGCAAAGCAGGAAGGCGCCGTCCTCGGCTTCCTTTCCTTCAAGTTTGAGTCCGAGGACGAGGAATTGCGCAAGATGAGGCCTGTCCTGTACATCTACGAGATCCATCTGGACGATCGCCTGCGTGGACACGGTCTGGGGGCACGAATCATGAAGTGGGCGGAGAGCCAGGCTCGCTTAGTTCAAATCACAAAAATGATGTTGACCGTCTTCACGGCCAATGAAGGCGCAAGGAGGATGTACGAGAGAGAGGGCTTTGGGAGGGACGAGAGTAGTCCGGAGGATAGGGTGACAAGGAGGAAGATCATCAAGGCTGACTACCTCATCATGAGTAAGGAGATCAAATAGCTTTGTACTCGGCACAGTGCATTTCCGGCGTTAACATGAGATACCCACGGTTTGGCGGGAGTTCTTCAGTAGCATGTACCATCACAATCACCATAGAAATCAGAGATCCAAGTGCCTACAGCACAGCTGGTTTGCAATTTCCTACCTTCATTGGACGCTGTAACACTGACAGAGAACTCGATCAAGCCCAGAGCGCCATCAGTATGCCACCTGCAATCGCCGCACCCATCGCACCTGCCAAACCCCACCTACACGCTAGCTCGAATGCTGTCGACACCTCGTGCTTCCAGTTACCTCCCTCTTTCTTCACCACAGTAGATCCATTCGCGTCTTTCAATCTCCAGAATCGTGACAGCCGTGTTATAGCCATCCAGAGCAGCTGCAAGACTGTGAAATACACCCCTGAAGCCATTTCAGTCGCTAGCAAGCAGGCTAACCACAGCGCCAGCAACATGTCGCCTGTCCACTTTGGCCCCTCCCATGATGTCATGACATCTACGCTCATACCCTGAGCACGCAAAACTCCGATTGTTCTTGTGTCCCCAGCCTTCGCCGCTTCCATCTCCTTCACCGCGCACGTGGTGGACTCTGTGGACGGTGAAGTTTTCGATAGACCATAGAGCGTCAACGCCGTTACCAGAACCCACATGGCAGTGAGGAGACAGTGCATCCACCAAGTCTTCCTCGTCTTCGGTCTTTCCAAGCTCGGCTCTGCAGCTCGGCCTTGTGAGACCGAGGAACGAGCTAGCTCGGGCACCAGCCTGACCGCGCCGTTCAAACTCAAAACACTCGTAGTACTCTTTGGCTCAGATGACCTATTCGGATTCCCCGGGGAAAGCTTGCTCTCAATTCGCCGTCGGCTTCGTCCAACACCGCGCAGGGTCTGCTGTCGTGTTGTGAGGCGAGGGTCTCCTGGTATGACGGTTCACCAGTTCTTGTGGCGTCAGTTGCGGGGTCGGGAGATCTTCGATCTATCCTTGATAAGCCAAAGGTCAGCGGCTTTGATGGAGACTCAGCATCGGATATAATGTTGTGATCTGGGATGAGAGGAGCCGGTTGGATGTAGGCTGGAGGCAACCGGGAATGTCTTATTCGTAAGGATGCGGACCGTGACACTGAAGCGCGATCACGGGAGTTGGGGTGCTCTGGGTGAAATTTCTCTGCCAATACGTCTGCTTTGGCATGAGAAGACGATGCTGGACCCTGGTGGTCCTCAGGGATTCGGAAATTGCGAGGAAGCGTTTTTGAGCTGCGAGGAGTGCTAAACCAATTCGCACCCTCAAGGTTACGAGACGCCTTGAAGTTCCTGCGCAACTTGAAAGGCCTACGAAGTGCCGCAGAACTGGTCACTTCCTCTGCACCCGCATCAAGACCAGATAAGCCTTCCCCAGTACGAAGAACCGCAGAATCACCCAGCTCATCTCGCGGTCTGGGAACTTCTCGCAGTCTTTTTTTGATCCTCTCAACCTTTGCCGCCATCTCTCTATCCACACTATCGAGCAATGTCCCCGTACCCTTCAAACTCCTAGTAACACCCAAAGACCACCCCTGCCCTCCTCCCCGCCTGGCGTCCGGGGAGTTCTCAGATTCCATTGATATTGCAGACTCGCTTGCTAGACTCTCTGAACCCAGGAAGGCCGTCGCTTCTCCATCACCAAACTGGCTCTGTCCCGTGCTGCAAAGGCACTTTCGTTTCTCGCTCATATCATAGCTCCTTTGCGTATCCTTGCCGTTTCCCAGGATATAAGAAGGTCGTCCACTTTCCGATACTGGCGCGGTGTGGTTGTCGGTTTTTCCATCACATGAAGCCCCTTGATTGGTTGTGGAGGTTTGTGCTGCAGCTTTTTCGGCCGGGTTGTTTGGGTGGTGCTGAGTGGAGGACATGTTGGACATGGTGTGAGTGTACGCGGGGTCTAGAGGGTAGAGTTAGATTGGCATGGGGAGTAGAGAGTAGAGAGTAGAAATATCGGAATGAACGCGATCTTCGGACGAAAGAAAGAGTGATGAAAAAAATAAAAAAATAAAAAAATAAAGCAAAGACTGCACAAGGCATGATCGAGAAAGACGGTTGAAGTACCGTTCCCCAGTTCTTGGAGACTACGTTCCAGATTCTGTATCTTTGTTCATGGCTCTGCGATTCTTTGGAACAGTGTTTTCTGGTTTCGGGTGCGTGTGTATCGCCCCTCTTTACCTACCGTTCTTGGCTTTGAATCCCTCACATCCACCCGTCCATCCATCCATCCATCTCCTCTCCCAATCCACATCGCAAGCCCCTCAAACTCCGGTCCAACCCGAAAACCACAAGTCCCTGGACCCTCACATAACCCTCACCCACCGCACATATGGCACATCCCCCTCACGCTACCACAGTTATGCCGATTCAGAGATGCTCAGAAGTGGTGGCGACGCGTCTTGGGCATTTGCTGGTCCTGGTCCTGGGTCTCGGGGATTGGGGCAGATGGGTTCGGGGCGCATAGAGGTAAGTGGGTGCTGTGATGCTGGGATATCTGCACAAATGCGCGCGTGGAGTTTGCTGCTATGTGGAGCGAGGTTGCGGTGTAGTGTAGTGTAGTTTAGTGTGTGTAGGGCTGTATGTCGCGGAACTAGAGTGGAAAGGGGTTGGTAAAAGAAAGAGGCGATGGATTTTCTTTCTGAGACCTGATGCAGTTGTTGCGCTGCACTGGTGGGGTACGTTGGGAGCGGGGAGATGGGCTATGGCTGTCCTGTAGGTGAACGAGGGCCTGGGATGCTTTGGTGCATGGCAATCACAAGCGCAGAGAGAGGCACGGCAGAGCACAGGGTTTGGAGGGTAGAGATGTTGATTTAAACAGTGTATTCTTGATATCTTTCAGGAAGTCTGGAGATTCTAAGCCATGACACCCAAAGCCAACCCATTGGTCCGGAAATCACATGATGACGCAATGCCAGCTTGCCGTTCCCATCCAACATGCTTCAAAAATGTGCAAAACAGTATTGATCCTGGAAGAGAGTGATCAAATGCTGAAGCGCGGCGGCTAAACAAGCAAGGTCGACTCCACGAACAAATACAAAGGAGTCACTCGTTCAAAGCCGCCCACTGAGCTGTCGCAGTCGGGAACTCGGAGCAGATGTCTTGATACAGAGTACCAGGGTGCCGTGGATTCGAAATGGCACTTGCAAGGGCGGTTGTGATTGTGAAAGTGTGCTTGGTTTGGAGCGCTTTCTGTACCGAGCGTGTATATGCCTGCACACAACTCCGCGTGAAGGGTCTGTTTGTAGAGACGTGTACAATTGATAAGGCGGCCCGGGAGTGAAGGTACTGGTTTTCAGGACGTGATGTGGATGATGGGGCGGTTTATGACGGACAAGGCTCTATGTGATTGCGGATAGTTTGCGGCAGGCACGAAAAATGATGGGGTGACATATATAGATGACCTGGTTTTTGAATCAATCAAAAGACAGGCAGAGAAAGAAAGAAATCGAAAAAGAGACCAGGAAGAGCACAGAGCACGACAAGGGAACCGACAAGCTACCCGCTTGCACCTTCCTCTTCACGCAACCACGCAAAGAACTTTAAGGTCAGTAGCATACCCTGCTCAGTGGGACTTGACTCCTCCTCGTCACCACACAGCCATTCCAAATATACTGGCGGCAGGCCTAGACGCGCACCTTCAGTCCTCACACGGGAGTCAGGCGCCAACACGTACCGCTCGTCGCTATCGCGAAAATGGAAGTGCGACTGCCCCAGCGCGCCCATGACCCAGTGCATTGATAGGACGCCGTGCAGAAAGGCATGGGGTGGAGGGTGGAGAAGCGTACGCATGAGTTCCCCGGCCGTGGGGGTACTGGAGCGGATAACTGAACAGGCACCCCGGATCGACTGAAGTTTATGTGTACAGCAGGGACGTTGCTGTTGAAGACGGACGCCCTCGCAGCAGTCTCAAACCCGTCCTCAGTCTCGCTGTTAGTTCCACTGAAGCCAAGCCCACCGTTTACCTTTGCAGATTGGGTGTTTGAATATTCTATGTGCTCTGGGCTCGGCATTGCTTGTGTGCGGAACTGGTATGGTGTTGGGAAAGTCGGGGATGTCTGGATCGACAGGTGTTGGGAATGGTCTGTTTTGTACCAATCGTAAATTGTCTGTCGAGGCGAGCGTGACGGCTGCTTTCCATTGTGACTATGGGACATGATCAATCGATGGAATGGTTGAGGTATGGACATAGACACGAAAGGCTGTTGTTTGGTGGGTGGGTCCAAAGTGCAATAGCAGCGGAAGGAAATGGCAGAGCCGCTCTTGCTTGCCTTGTGCGCAAGACAAGATTGCACTGCATGCAATATGATGCAGCACTTCTAGAGTCGATAGGCAGGAAGGGATTGACAGCACCAGCATGGTGTATATACATACCCAACTCACACACTGTGCGAAGGTCGAGTCGGTCGATCAGCAGTAGGGATGTGTTGGCTAGCGTCGCACTTGCTCGCATGCATGCAAAATCTGTGTTCACCTTCTGAACAGTGCTATTGTTGGCCCACCGCCCTTATGGAAGATGCGACGTTCCTGGCCAATGTATGCCGTCCCGCTGCCTTCCCTCTCACACGTCACGCCCCCAGATGGTGTCTTCAAACATTTCATCTTCTTGTCTTTCTGAAACACAGTTTACCTTGTACACTTTCTTTTCACAATGAGACAGGTTGCGGCCTCGTTCATTCCCTTGTTTCTGGCGCTGGTCGCCTTTCCTTTGGTTGGAGCACAGCGAGCGTGCAACAATGCCCCTGAATTATGTTCCTCACCGTACGATCAGACCACGCATCTCGGAGCGCATGACTCGCCTTTTTGCGCGACACTTCGACAGGATATTCCTCATTCGGCAATCAATTCTTCAACACCACCGTGCAGCTTGACGCTGGCGTTCGCCTGCTCTCAGCTCAAGTGCATGTCGCCTCCAATGCGGATACGCAAGCTCGAGAGCTCCACCTCTGCCATACATCATGCGGACTATTCGATGTCGGACTGTTCAAGGACTGGCTCTGGGAGATCCGCTCATGGATGGACATGAACCCGAATGAGGTGATTACGCTGGTGTTGGTGAACATGGATGGCATCGATGCCCGTGAGCTCCAGGGGGAGTACTCGAAAGCAGACATTGCCCATTACGGGTATGTTCCTGCGGACATTAGTAAAGCACCGCCGCCATCGAGCGAGTTCAAAAAGACGTGGCCGACGCTTGGGGAGATGATCGACAAAGGAGAACGACTCGTTAGTTTTGTCAATCCCATCAACCCGGACAAGGACAATGCACCGTATCTACTCAACGAGTTCGACTTTGTGTGGGAGAATGCATACGATGTGCGAGAGGCCGGGGGTTTTGGTTGCCAGCCTGATCGGCCCTCCAACACGACGACGATGGAACAAGAGCGCGACTCGGGCAAGCTCTTCCTGATGAACCACATGCTTTACTGGTCGCAGGCATTGGACATCCAAGTTCCTGACATCCGTAACATCAACGACACGAACTCGTGGGACGGTAGTGGTGGTCTTGGTGCGCATATGACGCTCTGTGGAGGCCAGGTGGCCCGGCAGCCGACCTTTGTGCTTGTCGACTTTTTCAATGTTGGGCCGGCGATCAAGGCAGTGGACAACTTCAACGGGGTGGACCAGCCGGTTGGACGCAAGAACGTGACAAGTCAGGTGATGCAAGGAGGCGCGGGCATGAGCTACGTCAGCAGCGGTGAGAGGAGGAAAGGCGATGCATGGGTGGCGCTGGTGGTGGCCCTTGTTGGTAGTGCTGTTTGCATGTGAGCTGGTCAGGTGGCTATATAAATCAAAGGAATGCATGCGCGTAACCAAGGCAGCCAGCCCCTGTACTTGTTGAGTCGAGAGATGTGAGAGTCAAGAGATGTCAGAGTCAAGAGATGTCAGAGTCAAGAGATGTCAGAGTCGAGAGATGTCAGAGTCAAGAGATGTCAGAGTCAAGAGATGTCAGAGTCAAGAGATGTCAGAGTCAAGAGATGTCAGAGTCAAGAGATGTGAGAGTCACGTGCAAACCCCGCCAATCAAATGGCTAAAACGAGGGTTTGGGCAGGGTGTGGCGCGTTGCGGAGTTGACGGGGGTGCCAAGACGGAAGTGCCAAGACGGAAGTGTGCTTTGTGTGCGCGCCCGCCCAACGTGATACGGGCAGCAGCCTTTCTGCGAGTCCGGCAGCAGGACCACCCACATGGCTCCTCGACGAGCATACATACCCTCTGCCGCCCTTGTACGGGCTCTTAGCCGGCCACAGCCGATGCCATGTCCATTCGCACGAGCCCTGCCCGTGCAGCTGGCACGCGGCAAGAAGTCCCAGGCGGCCAAAGCACGAGAAGCCGAGAAAGCCACGAGGCATCGCCGTGCAACGGTGGCTGAGCAGCAAGCGCCGGCGCACCTCGACACGGGAAATCAAGGCCAGAGGCAGAAGACGGCCAGGGAAAGGAAGTCAGGCGCAGGTGCAGGCGCAGGACCGCTGGGGGCTTGATAGCGAAGAGGAAGGACGACAGGCAGATGGATAGCCGGCTGATGCGCCCTCGGGCAGAGGAGACACCAGACGATGACGAGGACCTCGACATCGACTTTTACGAGCAGGACGTGCACACTGGCGTACGGCGCAAGGTGGATCGATTTGGAACAGTCGCCGTGGGCACAGCGGCAGACAGGAGGCGAGAGAGGGAGACGCTCATGATGATCGAGGAGGCGGACAAGAACCCCGACTACGACGATGCCGAGCTGAACAAGCGACTCATGGATGGGCTCATGGCAGACCCGGCCTTTGCTGACCTGACCGAGGAGCTCAAAGAGATCAAGGAAAGCATTCTGACCAAGGACGAGATCAGGAGCATGGAGGAGCAGGCCGACAGGGACGCCCAACCCTCGGTCAATGAGATGAACGCGTCCATGCGCATGGCCATACACGAAGCCGTCACCGAGCTGCTCAACGACCCGGACATCGGCGACGCCAAAGAAGACCTCCAAGCAGTGCTCGACAAGATGCCCGAAATGATGGACGTCGATGACCCCGACTACCAGGCGCTCATCGACAAGGCCATGTCCAAGGTCAACAACAACGAGAAGATGCAACAAAAGTGGAAAGCAGGCAGCGAAACCGAGACCGCCGAGGACAAGCAGAAGTGGGCCAAGTTTGAGCGAGACATGGAAGACCTTATGGCTCCCGAAGACGAGGATTATGACGAGCATGGCATGCCAGCCATTGTGGAACCCGAAGAGCTCCACAAGATGATGCTCCAGATGCGCGATATTATGAAGGACCTCAACGTCAGCAGCGACGTCCAATCTGAACTCGACAGCATCATGGCCGAACCACTCCCCACCGACGAAGACGACGGGGTCGACGACAACGGCGTAAACTTCAACCAAGATACAGACCCCGCACATCTGGCAGCCGAGCTCACCAAACTTGCCGCATCCAAACTCAATTCTCCTCCTGCACCTGACCCTGAAGCCGAGGACGAGGAGCACATCCCACCCGAACTCCAGGCAAAAGTCGACAAGATCATGGAAGACCCGAAACTAATGGAGAAACTCGTCTACATCCAGAAGCTGATAGCCGAGCACACCCCGAAGAAAGACCCAAGTGATTTGACGCAAATTGATCACGACCTCGCCCCCGATCCCTATGAACTAGAAGACGCGCGCACCACCACCCTCGCCCAACGCATGGCAGCCGCACGCGCCGACCCCGGGCACTCAGCCGCCCTGCGCCGACTACGCGTGCGCCTGCAGCCGCCCTTCAACATCTCCCCGCGCTGAAGTCGTTCAACCAAGCGCTCGAATTCGCATACATTGGCGCCAACGACGACGTACGAAGAGTACTATGGCGGTCCTACCAGAAAGCACGCAGCCTACCCACGTTCCTAGCCAACCTGAGTGACGACGCATGGGATATACTGTACTACAGCCAGGCGGTTACGTGGAGCGGAAATCAAAACCGCACAGCACATTTGAAGATGCTATTGGGGGACCTTCAGAAGGTCGGCAGGAATGGTCCGCCCACGCATCCCAGCACGCTGGAACAGCACGCTGCTGAGCCTATTGAGGTGCAAGCGCGGGAAGTACTCGAGACGAAGCAGTGATACAGAGATGAAGTAGATGGCTCGAATGTAATAACAGAAGATACCCCTACACTCATACTCATAAATGCCCCCTTGCCCTTGTCATCGATGTATATTGCGGCTTCCCGAAGACGTTCCACATGCACCCCAAACCCAAGAGTACAGAATCCATATATCGACTTTCTCAACGCTCGAAGCAGCAGCTTCTTACAGTGTGTCTTCCATCTCCCACCACTGTATATAAAAAAATGCTATCCAGGATTCAGCTCTCGCTGACCCTTATTTCTCTCTTCAGCACCACTCTAGCCGCACCATGAAATGTGTTGCGGTCACTGCAGGTAGCCAGCCAGCAGTGGCTTTCCTTTCAACGGCATGACTGTCCGGAGCTGCGTGGATTGTTGCTTCGCCACTTGTACAGATACATGGCCGATGGGTTGTGGAGGAGGCGCGAATAAGGCAGAATGCCTGCACAGCACACGAAATTACGGGTCTTGAGACATAGCGCTATAGATTTCCTAGCTGCAAGGGGTGTGTTACTGAAGGTGTCATTCACACTCACCATCGGATGATTGATTTTTGCAGCTGGATATCAAATTCGACGGCGGACGTGTAGTTTAGCAGGTTTTGGTGATGGCGAAGGCGTTTGTAGTTTGATGAACAGGTTGAGTAACCATGCCATTGCTGTGACGTTGCCCTCGTGATGGCGAAAAAAGCATAACATGCATGAGTTGAGGGGATTCTGGAGAGCCTGCTGAATATGCTTGAAGAAAGGCGGCAAAAAAATGGTGAATTCGTGGGATCGACGTCACAATGTAGGAGGACGAATATGTATAACTGCTTGAATCAGGTGGGAGGATTCAAGTGCTCAACCAGTCGGTGGCTTTTAAAAAATACAATGATTGGTTTTAATTTTACTTCAAACAATCTTCAAAGACTCATCAATCGACTAGTGAGTTCACATGGTGAAATTGAAGGCACTGCCTGTCGCGGCTCCGTCCCTTTTCGATCTAGCGTGATATGTGGTAAACAACTGCAGCTCGATTCTCGACCGCGACTTCACCTTGCAACTCTACTCCTCGCTACTATATCCACCTTACCAAATCTACCGTGGCCTCACGCTCCTCTAAAGCAACTCCCGCCACCATGCAATTTCTCATCATCCTCACCCTCCTCGCTGCGTTCTTGCACACTGCAAGCGCAGTTCGGCACTTTGACTCGCTTTTCCTAGACTTCGAAGCTCTACCCGACTGTGCAAAGACTGCAAGATCTTTACAGACGCAAGTGAGACCTGTGCTCCGCCACGGGCTCCTTTGTCGAACAATACCACTCACCTCGCCTGTTTCTGCCAGTCACCGAACATCCGTAGCCTCCACAACATTACAGAGCTGTGTCATGCTCACTGCAGTAACAAGGACAATCTTATCATTGTAGATGTGTACTGTTCTTTTTGCAGCAAGTCGCGCCCTTCATTGTCCCCCTCTGCAACGCCTTCTCCAACTCCTGTTACCATATCCACATCGCCCCTTGTCGCTTTGAGTACCTCTAGTAGCTCGACGCGTGGCGCATGGCCAATCCATACTTCTTCACCTGATCTGGATGAGACTCAGGCGGCATATATACCATCTCAAACCTGGTATGTGTATGTTATGTGTTCTCCAACGTACTTTACGTCCTCTCGGATGTATTCACATCTGCCCTTGAATTACTTCGCATGAGCGCTTCACTAACTCAGCACAGGGCCCAAAAAAACCTGAAGAACCTACTAGCAGGCATCCTGGTGGTGGTTGTCGTTGTCCTTGCTCTCGCCGTCTTTGCTCTTCTCTACTTCCGCCGACAACGACGCCAGCGCCCACTCAGCGATGCAGAACGATTTGCAGAGATGGAACGTGCCTTACAAGAGCGTCTCGAAGAGAATTACGGTCCCAGAGCAAGAGGCCAGATCATTCCCCTGAAGACCATGAATCCTGCCAAGAGCATCAGAGCGCGACTCAGCAGGATGCCACCCGGCAGGACACCAACCCGTGACCCGATCATCAACCGCCGCCAGCGTCCGCGAGACTGCAGTATCGATACTCCTCATCCTCTCAATCTCCACTTCCAATCTGCAGCGCAAAGGACAGATGCTCCACAAAGACCAGCCAGCGCAAGGTCCAATGCAAGTAGCATCGGTCAGCGATCTGTGTCCTCCCCACTGGCGCCAGTCTCTCCAAAAATGCTTCGTAACATTTCCCACGCTCAGTCCTTGAGGTACTACGCAGCAGAGCAAGCAGAGAGGGACAGAGATCTTGACATCATCAGGGGTATCAGCTCGGGCAACTTGCGAAGGACGGACGCCTTCTGAAACAGGCAATGAAAGCGACAAGGGCCTCTTGGATGCTGTTCAGGTACACAAAGACAACGCGGGGTCGGTCATGTATGAGTAAAAAGAATCTCTTTGAGACCCGGTTTTCGTGCCAAATTCCTTTCACAGCAAGCCTTCTTAGTACACAGCATTTGAAAAGAATGCTGGTACAAAACTTCGGACTAGCTTCTCCTGCAACTAAAGGTGCATATTCATGCTAGGTACTAATCTATCCTGCCTGTTTTTCCAAATGTAATACCATGAACGCTCTCGCCTTTTCGTATTAGTGTTCAAGATAAAAGGAAGCATTTACTCTTGTCATTAAGAAATTGCTTTAAAATTTTCGTCATGGTCTTGATGGCTTACCAACCCTTATACGAACAACGTATCCTCATGCCTGTGACGAGGTACGCAGATTCTTAGCTGTTTGATACCTTTGAGTGGAGAATGATGACCGGTTCCAGAAGTGGATACTTTTTCCCTAAATGATCCATATGAGTAATACCACCTCAAGCTTAACGATTTCCAATCCATCACTGGGGCCGATCTGTGTTCAGAGGTGTCTGAAATTAGCTCGGTAATCAAGAGGGATTCTGTGACCTTTCTTCTTTAGTTAGAAGTGTTGAGTTGCTACATAATTCGGGATCATCATCAGGGTACGGTCCAAGCTTTTTGCCTTCATGTTCACCTCTGCTCAATTTTTGCCCTAAGTTCGCTTCAGCACACAACATTCCTTCCACAAGACTTTTCGACACTATATACGCACTTCACATCAAAGCTTGGAGTCATCACAATCCGTTCTATACAAGTAATTGATCCACCAGCATCGCATCCCACGTCTACGCATTTCACTGCAAGACGCTTGCAAGACTGACTGGTCCATCTGGGGCCTTTGCCGGTTATCTGCTAAGCCCTTACTGACTCTTGACTACAGAAATATCATTCACATCACCATGACCGACAAGCTCCGCGATGCGCAAGACCTTGCCTTTCTCCAAGCCCGCCACGTCAGCACGGGGAGCGCGGAAACCGGCAAGCGCGAATTTGCCTCCAACGTGGCGCGCGACCCGATGAAACAGTTCATCAGCCACCCCTAACTGCCGCAGTATGCAGCTATTGGCCTCGGTCAGACCCGAGAACAGACACGCATGCAGCTCCTGGAGCGCATGGTCCGGTCCGCGGGCCCGCTGCCAGAAGACGATGGCGTGGGCAGTGGACAAATGATGGAGAAGTTGGAAAGGAAGAGGCTGGAGGTGGAGGTGGAGAGGCTGAAGCATGTGGCGGCGAGAGAGAGGAGGGCGAAGGAGGCTTCCGCAATGCCTATGAAGTGAGGTGTTGCTAGTGACGAGGGTTTGAAGGGAGCTGGCGGTTTCCTTTTTGCATCACAGTTCATCTTTGACGAGCTGAAGATCTCCCCAACTGACTTTCAAAGTCAAGACCTTCATACATTAGTGTAAAACTACCTTCCAGAGTAGGCACAGATAAGTAAAAATCTTTTCCTCGCTTGGCTGTCTCTTGTAAGGCTTTCCATATCATGATCAACGCAACTTCATACATCGCTCAGCTTCGTGATAGAAGATCGTGAGATAGGACAGCGTACCAGTATCTATTGAAATTGGGTTTCGCTGATACAGTGACTACCTGCAAGTTTTACAGTGCATCAGGCGAAAGCCACTACGTCTCGGAGGTACATCCAATTGTTCAGTCAGTTTGAGGATCTACCTTGTGCGAGGCCATACTGCAAAAAAAAAAAAAGGCTAGCGCAGCAAATGCTGATACCAGGAGATTCGTCTAAGAGGTAGACCACCACCAGAATCTGGAAACCTTAAACCTCCCTACTACACGGTCGACAAGAACCTGTCCAAACTTGGAGTCATTTGCGTCAGACCTTCTGATAGTCTCGAGTCAGCAAAATGCCTTCGAAGTCCTTGAAGATGCTCAATTGCATCAAACTGCAACGTCTCTTCTTCACTGCCACCTCCTGAATCTACTGCAGCTGTTACAGGGCCATGAACGCTCTCCAAACCCCTTACACGTAAGGATGGAGAAGATTCTACTGAGGAACAAGTGGACAAGCGTTCGAGGAAAAAAGTTGGAACGGCTTAGGTTGATCAAGTGCTCGTAGTTAGGTTGGCTTTCCTAGATCTGAAGCAGCAAGACTATAGATTTATGTCAGAAAAATAGGGGCATGTATATGCTGAGTTTTGACACTTCGAGGGGGTGACGTGCGGAGTTAATGAAAGAGATCATGCAGGCTAGAGTCTCAACGTTGGGATAGAGAGGATTGAAGTAGCTAGATACATCGTGTAAGGCGCATTCAGCGCAACATGTAAGAGATCCTATCTCGTGCAATGTTGCTAGCTAAGGACAACGTTGAGTGGGATGCAAGAGCATAAGTCTGAAAATTCTGTGCTCTCGGGGCGCCCTCGCCCCTTTCCCCTTTCGGCCGTGACGTCTTCGAAAATCATTGGGCGCCTGCCTCGTTTCTCAGTATCGAGCTGTCTTTGACGTAGCGACATCGAGAAGACAATAGAATCGACAAATGGAGCTGGCCTTATGAATCGATGACTCGACAGGAAGCTTGTTTCGCTGCCGGTGATCACGTATGGCCTCCAGTACAATGAAAAAGCCATGCTGTCACAGGCTGCTTTATTTGGCCTACGCGACGACCTTGACCTCACCACGGGCAATCGCTATTCCTTCTCTTCTGCCATCTTCTATCTTGGCTTTATCGTCGGCAGCTATCTAGGAATTTTCATGTCCCAAGGTAGCCTATCGAGCTTGTAGCAGCAGGGATTGTCACAATATGGGGTGTCTGCTTGATGTGTTCAGCGGCGTGCACCGAATGGCAAGGTACGTCTGTTATATCTTGATCTCGGGACACTGATTTGACATGGAGAAGGCTTCTACGCTCAGCATTTCTTTCTCGGCTTTCTCGAGTCCGGATTATCGCCTATGTTCATGCTGATCGTCGGCGGCTAATACAAAAAGCACGAGCAAGCCCTGCGGATGGGTGCCTGGTATTCTGCGACTGGCTATGTGTCTATGGTATCACCACTCATCAACTACGGCCTTCGACACATTACCGGCGGTGGTATCAATCCGTGGCAGTACATGTATCTTGTTGCAGGCTCAACCACTGTCTTTTGGTCCCTCGTCATTCTCTTCCTCATGCCTCCAGATCCCATCCATGCGAGAGGCGTCAGCGACCGCGAAAGATATATTGCTGTTACACGGATGAAAGAGAACAACCCAGGTGTTTGTAACAAGTACTTTAAAGCCGCTCAAGTCTGGGAATCGTTTTACGATATCAAGTTCTGGCTGATCTTCGGTATTGCTTTTTCGATGATGATTGCCAATGGGCTTGTTTCCCCATTCATCCCCATTATCATATCAAGTTTATAGCTGAGACCGCCTTTGAGTGCTGTATTTCTTATAATTTTTACAGGATTCGATTTCAATCGTCTGGAATCATTGCTTCTCACAATGCCGGCAGGGGCCGTCATAGGCACCATCGAACTTACTGGGCCTTATTTCGCCTACAAGATCTCAGGTATTCGGACTTGGCTTATCGTGATACGCCAATGCGGTACTATAATCGCTTCCATTCCGCTCTGGCGGTTGCCATGTGGCTAGAGAGGTGGTCTCTTGTTTGGCTGCTACATCCCTGCAAGTTTCGTGGAGCATACGCTGTTCTCATGGGGTTACAAATCGCCAATACTGCAGGGTATACAAAGCGATCGGTCACATCTTCTGGCATGTTCGTGGGGTACTGTCTGGGTAAAATAATATGGGTTTGACCTAATAGTTTTAGCCGCTAAACGGATTTTCAGGGAATTTTGTTGGGCCATTGCTTTTCAAGCCAGAAGATGCCCCCATATACGGACCGGGTCTCGTTGCTGTACTCGCGACTGCTATCTCTGCTGCTGCTCTTGCGATTGTTTATCGCTACGTCTGCATATGGGAGAATCGACGCTGCGATAAAACTGGGACCATGGAAGGCTTTGACAACGCGTACGATGATGACCAGCGTGTCCAACCGTAGGGAACGGCATACGGCAAAGGTCAATTGCCGTACGTAACGGCAATTATCTATTGCTGTACCTTCCCAAAAGTACGCCTGTAGCACCGTAATAGCCGTATTTGCAGCAGTACAGTAGTATTATTGCCTATTATAGTCTAGCTCTGTTGGTAATAGTGAAGGAGCTGCCTCCTGTGACGCCTCCAAGCACTCAGGGGACGCCGTTACCCCTAGATTTATCTGCTTCTTCTCTATCCTTGTTATTAACCTCTGCATCTCAGTATATAAGCTCTTAATAAGCCTATAACGCAGCCAATTCTTCTGCAATTAAATAGCTTCTATAGCACTTAGCTGCAATTAGTTCTAATTGTTAGTTATTGTACGCCTGGCAACACTAAAGCAGCGCTCGCACTCGCAGCTAGTACTTAGGATAGAGAGGAAATCGCAGGCTATCTTAAAAAGCACAGGGTATTTAAGCTGCCCCTAAATAACCTACTATTGCTAGGGGTTGTTAAGAAGGTGTTAATACTTAGGATTGTTATTTTAGAGGTTAACTGTAATAGCTTTGTAATACTCCTGCAGCTTATCACGCAGCTGCTGCCTCTTATTCCCTTTCTAATTAGTAAGTAGGTAGAGGTCTACTGCTATAATATTGTTAAATTAAGTTACCTTATTACTAGGGACCTTGCAGCAGCTTAGCTAACTATTAATATTATTGCTAGAATCTACGTTAAAGTCTATTAGCCTATTATTCTTCTAGTAAAGCTTGTAGACGCCCTTAATTAACTTATTAGCCTTCTTACTGTACATAGGGAAATGGCTCTAATAGGTTTTAAACTACTATTAGTAGAGTTTAGGGTGCAGCATTGTAGCAATACAATAGTAGCTAATATCTAGGTTGCTAACAAGCTTGCCCTAGTACACGTCAAGCTTTGTAAGGCTATAATTAACCCCTTTCTTAAGGTAGGTATTAGGGGTATACTCTAATTTAGCTACCTTCTCTAAGTATAAACACTACAAAGTCTGCAAATTAGGTATAGTTTGCTACAGCAAGCTAAAGCCTAATTAGCTATTGTTGCCCTTAAGACGCTTTATAAGCTTGTACAGTACTTAGAGAAAGTTAATAAGCTAATTAACCTCCTCCTAATTGTCCTTAGTAATCTAATCTTTAAGCGCAGAGATAGTAATTTTGTTAATTACTAATGCTAGGGAGGTATCTAATTAACGTAGTTAACGTTAATATACTTATATAGCCTCCTAGAGCTCCTGGTAGTAGAGTAACATAAGGTATGTTAAGTGCTAGCGTACACCTCTAGCTTGTATAAGGTTAAGCGTAAAGAAGCCCTATATAGCGTTATTATCTAATAGCAATTTCTAGTAGCGTTTAAACGCTTTATAACGCTTATATAAGGCATAAACAGCGTTAACAAAGTTGTGTAGCTTGCTAATAACGCTATGCTGTTAATACAGCTTAAACTAATCTACAGGGCCTGCCTTAGTAAGGGCTTCTTTAAACCTACTAACGCTATCCCTATATAGTGTTGCCTTAATAATAAGGTTAATAATATAGCTAGTATAGCAGAGGCAGTAACAGGAGTCTAAGTTAAGAATATTAGAGCCCTTAGTAAGCCTATTATATAGTAAGGCGTTGTTACTAGTAGCGTTGTTACTAATAAAATAGTTAAATTAGGTCTTAAAGTTGTATTAGCAGATAACGTTAAGTATAACAGTAGCTTACGCACCCCCTAAGTAGTCTCTAATAAGGTTACAGAAGGCAAGAAGTACGTCTTATTACTAATACGTGGCATTAACAAAGTAAGCTACTACAGCAAGAAAGCTGTAGTAATTACGTAACGTCTACACGTTAATACTTACACTTATCTTACTCTAAGCCTTCTCTAAGAGAGCTGCCACCTCTACCTAACGTAGTTAGAGTTAATAGGTAACATATAACAACATTGTTGTACAAGAATTAGGTAAGGCTTAGAGTAGATTTTGTTAATTCTAGGATATTAAGCCTTGCGTGGCTTATAACGTTACTATAGCAAACAATATATTATTAACAATAGCCTAATTAACAAGCGCTGACTGCAGCTTATCCTCCTCCTATAGGGTGTGTGTAGTAAAGGTAGAGGAGCTAGCAACGCGTGCAGCGTCCTATAGGTCCTTAGGGGTAGGTTAGCTATTAGGTATTAGGCCTATTCTAGGGTTAATTTAGTGTTTACAAATAAGGTAGTTAGTAATATGCGCTGTGCTATTAATGTAGAAGGCGTTAGGGGTACTTATTAACTTATAGCAGGCACAGCAAAGCTAGTACCTGCTAATAGAGCTGTTAGACTCTGTGTATTATAACTTAACTCTATACAACTAATAAGTAGCGCTCTTACGCCTACTAGCTAGCTAAGCCTTATAGCGTACCTAATACCCTAGCTAGCTAGTGTTAGGTCCACTCCTTCCGCTTGTTCCGCATAAGGAGCTAAGGGCCTGATTAGGTAGCAGGGGTGGTGTAACTATATAGCCTACGTGAATCGCTCTAATCCTTTCAGCAGCAATTTGTCTATCTATAACCTACAAATACACACTCTATCTTTAAATGCTTAATAACGTGCTACCCCTCTAAAAAAGAGATCCTAACATTTAAATTGCTCCCTACTACACGTTATCAAAATGCAGACTAGACAACAGAGCTAACGTGCAGGTTAGTCTAAAAGTAGTTAACCCTTAGGTACACTAGTACCCTCTAGATTTATTATTAAGGAAGATACTACTACTACTTACATCTAAAGCCTACCTTCCTTAGTAGAAAGGGACGTTGCAGAAAACGCTAGACTAGTTAAAGATAGAGCAACCTAGCAGAGACTAGGAGGGCATCTAGCAAACCCTCCTAGGACACAAACACCTATAATAGTCTAGAACAATGCACTATTATCTCTAATAGACTAGGAACTAGAAGACCTCCGCCTATAGCTAAGAAACGCCTAGAAGAAAAGTAAGATTAATTAACTCTGTTAACTAAGAGCTAAGTACAAGTTAGGAGACACGTTAGTCCTCCCTCTAACTTTAACTCTACTAAGGACCCTTACAACAATATCCTTAGGCCTATTAGCTAACCTTCTAAAGCTAGATCTACCCTAAAGATATAATAAGAAGTTAAGAGCAGAATATAACTGCTAGGAACGTAACTACAAATTGTATTTCCTACGTTCTCTAATTAACTTTACAAAGGAGAACTAAAAGGTAGATTTTAGGGTAATGTACCTTTCTAAGCTACTAAAGACTCTATAGAAATCCTATTGCATAATAGAACAGACTAGTTCTCTATCCTAGCAACTAACCTAGGAGATACTAAAAACTGTTATGTTAAACGCCCTAGGAACGCTGTTAGAACAGAAATAGTAAGCCTATAAGACTCTTAAGCGAATCTAGCAAAAGCTAAACTAGTTACCTATAGATCTGCTAGATGCCCTTTAACCCTTATAGGAGGAACTAGGCTTAGCCTAAACTCTAGAGCTTTAAGTAATAGAGTACATCTTATCTCTGCGCGAAGACATTTAGAGAGACCTGTTCCTACTCCTAGTTAACAGACGCAACACTCTTCTAATAGTAGAAGAACATGCTAACGTTATCTACTACAGAAAAAATCTAGATAAGGAGGCAAAGGCTACTCCTGCAAAGAGGTAGCTACTAAAGGCTAGAAACAAGAGTAATAAGGCAGGGGAAGTAGAAAAACCCCTAAAGAAACAGAAATAGGCTGATAGGGGCTATAACAGACTGTCTGCACACAGAACTGCTAGTACCTAAGACAAAGGCAAGGGTTAGACCTGTTATAATTATAGAAAGTTTAGTTATACTGTAGCTAAGTGCTAAAGCCCTCTAAAGGACAAGGGTGACACAGCTAACTAGAAGGATACCTCTATAGAATCTAAGGAAGGCTTAAACACTAATTTAGGAAAAGGGAAAGGGTAGAAAGACTAATCCTATACCTTTCTGCCTACATCGCGTTAAACTAGAAAACAAGGGACTTAGGGAAATTAAGGGAAGCCCTTTACTCTTATCTCTCTTAGTTGTTAACTATATAGTGCATAGTTTAATCCTCTAAGCCTATAGAGGCTATAATTAATAGAGGTTCCTAGCTAAACTTAATATTAGCTACGCTAGCAAAGGAATATAATCTCTAAGTAGACCCCTTGCCTAAGCTTCTAGCTAAAGGCGTAGATAGGGGTAGATTAACAGTGTATAGTACTACAATAGTAGATATAACTATTACTAATTTACGTAGTTATAAAGAGACCTATTAAGTACTATTTGTAGTAATAGACCTTTAAAGATACTTAGTGTACTTAGGTCTTCCCTAGATTAATATGTTTTATCTAAGGGTTAGCTACGCTACTAGACGTATGCTCTTTTAGAGGAATAAGGATAATAAGTTTGTCCTATTTACAAAGGTAGCTATAGAAGACGCTAAGCAGTTTAAGAGTAGTATAAGAGAACCTAATACAGACGTCTATACGTGCCTTATTAACTTTGTAGGCTATAGAGGGTTAGAAGATAACACTATAGGTTATTTACCTCTAGAATATGCAGAGTTTGCAGATGTAGGCTTAGAGAAGGACTCTAAGAGTCTCCTAGAGCATAGCTACTACAATCTGTCTATAACTCTAACACCTAATAGTATTCTACTTTATTAGCTATTATACAATCTCTCTATAACTAAACTAGAGATACTTTAAAACTATCTTTAAGAGTATATAGCAAGAGAATAGATACGTTAGTTAAAGTCTCTAGTAGGGGCACCTATACTCTTTGTAAAAAAGAAAGATAGCAGCCTAAGACTTTATGTTAACTATTAGGGCCTTAATAAGGTTATAGTTAAGAACTAACACCTACTACCTCTGATTATAGAGTTACTAGAGAGGCTCTCTTAAGCAAGGTATTTTACTAAGCTTAATATAAGAGAGGCCTACTATAGGATTTGTATTGCAGAGGGAGATAAGTAGAAGACTGCTTTCTGTACTAGATATAGACATTATAAGTATACTGTTATGCCTTTTAGCCTAACTAATGCCCCTGCCTAGTTTTAAGCATATATTAACTATGCTCTTACAGGACTAGTTAACATATGTTGCATTGTCTATTTAGACAATATCCTAATCTACTTAGATATAAAAGAAAACTATATATAGCATGTAAAGGATGTACTACAAAGACTGCGCAAGTCTAAGCTATACATTAAACTTAGTAAGTGTAAGTAGTACACTTAACGCACAGAGTATCTTAGATATATAATTAGCCCTAAAGGGGTTAGTATTAACCTAGAATAGGTAAAAACAATCTAAGAGTAGCTATAACTACAAACAGTCTAGGATATTTAAGTATTTATTAGCTTTATAAACTACTATTAACAATTTATCTACAGTTTCTCTAAATTAGCTTTACTATTAACTAAGATAACCTACAAAACCCTAGGATTAGCCAGAAGAGGTCTAGCAATAAGAAGAGAAGAAAGCTAGAAAATTAACATTAGCAAAAAAGGCAGATCTGCTTTCTAGAAACTTAAAGACGCTTTTACCTAAGTTCCTATACTCTCCTACTTTAATTCTTGTTAGAAAACAAGAGTAGAGGTAGACGCGTTAGGAGGCGCAATCTTAGGTATTCTAAGCTAGTATGTGCTAGAAGGATCTAGAACAGGTTAATAGAGGCCTATTAGTTTCTTTTCTTGTAAATTAATCTAAGTAGAATACAATTATAATACTTATAACAAGGAACTGCTTGCAATTATTAAGAGTCTAGAGCACTAGCGTTACTACCTTAAAGGTATACACTTTAAGGTCCTTACAGACTACAAGAACCTAAAGTAGTTTATAGAAACTAAGACTCTTAACTATTGCTAGGTTTAGTCCTATCTAGCCTTAACTTAGTTTGATTTCATCCTTACATACTAACTAGGAACTACTAATCCTGCAGATAGACCCTTAAGGCGACTAGACTATAGAGCAGAGATAGAGAAACCTTTGCTAAAGCATAACAAAGCGTTTGTCTAGCCTCTTTAAGACTTGCTTGCCTTAAAAGGAAAGAACAATTTCCTAGTGTTAGCTATTACAACACAGGCATCCTAAAGGTCTAAAGAATAATTAGAAATTGTTAAAGCCCTCTAGAATTTCTAAGTAAAGGAAAGTACTATAATTAGGGATCTATAAAACTATAAGGAAGAGTCTATAGTTAAACTAGACTTAGTTGCAACCTCTAATAGATACAATACTAAAATAGACTATAATAAGCTAGAATAACCTGTTGTAGGTAATAAGAGGTTAAAGCACTTAACTACCTCTAAGGAAAAGTCTAAGGCTCTCTAAGAGTGCTATAACAATCTACTTGTAGGACACTTTAAGGTTAAGAAGACATTAGAGAAGCTTTAACAACGCTACAAGTAGAAGGGGATAAGGAAGGATGTAGAAGACTATTATAATAACTGTTTAGTATGTAAGAAGGCAACGCTAGTATATTACAAACTATATAGTCTTCTAGCACCTCTAACTCCTCTAAACACAGCCTAGGAGAGCGTAACAATAGATTTTATTACAGAGTTACCCCCTAGCTGCCTAAACAATTAGGTATATAACGCTATCTTAGTAGTAGTATGTAGACTTACTAAAATGTCTTACTATATTCTAGCTAGGGCAGATTAGGATAGAATAGACCTAGCCTAATCCTAGATAAGAGAAGTAATACGCTTATATAGTGTCCCTAAAATAATAATTTTAGATAGAGGACTACTTATGTTAGCTAAGCACTAGGATACTTTCTAATACTACTTAAATTTAAGAAGGGTGTTAACATCTACTTACTACTTACAAACAGATAGACAAACTAAAAGATAGAACTAGACACTTAAACAATACCTAAGGTGCTACTATTGCCTAGAACAAGACAATTAGAGCCTATAGATATTAGTTGCTAAGTTTACGTATAACAATAGCATACATGTAACTATAGGCACTACACTATTTAGAGCATACTATAGTATAGACCCTGTTAGTCCTAACTAGCCTAGTATGCCTTATAGGAGCGGGGAATTACCCCTAGGGCAACAAGTAGCTATAAAGGTTATTACTTTGCAATAGAAGTGTAAGAGGAAAATTATTGCTGCAAATAAGTACTAAAAGTTATACGTAGACAAGAAACGCTTACTATATATGTTTAAAATAGGGGATTAAGTTATAGTTTTAAATTAGCATATAAGATTAATAAGGCCTAAGAAAAAGCTAGACTAGAAATACTTAGGACTAGGCTATATAGTAGACTAATATAGTCTAACAGCATTTAAAGTTAATCTTCTAGGCCTACAGAGCGTACATCTAGTCTTCTACACGTCCTTACTAGAACTATATAATCTAAGGGGTCTTATTCCACACCTAGAGACTCTAATTGTAGACACATTGCGCAAACACAGCAATAATGTTTACAATATAGACATAATTCTAGATAGGCGCAAAGGAGATAATAATTAGTAGGAGTATTTAGTAAAATAGACTAGCTATAGAGAAGAAGAAAACTTATAGGAGCCTAGCTAAAATATCTCTAGTAACATACTTTAACAATTTTAGAAATCTAAAGGTATTAAGCCTAAGAGAAATCCTAAGGGGAAAGAGACTACTAAGCGTTAAGGGCAACCCCTAAAAAGAAGAGGGATAAGTAAAGGTAATAAGAGGATCCTAAGGAGACAATGTACCTTTACTAGTTTTCCTATAGGGTTTTTAGGGTGTTTAACAGCGTTAAACTCTAGGACTACCTTAGCCTACCTTGCAAGCCTAGGTAAAGGCCTATAATAGACTATAAGGAACCTATACTATCTATAATAGTTAAGACTGTGTAAAAGCCCTAGTATTAGGAGTTATAATAACTTACACTAGCCTCTATAGGAATCTTATAAGGTTAAGGGAATTCTAATATTATAAGAAGAAAATATTTTATAAAAGCAAGTACTCTATTAAATTTAAGCCTAAGGCTTAGGTATGTCTAGAATTTCTAAGGGAAATCTAACTATAGAAATTGTTTATAGTTATAGTATTATTAGTGTTATAATAGTCTATAATAGACTATAATACAGCACCCTTACTCCCTTCTAGCTGTATTGTAGTTATCTAGCTTCTTCTAAAGCGCCTTAATCTTCTTAGTTACAGCTGTCTTCTTAGCACTAGAAGAAGCTGCCTTCTTACTTAAGAGTATAGCTATCTAAGCAGTTAGAGCGTTGCTAAGCCTCTTAAACTTGCTAGCATAGTTAGGGACGTGCTTGCAGACCCTGGCCTATAAGGGGTTAGAATAGTCTATTAGGGAACAGAGGGAGTATACATACCTTCTTGCAAGGGGTATTAACCTCCTTAGCTAGCTTCTTGGTGATAGTGTTCTTAAGAGCGCGCTTACTAACCTTAGCCTAGGCTAACACAGACTTCTTGCTGCGTTAGCGCTAATTAGGCAAAACTTAGATTAAGGATCCTTATCCCTACTAATAGCACTAGAGTGCAGGTAGAGATAAGCAGCGTAAGGGGTGTACAAACTACCTATAATAAGTTATAATAGACTAAAACAACACTAAGGGACAACTTACTAGGAATAGGCCTATAAAATAGACTAAGAGTGTAATATAAGGTTATACTTAGCTGCCTTCTTCTTAGGAACAGTTATAGGGCGCAAAGGACGCACGCTATTAACCTTAGGGGCCTCTATGTTAAGGACGCTATCTTCTAAATTATAGAGAATAATATAGATCTTACTAAGCTAGTTGTTATAGTCCTTATAGAGCTGTTAAAGTTAGTTATTCTAACCTATAATAGATTATAGTTAGTCTAAAGGATAAAAATACATATAGTAATACACTCTTAGTTAGCAGAGAAGCACCTAAAGTAGCGCATAACCTGTTCCTTGTTACTAGAAGCTGTCTCTAGCTGCTAGGACTTGTATAGGTCGCAATTGTCCTTAGTAAGCTAGGCATAAACACAACTAACCCTACTATAATACTTAAATTAACTAGAAGCAAAGCTATAAATACACTAAATGCAAAGCTAAACAGACTAGACGCTATTATAGGCTATATTGTTGCTAACTGCGTTTAAATCTATAGTTACGTGTAGCCTTAACAGAGAAAGGGCTTAGTAGTAGTAGTGTAGTAGGCTTAGGGCTAGGAAATGCTTGTATAGTGCAGTTTAATTCTAAAGAACTTAGTTAGCTACCTGTAGGACCCTAACAACCTATAATAACCTATAAGGACACATTCTAGAACAATAAAGGAAAATCTATTTAAGCTAATAGATATTATTAACTTACTAAAAAGTAGAGTAAAGTGTAGTAGTAATAGTCTAAAATAGGGAAGTACAATAGTTATACCTGGACCCTGAGCTAGCAGCGCGTGGACCTACTTATTTTGTAGGCAACTGCGCAAAATCAGAGGTAAGAGAAGAAGTAAAGTAAAGGTAAAGGTAGAGGAGGCCAAATCCCCTAAGGGGTTTAAGGAAAATCCTTCTACTACTAAAACACGCACCTAGGGTAACAGCAATGCCCTATAGACTATAATAGTCTATAATCACTTACTTAATCTTAAAAGCCTACTATCTTAGTTACTTAGGATAAGCAACCCTAGAAGGGGATATTGTTAGGTCTACTCCTTCTGCTTGTTCTGTATAAGGAGCCAAGGGCCTAATTAGGTAGCAGGGGTGGCGTAACTATATAGCCTACGTGAATCGCTCTAATCCTTTCGGCAGCGATTCGTCTATCTATAACCTGCAAATACACACTCTATCTTCAAATGCTTAATAACGTGCCACCCCTCTAAAAAGAGATCCTAACAGCTAGCGTTAAGGCGTTTACTATTATAATAGACTTAGTAGAATTTAATGTTAAATTTAACTCTATATACGCAGCTCGCCTTAGCAGGGTATACCTAAGATAAGTTGCTAGCTTTAATTAATAGATAGGGGACAGTAATACTAATAAGGATTAAGTATTAGCTAAGGTTAATAATAAGGTATAGGCTATCTTGCTAAGGGTCTTTAAGCCTGCTAAGTAGTATATAGGCACTCTAATAACGTTAGTAAGCTAACTCTAATAAGGCATAATTAACTGCTTATTAAACAATGTTAACAGAGGACTTAGGTAGGGAGGGGTAGAGGGATATATAGGCTAACTTACGTAGAAATCTCCTTTCTAGCCACCTAATTGCCTAGCTATCTTACATAGCGCTAAGGTTAATAGATAATATAGATCTAACGCAAGGAGCTAAATAGACCTTCTTACTAGAGGCTAACATATACAGCAGAGCTTAGCAAAAGACCTTTACTAACACTAGCAAAGCTAGCTGCTATTAGTCTTATACCACGCAGCAGAGCGTAGGTTATGCTAGGGCTAAGATGCCTTAAAAAGCTCTAGATTTACTCTCCTTTGTTAGGTGTCTAAATTATCCTAGCGCGTTATACGTGTAATAGTAGAGGAATTAGGGCTTGTAGGGTGTAGGTGCAGAGGCAGAGGCGTTGTATTAGCAATAGGCAATAGGCGTTGTAGTGTTATAGTAATAGTTTAATAACTATTAGCAGCTTAGCTAACGCTAACTAGATAACTTATTAATTAGTAAGGCGCTAGTATGTTATTTACAGTAAATTTAAGGCTACTATAGTAACTAAGGGAGTAGAGGTTATAGTACCTAATAATGTATCTTATGCACGCTGCTACACCTAATTTAGAGTAAAATTGCGCTTAGAAACGTATTCTATAGGCTTAATTTACTATTTTACGCGTTAATATCTAAAAAAAGTATAATAATTGCGTTGTTGCGTAGTTGTAGAGTGTGTAATAATACTATAGAGACCTTGCGTTAGGCGTAGTGTTAAGTTTCTGCAATAGTAGCCTGTGCACCTTAGTAAAAAAGAAGCTGCTAGGGGTTAAACTTGCAGTAAAAACACTATTATACACGTTATACAACACTTCTAGTAATTAGTAACAATATACACATGTAACAAGGTACAAGGCTATTGTAATAACTACACTATAAGGTTATATAACTATAGTAATATAAAATATTAGAGCACTTAATTGTATATATAATAGTAAGAGTGAAAGTATCTACAATACTAAACTTTGCTGTAGTACTGCAGTACTACAGCTTCATGTATAGCTACGTCCTGCTACGCTTACAGCAATAGATAATTACTGTTACTTACTATAAGTACGGCTGTATCCCGTAACCGTTCCCTTCCGTAGTACGTCCCGTTGGACACGCTGATGATGACCTCACAGACATGAAGAACCCGCAGTTCAGATACACGCTTTAACGTACAAACGCTTGCATGGTAGCTCTATATAGCTAGATAGATAAAAATAAGGCACCAACAGGTCAACATGACTCTTGATCTGCTTCGCGCATCAGTGCTGACACATGCAGAAAGGAGGATGGCATTGCAATGCTGTGATCAGAGCTTCAACGTACCAGGAGTAAGCTTTGTTAAATTTACACCATTATAACGCTTTCCGCGTTTGAATCAAGGTTTTCTCAAGTCTACTGATTCTCGAGCGGGGATAAATTTCCTCATGCGCTATGGCGTGCTATGGTCGTGCTTTAGGATGAGATGCGCCCGTGGTTCGCATGTGGCAAGGTCCGCAGCAACACCGTTTGGGCGGCCGCCAAACGCAAGTGCCATACAAGCCTCAAATTTTAACGGAAACACATATCCTTTGTCGAGTCTATGACAGCGACATTCAACTGGTCATGCTGTTCAACAGTACTGCAGCCGTGGACGCAGCACGATCATTTTTCACCCAGCTTCTAGCACTATATTGACTCTCACTCATTTCAGCACACCTTGGTCGTTTCCATCATAGGTACACCGAATTTACCCTCGTTGTTTACATTCGTCACGTATTGGTTCAAGTTCAATTGTCTAATCAAAGCGCAAGCGTCTTTCTGTCAGTAAGTTAAGTCGAAACAGGAAAATCGAACCCACAAATTTTCAGCTGAATTGATACTCCTAAGGCAAATTTAACTTTTCTATGCAATGCGTTCATTTTGGCGCAATAAATCGAACAAGAAAAATTCAGTTACGTCCCCAGATAGTGATTCGCTCTTGGATTTACGCTCTACCCAGCAAGGTACCCTTAGGCTTCCTACAAGCCTTGAAGAAGTCGTACGGGCGGCTCATACAGGTGTACCAAGCCACCTTCCTGGAGAGGAAGCCAGCCAGGATGAAGTGCGTTATTTTCTCTATCAGATTCTAACTCTGAAGGAATACAAGATCGCACTTGTTCATCCTCAGTGGGTATTGGAAACTTGCATGTGTTGGAGCGGAGATGGGACAAAGCTCAGAGCGCTGTCGCCCAATTCTTTTCAGCAGCTCTGTCCGCTGTCTCCTGGATATGCCACTATCAACTGGCGCGTGAAAGGTTGCAAATTCGAACGGCAACAAATTCCGCCATGCGAAGTCCGATACGCGATCGGAGACCTGGTCAGACGCATGGTCATTGGTTTAAAGACGAAGGAGACTGGCAACCGAAGACCTGGGTGGCAGATTTCTAGTGGTTCTCGAAATTCCGTGGAAGTTCTACCAGACGGTGTGGGCAGATTTCAGGGTCCAACTTCTCACTTCCAGCACAAATTGCGACCACTTTCTTTTACGGCTCCTGCTGAGTTGTCAACTGATTTACCTCTTAGTCCCTCGCTCCACGACTTCACTAGTCAGCCTTTGCCTTTACGTCATCAAACTCAGCCTCTTGGTATACATCAGGTCCCCATGTACATGCACCACCAGACACCAGCGGTCGGCTCTCAGTACGGAGTGTTTGCAACACGAGGACCCAGAAAAAGCTTAGTGCTGAGAGCTTCGGTCAGCAAGCTTTGAATAAAGGATCATGTGGCATGTCTCCTCCAGGCTCGCCTATTTCATCGTACCGACAGGCAGAAAGCGTCTTGTCTCGCCTCAGCGAATCGACCGCTAGGACATCGCCCCCAAATTCAGAAAGCGAACCCAACTCCTGGTCTTTTGAGAGTGACCGGGCTCGTTCCACTGCTCCATCGATCACCTCTGCCATCGATAGCGTATACACTTTGCCAGGACCAAATCAGGTTTCTGGCCAACGTGCAGCGACAGCAACGCCAAGTCGTTATAAGGCGTGCGCTTCGATTCGGACAACTAAATTAGATTGCCGGGCTTACAATCCCGCGCATCGCTTGGAATACCTCCGCTCTCGATCCTATATCGATAATCCAGCTAGTCATACGCCCTCTGAAGCAACACTGAATCCTTCCGATAGTGCGACCAACAAACTCGTCTTGCAACGAGATTCGGCCATGTCACCCAGCATGACGCCCTCTTCGTTCTATTCCCCGATTGGCTCCGATGCACACAACACATATTCCATACAGAGCCACTCAACTACAATACCTCACGCATACGTGACTGTTCATCCCATTTCTCAAAAGTCTGGGATGCCTCAAATGGGCTCGACTGTACACATGATGCGTCCTCAAAGCGTATTCGCGCGCTCAGAAAATAAATTTCAGGTTGATGACCAAGCTTTCGACTCGGCTGAGTATGTTGGTCTCAGGGCGAGATCTGCCCGAATGCAGTCGCTGATGGTTGAGTCAGACGGGAGTTGCGGGTCTGATTGGTACAAGAACGAAGGAGAACTAAATCAGCACATAAACACATCCCTGGGAAATGTAAAAAGCAACAAAGAGCCTACAGGTCTTTCTACACGATTTCAGAATCTTCGAGCGGGGCAGCCCAGGCTCACGGTATACGGGAATTCAGAAGGACGTGAGAGGCTAGGAAAGAAGATGGTCAATTCTCGGGCGACTGTAGATACCCGGAAAAGGCGTGGATTGACAATGTACGAAGTCATTGAAGAGAAAGAGAGTCTGGATGGAAAACTGCACGGTGGTGTTGATATGTCAGCGGAGAAAACTTGGACGAGCTACTTTTGATCGTAGAGAAACGATGGATTACCTAATTTCTCAATTACAGGAAGATTCCTGCCCATTTGTGGAGACTAGTTCATTGTATCTTCGTCTCCCTAGGTATAGCGGGCCCTTTGGTCTGAACATGTCCACGCGGGTAAGCATTCATTCAATCATTGGAGTAAATAGTGCTTCACCTAATTGCACGACAACCAAAGACCCATGCAGTACCCATTTTACATCAGTCGTCCTGAGAATTCGTTTTGTGATGTTAGCAACCTACGAGTGGCAGCTCCTGACGAGGTCGTGATGCCTACGTATAACACCTACCACTCCTAGCACGGTCTATTTTTACAAAACACATACCGTGCTCACCATAAATAGAAACAATGCACCTCCACGATCACATGACATTTACGCCGAAGTCTGACATCTCAAAGATGCGGGTGTGGCGTATCCAACGTTTCAGTGGCTCTTTGCGGCGATGCTCGGCCGTTCGGTACCTGACATGGTGACACACGCAATGTCGAAGAATTACCGGAATAAAGCGCAGTTTTCGACGGAAAACATGTTGCATTGCTCAACGAGGAAAACAGTGAGGAAACATGCTGGGAGGTTTCGGTACTTTGAACGCATGGGAATTCTGGGACTCACGAAACTCCACAGGCCAGGTTTCACGATTTTGAAGAGCAGGTTGAGTTGCCGTAAGATGGGTGTAACAGCCATCATGGTATTATTCCTGAAATTCACAAAGTCTGTAGAGATGGCCTTGTTGGTTCTTGGTTGGGTCTTGGGTTTTACATTGCAGAATCCAAAAAAAAAAAAACGTGGTCACATCTTTGAGGGAGATCCCTGCCATAAAGAACAGTTTGACACAGCTACAGCAGTCTCATCGGAGATTTCGCCGCGTTGTGATTCACCTTGTATCTATCAGCAGACTATAACACACCGTGCCGGTATGTGTAACACCTTGTCTACAGAAAGCCTAGACTTTGATCAATGGCTTCTCTCACCCCCTTCATTCACCGCCATAGACACTCTTTGCCCTATGATCGCACGGGGTCCCTGATCATAACTGTGTTGATGTCCTCGCCCTCGCCTCCATACCTCTTCAAGTCGAAAACCTCTTCGTGCCTTGGCGTGAACCCGCACCTAGCGTACAACGGCCGGCCCATGACTGAAGATTCCAGGAAACAGGGTAGTTGAGCAATGTCTGCCTTGGAGGTGCCCCATTTAAGGAGCTGCGTTCCGGCGCCACGGCGGTGATGTGCTGGATCTGTGACGAGGATGTGCAGAACTGCGGATGCGTCAGCAGAGAGAGCTATCCAGGTCCAGAGAGTGCATCATATCACACTCACAGTAGAACGGCTTTGTCCCCATGAACTCTCTTCTCACTCTGTTCAAATACCAAATGAAGTCAATCATCGCGTGCCTGCCCTGCTCGTCCGCACTCGGTACCGGCAGCTGAGATTGTATTTCTTCTTCTTTGCGCTCCTTCTGGTTGATGCGCCATTTGGCGCCCGCAATCATCTGCCCGTCAAGCTCGGTGTCGATGATCTTGAGGTAAGTGACGTCCTTCTCTTCGCGAAATGACTTGAGGTGCTTATCGACGGCCTTGTTGATGTAAGTTTCTGAGGGTGGGTGTTCGACCATGAAGGATGTCATGCCGCCGCCAGTGCCGAAGGCGGCGATTTGGATCCGGACGAACTCTGGGATGTCAGACTCGGTGCAGGGGTGGAGTTCGAGAACCATGTTCACGGCTGTAGCTGTATCTGGGTGAGTTTTTTTATGTCGTAGTTCCTGTTGTGTGGGTGCGTTCGGTCTTAAGTCGATGGGGCTGACCAGGTGCTTCGCCTACACCTTCCTTCATCGGCGTCGGTCCTTCCGCATCCTTATGTTGTGGTGCGGGTCGAGCAGCGCCCTTCCACGACATGTGATGACTCAAAATCATGTCGACCTCTGCAAGACGCCTTTTTAAAATTTGCGCTACATCGTATGCTGCTGAGCGCGACGCCCACCGCAGGTTCTTCAATGGCGGGGTACGAAGAAGCTCGTGTTTTTGGCCGAACATTTCCAGGGACACTAAGAACACTTGTGTAATTTTGCCCAACAAAACAACCCTTATTACTGCTATAAGTGTACAGATTTAAAACTATAGCTTAGTCTTTATTTTTCTGTATTATGTACTCATAAGTTTATGCTGTATTCTGAGTGTTCTGTGATACTAGGTGTTGTGATGCTAGGAAGGTGTTCGGCCAATAAAAACGAGCTTCTTCGTAAAGCTCTGACGTCGCGGCCACTGCCACCCCGCCATGACAGCCTTGCAGTTGACAACATATCAGCCACCATGTTGCGACGTTGACGGACCGCTATGATGATTTTGGGATCAAAAATAAAAATAAAAGACTTGTCAGAGATCTACTGAGTATATTAACGTACAGTCTCTTTCTAGGAAGCCAAGTTTCCCGTTTCGGCGATATCCACGACCGCACCTGGAACATCTGGACAAGCTCAACAAGCCAGCCGCTGATTAACGCATGGCCGCCTCCCAATGGCCAAGGCACAAAGATCAGAACACCGTGCTCTTGGAACGCCTCAGCCTCATGGATGAAACGTGCTGCGGTTCGACAGATCTCGAAACGAGTTGCTGAAACTGGTTACAGAAGAGTGACACCTATCAACAGGGCTCAATGATCAGTATCAAGAAGCATCGATAATGAAATTTGGATGATCGATTCCAACAGTCGATGTAGAGGTGCGGAAAATTGTTCTAGCGGAATATACGGATGAAATATCGACCATAATGGTGCTGGCAATACCATATTGTGGTAATGGTCATGAAGAGTATAGCCATTTTCATCACTTTCCCAAGATCAATCATAATCTTCTTGCTGCATACCGCATCACAACACCATGCCAAGCCCCTCGTATTCTCCTCAGAATGCCGAAGGAGCCGCCTCAGATGTAACTGATCACGCCGAACGCACGGCCGCACTACCTCAGTGAGCGGCCGTTACCAGAGAACGGAAGTCCTCCGTACGAATCAACAGGCCGTGTCTCAGATCTACCGGGACGACCCTTCAATGATTGTCAAATCCAGCCCTATCCGGTAGTGCTCTCCTAGTCCCTCACCACTCCTGTCAAGGGAGGGCTTATTCTGCATGGAACCGCCGGCCAAATGTTGCTAAGCATCAAAGCTTTTGTAAGTAAATGTTGCTGTAAGGCCATGCATGACGTCTGATTCTACTCCAGAACGGCGTCAACGTCGAAACATGACAGATTTATGTATGGTCAGTCGCCTCCAACCTCGGTTGGCCAGATCACTATGTGTAAGGTTCCTATATAAGAACATACGGGGTACATACATATCCCCTCATCACACCAAACTACTCTTCTCGACGCTCAATTTCCGGACTGGTTCCCTGCACACTATTACTTATAGTTCTTAATCACCTAATCCTCTAAATCGTCATCCCTAGTAGCTGTCGCCATGAAGTCTTTCGCACCCCTACTCGCTCTCGTCCCTTTTGCCTCGGCAGCTCTCACATCCACGACGCAGAACGATGTCACCAGCGGCAGCGGCTGTAAGGCCATGACTGTTCTGTTTGCTCGCGGCACCACCGAAGGTGGTAACATGGGCTCTGTCGCCGGCCCTCCTTTCGTCTCCGCAATTGGAAAGATGATGGGTGGAGAAAAGAACGTTGCTGTCCAGGGTATCGAGTACCCCGCTGACATTCCCGGATTCCTCGCTGGTGGTGATGCAGCTGGAAGCAAGTTGATGGCAACCATGGTCGGCAAGGTCATGGCTGCATGCCCCAATACCGCACTTGTCATAGCAGGTTACTCGTAAGTCTCGTCTTGGACGACGTCGATGATTCCAAAGCCAACAAATCACAGTCAGGGAGGACAACTCGTTCACAACGCGGCGACCATGTTGACGGCAGATCAATCTGCATTCGTGAAGAGTGCTGTAATCTTTGGCGACCCAAACAACGGGGATGCTGTTGGAAATGTTGGCGCTGCCAACACCAAGGTCATTTGCCACAACGGCGACTTGATCTGTGCCGGCCAGAGCGTCATCCTCGCACCCCACTTGACCTATGGTCGCGATGCGAATGCTGCCGCCTCTTTTGTCATGTCCACTGCTGGTGCTGCTGCGGGCGGTGCTGCTGCGGCCGCTGCAAAGATTGTCGTTGGCAGTGTTACCAGGAGCTTTTCTGCTTGAGTTAGAGAAGCGGGAAACCGGGGCCGGGAGTTGCGAGAACGTATATATGTTTAGTGGAAAAGCGCTGCAGGTCAGCTTCAATACTACCCATGAAACCAGTGTCTACGTGGCGTTCATGTCACCATTCGCATTGCAACTCGAAACGAACAGCTTGATGAACAGGGCGTGATCAACGCATCTAGAAATTCGACGTACACTTATTAGTTCACAACTTTCAGCGTTTGAAAGTTAGAGCTTCTAAAGCCTGAGAAGGCTTTTTAAGTCTCTCTACTACGCACGCGTTTCTTGTCTACAAGCGCTTTCATAGATTTCAGACTCCCACCACATCTCCTCAACCTCTGCGCTAAGCCGGAATGGGCTAGCCGATCTAGCATTACATTTCACTGCAGCCTGCAGCCTTCTCACCCCAACATCGCAGTAACCATGCCCACCTTCAAGCTATCCTGGGAGCTCTTCAAACAGCCATTAAAAGGCAGCACCAACCACTCCAAGCCACTACCACCGCCTTCAACCACTCAACCCTCTCCAACCCCGGAACCTCCACCAGCGGCGCAACTTCAAGGTCAATGCCCAACACCCAAACCCCCATCATCTGCGTCCAAACCATCCCCAACCCTCCTCTCCCTCCCAGGCGAACTCCGCAACCTCATCTACAAATCCCTCGTCTTCCCCTCCCTGGACTCCATTGCCATATTCCACACCGCCAACGCCTTCCTCGCACACCCCATTTTTCGCGTCTCGCGCCAAGTGCGGCGTGAAGCCGTGTCGTACTTATGCGCCGTGCATTCTATCCGTCTAGCGAGTCTGAAAGTTGCGGATGACTTCTTTGGCAGCGTGGGGGACAGTGGAGTGCGTAGTTTGCGGCATGTTAGGATTTGTTGCACCGGATCTTGGTGGATGGATTCGGTGGCGGCGGGGGCGAGGAGGGAGGGGGTGCTGGGGTGGTTGAGGCGCGCTGGGAATTTGAGGAGGTTGGAGGTTGTTGTTGGGGGGGAGGGGGTTATTTGGAGGATGCGCGTTCGGTGGGTGCGAGCTTTCTTTGGGCTGTTAGGGATGTGGTGGATGGAGTTGAGGACATTGAGAGTGAGGCAGCGCAGGGAGATGAGGTGGATTGGGTTTGCGGGGAAAGGAGTGTGGGACGTGGGATTGGGCGCTTGGGGACTGAGTGTGAGGGCGATGGGATGCATACGTATGTGTTTCGGTTGCGCAAAGTAAACGGGATTGTGGGTGAGGTAGTTGACCTTGAGCTACCTAGTCGCCTACCTGCGTCTTTGCAAATGGCTGAAGGTGAGCTTACTGACACTTGTTGAGCTCAAACCTGCTATGTTCCAGCGAAACATTGTTATTTCTTAACGTGCAAACTACACCGATCGGTGCTTGTACTTCCATCTCCCAATTACGACTTCGGAACCATCAATCGATCCACATCCGCCGCATACCCTCCGGTGACCCCAACAAACTTGATCTCGTTTGCCCCTTGCTTCAAATCCACGTTCAAGACACTGCTGCCGGGATCGCCTCCTCCATGGGGCAAGAACGCAATCCTCTGGGTTTTTCCGTTCACGCTGACATCTGCCACCCTCTGGCTCTTATCCCCGTTCAGATGCTTGACCCGGATACTCGTCTTCCCCGCCACATCGGACTGGACATTACTGAACACCACAGTGCCGCCTTCCGAGCCGCCGACGTAGCCCACAGCCTTGCCGCCAGAGCACGTCGAGCACGTGATGACGCGCGCATTGTTGCTCAAGGTAGCAGCCTCACCTTCGTACTGCGTCTCAGCAGAGCCGGAGGAAGAGGCGCCCGTGGTGGGGTTCAGGACCCAGTTGACCGAGTTCTTGAGAGTGGCTGTGGTGCCGGAGATTGTGAGGGGCAGCCAGACGTACGTGCTGCGCATGAGGTTGCCGCTGACCCAGCGGTCGCCCATGAACACGAAGTTGTCGCCTATGGGTAGCACGAAGGTGGTTTGGGAGCTGTAGGTGTTGGATCCGCTGTCGGCAAACTTCTTCCATGCTGACCAGGGCCCAGAAAGGGATGTCGCGGTCGCATAGTAATTGTCGTTTGGATTCCAGCCTGTGAGCTGGGAGGCAAACATGAAGTATACACCGTTTTTCTTAACTACAGCAGGGGACTCATACTTCTCGGCAAAGGTGTATGTGTTTGATTGCACGGTCAGGTAGTCGGAGGAGAGAGCGTTGATGCGAAGTCCGTTCTCGCGCTACTAGGGTATGAGCATGCATTCAAAGGGGGTTTGAAGATTTGTAGGTCACTTACGTCTTCGGTTAACAAGTATGCCTTGTCATCATCATCCACGAAAACACCAGAGTCTCGGCTCTGGTGACCCAGCGGTTGCTCACTGCGCAGGTAGGTGTACTTGCCGCACACGGTGTCGCCGGTGGCTACGCCAATCTTGGCTTCTTTATAGTCGCCGCTGTCGATGTGCATCCACATAACATATTTTTTGGTAGATTTGTTGTAGATCACTTTGGGGCGCTCAATGACACGGTTTGGTCCCGTGTCGCCTGATGCAGTCTGTGAGAGGAGGGCCCCCTCATAGTTCCACTCGACGAGATTGGTTGAGGAGTAACAGTTGACATTAACGAATGAGGTGCCATTGGTTTTGTCTTCGCCAACCCTGGTGATGCATCAGCCTGTGGCCACGAGACAAGGAAGAATGAAATCAGCGTACCAGTACCACTTGTCCCCGACCTTGAGAATGCCCCCACCATGGGCTTGGATGTGTTGGCCCGTGTTTGTCTGATTGCCAGATAAGTTGACCGTATTCTGAACAGACCAGAGCTACTTACTGCTGTCCAAGTTGCCCCGGGGACGATCTGCAACGAAGCATTGGCCGCGGAAGCGAGCAGGCCGATAACCGAGAGAATGATGGAACGCATGGCGGGTGGTTCTTGATGTCGGTTTCAAGCTAAGTATGCTCACACCTCGAGTACTGGTAGCTGGATCCAGCCTTATAAACAAACATAACGTAGACGGCGGGACATTGCACTCCCGTAATATGTGGAGATGATGAACCAGTTCCATTGACGGAAATAGACTTCTCGCATCACGAGGGCCACCATGTAGTATGTGCCACGGTGGGTATATTAGCTCGACATTGATCATAGAGCGACTTACGGGGGAGTATTAGCGCTCGGCAACGGCGTTGCTTGTTTTAGGGTGATTGATCTTGTTACGCGCTTTACCCCGACGCCCGGCCGTGTCACAACTTCGCTGTTTCGAGTAGAGACGGACACGATATGGTGTGGAGCTCGTATACGACAACAGTTGAACTAGGAAATGCGCCCGCAGGCCATCTGTGTCAAGACAACATGCGGTAGGTTCGATGCCTAACTGTTCAAAGCTGAGCATAGGAATAGGCCCGACGAAGAGATATTGAAATTGAGGTTGCCTAACCAATGCAGCCTTCGACCTGCTTGATGGCATTTGCAGTTATCTGCAAACTTTCCTCCGCAATCATCATCGCCTGGGGCCTCGAATTTACGAGCGCTGCGCCTCGCCGTTTGCGACTAATACGATAAATGGCAAAATTAGAAATAGGTCGTGGCCTGCTCTCGACATAGGCGCACGGTCATGGTGCGCTAACAGGGATTATACTGAGGTGTAGCGTTAGGTACTCCGGACGGGTTAATGTAATCACAATCTCCTTGTAATACAGCGCAAGCGTGAGTGAATGAGGCCGCAACCCCCGCTCTCTTGCCGAGGCCCCGGAGCGTCGGTCATCTGCGTGCACGTCTCTTGCTCGCCGGAAAATTCTGAGGTGACTTGCCAGATTGTCTGCAAGGTTCTCGAGTTCATCCGGGATCTTGCAGCTGGGATGTGGTGTTGCTGTAGGGGTGCTGCCGGTGGAGTCGTCTGCGGGGCTGGCAGCGAAACTCAACACCAAAGAGCTATCACCAACTTGCTTGCTGCAGCCTTACCCCTACCACCACACTGCCACCAACGCACCCTCCCTTTCCCCCTCTTGCTATGCCTCTACGGGAGAGACACATGTTTTTATTCTTCCCATAATGTTTTTGTCCCCGCTAGCCGTGTGCTGTTGCTGCCCTAAGTCTCTCTGTGGCGAGCTTCGTGTTTCCTTTGCACCCTCGACATGACCGCTGGCGACCTCAGGCGCTCTTCTGCTTTGGCATGAAGCTTCCTCAAAGCCATCTTCAGCTTTGCCTGAGCTGATAAGGCCTGTATCGAGCTTGTCGCCGCCCCCGCCGCCGCCGCCACCGTTCTTGACGATCTGGTGCAGGCCTCCGAGCAGCTGGCAGTAACGCTGTGCCTATCGTACAACCTTCAGGAAGATACACGGCCCCTTTTAGGCACGAGCGTAAGCACATCTGGCCTCTTGGTGCACCCTGCAGCACATGTGCGGGCTTACTGACTTGGCTGGCAAAGCATATCGAGCTCAGCAGCGGCAATCCCACCTTGGCGGCATCAGAAGCACACCAGCCTCGAGTCCCCCTCCTCTGCGACTGCAAATTTATGGGTTCGAATTCCAGGCAAGCCCCTCATTGCTCCGGCGCCCACGCAGCGAAGCCAGACAGCAACCTCTTTCGACAAGTCGGCCCGCTGGCGAAGCACACAACCATCTGCAGGATACTGGTGAGGGCGATGGCTAGGTAGGGGCTGCCGGGAGTTTCAGCGGCTTGGGTCGCGCCAGACTTTGAGGAGGATGACACTGGTTGATGTACCAGTAGCTCCTCGCACCTCGTGAGCGAGCATGGTCAGATACTACTACTGCACCGGCTTGATGTTTCGAAGCCCCAGAAGCCGGCCATGGACAGTCACCAGTGAAAGGGAGATATCCATCTCTTTCAGCTACTCCTCTCTCCTTTTGATTAATCGACTGTTCATGTCGACCCTACTCAGCCGACACATACTGCTTGTATCCATCTTTTCAGCTTCTCAGCATCTCAGCATCTCAGCATCTCAGCATCTCTTTCAGTCAATCATCTCCTCACTCAGCAGCATTCAATGTCCATTTTCATGTCTTGGACGTCTTTCGACCCTTCAGCCTGTCGACTCAGCTCAGACCTCGACTTCAACCTCTCTTCACACATCTCCACGCCATTTCCCTCTCCATGTCTCCTTATTCTACAGACAGGTAACATGGTGATGGCGGTCTACATCTACCGAAAAGGATTGGTGTCACGAACGGTCTTCCTTGAGGCACAGCGCGCGCTTAGATGAGCAACCTGTGCCGGCGGCTGGGGAGACCCGGAGCTGGCAGGTCCCGTGTAGGTATGTTGTTGGTGACCGGTCCCTTGGCACGTCAGCTGTTAGGTTGGCATCGAGTGGGACTGTGGCTGTGGAGATGCCATTGAACATGTTGAAGTCGTGTCAGGCTGTTGTCGACATGGCTGTCATAAGCTGAACATCGTTCGTCGATGATCCGGGGAGCTGAACCAAAAGACCCGACTTCTTAAGCCAGCGACTTGAATGCTGAATGACGTCTGTCCTGGAATGCAACGCGCAACGATGCACATTTCATGTGTGAGCACGCATCCGGCTTTGATCAACACTTTGCTCGAAAACTAACTTCGGCGCGATTTCGACTAGCCTTCTGTCTCAACCACACTGTCGGTGGTATTGTGACTCAGTATAACGGGTGTTCGGGTCGATGCTTACGCAATGATCAAGTTTGGCCTGGTATTTACTCCAAGGTAAGTATTGTGGGAGATCTGCAAGCAGTTAACTGCGAGTCCAGGAACGTGTTCGTGCTTAGCTTACCGATGAGCTTGTTCATGGCTGGCAGCGCATGCCACTGCACACAACATGGCAGTGTTCATCGTTGAGTATTCTCCCGCACGAATCTCCATCCTCTTTCATCATCCTACCTCTCCATTCCCTTTTGTCACCCCCTCGATCACATGCAGCATCCATCATATCATCCACACACCAGCATTTTCCTTTGTGCCTGCGGATGTCAGTACTCCCTTTATCACACGCTAGAGCCCCCAAAGCCTCCATCATACCTCAGTTTCCTCCTAATCTCAAACATCCTGTCCGTTTTTTACTCAATATCCAAGTTTTTCCATCCTTATATCTCTTTTTATCCTTATGGCCTGTCTATAGCAGTCAGCATTTTTCTCATGCGTACCTCCCATACTCATCACAGAATGTTTTGCGCCATGCTGGGCTCACCTATACTGTCTCCCCTGTCTATACCCGATCTCCGTTCCCTTTAAGCTCTTCCTAGCGTGTCTTCTTGCCATCTCGTCCCTCGCTCCTCAAGTCCATCTTTCATCGCCTCTCAGCTGCTGTCATTGTCATTGAGCTCTCCCTGTCATCTGTCATTTGCTCCTCACGTCCATCTATCAACAGCTGTCGTTCCTGCTTCCATCCTTCTATTTCAATCTTCACAGCATGCACGATGCGCATTGCACCATCTCCATTGGCTTTTCCTAAACTTTCTCAACGCTTGTGACCAATGTTGTCTGGCCACTCCTCGTGTCGCCGATCATCAATTCCGTAGTGCTATGTCTTGATAATATCTGTACAGTCAGGTTACTGTTGTCTGGTGGCGCACTTGCCTTGCAGATACTTGGATGTCGGAGATGCAGCAGAAGGTTGAATGTATGTAGCTCACTTTTTTTCGCGGCACTCGGCCCACAGGTCGGTTGTATCGCTTTTCCTTAGAGTTGTACCTGAGGTGGTCATTATTACCAAAGACTGCGATGGATGGCATACCACGGATGTTGGAGGTCACTAGAGCACTGGTGGCTGTCTGCTGCACTGCAGAACTCTCTCACACATTTCTGCTTCGGGGTCTCGAGGCGGTTTGCGCGGTCATAGTCCGACCGTGGGTGTATCTGGACTGCCCCTTTATCGGTCAGCCCGGTGCGACGGCCATGTGTCATGCGACGGTCGACCACAGACATCTTACGCTATACAGCTCCACTGCCTGAGCATCTCAACGCAGACTCTCTCTGTCGTCATAAATTTCCTCTCTTCGATGTTGAGATTTCATTTGTGACAGGTTTTTCGATCTCGATTTGCTGTGCGCCTCAACACTCGGCAAGGGATAGTACGGTGGCGTGGCATTCGTTGTCTCCTTGCGTAAAGGACCGCCGCATGTAGATGGTTCGCCATTGTTGTCCCAAAAGAGCAATCCCTTGTGCTCCTGGTGTGTTCAAGGACTCCCATCGGGCCATGTTATTTTCCCAAATTTCGACACCGTTCTTCATTATCGGTGTCTTGGTCTCGCCCGGCTTCGCACGATTCCGTTTCGAGGGCGAGTCTTCATCAGCCAGCTCGGTGCACTTGCTAAAGATGATCAGTATCATCACAGGGAAACGGAGAGTGCACAAGGGCGCTCGGTGCGGTTCGAAGGTATCTGCTAGACTGTCAGACCCAGCGAAAACAGCAACGCACTCGAGAAATACCTCTATAAACAAAACAGCCTCACCGCTATTCCCTTTTCAAGATAAAAGATACAGCGATAGAAGTATGAGTAATGGAAACGGCCAGCTGAAGTGTGAGACAGTTGTGCAGGAGAGTTGAAGAGCATTTGAAGAAACAGCCGCTCTTGCTTAGCAAGACGCCTCGCTGCATCTATACCAGAACATACACCCTCGGTGGCGAGCCTACGTTGGAAGCCGGTTTGGAAAACGACGGAAACACTGGACACGATACGTTGCTGGAAGAGCTTTGTGCTTGCTTTGGGGAGAAAGAAGACCCGACTGTAATGTTGTTGATTAGGAAGAGCTCTGAGACGCTGATTGATAGCTGAGAGTTGCTTGAAAGGCTCGCCCTGTTCGGTCTCGACGACCGCTAATCACGTCGACTCTGCCGCCTTGAACACTTGATGCAATCGTATGCTCTGCGCTCCTGAGTGGACGTAGTCTGCTGTCAATAGTACCTTGTTGTCGTCTCTCCGGTAGATCTGATAATGGCAAGAAGCGGATAAGGGGTGTCAAGACGGAGGCACCGCTGTACCATCGATACGCATGAGACGGTATACCACTGGTTGGAAGGGTCGTGGCGTGGGAAGGCAAGAAGCGAAAAGAATGTCTTCGAAGACATGATACGGAAGACAAGGTCGGCGCTCCAGTATACCTCTCAACATGACCGATTGTGGGTGAGCCTTCGCAGACCATCACACTGTGGGGAAATAGCACTGGATAAGTGCACCCTCTTGAGGCTCCAACTATATTTGTACGTCGAGGTGTCTGGCGCCGCGTTGGAGACAGAGTCAGACCCAACATTTTGAAGCTGCGAAGAAGCACCATGATGCATCTGGTCAGCGAAGAGAGCCCTAACTCAGCTCACCCAGGGTATATGCCTCATCGTTGCGCAAGTCCGATTCTTTCGAGTCTTGTCAGACTTGACCTAAGAGAATGGGTGATTGCCGAGGTCGAGGGATGATACACGCTGGCGCCATACTGTCAGTTTGGCCCTCAATTACCCTTCTTACCATGATAGCCGCCCTCGTATGTTATTACCAGACGGCCGTTGGTGGTCAAGTCGCAGGAGGAAGGTGGGGTATGCGGTCTCGAGGTGCCGTTTCAACTCGGTCCTCAACTGTTCTGGTCCAGCAAAGCAAAGCTCGGAGCTGTTCGTACTCCCTCATCTCGATACACACATTTCTAAATCTGTCGACATTGAGTTTTCATTTCGATGCGCGGTCGAGGAAGGCAGGGAGGGGTTGCTGTTCAAGAGAACGAAGACCGGTGAGGGGGGGCTGCTAATGGAGCAGTCTGCAATGCACATCAGCTCAGAATCAGCGCTTAGCAAGTACATACCTCGACTGGGTGTCTTTCGCTGTGGGTCCTTTGGCTTCGATTGGGCAGCCCAGTGTGCCTTGCCAGGTTGCGCTGCCTCGGAGGTTCACCTTGGCGCCGCCTTGTGCATTGTGTGCGCACAATGCGCGAGCAAGCTTAGCTGTAAGAAGAAAATAGCCAGCTGTTTCTTCATCGATCTCTGATAGAGGGTTGTGCATGTCTATGTTACTCTACGAGCGGCAGTGGAGGGGCCTGTCAAAGGCGAGCTTGTGCGACCGGATCGGGACCGAAGAGATCGAAGAAATTAAAATGACGCGAAAGCTCTCGGTTTCGGATGCTGGCATTTATATTGGCGTATGGATCAAGTAATAAGATGACTCGTGCGTGTATACCGGCGCCGGGATGATTTCGTGGCTCAGTGAAGCGCTTGGTACACGAGGGGGACTACCAACACGGGCAGCCTATTGGCGTCGATGAGAACGGCATTATGACAGCCAAGTCACACTACACAGTGCTCACCCACCGGAGCAAGCAGAGGCTACGGTATTGAAGATCTCTGAACAAGACTCCGTTTCCGACCACGCATTCAAATCATTCACAATGCTCAATGGATATCAGACGCTGGGGGTTTCATTCAGCTCTAAACCAGGGCAAGGAAGGAAAGGTCTCAATTCTACCTCAGAAGCAACGGAGGATACCTCCTCAACACCCAGCTGCAGGTGAAGATCCAAGCAGAGTGGCTACCCAGAAGTCTCTCAACGAAACAGAGCTCGAAGCTACCGCCGTCATTGTCGATTTCGTCGACTACAATACCTCAAACTGCGAAATTCCAACCACTTAATTATAGGCATCTTAAGGTCAAGCCCCGCCACGCTTGAACTAGTCATCTACTCCGCTTGTGTAAGACGTCCTCCCTCAGATCTGAAAGTACGCCTTTGGGTTGAGATTATCATGCCCCTCCTGCACATCTACTCGTCCTACTCGTCCTCCTTATCCATCTTCTCGAGTCTCGCGAACTCGGCGTTCAGCTCGCGACGCAGCTGCGCCCAGTACTCTGCGTCCCTCCTCGCGGTCTCGGCAGGCTCTTGCGCCTGAATGGCTGTCTCGAAGTGACGGCCGTTCACCCTCTCCAGCCACTCAAGACCTTGTTCTTTGGCGGCGATGACGTCGGCGAGGGCTGCGCGGCGTTCTCGTTGCTCCCACCGCATAGCGCGAGCAAGCTGCCAGCCGACAACTTGGCCCAGGACGAAGAGCAGAATTTGGACCCAGATGAAGGCCATGGCGAGGAAGAGGGGGAACTCCCAACAGGAGAAGAAAGTGGTTTCGGTGGTGGTAGGCATTGTTGAAGTCTCCGAACGGTGTTTGGAGGCGAGTGAGAAGTGCGTGAAGGGCGTAAAAGGCGTTGAGTGAACTTGAAGTTAAGATTGATGTGATATAGTAATTTGTGATGGAGACAAATTGGTGCGAAGCAGTGGAGTGGTTCACGAGAAGGGAAGGTTTGGAAAAGTCAAAAAGTTGCACAGGGTGAGAGATTTATTACTACATGGCCTTCGCCTTCACCTCGACTTGAAAACCCAGCCATTACACCTGGTGAGATTGAGCATGGTGAGCTACAGGAATACGAAAGAGAACACACCTTCAGGCTATGTCGACAGCTCTGTGTTGGGATTGACTTTGCACAACGATGTGTAGGCGTGCCAGATGATAACGACGGCACGGGTTATGCTATCTTTCACCAGGATCAGCCAGGCGCACCGGACAGAATAGATGAAACCTACATATCGCGAGAACTGTACAGATAGCGCCATCGACGAGCCACGTTGGAAGGGATAGCAGCCGCCCGGCTCATCGTGAGCATGAGCTACGAACCGGGCGACCACCGGTGCTGGTTTTGCTGGCTTCGGCCACCATTTCCTCAACTGCAATCAGCACAATGACCAAGCCCAGGTGGTTTGAACAATCACATACCCATGTTCCGTATCGGTGGCATGGCGAGGCTACCGCCTGGCCTCCATGATGACGACTTTCGAGGAGCCAGGCGGCGAGCCCTCGTCAAGTATTCGCTGATCAAAGTTGTTCGACTTCCGAAAGTCCGATGATGCGAACGACAGGCGAACCTGGAAGTTCAGATGTGTTGAAAGGGTAAGGGACAGAAGAGGTTGGTTTAGGGACTGAGCTTTTGTACCTGTTGGATGACGCACTACGGTGGTCGGCGGTTTGACTGCCGAAGAAGCTACGAATGAAATGGGCAGGAGCGTTAATTAATGCTGGCGTGTTCAGCAGAAGCGTCGATGTCATGCTTTTCAGAATGCAAGAGCTGGTTATGTGGCTCCCAGATCGACTCGACAAGCAGCCAGATCTCAGCGTTGCAGTGTAACAGTTCGAGATTCTATGGATGTATGAGCGCCTGGCCGCTGCGCATCACAAAACGTATTCAATACTAACGTAGAGTGGATGCATTGCGATGTATCACTTGGTATTAGTTTAGCATTTGAAGCTTATCCATTCTCTTTTATCTGGTCCACGCCAACAATGGAAGGTTGGTCAGAATGTGGTCAACGTAACCCTGCATCCGCGAAAGTCATCAACATGTGTCTCACAAGGCCATCATCCTGGTCCCAGACCCATGGGCTGCTTTATCCTGTTCTACAACGACCATGAGATCTACGACCTTCATGTGCTATCCAATCCGCCTGTCTTGATGAGTCCGAGGGCCGGTTGACCGCTCCAAGGTTTTATGTCTGGGCGAGATCGACCAGCAGTGACTCCAGCTCCTCGCCCTCACATCATAACACCTTCTTAGGATGGTCCTCTGTAATCTGGTCGCGTAAGAGCTTTCTGCCAGGCGGCGGCATATGGGAACACAGCGAGCACTTTGTTCCAATCGCGCCAGTGTTCTTTGTCCATCGGGATGCTGACTGCATAGACAATGTTGGTGACAAGAAGGTCAATCTGAAAGGGAGTGCGCAGATCCTCGCCCATGTGCCGGTTGAGCCAGACCAGGATCGGGTGGAGGATCTCCTTCTTCGCGCTTTGCCCGCGGATCATCCTGATGGGTCCGAGGAGAACGACGCGGTGCGGAGTCTGTAACATGTCAAAATAGCTACCATTTATTTATAAATTGCACTTACCCTAGGAGGAGGTATGATAGCCCAGATCTCAAGAGGGACAGCCACAGAGGCTCTCGGCGTTTGTATAGGTGGAGTAGCGGCGTAGAAGACCTGGCGACGAGGCGTCTCAAAAACGTGGTGCTGCTGAAAAAAGGAAATATTGCCACTTGCAGGGTCTCTGTGGACCATTTTGTAGTCGAATGGGCTTCGATAGCTGCCAGGTACGCTGCCAATCTTGAACCCAGCGAAACTGCAGACATTGGAGGGCGCGATGTGCGATAAAGCCGTAGCCTAGCCAAACGTAGCAGGTCTTCCAAATGCGTCTGCGTGACTAGGCGGATTGCTTCGACCGCGTGCAATGTTTTTGGAACAGTTTCGAGGTGGGGGCGGGCTCAGAGCTTGAGTGTGCTCGAGGTTGCGGGCACTCGCGAAACCATCACCAAGGTTCTGGTGAGGATGGTGCGCCTCGGAATGCTTCATGCAGTTTCGAACTCTTGCTTCTGGAGACGAAGGCACAGGTGAAGCCACAATTTCTGCAGGCTTTGCTTTCGGTGTAGTGAGAGAGGGACTGACAGGCATGGTGGGATCGAATCGGGTAGTAAGGAGTAGAATATTGATGATAAGCTGATTTTTATTGTGAAGAGGTCTTGGAGAGGCGTTCTCCGTTCGAGAGTTTGAACCAGAGGTTACACCTAGCGGGTTGCTTGACCCGCAAGCTCGGACACACGTGAGATAAACATTCACTGGTACCCCAAGCTTCCCCATAAAGGTCAAGGGAATGGAGTAATTGCTTCTAAGAGAAAATCTGTTCCAAAAGTCTCTTAAGTATTCTTCTTCTTCTTCTTCTTCTTCTTCTTCTTCTTCTTCTTCTTCGTACGGTGTATGGCTGATGGCAAGTACGTGATGATCAGCTGCTCCGCAATCTACTTTCACCGTCATTGCGTGCTTATAGTAGCCTTAGGGTAATTGGTATACACCCTACTTCTACGTTTATGGTATTTGGATTTTCCCCTCACCAAGAAGTAGTTACCTCTCACACCGAGACACTTTGCCAGACCCCAGGATTTCCGCTGCTAAGCTGCATGGACAGCATTAGCACCAGTCACACCGACAACTCAGAGCATTCTTTGACTTTTTTAACCTCAGTAAGTACCTCCGGAGAAGGTATAAGAGAGCAAGGCGTCTACCACACCTAGCAGCCATGGTAGTTGAAACCCTCCACCGCCGTTACGAAGCCGCAAAGAGGAAGCGCGCCGAAAAGTACCAACACGTTGAAGGACAGACAGCCCTGAGAAGAAGAGCCCACAGTCAGGTCAGCTGAGACCTGACTGTTACTCCTGTGATTTTATGGGCTGACGCTTTACAAGATATCGTCCACGAGTGGAAGGTGGGCCGGGAAGCGCGGCCCTGGCATAAGTTTTGGCGGTGTGTTAGATTATTTGGCCGCCCGGCACGTCGTTGACAGTACGAAGCCTACAAGTGGTCGAGATTTTCAAATGAGCTGTATGAGTTTCGAGAGCGGCATGGAGATGATTAGAAGTGATCTCAACCCAGAGCGAAATGCTGAGGACAATTTACACAAATGAGAAGTAGACGACTGGTCATTGCGTGGCGGAGCGTAAGATTGCGACAGATGTGTATTGATGAGAAGCATATTGGATCGGTTATGGTTTTGGGGTGTTGGTCTCGTACTCCTGAGCTTGTGTCATGTAATTCAATTGAACGGGTCATGGACGTTAATTCTTGCTATTACTGCTTACTGACATGCAACGGTCCCCGCAGACTTCCAGGTCACCTAAATTTAGCCAGAGAACACTGGTTAAACAGCTGACTGTAATTTTTAGATGGGTTGCCTTGAGCGATTTCCAAGATTATAGGTCACTCGCTCTACTGTGGCAGACGCGAGTTCAGGAAAGAAAGGAGATAATTACAAGAAGAAGCAGAGAGAACTTGTAGCTTGTCTCAAGAAAGCAGAAAGAGTCATCTTGATTGAGATTGATGCCCTCAATTCTATATGCATTGCCCATTTGTCCGCACAAATCTCAGCCCGAAGTCCCTGTCGCCAATTACCACAGTATGTTATACCACCGTAGGCCTTTCAGGAGGGCTTTAGCGCCAGCGCTTCAGCACCTCCAGGCTCACGGAGAGTCGATACCGACAAACCCGTGGAAAGACTTGCGGCTCTCTCCGGGCGCCACCCAGTGCTCGGCCTTCCCCTTGCCCATCTCCACCTTCATGAACTCCTCAATGTCTACCTCGATCATCTTCTAAATTGGCGGTGGTGATGATGGCGATGGCGGCGATAGTGGCGGCGCAACTAGCCCGACGAGCATACTGGAGCGGAGAAACGGCCAGCTGCGGAGAACACTCAGGCAGCTATAAGTAAATCAGTATGATTGGCGTAGGATCCTATGTTGGGCTCGGCGAATACACACATCTCGATGTCATTCTCAGCACCCTCTTGCCCCCATCGTACGCCCACAGCGAGTCTCCTCTTCTCGTCTTTGGTGAGCTCAGATCGCTCGACAGCCATAGCCCAGGTTGCTTTGCATACGTTGACGACTTTGACTGTGTTAGAGGGCATTTCAGATGTGTGTTTGGATGATTATGATTTGGTTTGTATGAGAGAAGAGTGAGAGTTTCGAGTTGAAATGGTCACAGAGAGAAAAACTAGTACGAAACTCTCCTCAACGTGAGTAAGAACTGGGCAAGACAATCCAAGGTCACCAAAACAATACCGAAACATGATCATCACGGAAATGCCAAATATATAATAAGAGTAACGTTTCTCAACCAGAAATGGATCATTTAACTAGTGAGGCGGGACGGTTGAGAAAAGACATTGTATCAAAGCACTTTGCTACATCACACCGAAAGAATGTCGCCCCTAATGTTCGCGCTGAAGCTCAGAAAGCAACCCCGCTTGGCCCCGGGCATGTTGATTTCCAGAAGCTGAAGTTTCCGTGTGAGAAGAAGAAAGACGGGGAGGGGGTTTGCGGATTTATGTAGAGCTAGGAGCGGCACCGTGCGTCGCCAGAGCAACGTTGCACAGACCAAGAGCTTCTCGCTGAGGCGACAATGACGATAGCAAGGTGATAAGACGCGTTTGTTGTGATCTCGGAGCGCCATAGCGCAGGGTGTGGCAGTTAGGAGGGGCGAGGAGGCGAAAACTCACAATGAGACGCAGCAAAGCATAGAAATGCAGATATGGATTATTTTTTATCACTGATCTATTCCAATCGTTCAAGCTGATTGGAGAAGGTCATGATGTAGTGTCAAAATACTCTCAGCGCCAGGTGGCGAACTGCTTGCAAGCCTACAGTTGGTTGGCTTGAAAAGACGCAGTCGCGCGTTTCTAGCAGCTGTGTTCGCTCCGGCGTTTTAAAACGCTTGTTAAACTTCGAATTTGACTATATGATGCCATCACGCACTTTCGCAGTCATAAAACATCACCCACAGGTCAATATCAACACATCAACGTCAGCCTCGTACATGAGGGGCAGAGCGCATAGTTCAAGTTTGGACAAGCCAAATGGATTACATATGTTCATTATAAATCAAAGCACGACAGAATCCACAAAATCAAACCACGTTCAGAATGATGTTCCCGATTATGTAGTCACTCCTATCTACTGCCACTGAGGTACAAAATCGGGTATTTACACCACACCATCAACGGGTAAAATACACAGAAGAAAGGCCGCCAAAAACACCGCGTTAGAGGTGTTTTTTACACCGCAGTTTAGTGTAAATCTACTACAAAATAGTAATTTTACACTAGCGTATAGTGTTTTTACCTAGCTATCTAGTGTATTTTTACTGCAAGTAAATAGTGCTAGTTAAACTAATATACGTTAATATTATACTGCTCTATAAAACTACACTGTATTGCCAGCTCCTAATATCTTGCTACAAGGTCTAGTCTAATATTTAGTATATCCTAGGGAGTATCCTCCTCTAAGTACGCGTGTTTGTCTACTAAGAAGAGGCACTTCTTAGTAGATATACCCCCTCTAATAGTAGACCTATGCAGCTCTAACAAGGTTAACAATCTAATCTACTAAGACCTATATTATATTATTGTTGTGCTTGTTAAACATCCTTAGATGTAGTAGGCAGTTTACAGAACTTAGTAGCTTAACTATCTAATATCTAGCAATCCTAGCCTATTAGGACTAATTAGTTAGTTCTATAAAAAGTATAACTATAGTACTAAATAAGAGCTGTATAGTTTGCCTCTAGCTAGCTGCAGGTAGGTCTGCGTAAAATATAACTAGAGAGTTGTTCCTTAATATAAGCCCTTAATAGGCTAGTAAGAAAGTCCTTACTCTAGCCCCTAATAGTAAAGACAAAGTGCAATATACAATAAGATTAGAAGGGTAAGTTCCTGTATGCTATAATACCTTAGGATTGTTAGCCTTTTGCAACTTATATTGCTACCTTAGTTCTATATCTTTACTACTTACACTAGTTAGCTAGTGTTTTGCTAAAGGTAGTGTAGAGTTATTAGCATAGAAGATAGTATTATTAGTAGGTATTACGTCCTCTCTAGCATATCTCTACTATGCGTGTAAGCGTTGCTCTTATATAAGTAGGTTAAGTTCTACACTCTAGTGCTTATAAGTTGTTAAGGTAGAAAACTACTGTACTATTTAGAGAAATCTTTCTAGTATCTATTAAGTAAAGCACTACAGCAGGCTAAAGTCCTGTATGTTCTGCCTAAGGTGTAGTAGATAGTAGTATTAGATTATATATAAGGGGAGCAAATCTAGGTTACTATAGTAGTATAGGTCCTTATATTTGCGTATAAAGATCCTAGCAAAGGTTTAAATCTTATTAATATCTGTTAGCGTAAAGCTCTGCTAGCTAGTATACTATAGCAACTAGCAGAAACGTAGGAAGTTAACAGCATATAGATCTAGTAGATAGTAGTTTAACGTAGGGGCACTATAGGTTATAAAATAGGATTGCTACTTGTGTGTAGTCTAGTTACTAAAGCTACCTGTTCTATAGGGAGTAGTGCCTACGTAGGTAGGGACTATAGCTTATAATACTAAGAGACTATAGTTAATTAACTCCTAATTAGACTCTAGGATAATCTATAGGTACTTAGTAATATTATGTCCCTATTAATATTAAGACCCCTTCTAGTAGTAGAACATAGATTTAGGGATATTGTAGTTTATTAAGTGTATAGTGTTAATTAGGAAGCTGTGTAGAAAGTAGATAGTTAGTAAGTCTATAAGGATAGATTAACAGTTTATACCTATGTCTCTTAATAGGGCACTATACTGTTGTTAACTAGAGTTAGTGTGTTAATAGTGTTAGAGGTGTTTAACCTGTTCCTATATATTTGTATGCAGGAGAGGGTTTAGGTTCTTACTATTTAGATAGTAGTATTTACCCCCTCTTCCTATTATGCCTGCAAATAGACATAACCAGCAGCTTTGCTTTACTTTCCTAGGCTGTTTTATACCTATAACTTTAGCAATAGCTAGTCTATCTCTAGTTACTAATATTATATAACCTTTTAGTGTAAACTCCTTAGCAGATACTCTATTATATACTATAACTCTACTATCTAGCTGTTATAGCTTAGTAACTAATAGTCCTAGCTAGGTGTTAATAAAGTCTTTATTAAAGCTCTCTAGAATAAGGTAGGTAGTTAAGGTATTAGAGGCGTCCTCCTAGGTACTTAGGTGTAGGTTTAGGAGGTAAAGTACTACAGGGGTTATAGTTTAACGCTTTTTTAGTTGCTTAATAGTGCTAATAGCATCTAAGGTAAGCCTTATTGCTAAGTCCTAGTTGTTATAGAAGTAGCTATCTAACTAGTAGTCTTAGAACTAGTCTCTATTAAAAACGTTATTTTAATGCCTATTATTAGGTCTAGTAGGATTAAAACTTAATTAGTAGAGTCTTAACTATTCTACTCTTTTTACATAGTTGTATTAGAGTTAAAGCTATAGTAGAAGGGGGATATATTAGAATAAGTAATTTAGCCCTCTATCTTAGTTATATTGTCCTTTGCTATAAGATAGACATTTAGATGCAGTAAATAGGTAACTAGTATATGCTACGCAGCTGTTAGCGCAACAGTCTATTATAGTTAGCTTAATAACGTCTCTAACTATGTTAGTAATAGTGCTCTACCCTGCCTGCATAAGGTCCCTAATATTAACACTATAGTATTTAGTTATAGCCTTACGTATCTTCTTAACTCTTTGTCTTAGGGTACTAACAAACATATTAAACATGTCTAGAGCTTTTATGTCTGTACTATTATACTGTAACAGGTTAAGGCTAAGAGTACTATCTAAGTTAGCTAAAGTTACGTCCTCTAGCTAATCTGCTACATTAGGGTAGTTGTTATCCTCTAAACCTCTGTCTATGTTAGATTCTCACAGCTTATAGCTGTAGGACGTATAGTTAGAGTAATAATTAGAATCTACTACTGTTAGATATAAGGCCTAAGATCTAGTTAAGGTAAGGTTAAGTTAAGGCAAGCTTAACGCTAAGAGGCGAATTAGCCTAGAGCGCAAGGGCTAATCCTCCTACCTAAAATTCGGACACAGGAGCTACTTAGAATTAATACATCTACTCTGCCTACAGTACAAGTGCCCTATTGTGACTATCTATTACCTAGCGTATACTCTGCCTTAGAGTACGCTAACCAGCTATATACACAGCCTATCGTTATAAAGGCCCTTTAGGCACTGCTAGGACTACAGTCTAATACTACCTACAATCTCAAAGATCCTATACTCTAGATTAGAGTACAAGAATCTAACAATTAAGAGTCTTACTACAAATACTAATTTATTACTATAAATACTAATTTACTATTGCTATAACTAGCAACAATTACTAATATGTTGCTCCTAACCCTGCGCAACCTATAGAAAGGAACAATCCTTATAGACTACTACTCCTACTTAGTATAGTATTAAGCATTTAAAGCTTAATGTATATTACTAAATGTGTAAGACCTTATTAACCTAGACATAACACAGACGCTAGTAGCAAAGCTATTGCTTCTATAGCTGCTATAGATTGCTGCATACGAGCTAGCAGTTAACGTTATCCTATTAGACTAGACAAGACAAGGCACGCTATTAGCTGCTAGAGCAGCGTTAACAATACCTGTCTAAAAGCAAGACCTATTAGCTGTAGGTCTCTAAGCCTACAATAATAACATTAAGCTATATAAGCTAATGCTAGAGGAATACAAAATCTATAAAAGGGCCTATAAAAAGGAACAGAAGAACCTTAACATAATTACATCCCTTATCTAGGGTACAGTATTACTACACCTATAAAAGACATGCTGCTTACTACAGACGTCTCTCTATAAGTAGGTTACTAACCTTAATTAAAGGATAGGGACTAGCTTAGATAAGGAGAGAGCAATAGCTTGCAAGCAATACTACATTACACTTAAACTAATAAGAGTAGTAAGCAGCTAGGACACCTAGCTGCTTAAATATAACTATGCTGCAACAAACGCAGAAGTAGAAGGAGTCCCTAAGGCTACTAACTCTAACGCAGTTATAAGAGACTTTCTTAAGGCTGTAAGGAAGGGTGTGCCTAACTAGGCAGACAACTTTAAAGAGAATTAATTAAACCTTACTAGAATAAACTAGAAGGAGATAATAAAACGCTACTAAGAACGTATAAGCAAAGACTACCTAAGGAGCAAACCCTACAAGGGCACAGCCTTTGTAGTAGGTAACTTTAACTTAGCCCTTGCTGTAGGTAGTGCATCTACCCTAGGCACTAAGAGGGACGCCTTAGACAGTGTAGGACAAAGCGCGCTATCTACCCTAGTCTTTAAGACAAGAGAGAAACAACTAGCAAGTAGGCTACTAGGTCTACTACAAGGTTACAGAGCAAAATCTAAGCGCCTAGGAGGCTTAGTAGAAACTAATAGTGCCTAATGCCTAGCTTGTAAACAACCTTATTAACTAGTTAACTATTACTACGTCTTTAAAGAAAAGGCGCCTAAGTAGTAGATACTATAACTAGGAATAGAGAGGCTAGTAAGTGTACTACTTAAACATAACGTTAACTTCTAAGAATAGGTAAGAGCATATAAGCAATTGCGCACTTAGACACTAGCTATTAAGACGTCTTATACTCTAGAGGTATTATTAGAATAACTCTAAGGCTAGAGAATCTTAACTATTAATGTAGTTATAGTTACAGCGTTGTTTAAGACAGGACAGCTAGACTACCTACTAAAAAATTGCTTTATCCTAGACTTAGGATCTATAATACATATTACTAATAATAAGGACAGGATATATAACCTTTGTCTACTAGACAACAATAACTACCTATAGGCTAGAAACTTCTAGGTGTAGATCTAGGGATATAGAACTATCTAACTCTGTCTAGTTAGCCTAAAAGGAATAGTTATGCTTAAACTCTAGAATACTGCATAGTGTCTAGACATCCTATGCAATCTTATATCCTTTTAACAACTTAGATAGCAAGGAATCTAGTAGGACATAAAGAGTAAACTAACTTAGCTTAGATAATTAGACAACACTACTATTACAGTGCTTAATAAACAATATAACTAATAGGTCCTTAAAGAACTAGCTAATACATTATTTATAGTTAGTTTAAGGAATTAATAATTACCTTAGAAGGTTAACGCCCTACTATAGCATAAGCGAATAGGTTACCTAGGACTAGCTGTTATTAAACACCTTGTCTAGCAATCTAAGGGGGTGCAAATTAAGGGTATTACTACTATCTAATATAATGCGTGTAGACAAGCTAAGACTAAGAGATAAATTAGTTAAGCGCCTAGACAAAATAACAAGAGACCTAGTAAGAGGATAGCAATCGACTTTTATTTATATAAAGAAGGAAGCTTTACTAAAGAAAAGAGCTAACTCTTAGCTACTAATTACTACTTAGGCTTCCTCTAGGACTTCTACTTTAAGGATAATCGCATAGGTAAATCTATTATCTACTTCCTAGACACACTAGTGCAATTCCTCTACTATTAATATTAGATTTAAGTTAAGGTAATTAAATGTAACTGTAACGACACAGGATAATAGAAAGCTCTAGAATGCGTGTGTATCCGCTACGAGGTGTCTAGGAGCACTAGGATAGGTAACACAGAGACAATTCTATTCCTATAGGTCTTGTACAAAGAATACTTAAAAACTATCTATCTATAGATAATTCTCCTCGTGCCTTTATACTACTAGAATACAGGGAAGTTCAGAATACTATAACTAAGTTACAGGCAGGAACAGAAAACGTAAAGGAGCTAAGTTAGAGGTAAATTAGGGTGTAACACTTTTTAGAGACTAGTGCTTTACACTACCCCCTCCTATATAGGCAGATTGTCCTAGATACGCGTAAGTAATAACAGTTATTGTTCTATAGCGTTAGTGCGTTAATTCAGCGTCTGTTCTAGGTTTTTAGTTAACTTAGGTTGTTGTTTTAGTGTTTTGTTATTGTTTTTATCTAAAGTAAAGACAACTTTTTTTTTTGTTTATTAACTCTGCTGCCTAAATCTAACGTGACAACAAGCTGTATCGTGACTTAATTAGAGGGAAACAGGTTTGCTATTATTATTATATCTAATTTCTAGGACGCGTTGCGTAGGTATATAAACAATTAATCCCTACACCTTTCCTAACTCTAACAGACACTATTTCTTGCTGTAAGTACCCTACGCTCTTTTAATTGTTCCTATGCTAATGCTCCTAGGTTTGTTAATCAGTTACTATGCTAATACTAGTCCTGCCTAGAGCTCTTGCAGTAGCCTATTAGGTTATCTGCCTTTGTTTAATTTAGGCCTTTGCAAGGGGAGGAAGGTAGACTACGCCTTTAACAAGGCGTTGTTGTTAAAGTGTGCTTATTACACACTTTAAAATAAGAAGTGTTATCTAGTAACTAGACTTTTCTTTACTCCTACTCTCTAACTAATACTAATAGTTATAGGTTCTAATTTACGTTAGTCTTAAGTATGCTACTTTTTATAACAACCTTGTTATGTAGGAGGAGGAATCTAGGGATAAGGCAGCAGGAGAGGCGGCAGAGGAGGAGGTAACAGAGGCAGCACTAGAGGCATAGCGTAGCCTTATAGCATCAGCGATAGCTCTAGCAAGTGTAGTGCAGGTAGCAACTACGCAGCTTAAGGGAGTTACTACTAATAACATGTTGCTGCACTAGTACCACGCTAGTATAGCGCAGGGCTAGGTAATAGAGGAGATAGTAGAGAGTTTGTTAGTGTTAACTAGGGAGGTTATTAAGCTGCAATAGGAAATAGCCCCTTATAGCTCTAGAGTTAGAGGTAAGTTAGTAAAGCTAGCTCTGCTTCCAGCACCTAAAAAAGGGTGCTCCTAGGTTATTAGACGAAACTAACGCTAGTAGCTCTAAGGAGATAAGTAACATTAAGAACCCTTAAAAAAGAAAGGGTTTCTTAAGCTATACAGTAAGGAGGATTTCTTTTATTTTTCTTTTCTTGTTATCTATTGTATAAACGCGGTTAGAGGCGTTTTAAAGTTAATAGATTTCCTTTGTCCTTTTCTAAATTATAATATCTTTATTTGCCCTACAATTCTTAACCTTCTTCCTATGCTGTAATCTATTTGTTTAATGCCTTTAGTAGACTAGGCTGCTCTAGGTACTTATTATAATACGCCTTTAGCTTATAGGGTGCTCCTGTAAAGTTTTTACAGGATACTAAGTTAGGTCTAGGTTATAGCTAACCTAACTTACACAGTACTTAAGACTACAGCAGACTAACCTACTAGCTAGGATTTCTTAGACCTCCTATTCCTCTACTCCTTAAATAGGAATACCTGCAGGTTTTAGAGCTTCCTAACTAGGCAACAGGTTATCTAGATCCTTACACAGAACGTTAGGTGCAAATACATTATATATTTTTAAACTAGGGGGAAGTTTTAAGTAATATAAGTAACTAACCTATTCTAGGACCTTAAAGGGACCTTCCTACTTGTTAGATAGCTTTTAGCTTAGTTGCTTACTTGTTAAGTTTTTAGTAGAAAGGTACACTTTATTACCTATAGTCTAGTTAACTAGGTTGCAATAAGCGTTAACTGTAGAGCGTATGCAGTCTTAGGCTTTCTCTATATTCTCCTTAGCTACCTTCTAGGCGTTGTGCATACAGGTTACTAATGCTAAGGCCTCTTTGTAGTTAAGTTGTTCTACAGGGGTTACTGCTGTATTAGCTCCTTTCTAACTCTAGCTCTGTTTAGGTTAGCTACTATAAATTACTTAGTAAGGTAATATTCTAATTAAGGAATGTAGCAGAGTAAGTTAGGCATAATCTATAATTAGTAGGAGTTTAGACTAGTTATCCTAATAGTACAAGACAAAGGGATAGAGCTGTTAGTCTATATACTTGTTTATAATCTCTGTTTAACTATTAGTTTCCTTGTAATAGGTAGTAGATAGCTTAACTTTCACACCTATAATTTAACAGAATTCTGTCTAGAAAGTTAAGATAAACTAGAGGCCCCTATTACTTACTATTAACTTAGGGGTGTGTCTAAACTAATACACCTATTATATAAACAAGTTTACTATCCTACGTGCTATAATTGTTTTATAGCATAGGATTGTAATAGCTTGTTTAGTTAGGCAATTAATAATAACTATAATCTAGTTATACCTAGCTTTGTCCTTAGGAAAATCCTTAAAATTAATGCACAAATGTTGCATTAGTTTGTTAGGTATTAGTAAGGGATGCAAGTACCTACAGAGTTAGGTCTGTCTTAGATAGCCTTAGCAACATAGGATGCAGTTTTAGATATATCTTTTACATGTAGCACTTATACCTTTCTAGTAATACTGTTGTAATAACAGTTAGTAGGTCTTCTTAGCACTAGGGTAAGCAGTTAATAGTTAGTTATAGGCTTCCTTAATTAGGCGTGTGCATAGGGTTAAGTTAGCAGAGACATAGAGTTAATTATAGTAGAGAAGGAGTCTGTTTTAGATCTAATACAGAGATAGTAACAATAGTTATTCTTGTCTAAAAGATTTCTAGTTTTCTTATATTAACGCCTTAATTAGTTCTAAGGAATCTAGTTTTATAATAGGCTGTACTAAGCAGATAGTAGCTACAACTAGGTTAGTCTTAGCTAGATATGTCTAAGCTAAATTAGAATTAATCTAGTTGTGTAACTACTATAGACCTAGTAGGACTTAGGACTAATTGTCTTCTTAGGCAGACTTTAGATTTGCAAGATCCTGTTCTTAGTAACTTAGGATATTAGCACGCTTGTTATTCTTGCCTAGCGTGTATTTAATCTTAAAGTTAAACAGAGCTAGAGCTTCTACCTATTATACTTGTTAAGCATTTAAGATTTTAGTTGTTATAAAGTACTCTAGGGATTAATAATTAGAGTAGACTTAGATCTGTTTTATAACTAAGGTAAGTTTAGCTCTCTACTTATTAAAGGCTTGTAAAATTGCAAACAACTCCTTATTATATATTTCCTAATTAAGTTTAGCTCTAGAGAGTACTTAGCTATAGAATGCTATAGGGTACTACTTATTATTAGAGTACTGCTGTAACAAAACCCTAGCAACAACTCTATTAGAGGCGTTAGTTTTAATCTTTGTATTATAGTTAGGATTAAAATAGCATAGAGTTAGGATAGACAACAAGGCTTCCTTTAGGTTTTTAAAACTAGATTAGCATTAAGCAGTCTATTTAAATAGATTTGCTAGGCTTTATAAGGCAATAAGGGGCTTAGCTACGCAAGAGAATTTAGGTATAAATTGTTAGTAAAACCTAGTAAAGCCTAGGAATAATTTCACACTAGTAATAGTAGTAGGAGGGATCTAGTTCCTAAGGGCTTGTACCTTCTTAGAGTCTACTTTAATTCCTTTGTTAGTTAGGATGTAACCTAAGTACTTAGTATAGGTAACATAGAACTTGCTCTTCTTAATATCTACTTGTAATCTAGCAATACAGAGTTAATTAAGTACTAGCTTAATATGTTGTTTGTAGGTCACAAGGTCTTTAGAGTAGATAAGGATGTTATCTAGATATGCAATACAGAAGTTGTCTAGATATTTAATAAGAACATTATTTATATATTGTTAATAAGTAGCTAGTCTATTATATAGCCTAAAGGGTAGAACCTTACACTTATAACTACTGTAACGTGTACAGAACGTAGTGTACTCCTTAGAGGCAGGATCTATACAAATTTAATTAAAGGCATTCTAGATGTTAAATTTAGTAAATACCTTAGCCTTAGACAGTTGTGCTAATAATTTATCTATGCACAGTATTAGATAGGAGTCCTTTCTTGTAAGGGCGTTAAGTTTATAATAGTTAACACAAATACGCAAATTCCTATTTAGTTTTTAAACACAGAGTATAGGCAACGCAAGAGGCTCTAACTGTATTTAATCTAGCTATGCTATAGTTAGTCTTGCACAAACTTCTTAGTAGCTTTAAGTTCCTTAAGATTTTGTTTATATAAGGGCAAGTAGGAATTTAGCAATTAGCCCTCTAATATAATTTTGTAGTTATAGGGGCAGTGTTCTAGAAGGGTTTTAGCTTCTGTTTTGCTAAACACATTAGCATATTAAACATATTTGTCTAGCAATTATTTGTTAAGTAGCTAAGCGTTCTTAGGGTTGTCTTAGGTACAACAGTAGTTAATAACGCAATTAATCTTGTATAGACTAGTAGTAAAAAATTTGTTCTGTGGTTTTTTTATAGAAAAGTAAAAAGCATTTAATAAAAGTAAGGAAATGCGCGCCTCCCTAGGAGGTAGCAAGTTAGAGGCTTTTAGGTTAGGATTATTAGTAAGGAACAGCATTTTAGCAATTAAATAACACCTCTTATACAATATATTAAGTAATTTAGACTTTAGCAACGTTAGTACTCTGTAGCTTCCTATAGGTTGTCCCTTTGTTGTACGTCTTGTAGGACGTAGGCTTGTGTTAGGTTCTCTTTTAATAAGGGTGGCACGCTATTAAGCATTAGAAAGTAGAGGATGGTATTGCAGGTTAAGGATAGACAAATTGCTACTAAAGGAGTAGAGCAATTTACTTGCGTTATATAGTTACGCTACCCCTATTCCTTAATTAGGCTATGCTGGCCTCGTAGGGAACTACTAGAACTTATTAGTCCTAACAATATCCCCCTTCTAAGGTAGCTTGCCCTAAGCTACAGATATTACAGGCTTTTAGGTAGAGTAGGTAACTATAGTCTGTTATAGACTAGACAGCGACAAAGTTACAGGAGAGTAGTGCTTTGGTATTTAGAGGTATTCCCTTAAGCTTATGCGTGGGTTTAGGCAGCTCTACCTTTACCTTCCCTTTTACCTTTACCTTTACCTAGGAGTTGCGCTGCTGCCTAGAAAATAAGTAGGGCAACACGTTGCTAGTACAGTGCCTAGATATACCCTACGTTATCCCCTATTTTAGTCTATTACTCCTACACTCTACTCTAATTTTTAGTAAGTTAGTGCTTTTCTCTAGCTAGGATAGGTTCCCCTTTGCTAGTTTAGGATAACCCTTAATAGGTTATTATAGGTTGTTATAACTCTATAGGCAGCTAACTAGATTCTCTAGGCTCTAACAATTTTAACAGCACATCCTCTAGCCTACTAGCCTACTGCACTGCACCCTACCGCCCCCTACACGTCTAGACTACTTGAGATTATAGATCTAAACGCTGTAGGCAACAATATAGCGCACAATAGCGTGCAGTTATACTAGGTCTGTGTTTAATGCGTCTGTGGCTTTGCTGTAGGCTAGCATAAGTATTGTAGAAGGACTAGTTGTGTCTATGTCTAAATTACCCCTACTAATGTTAACTTGTATAAGGTATAGCTATTACAGACAGACTTAGGTAAGTTAGAGCAGGTTATGCGCTGCTTCTAATACTTCTCTTCTAACTAGGAGTGTATTACTGTGTGTATTCCCCTCCTTTAGCCTAATTGTAACCCCTTATAGGTTATAACTAACTCTAGCAGCTCTATTTAAAGCATAATAGCGACTTAGCTAAGATTTGCAACATTCTCTAGGCCTTAGAGTTTAGCGTCTAGGACCTAGACTAGGGCATAGTTAATAATAAGCTCCTGTAGCGCCTATTAACTAAGATAGAAAAGAAAGCGTCTAAGTTTAAGCTTATGTCCCTCTGTTAGCCTATCTCCTAGGCCTATAGTTAGTAAGTTATCCTCTTTAAGTAGTTTTAGTCTATTATAGGTTATTCTTACACCTCTAGTAGCACTTACATCCCTTACGCTGCTTACCTCTACCTGCACACTAGTGCTATAGCTAATAATAAGGACCCTTGCTCTAAGTTCTGCCTAGACTAGCGTTAGCGTAGTAAGAAGGCTGTGTTAGTACGTGCTAAAGCTAGCAAGCGCACCCTTAAGGCTGCTGTTACTAATAGAGTTGCTAAGGAGACTAATTTACTACGTAAGCAGGTATGTATGCTTATCTTGTCTCTAGATAGACTATTCTAACTTATTATAGGCTAAGGTTTGCAATTATGCTCTAAACCCTAGTTCTAAGCGCAGAAAACTAGGTAATACTTTAGTTATAGAGATAGCTGCGCTTGTAAGGGAGAAGAGCTTCGCTACTAGCGCTAAGAAGGGCTCTTTGTCTAAGAAGATTAAGACTCTGCAGAAGAGGCTAGATAAGCATAATAAGGTTTAAGAGTAGTAAGAGTGCGTTATAATAGGTCTTAATAGACTATTATAGCTAGTATAACAACATAACTATAAACAATTTCTATAGTTAGATTTCCTAGAAATCCTAGATATACCTAGGCCTTTGGCTTAAATTTAATAGAGTACTTACTTTAATATCCTGTGTTTTCTTCTTATAATATTAGAAGCTTTGTGCCCTTATAGATTAAACTGTTGTAATTTAGACTAGGTTCTTGTAGTCTATAATAGATAATTATAGATCCTAAGAGATGCTTGTAAGTTAGGCTAAGGTAATTCTAGAGTATAACGCTGTTAAACACCCTAAAAACCCTGTAGGAAAACTAGTAAAGGTACGTTGTCTCCTTAGGATCCTCTTATTGCCTTTGCTTATTCCCCTTCTTTTTTAGGGTTGCCCTTAACTCCTATAAGGCTTTTCCTTTGCATTTCTCTTAGGCTATATACCTTTAGATTTCTAAAATTATTAAAGGATATTACTAGAGATATTTTAACTAGGCTCTTAGGAGTTCTCTTTGTCTTTATAGCTAGTCTATTTAACTAGATATTCCTACTAGTTATATTCTCCCTTACGTCTATCTAGTATAGTGTCTACTTTATAGACATTATTACTATACTTACGCAGTGTGTCTACAATTAGGACCTCTAGGTGTAGAATAAGACCTTTTAGATTATATAGCTCTAGCAGCAACGCATAGAAGACTAGATGTACGCTCTGTAACCCTAGAAGGTTAACTTTAAATGCTGTTAGACTATACTAGTCTACTATGCAACCTAGACCTAGGTATTTCTAGTTAAGCTTCTTCTTAGGTCTTGTTAACCTAATGTGCTAATTTAACACTATTACTTAATTACCTACTTTAAACGTATATGCTAAGCGTTTCTTATCTGCGTATAATTTCTAGTATTTATTTGCAGTAATAATTTTCCTCTTGCACTCTTGTTGCAGAGCGATAACTTTACTAGCTACTTATTCCCCTAGAGGCAATTCTCTGTCGCTATAAGCTATACTAGGCTAGTTAGGACTAATAGGATCTATACTGTAGTATGCTCTAAACAGAGTAGTACCTGTAGTTGTATATATGCTATTGTTGTACGCAAATTCTGCAACTAATATCTATAAACTCTAATTGTCTTGTTCTAGGCAATAGTAGCACTGTAGGTACTATTTAAGTGTCTAGTTCTATCTTTTAGTCTGCCTATCTGTCTATAGATAATAAGCAGAAGTTAACACCCTTCTTAAGTTTAGGTAGTGTTAGAAAGTATCCTAGTGTTTAGCTGCTATAAGTAGGCCTCTATTAGAGATTATCTTCTTTAGGACACTATGTAGGCGTATAACTTCTCTTATCTAGGATTAGGCTAGGTCTGTACTGTCCTAATTAGCTCTAGCTAGGATATAGTAAGCTATTTTAGTAAGTCTACACACTACAACCAAGATAGCGTTGTATACCTAGTTGCTTAGGCAGCTTAGAGGTAATTCTATAATAAAATCTATAGTAACTTCCTCCTAGGCTGTGTTTAGTAGAGATAAGGGTGCTAGGGGACTATATAGCTTGTAACGCGCTAGAGTTGCCTTCTTGCATACTAGGCAGCTTTTATAATAGTCTCTTGCATCCTTCCTTATTCCCTTCTAATTGTAGTGTTGTTAAAGCTTTTCTATTGTCTTCTTACCCCTAAGATGTCCTCTAAGTAGGTTATTATAGCATTCTTAGAGAGCCTTAGACTTCTCTTCTAGAGTAGTTAAGTGCCTTAACACCTTGTAGACTATAACTAATTATTTTAGGTTATTATAGTCTGTTTTAGTATTGTATCTATTAGAGGTTGCATCTAAGGCTAGTTCTACTATAGACTCTTCCTTATAGTTAAGCAGATCCCTAGTTGTAGTACTTTCCTTTACTTAGAATTTTTAGAGGGCTTTAACAATTTCTAATTGTTTTTAGACCTTAGAGATGCCTGTGTTGTAACAGCTAATACTAGGAAGTTGTTCTTTCCTTTAGAGGAGAACAAATCTTAAAGGGGTTGTATAAAAGCTTTGTTGTACTTTAGTAAAGGTTTCTCTATTTCTGCCTTATAGTTTAGTCGCCTTAAGGGTCTATCTACAGGATTAGTAGTCCCTAGTTAGTAGGTAAGGATAAAGTTAAACTAAGTTAAGGCTAGATAGGACTAAACCTAGTGATAGTTAAGGGTCTTATTTTCTATAAACTATTTTAGGTTCTTATAGTCTATAAGGATCTTAAAGTGTATACCTTTAAGGTAGTAGCGCTAGTGTTCTAGACTCTTAATAATAGCTAGCAGTTCCTTGTTATAGGTATTGTAATTATATTCTACTTAGATTAATTTACAAGAAAAGAAACTAATTAGCCTCTATTAACCTGTTCTATCTTCTTCTAGCACATTTTAACTTAATATGCCTAAGATTACGCCTCCTAACGCGTCTACCTCTACTCTTATTTTCTAAAAAGGATTAAAGTAGGAGAGTATAGGAACCTAGGTGAAAGCGTCTTTAAGCTTCTAGAAAGCAGATCTGCCTTTTTGCTGATGTCTATTTTCTAGCTTTCCTCTCTTCTTATTGCTAGACCCCCTTGCAGATCCTAGGGTCTTATAGGTTATTTTAGTTAATAGTAAGGCTAATTTAGAGAAACTGTAGATAAATTGTTAATAGTAATTTATAAAACTAATAAACACTTAAATATTGCAGACTGTTTATAGTTGTAGCTATTCCTAGATTATTTTTACCTGTTCTAGGTTAATACTAACCCCTTTAGAGCTAATTACATATCTAAGGTACTCTATACGTTAAGTATGCTACTTACACTTGCTAAGTTTAATATATAGCTTAGACTTGCGTAGTCTTTATAGTACATCCTTTACATACTGTATGTAATCTTCTTTTATATTTAAGTAGATTAGGATATTGTCTAAATAGACAATGTAATATATGTTAACTAATCCTATAAGAGCATAGTTAACGTATGCTTAAAACTAGGCAGGGGCGTTAGTTAGGCTAAAAGGCATAACAGTATACTTATAGTGTCTGTATCTAGTATAGAAAGTAGTCTTCTACTTATCTCCCTCTGCAATATGAATTCTATAGTAGGCCTCTCTTACATTAAGCTTAGTAAAATACTTCGCCTAAGAGAGCCTCTCTAGTAACTCTGTAATTAGGGGTAGTAGGTGTTAGTTCTTAACTGTAACCTTATTAAGGCCCTAATAGTTAATATAAAGTCTTAGGCTGCTATCTTTCTTCTTAACAAAGAGTATAGGTGCCCCTACTAGAGACTTTAACTAACATATCTATCCTCTTGCTATATACTCCTAAAGATAGTTTTAAAGTATCTCTAGCTTAGTTACTAAGAGGTTGTATAATAGTTAGTAAGGTAGAACACCTTTAGGTGTTAGAGTTATAGACAGATTATAGTAGCTATGCTCTAGAAGACTCTTAGAGTCCTCCTCTAAGCCTACATCTGCAAACTCAGCATATTCTAAGGGTAAATAACCTATAGGGTTATCTTCTAACTCCCTATAGCCTACAAAGTTAACAAGGCACGCATAGACGTCTGTATTAGGTTCTCTTATGCTACTCTTAAACTGCTTAGCGTCTTCTATAGCTACCTTTGTAAACTAGATAACCTTATTATCCTTATTCCTCTAAAAGAGCATACGTCTAGTAGCGTAGCTAATCCTTAGATAAAATATATTAATCTAGAGAAGACCTAAGTACACTAAGTATCTTTAAAGGTCTGTTACTATAAATAGTACTTAATAGGTCTCTTTATAACTATGTAAATTAGTAATAGTTATATCTACTGTTGTAGTACTATATACTGTTAATCTACCCCTATCTACGCCTTTAGCCAGCAGCTTAGGCAGGGGGTCTACTTAGAGATTATGTTCCTTTGCTAGCGTAGCTAATATTAAGTTTAGCTAGGAACCTCTATTAATTATAGCCTCTATAGGCTTAGAGGATTAAACTATGCACTACACAGTTAATAACTAAGAGGGATAGGAGTAAAGGGCTTCCCTTAATTTCCCTAGGTCCTGTGTTTCCTAGTTTAAAGCTATATAGGCAGAAAGATATAGAATTAATCCTCCTGCCCTTTCCCTTTTCCTAAACTAAGGTTTAAGCCTTCCTTTAATTCTAAAGTAGTGTCCTTCTAGTTGGCTGTAGCATCCTTATTCTTTAGAGGGCTTTAGCACTTAGCTGCAGTGTAACTAGGCTTTCTACAGTTGTAACAGGTTAGACCCCTACCTTTGCCTTAGGTACCTGCAGTTTTATGTAAAGACAGTCTATTATAGTCCCTTTTAGGCTATTTTTGTCTTTTTAGGGGTTTTTATGTCCCCCTGTCTTGTTACTCTTGTTACTACCTTTTAGTAGCTACCTCTTTACAGGAGTGACTTTTGCCTCCTTGTCTAGATTCCTTCTGCAGTAGATAACGTTGGCATGTTCTTCTACTATTAGTAGAGTGTTGCGCCTATTAACTAGGAGTAGGAACAGGTCTCTCTAGATGTCTTTACGTAGAGATAAAATGTACTCTATTACTTAAAGCTCTAGAGTTTAGGCTAAGCCTATTTCCTCCCACAAGGGTTAAAAGGCATCTAGCAGATCTGTAGGTAACTAATTTAGCTTTTGCTAGATTTGCTTAAGAGTTTTATACGCTTACTGTTTCTATTCTAACAGCGTTCCTAGAGCGTTTAACATAACAGTTTTAAGTGTCTCCTAGGTTGGTTGCTAGGATAGAGAACTTGTCTATTCTGTTGTGTAATACAATTTCTATAGAGTCTTAAGTAGCTTAGAGAGGTACATTACCCTAAAATCTACCTTTTAGTATTCTTTAGTAAAGTTTATAGGTAAACGTAGGAAATACAACTCGCAGTTATATTTCTAGTAGTTATATTTAGCTCTTAACTTCTTGTTGTACCTTTAAGGTAGGTCTAGCTTTAGAAGGTTAGCTAATAGGCCTAAGGATGTTGTTGTAAGGGTCCTTAGTAGAGTTAAAGTTAGAGAGAGCACTAAGGTGTCTCCTAACTTATATTTAGCCCTTAGTTAACAGAGTTAATTAATCTTGCTTTGCCTCTAGGCCCTTTTAACTAGGCGTGGAGGTCTTCTAGTTCCTAGTCTGTTAGAGAACGTAGTAAAGCGTTCTAGACTATTGTAGGTGTTTGTAGTCTAGGAGGAGTTGTTAACTAGCCTCCTAGTCTCTGCTTGTTTGCTCTACCTTTGGCTAGTCTAGAGTTCTCTGCAGCGTCCCTTTCTACTAAGGAAGGTAGGCTTTAGATGCAAGTAGTAGCAGAGTCTTCCTTAACAATAAATCTAGGGCGTACTAGTGTACCTAAGGGTTAACTGCTTTTAGACTAGCTTACTTGTTAGCTCTGTTGTCTAGTCTACATTTTAATAACGTGTAATAGTAAGCAATTTAAATGTTAGGTTCTCTTTTAATAAGGGTGGCACGCTATTAAGCATTAGAAAGTAGAGGATGGTATTGCAGGTTAAGGATAGACAAATTGCTACTAAAGGAGTGGAGCGATTTACTTGCGTTATATAGTTACGCCACCCCTGTTCCTTAATTAGGCTATGCTGGCCTCGTAGGGAACTACTAGAACTTATTAGTCCTAACAGCTTGTAGCAAAGGTTAATATAGGGTTATTATTAATAGAGGGGCAGGGTTGTATAACCTAGGGTACCTTACTAGCTATATAAGCTAAGATTGCTCTATATTAAGTTAGAGTTTAAAACGTTTTAACTATTTAATTCTAATAATGCATTCCTAGGATCCTAGATTAACAATAATAAAGAGGCAGTTACGTATCTTACGCCTATTAATAGTTAAGTGCAACTAAATATACTAGTTTACTAGGGTTGTAATCTAATCCTAGAATCCTTTAACTTAGACCTTAAAGGGCAACTTTTAGATAGGAGTCCTAAGTGTAGCAGACACTAAAGTAGCAATATTAGAATTTAAAAATAAAAATCCTTAGGCACTAGTGTTAACTAAGGAGTTAAGTTATACGCCTAGCCCTTAGTTTAATAGAATAGAAGAAGCAAGGAAATAGAGGCTACTAAACAAATAAGATAAAGAGAGGTTAGATAGGTTATATTAGTTTAGGCCTAGGTAAAGTTGTCCTCCTAGGCAGGGCTGTTTCCCTTAGGTATTAGTTCCTCTTTAAAATCTTCTTTAGCGTTAACATATTCCTCTATATCTACTTAGATTTCTTGTACCTAAGGACTAGGGCAATCTTTTGCAAAGTGACCTGTCTTACTACAGTTATAGCAGTTGCCTAGGGTTAGCTCTCTTACAGGTGTAGCTTAGGACAGTATAGTTCTAGGTGCTAAAGTAGGAGTAGATATAGGAGGTTTCTAAATGCTAGGTGTAGGCTAATTTAGAGGTAGGTTGTTAGTCTAATGCTGATTGTTAACAGTTTAGGGTTAGGTCTAAGTTAGTAAGGTATTAGGTAGGGCATAAACAGGATGTTGTTTTCTTTCTATATTATACGCTGTAAGATGCTCTACTATAAGTTTAAACAAGTTATCCTACTGCCTCTTAAATCCTAGGTTAGGACTTTAGAGGGTAGGGGTTACCTTTGTCTACATGTAGTGAAACTATTCTAACTTAGGTACTTGTCCCTAGATAGTAGTACTTAGGAAGCGCGCTTTAAAAAGTAGAAACGTGTTATCTTTTCCTATTTAGAGTTAATTAAAAACAGCTTAACTTTCAGCTCTCTTATTCCCTATAATAAAGTAGGAGCAGAGAAGCGTTATTATTTCCTCTGCGCTCTAGAACTAGTCTGTTTTACAAGATAAGTATTAGGGCTTAAGGTATTCCTTAGCAAGCCTAGAAGTATATCCCTATACTAGAGCTATACAAGCTTGTTCTATAGGATAGTAATCTAAATTAATGTTAAGTTGGTCCTAAATCAAGGCTTGCTACTGTCTAAAAGTAGGGTCTTTTCTATTACTTAATTCGTTAATAGCTAGTATGCGTTTACTAAGCCTAGGTAGTAGACTAGGGTCTTAGACTAGAACCTTTTAGGAGGTTACTAAGATTAAATAAGGGGAGACTCTGTAGTAGGCACAGGTACATCTTTGTAGGGAAGGGATTAGGCCTAAAGCTAGGCTACTTTAGCCCTTAGTTAGTTAACTAACTTATAAAGATTTACCTGTTCTAAGTCTAATTTAGTATTGCTCTTGCTAAGCGTCTAGGTGTTAGTTAATCCCTTAGCAGGCGCTGTTGCCTGTCCTTAAGTAGATTGTCTAATAGGTTCCTTTAAACTAGGGTTAGTAGTGCCTAACATTAGTAGTAATCTAATTTAGGTAGGTTATTAATAATCTCTAAGTCTTTATCTTAGCGTAATCTAACGCAACTTTTCTAAAGTAATCCTAGAGTAGTAAGTTGCAGGAAGTTCTAAACCTAAAGGCTTTAGTTGTTAGGAGGTCTCTAGAATCCTAACTGTTAGATAAACAATAATTAGGACCTATATAGTTCGTAACTAAAAGGGGTCTAAATCTGCTTAGTACACAATAACTAAACAAACTTGCAATATTATTTAGAGGCTGTTACTAGCTAGGACAAGTTTTTAAGTATAATGTAACAACACAGGATAATAGAAAGCTCTAGAATGCGTGTGTATCTGCTACAAGGTATCTAGGAGTACTAGGATAGGTAACACAGAGACAATTCTATTCCTATAGGTCTTGTACAAAGAATACTTAAAAACTATCTATCTACAGATAATTCTCCTTGTGCCTTTATACTGCTAGAATACAGGGAAGTTCAGAATACTATAACTAAGTTACAGGCAGGAACAGAAAACGTAAAGGAGCTAAGTTAGAGGTGAATTAGGGTGTGACACTTTTTAGAGACTAGTGCTTTACAGTAACAGCAAGATTATAGTAACTAAACTAGAGGTAGCTTAATAGTGCACTACGCAGTTAATTTAACTTAAGCCTTTAGCACTAGACATATAAGCTTAGAATAGAGGCGCTAAACGCTTAGGGGGTGTTATTAAGGAAAAGGCACGCACTATAAGATTAGACGCTAATCTACTATAGGAGATGTAGCTAGAGATTATCTAAGCAGTAGTCTACCTATACAACTATACACTAAGATTATTAAACAAATAGAGATTACTATATAATATGTTCTTTACCTTTATAGCCTAACAAGCTAGCATTATTATATTAAGGCAAAGACTAAATTAGGCCTATCTAAAAGCATATAGATGTAAAGCCTTTGCGCTTATAAGCAACATCCTGTAAGGGAAGTTACAACTGCAACATCTAGATCCTAGAGCATAGATAGGCTACCTAGTTAGATACTAATTGTTAAACATCTATTAAGTCTAGGTCCTATCTATAGCTAAGGTAATTAGCACTTAAGACGTAATCTTTAATAAGGACAAAATCTTTAGTAGCAAGACTAAAGACCTTATAGACAACCTTATACACAGCACTCTTAATAAGATTACAACATAGATAAGAAGCGTTAAGCTGCCTAAGCTAACGTATGCAGAGCTAGAAACCTAGTTGTTCTACAAAGACAATACAGTAATAGACACTAAAACCTTAGAACTAGCAGACTAACTAGGTTACTATTAAGGGCGAAAGATAGGAAGCACAGCATATCTATATCTAACTCTACTATTAACTCTACTGCTAGTAGTCCTGCTTACAAACCTCCTGTCGCTAGTTCAACGTACTCTAGCCACAGTAGATAACTAAACTATACTCTAGGACAGAGTACAAAGCAACTACACTAACTAATTAGGAGCTGCTAGGTCTTGCTTAGACTACCTAACAATTAATAATTAGCTAGAATTATTACTAACAGCGCGCTATTAAGGAACATTACAATTAATTCTATAGAAGGCTATATTTATAGCAGGTCTGCAAGGAGGAGCTATAGGCACCTACTAAGGCAAGACTATTAATAAAGCTTAGCTAAAGCAGATGCTATTGCAAGGACTAAAGCTACATCTTAGTTAGCTACTACTACTGCTAGAGACATATTTAAGACTTAAAGATTACCTACTCTGTTAACTATTTAAAGTTATAGAACTTAAGTATCTTAAAAGTTATTATAAGATAAAGTTGTAGTCTAAGGTCTTAGCTAAATAGACTAGGGCTGCTAGACATTAGATCCTAAGCTGCATGTAGGTATACACATATAAGCTAGACAAGAGTTACTATCTACTTAAGTATAAAGCTTAACTTATAGTCTAAGGCAATTAGCAACAAAATATTACCTTAGAAGACACTTATGCAGCAACACTAGCTAGCAGATCTTTCTAAATACTAATGTTAATTGCTGCTACTTACAATCTAGAGCTAGTGCAGTTTAATGTTACTAATGCCTTCGTCTACGCAGGCCTAGATCAAGAGGTATATATAAGAATGCCTAACAGATACTAGAAGACTAGAACAGTCCTAAGGATTAACAAAGCCCTATATAGCCTTTAGATATTACTATTACTGTAGCAGAAGGAATTCACAACTACCTTAGTTAACCTAGGCTTTAAGGTAGTCCTACATAAGCTATGCTACCTAATTAAGAAAGGAATTATTATATTCTTCTATATAGACAACATTATTATTGCCTACAGTAAGACAAACAAGTTAGAGGCTAACTAAGCTGTTAAGTATCTTCAAGACAAATACACTATTACTAGTAGATATAACCTGCAATAGTTCCTAGGTATTAAAGTTACTAGAGACTAAGACAACAAAAGGATCTTCCTGTCCTAGACATCTTACATTAACAAGATTAGTTAATTAGCAGACAGAACAGATCTACGTTACAACACGCTAATAGGTAGTATTAAGCTAAAGCTATTTAAAGGCAGTGCTACTCTATCTACTATTAATAGATATTAACAAAAGATTAGATCTCTACTCTTTGCAGCTGTAACTACTAGACTAGACGTTGCCTTTGCAACATCACAACTAGCACAGTTCCTAACTAACCCTAGACAGCAACATAACAATGCTGCTAATTAAGTCCTACCTTATCTCTAGAGTACTCGCTAATAGTCCCTTAGGCTTAGAGGTAGACATAATCTTAAGGTTGCTAGCAACGCCTTATTTGTAGACAACACCCTTAATAGGAAAAGCTCCTAGGGATATACTATTAAGCTGTACAGTAGACTTATTACATAGCAAGCTAACAAGTAAGACACTATTACTACTTTAACTACAGAGGCTAAACTCCTAGCCCTATCCTAGGTAGCTAAGGAAGCGATATTTACCTCTTAACTACTTACTAAGATAGGAATTAAGCTTCTAGAGTTAATAATTACTATCTAATGTAACAACACTTAGACAATCTAGTTAATTAACAAGGAGGTCTTAAAGCTGTAGACTAAGCTGCAACATATAGATATCTATAACTATTAGCTTTAATAAGAAGCTAGTAACAGCACTATTGTAGTAGTCTATGTGCTATTAACTAAGATACTTGCAGATAGACTTACTAAGGCACTGCTATTAAGCAAGTAGTCAGCCTTCCTAAAGCAACTTAGACTAGTAGAATTAACTAAACTAAGGATCCCAGCTAAGATTTAGGTAGAGGCAATTAACTAACAGCTAGAAGGACTATTAGTAAACTAAAAGTAGAAGAATCTAGCTTTAGGGCTAGATAGGCCTAAAGCTAAGGGGGTGTGTTAGATATAAGGCCTAAGATCTAGTTAAGGTAAGGTTAAGTTAAGGCAAGCTTAACGCTAAGAGGCGAATTAGCCTAGAGCGCAAGGGCTAATCCTCCTACCTAAAATTTAGACACAGGAGCTACTTAGAATTAACACATCTACTCTACCTACAGTATAAGTGCCCTATTATAACCATCTATTACTTAGCGCATACTCTGCCTTAGAGTACGCTAACTAGCTATATACACAGCCTATCGTTACAAAGGCCCTTTAGGCACTGCTAGGACTACAGTCTAATACCACCCACGATCTCAAAGATCCTATACTCTAGATTAGAGTACAAGAATCTTACAACTACCTTGTATTTATGTTAAGCTTTGTTATTAGTAAAAGGGATATTCTGTGTATAGCACTCCTGCCTATAGCGTTGTTTCTGTCTTCTAGTAATAAAGTGCTAAGAGCCTCTGTAGAGATAGAGTTAACACTTACACTATACCCTCTGTATGTTTAGAGAACTATAATTTCTTCCTAGATCCTAGGGCTTAGAGTAGTTTGTTGCTATGTCTTAGTATAGCAATTGTAAAAAGAGGGTAATAAGGATTATAGACTTTACAATAGTTAGGACACTACTAGTCCTTGTAAGCACATTACGTCTTTAATCTTGCCCCTCTACACTAGTAGTAACAACAGGCTACTAGGCTAGTGTGCATAGTATTAGACGTAGGAAGCAGGGATATAAATAGAGTTTAACTATACTATAGATCTGCTGCACAGTAACTTAATAGTAACTAATATTAGGTAGGGTTAGACTACACACTTTGCAACAGGTATAGCTAGGTGTTTTAACAACTGCTAGTGTTTTTAAGATAGCATATCTAGTAGGTTTCAGCTATATATTAATGCACGCAGAACTAAACCTTTTAATATACTAACAGGACCTCTAACCCTAGAACCTACGCTAACTAAACTAGCAATAGTAAAATTGTTTGTTAAACGTAAACTACCTAATACACCTCTCTTAAGCCCTATCTAGCCAAAGAAGGGAAGGAAATCTACTTACCTGCCCTTATACAAATGCGAGAATACTAGCAATAACTACCCTAATAACTACCTTTAGCTAGCAGAACTAATAGAGTTATTAGTGCAGCTTGCTAAATTATTCTAACCCCTATACGTAGGCGAAATTAACAGTACTAAATCTAACAGGACTAATACTCTACTAGCTTAGCGTCTTTTGCAAAGGGATGTAGTAGTGTATTACAGGCGTATAGCAACTAACTTAACTAGTGTTTAGTGCAACACTATACTTTAAGCGCTTACCCTCTTTGCTCTACGTAGGACCTACGCTACGCTGTACCTAGAGCACAGCTTAGACAATTAGGTTACTTAGTTAAACTAGTTAAATACTAGCAGTGTGTGGCTTAAACTGTCCTAGGAGAAGGAGGTTGCTACACGTATAATTAGCTTAATAGAATAGAACTTTAGCAGCATCTCTACAATTTATAAGCTAGTTATTGTGTATAGTATAGTCTATAGTTCCTATTTCCTACTACAGTTTGCTAGTCTAGAGTTTAATAAATTAAGCGATAAGTTACGTCTGCTTAGAGCAGGCTAGTACTCCTAGTACAACCTTCTACATCTCTAGATAAGATATTATTAAACGTTGTCTAATACTCTAGAGGATTAATCTTAGAGAGTTTTGTATCTAACGTGCTGTACGTTCTATATAAAGTTTAGTAATAGACTAATACTAATACTAAATGTGTGACACTTGCTGTTTAGCAACTAAGTAATACTAAAGCATACTTTTAATACTTTACTCTAACTACTCCCTAGTTTTGTACTTAGTTATTTTTAACGTCTTAATTTAACGCCTAAACTACCTACGCAATATTAACTAATCTAGCAGGCTAATAAGAGGGTAGTATTACACCTTTACCTCTTACTATAAGGGCTAACTGCTAAGAAGCTTCTAGCTACCTCTATACAAAAACTTTTAATAAGCAAGCTCCTACCTTTGCTATAACACTAAACTACTAAACTCTACTACTAGGAAGTATTACTAACTGTATCGCAAGACTAACACTTACTACTTACAGATATCCTACCTCTTTCTCTAATATTAATTTACTACGCTCTGCTGCTAGGAAGTATTGCTAATTGTATTGCAAGGCTAATGCTTACTACCTACAGTTCTTCTCCTACCTCTTTCTCTAACATTAATTGCTACACTCTGCCGCTAGGAAGTACTACTAACTCTACTATAAAACCAACGCTTACTACCTATAGATGCTCTAACTCTTACCTTAACGTTTGCCTACTACACCTTACTACTAGGAAGTAGTATTAATTATCTTTTGTAGTTAACCTAGCTAATTACTCTAGGCACTTATTTAACTGCAACTATACTACACTGCAAACAACTAACTAACCCCTAGATCTACTAGGCTAACAAAGGGTATAAGAACCTAGAGCAGACTAGGCTATTAAAGCAAAACCCCTAGAGCACACTAGGCTACTAAAGCAAGACCCCTAGAGCATACTAGGTTATTAAAGCAACGTAGGCGATAGCTTTAGCTTAAGCTTTGCAATAAACTATACTTTAAATTATCTTGCGTTTAGTATAATAGTATTATACTAGCAGTGTCCTTACCTTTACTCTTAATTTGTAACAGGTAACATTAACTCTAGCTTTTATATTATAAGTTTAGGACACTACACTACACACCTATTAATACTGCTTATACTTAACTATAGTAGCTGCAGTTAAACACTATGTGTTATTATATTGTGTTTAGAGGCAGTCTAAGTCTAGGTATTAGATCCCTAGGGGTGTGTAGCTTAAGCTAATCCCTACTTAAAAACTTTAGGTACTACGTTTATTGTTAGATTGTAACTATCTAGCGCTTGCCTTTACTAGCAGCGTTAGTGTTTATAAGACTTTGCTAGTAGAGTTCTCCTTAATAGTTATTACACGCTATTATTAAGTTTAAGAAACAGTATAGTAGAATTAGATAGTTCTACCTTTACGTTAGCAAGCCTAAGGAGTAACGTACAGGGGCAGCTAACCTATCTGTTACTTCCTCTTGCAAGCAGTAATTGCTAGAACCTCTAAGGATATTATATATAACTTTCCTTATAATAAACCTAGCTTAATCTACACGTGTTGCGTGTAGAGCTAGGCAGTAGTTATATACTACTATATTACTAAGCTGTAGCGTTGTACTTTGCAGAGTACTTGCAATCTAACTAGGGGATAAAGAACGCTAGACTCTTAATAGTTACTAGCAACTCTTATAGGCAAGGTTAGGGCTTATATAAAAACAAAGTCCTCTAGGACTTCTATAATTATTAAGGGCTATACTTTCTTTATTAACTACTAGGGGCTATACTTTCTTACTTTCTAACTCTACGTGCCTCTTACACATAACCCTCTTACAACTTTTAAGTTCCTAAAGTCTAAGAGCTCCTTATAAAACCTGTAGGGGTACTTATAGGGGTGTTTAGCATAGATCCTGCTATAGATAGGGAAAACTAGAAGTAGTAGGTGTAGGATAAGAGGTAATCTTAATAAAGCAATTGTTAGCGCTGCTTATACGCAGAAGGCATTAAATTACTTTATATACACTTCTATATGCCTAAAGGTTAGGATTGCTTTAGCAATTTATGTATCTAGGGAACGCCTATTAATTACGCCGCCTAGAGTAGCTAATTAAGGGGTATTAAATCTATAGTTAAGGTTTCTACAGTACTACTAGTGGCTAGCTATTAGCCTACTAAGAACTTTAGACTTAGTAGTTTTTAAGGTTTTAACTCTAAACAAAGTTATTAGGTAGTTACAGGCTTACTGCAAGACCTAACGTTAGTCTATAACTAGAGTATTGCTTATAGTAACGCTACTATAGCTAGATTGCTACCTATCCTCTTCTAACGTAGAAGGCAAAGTCTAGACTAAATTGCAGAAACCCTCTAAGCAATAGTCTTGTTATCTAGTGCAGCTACCTTAATCTCTGCCTTCTTAAAGTCTACTTTGTTTTATAAGTAGATAATCTTCTCCTCTGTTAGTGCAAGCTAAGCTAGCTACTATTTATTATTATTGCTTAAAAGACAGTGTTGTTAATAAACGTCTAGTGTGTTGCTATCTTAAATAGAGACCTGGTACAAATTAGCGTTAGCTTACTCTAAGATTAGGATTATTTACTAATGCTAGACAGTTAGTATTATACACTTACTAGTTGTAAAAGAACTAGGCAAGATGTATAGGATTGCAGTCCTAGTTGTTACTAAACTGCTGTATTAAAGATAATAGCTTTAACTATTGCCTATGCTAAAATAGTCTTACCTTACTATTGTATTGTACCTATATATTAATAGACAATAATGTTAACGTAGATAGAGGACTATGTCTTCTGTGCTGCCTTTAATTAATGCGTAGGCCTACTAGTAAAGTTTAACAACAACGCTATATAAGCCCTAACATTTAGTAGTACTTGCCTAGGCAGAGACTTAGGAGAGGACTTGTATTAGAATACTGTGTTTAGGCTATCTGTAGGCTGTATATTCCTTAAACTGTTAGTAGAGTGTAGCTGCAAAGAGTAATATAGGAGAGGCACTTTCTACAAGACTAAGATAAACGCACATAGCAAAGGAACTACTATCTGCTGCTAGGTACTCTAGCTATTATCAACAGCTAGACTCTAGGTCTTAAACAAATTTAGCTAGTAGAGACTGTAGGGTTAGATTAGCCTAAACCTTATTTACAATATACTCTAATTAGTAATAACACAGTACATAATTACGTAGCGCCTTTAGAACTTATTACTTGCTAGCTAGGAGAAACACATAGAATAACTCTAACTAGTGCTAGTATATTGTCTTATATATATACGTAAGAATATAGATGCCTCTAGCAAACTAAGGTAGATGCCTACTACTGCAAACTTAAGACTTCTACCCTTAACGTTTAAACTACTAAAACCTAGGAACAGGTAATTAAAGATTCTTAAGCTACATAGACGTTGCCAGCGTCCTAAGTCTAGGGACTTTAAACTACTTACTACCTATATAGCTGTATACGTTAGTACCCTTATACTAAAGGAGGACTATATTAAGTTTATACATCCCTTTAGAGAGAAGGAGTAGAAGAGAACACTCTAGGCAGCATGTAATATAGAGTAGCAAGTTAGAGACGTTTAAGAGTTTAATAATATACCTACACAGGAGTATAATGTTATAAACAAGTATGTAGCCTATACCTAGCCTTTTACTAAATATTTTAATAGAGGATAGCTTGTAAAGTAGGCCTTACAGACTATATAGATAAACTAAAAGAAGGCTAATACCTAGAATAGAGAGAGTAAGTATACGTATAGTCCTATACAAGATCCTATGTCTAATTACACTATAGCCTTCTAGAGGCGTTAGCAATCTTGTGTAATAGGCAATAAAGATAAGTTAGTAGCCCCTTAATAAGTACGTTGTCCCTAAGCATTAAAGCTAGGTTAGTTACTATATTATATAGGGGTTGCTAAAGGATGCTTAATATTAAATAGTTTCTAGAGAACTACGTTAGTGTATGTAAGGGATGTAACAATAGTAGAAGGTTACTATTGCATGTATTACAATTACGCAGTAAACTACTTTACTCTTAGGGGAATACGTCTACAGCTAAAGACTAACTAGAGGTTTGCTAACAATTAGACAGTAGACTACCTTGCACCTAGGAGAGCACATCTCCTGCACAGGAGCAACCAACCTTAGTTCTACTATCCTAGGAGGTTTGCTAATAGGTGCAGAGGCGCCTTAGTCTAGAACTTGTATTATTAAGCATCTATTGTTAACACAACTATCACGCAGTACTACTAGGCAGTGTTACTACATATTCTAATGCTAGACAGTACCTAAGCGGAAGAAGTATATACAGTGTTACTAAACTAAACTATAGGGGTTACAGGAGATGTACTAACGCTACACTTTGTAGTTACATACCTAATAGCTAGGATTATATATTGCTACGCAACCAGGTAACTAGCAAAACTATTTAGGAGTTAACTAGTTTGTAGCAGAATCTTTTATAAAACTAACAGAACTTAGTTCTCTAAGACCTCTAATACTGCGTCTAAGCAATAAACTACAAATTAATATTGCTAGCATAGGATACTAGAGAAGACAACATTGCTTAAGACACCTCTAAAACTAAAGACAAGAATAGCTCTACTCCTATTACACTCTATCTAGTTATAGTAGTAGTAACTAAGTGTACAGCAGATATATGCAGTGCTTAGGGAGTGTCTAATATTGCAGAGGTCTTTCTAACTACACTTTAGCTAAAACTAGGAACACTGTAGCCTATAGGTGTCCTGTAGATATTCTAAACTATAGCTAGGGAGTACTAAAGCATATAACAACGCTAGGGGATATATGCAAAGTTTGCAGAGTTAGTAAAGACAAGGAGGTAGAAGTCTAATGCTAAAACATAGTAGTCTATTATAGACGCTTAGACAACTCTAGTATAGGCAAGAGAGTAGTATAGGACTCTAAACGTATCTAACAACAGCTAGGAGAGTAAGAATATTACTAACACTATAGCACTGTAGTTAAGTTAGGGGCAGCAAAGACTTACTTACACTAACACTAACACTAACACTGTTACTAGCACTAAAGCTAACACTTAGGTACTATAGCTAAGCTAGGTATTATAAAGACTAGACAACAACAATACTAACTCTAGAGAAGTAAACTTTGCTCTGCGCTAGTTACTACTTAAATCTAGAGTGCTACTACTAGCTATCTCTAACAGAGGTAAAGCAAAGCACACGTATTTACAGTAGAAGGCTTAGAGACCTATTAAGATTAGCAGTGTAAGCAAATTAAGTAAGGAGGTTATATTAGCATCTAGTAATAGCAATAGTTAATACAAATATTACATAATGTTAGCTGTCCTAACTTTGTGCTATAGTAGCAGTAATGACTTATAAGATGTACAATACTTTAGATTAGGAGCAACGTATGTATGGATATATACGTCTAGGTATTGTACACCACGTATGCGGGTAAATCAACTACAACGCGGTGTAATACAGCGATTTACCCGCATACGCAGTGTTAAATACACGTACGCAGTGTCTTTTACACCGCTGTTGTACCCCAGTGTGCGCAATGAAAGAGCACATGAACACTTGGAGGCATACAGGGTGTTTGATGTTTTGGCCTGGCACGAATGCTAAACTGGTCACAGGCAAGCCTGGCAGCAAGAAGAGATAGCTGTTTTACCAGTTCCCCCGTCTCTGGAAGCCACAAAGAAGAAGAAGAAGGTGGGAGGGGGCAGTGAGGCCCTTATATACCTGGGAGAATCTGCGCTTGGGCCACGCGCTAGCTCACTGCCCGGTGCATGTTCGGGTCCAGCTGGTCACCCATTGCTTGTGCTCGAAGCGACGGTGACGTCCAAACAGTCAGAAGTGCTATGGCTGTTGGAGTTGAATTGTTTCCAGCTACACTCACGTTCTCGAGCTCCCACGCTATCGTAGCACCCTCGGAACATTCCCCCATAGAGCACTATGCTCACGTTCTACCACTTCTTCAACGCCACTACTTGATATACATACCCACAATCGCAAACAACCATAATGGCCGCCTCCATAAATTCCCTTCTACCGCTAGATTTGTTGCTTCCTACACTGATCACACACGTCCCTGCCCGTCTCCGCGTTTTGATTCGCCGTTCCAACGAGCACTATCAAGTCATCGATGGCAAGATCCGGGAGCTCGTTCCGTACAATTCCAAGGGCAACGTGACATCCTTGCTCGGCAAACACACAGCCTTGGGACACGAGGTAAAGTTTCGCATGGGGCTCAATCTGTGGGACTTGGAGCAGTACATATGTTCTCATCCAGAAACGAATATCAGAAGCGAAGTGGAGATGCTGCGAATGCAGTACAACTTCCTGCACCATATCTTTGGTGACCTCTCTCCATGCAGTGAGTCCTCTTATTTAATCCTGATCTCTTGTCTGCTGATCAGCTTTCACAGATGAGCCTTGTACGTATTTCGAACATCAGCAAGGTTGGCGAGCGGTTAAACTGTAGGCGTAGTATTTACACTGGGTGTCTCCACAGCTTCTTCATTTTCGATACCCATTTGACTAGAGTACTGGAGCTTAGATGTAATCACAACGGGTTGACTGGTCATGCACTATCTGACCTTTTTGTAATTGGTTCAAGTCCCCGTGACCAACTCCTTTCACTTGACCATCTTCACATGCTGTGCGCAAGTGACGTGAATAGTGAGTATCTCATAAATGCTTCAACCTTGCAGGATTAAACAAAAATCGGGAGATCCAGGCGTCTTGCTTCATCAATAAAAGTGGTTCTTGGTTTTGTTTGTGGTGCACCTGCTTCGTATATAAAGTTCGACCCATCACCTGTTTTCACCAACCCAACTATCTTCTCTTCATCTCTCAACCAAACCAACATCCAAGCCTAACAACATGTTCCCCTACAATCACATCCCTCCAATCGACGGGTTCGGAGTATTGCAACGCTCATACGATACCCTCTCGGAGCGAGCCACTGCACTACGTAATGAGAATGCCGCTCTCATGTTCCAAGTTAACAGGCTCAGTGAACTTATTTCATTTCTGGAGGCCAAAAATATGCAACTGAACTCTGCTGTCACTGGCGCTTCCCCACCTCCACCTGCCGCAGATATGTACGGGGCCGAAATCGACAACGCTTTTCACTTGCCTATGGTTCTCGAGCGCTTGGCAGTTATCCTGGACTACTTCCGCTGCCAGGCCACATTGAAGCAATGGTGAGTTGTTGTGCTCCTGTCACAATAACCTAGTGACTGACAAAGTTTCCCAGTTCATCCCCGGGCTGCTATCGACACGCCTTCGATTAGATATGCTTCCGAGAAGGCCATATGGCTTGGTTCCGCATACACAATCGCATCATCACCCGCATGTAAACTTCATGCTCGGTGAGGTCAGAAGCACGCGGTAACTGCTTGCCAGTTTATTGGGGTAAGCTCTCCCACCGAAGGGAACATCAGTGTCTGACAAGATAGCAGAAGAAAGCAGCAACTAGGGGAGATAGTAGCTTGTGCCTTCAGAGGTGGCAAAATTGATCGCAAGGGACTGCCTACCAGTGTCCTTTACCAACCTCTGTTCTCCCCAGTGTACAACCCCTCGCAGCGTGCTGGCCCGCCAGTCTCTTTCCCATGAGGTCGCTACCCTCACGGCAACTAGTTATAGACGGAGAATCATAAGGCGCTGCGCATACAGCAGAATGCTTTGATTTTACGATGGTAATGTGAACAACAAATATACTTTCAGTAAGAAAGACTTGATTTGATGGAACTATCAGACGCATTCAGAGGATGCTCTAGAAAATATCGCAGGCTGCTACACAGATAGCTGCAGCTAGAATATTACAATTCGACATGAATCTCACTAGCGATTTCTCTCATGTGAAAACCTCAAAACCCAGATGTATGAATGACCAAGCTTTTGGCACTTGTTGGTTCGAATCTTAGGTTCACTGACTGAAGCTTCCACGCTTCGCTTGTCACTTGCCGCGAGATATAAAGCTAGCGGCTTCAAAAGTATCCTGGGTAGTCACACAATCCCAGCGCCCTTCATCACCACATGCTACCGTGGCCTCAAGCGTGGCCAAGATTTGGCTTCGAATAGCTTATTCGTCATGCAAGCTTGTAGAAACCTATAAGTGCTCTGTAGCAAGCGATTGTGGTGTATAGTGCGGCTTAGTTTTGCTTTCGAAATGATTGCCCATCTGAGCAATCGCTCAGACACAAAAAGGCCGTCCTGCCCGCTTTTTGGCAACACCGTAACGCAAGACGATCGCGGCGTGAACCCTCTCCCCTAAATGCATTTTTTAAAGACTATTGCAAGATTTGAGGCGCTAAGCTGATTTGAGCGAGGTTGCTTCACCCCAACGCAGGAGCTTGGGCACACTCGCATTGATAGACTTAGCCCCACTCTACCTTCCCCTCTCCGCCGCAGACACTCCTCGAATCATATCTAACCACCCGCAGGCCCATTTCCACCAAACCTACCGATCGCAACGATGAAAATGAACCAGCTTACTTAAGAACTCGATGCACTAAGCCGCAACTTTGCACAGTACCGAGTTGAGATGGCCCTGAAAGTCGACAGGCTCGAGCGTCGGCTCAGTGCTACCGAAAGCGCGCTTGCACTTCTGGACAGACCCAGGGCTGCTCCACCACTTCAATTACTTCGAAGTGTGCCCTCACCGGCACCTGCAACTATCCACGGCGATGGGTTGACCGTGCCTGTATCTACCGAGCGCCGTCGCCATGCTCGAGCTCCACCTCCTATCAACACAGCGTTGGCTTCTGCGCCTCAATTCTATACACCAGCATATCCAATGACTCCATACGCACACCAGAACCAGCCGTCTAGAAATGGATTTAACCCGGGGAGGAAGGCAGGGAGCAGCGAGGACGCAGCCTTTTTGCCATTCGTCTTGAGAAGATCGCTGCGTTGTCGCAGAAGAAGAGCCCAGGGGACAAGCGCACTTGGTGGGTTGCTTGCAAACACCTTTATTGACTCCCGGCTGATCACTATACAGCGTTTGCGGCCGCTCAACGTTCGATATCAGGTGCTTCCGCGACCGCCACTTTGAATGGTGTCTTTCCCACCAGCGACCAATCATGCAAAGAGACCGCAACTGCGGTGGTAGAGATTAACACGGTTGCCAGCCCGTCCAATGGGGTGAGTATCATCTAAATCTATCAAGCGACATGAGTCTCGTCACTGACAATAAGAGGAGGAGCATGCGGACTGGGAGCTACTGGTCAAGACTTCCTTCGACGGCGGACATCTGGGCATCAAAGAGGTCAAGAACCTATACGAGGTTCTCTTTCTTAAGGGGTTATACCCGGAGAAGTACCAGGCCGGGTGGTATGTGGGTTGAGATAGGAATGGTCAGAGGCTAGGTCGCCGTTACGACTCGGAAGGATAGTGATCCTTGGAACCTTTGCAGATACATACCAGGGTCAGAGCTTGGCTTATACCTACGTTAACTTCCTGATTGTGACTATGTCAATGCGTTGTCGCTTGTTGATACAGATAGAGACAGTGGATGATGCTGGTGACGAGGACACGATGCTTGTGAAGTTTGAAGAAGGTGGGGTCCGAGCGCGATCGGAATGGCTTTTCTATCTTCTCCGCCACTCCTCACACTCCACAACCTGCACCATAGCTGAGCTCAGCTACATTAAACACCTCTGTGTGACCTGAAGCAGTAATCCGGTCGCCAGATATGTCTCAGCTGCAACGATGAGCCTCAGGGGCTCGAGCAATCTGAAACCGGTGATGTCATCAATCCCATGGCAGGACCTCACTAATTCAGCCTCAACGGTAAGACAACAGCGACTCTGAGCTCATCGAGAAGAAAGGCATGATTGAAAATTATCAACAGGCAATTTTGCATGCGTTCATATGCCTCAGTGATTGCGCAGCGCAATCAACAGATTTCATTGTGAGACACGCAGCGAAGCTATAGGCGCTTTGGTTTCAGCGTCTTGGGCAAATACACCACGTCTCAGGACTACTGGTTGATACACTACGTCCTTTTATAGGGCGAAACACCGTTTTGCCACGCCAAAAATATCAATACAATGACACCGAGATCTCCGTTTATCTCTCTTCCACTCATTGTATCCTTTCCTTGGTTTCTTCGCACCGGCAGGTACCGTGTCCAGTCGGTAGTTACTCCAGCTCTCCTATACCGCCGATCCTATCTAGAAAGTTTCTTCACCATCTCCATATAGTTTTAAAAGATCCAGAGTAACGAGTATCAATAACAGTCCCGCCGGCAGGGACCCACTCAGCAGACATACCGTATCATGTCTGACCATATCACCGACATGGACGACGTTCGTTATCAACATCATTTGAAGCATCGAGGCACAGCCAATCAAAAAATATTTTGGTTTGTATGGTCATGTATCGCCGCATTCGTGCTGTTCCGACTCACCCGCCGAGTATTTGCGTGGTGGGGCTCGAGACTGTAGGTTAACATTTCATTCTTTCCTTTCGACTTGCAGATCAATCTAATACTATGCAGATCCCGCGTATATAAATTCATTTCTATATCACACAGCAGATCTTCTTCATTTAGACGTGGAATATCCCTTGTCCAAGCTGTTGCTTTGTTGCCAATTCTACAGGTAAATCCGTGGACTTGTATCATCCCGTCTACGGGGCGAGTCATCTCGCTCCTCGCGTACTTCACCCTTGTCGTATCGCTCCTTCTATCCGTTGATGCACCTGCATCAACCTTTCACTTCACAGATGATGTCGCTTTTAGAGCCGCTTGGGTCACCATTACCCAGGTGCCACTGGTATTTTTCCTGTCAACTAAGCGTGGAGCTATCAACATTCTTACCGATGTCTCGTACGACCAGATCAATTGGCTGCATAAATGGGTTGGCCGGTCCATCTTCATCTCTGCCACTACCCATGTCGCTATCATGAAGTCGTCCATCTCGATAGGGGACATCTTGCTTTCGCGCGACAAGGGTATTACTATTGTGCGTTACGGGATCGTTTCGTATCTCTTGCTTATTTGGATAGCGGTCAGCAGCCTCCTACCAGTACGGAGATGGAGTTATCGGGCGTTTTACATCAATCATTGGATCTCGACAGTGGCCTTTTTGATGCTTATCCTCCAACATGTCCCTAAATACGCAGCTTCGCCAATCTACATGGCCTTTGGATTCGTTGGGCTCGATAGAACATCGATCTTGGTTTCGCTTCTCTGGATCAACGTCTCCGTGCGACCGCTCAAATTAGGATTGGGCAAGTTTCGACGAGCTCCGGGCCGAGCGAAGTTGATGATCGGATACCCGGTCGAGATGCTTGAGCCACACAACATAAGGGCGCCAACCGATATCGAGGAGTCAGCCACGATGATCCGCATTTGTAATGTGCCAATATCCTGGCGACCCGGACAACACATCAGGCTGTATCTTCCAGCACTTGGCGCGTTCGAGGTGCACCCTTTCACACCAGCAAACTGTCCGAGCATAGCAGTACCGCCTCCCTTGCCACCAAGAAGGATCCAAGATGTGGAAAGACGAGTATCTGCATCTTCTATATCATCAAAACAATCAAGCAACATGTCGTTGATGATCCGCGCGCATTCAGGATTGACTCGACGTCTCAAAGAGTTTCATACAGAATGGCTGAGACTTCCTTGCCCGAACTCAACTGCGTCATCTACTGCTACCTCCCTGACGGCGTATTTGGATGGGCCTTACGGTAACCCACCAGTTTGGGAGGACTTCGAGAATCTCATTTTGATTGCCACTTCGACCGGTGTATCGTTCGCGCTGTCCATTATGGACTACCTCGAGCAGTTTTGCTTCTCAGACGCATCCAAGCTAAGGACTCAGAGCATTCGCTTCGTCTGGATTGTACGCCACATTGATCCACAGTTTGAGGCCTCGGTAGCGGAAATGTTGAAGCGATACAGTACAATGATGCAAGATTCTGGCGTTCGAATCGAGACAGACTTCTATGTCACTTGCTCCCAATCTGAGATCAAACCAAGTATGGCCGAGATAGATCAATTCGCTCATCTCCGCCCAAAGCTTCCCAGATACGGATCAGGAGATCGCACGCTTACCATACGCAACCCTGACGAGATATACGATGAGTGGGAAGAGGAGGAACGACAATGGGCCGAGATGGAAGCGCTCGAGGAGTTGCAGATGAAAGAAGTCGATCCATTTGTAGATGACTACGTGGCCAGCTCGACTTTCAGTAAGAATGAAGACCAAGCCGGTCCTTACGAGGGCGAGGGTTATGCTGCCTCTGAGACGAGCACTCTATTTGACGGCGGAGATAACGAGCAAACCGGGCGGCACAGCAAAACCTTCTCCGAAGTACGACTGACCTTCGATGAGACTGCCGCGCTGAACGGAACACGACCACTCTCTTCTCCTGTTTGTTCACGGTTTTCGCCACACAAAGAGCCTTTAAAGAGAACATGTCATTGTGTGCTTGTGCAATATCAGCGCCGAAAGCTCCAGGAACCCGCAAAGTCGCCTTTTGGTAGCACTTCCTACGGAGTACGGCCAAATATAGCCCGCATCATCAAGGGCGTGGTGGAAAGCGATCAGCATAACAGGTCGATGGTCGCCGTCTGCGCGAACAACGCGGTATCAAGACAAGCAAACAAGACAGTGTCGCAGGCAAAACTTGCTTTTGCACGTGGGCAAAGAGCGACAGACGTCGAGATCTTCACCGAGGGTTTTAGCTGATAGCAGACAAATACCGCAATGATGCCATCACAGCCGCTTTTCCGACTGAAGTGAACGTGAAGCAGACTTGCCCCTTGACCGCATTTTGCATGTCTACCTGTTCGCGCACGTTCTGCTCTTTTGATTCTCAGAAGTATCACAGAAACTGTATGATATGCGAACTGCCTTGATATCGCTTTGAGTTTGCGATACCAGCTAACTAAAGCAACTCCTTGTAGCCATCGAACTAAATTTTCTCCACTTCATGACATACGTCTGCCTGTCTCGCCAGCTTCCACGCATTCAGAATTCTCCGCAGAATCGCTTTCATCCAGACTGAGCTACCTCCACCGTATACCCGCGTGCTTCCCACTCTGCGTCCTCCAGAATGGACGGCTTCGATGTTCTCCTGCTCTATGGAAGCAACTTGGACCCGGTCGTAGTCTTCATATTGTTGCTGGTCATATTCGGTGTCTGCATGGCTACATCTGGGGTAGTTTTAGTGTGTTTGGCGTGGCTGGTGAGCGTCTTCGTGAACTGAAGCCATCATAATGGCAAAGTGATGAATTGGGGCCGGGCATTACACGGCTGGGGCACAGCACGGTTTCAGAGAGGAGGGGTCTCGAGGGGCCAAGCAGAGCTGGTAGGCTCCGAGACAGTGCATGATGTTGCAGGCAGGAATACATTATTGGTTTTGCCGGCTTCAGAAGTCTCCAGCAAGGTCAAAGCTCCAAAAGTCAGGGAATGTCCAACCGCTGAGGTCCACGTTCATGTCTTCCAAAGGGTTGAAAGATCTGTTCAGCGCATTCATACCCTTGTCCGCATCCATACCTCCGTGCATTCCTGGGAACGGCATATCTCCAGCCATAATGTTTGCCGCGAATCCGCTTATTCCCCTACTTCCTGGTGTCTCACTTGGGGTACGCACATCACTAGGGCTGCTGTTACTCATCGTATTGCGCAGGCTTGTCGCAAAAACGTTCAACGGATCTTTCTGCAATGCTAGAACCCTGAATGCCAAAGCCGTGAATCTATCTAAAGCTTTCTTGCACCTCTCACGCATGTCATCAGAGCTAGTAGTGATATGCTCGATGGAAGTTTCGTGTGGGCGAGGTGATGGATGCAGGGGAGGCAGCATCCCGATTGCGGCAGACAGAAGCCAGTACTCCATATACCCGGTGCCAAGGCGCATCACTTTCTTCTCAAAGAGCTGGATAGTGTGCTCCAAAATCTCGATGGAGGTTGTAATCATTGCACGGGGAAGAACCTCGTGGGGTAGTATCGGAAGATTCAATTCGGGGCTGGGTGGTGTAAAGCCACATTTATTGGAAAACTGCGGGACATTTGCGTCGGCAGTATGACGGTCGAGATCTGCAAAGTGAGTCTCATGTGCAGTTGTCGTAGGAATCGAGGGTTTCATTTTGCGCCGTACGCAATTGTAATCAACGATCTGGGATAATACCATACCAACGCGGATTGCGTCGTTGCGAAAATGACTCAGGCATAGCTGGCCACTCGCATTGAGTTTGTCGTGAATTGCTATAACAGAGCTCGCTGCCTCTACACTGGCCGTGAACGAATACATGAAGCGCTTGTTCAAAGATGCTCTCTTCGCATACGGCTTATGAAGGATGAGTAGGTACTGGCGGAGCTGCAGACCGAGAAGCGCAGAAGGTACCAAGGCACGATTGTCGATCCAAGTAGGTAATTCGGTAAGAACGGATGTAATCTGCTCATCATAATGAAGTACATCTTCGTACTGCAGCTGATTCGAAGGATCGTTCAGCAATTTCGTCAAATGAATGCGTAGAGGTAATGACTGCAGGGCAGCAATAGAATACGAAGTTGTTGTAAAGTGTTCCACAGGTCTGCTCGCTGGCATCTCTTTTGTCTCGATTGAAAATGCCTCATCAGGTAGATTCGATGGGGATGGTGTGTCGAAATACAAGCTGGTCAACGATGACTGGAGGCCACTGTCGATTGATGACTGTATCTCAAGTTCAGCAATCGTATACCACAATCGCTTCTTCATCTCTTTCTCGTATTCAGATATCCGTCCGGTAGCCAGCAGTGATGGGTTTCGATGCATGCCAGACGATAAAGCCAACCGGACAACGTCACCCGCAGTAAGCCAATCCTGCTTGAGTTTGACAGAGTTAGCCCTCTTGGCCAGCAGTGCCAAGCACTGAAGCTGAAAGAAGGGCAGAGTAAGGCGCTTTCGAGGCTGCCTGTTAAGCCATATCTCGCATGTCTCGATGAGATTGGATGCTGCATCTCGGTCTGACGTGCTGTCGCCAACGAAAACATCGTCTTTAACCATCAAACACTTTGTGGCTGCAACTATCAGGATGAGGATTGTAGCAAAGCCAGCTTGATGGTCATCACCCGGCCGCCGCTCCCAGAAGATGTTGTACTCTTTCCAGAACGTCGGCTCGTGTAAGATTCGGTAAGTCGTCTCCCATGTTTGGAAATAGAGTATAGCCTGAGCATCCATTTCGTGCTTTGGTGGCAGAAGCGCGAAGATCTCTTCGTCGGTACCATAGGTTCGTGCGATCTTCTCTTTTATGAGGACCTTTCTATGGTCTCTAAAGCCCTTGAAATCTTTCTTAATCCGTGACATTGAGTTGCCAACTGTCAAAGTTTCGCGTGTGAATGCTTTCAATTCACGATACTGTAAGTGGTAAGTAAGATAGCTCAGGGTGATGAATGTGGGAAAATGTATAGTACCTGTGAGATCATACTCATCACACTCGTCGAGCCATGAAACTGCGTTTTGAAGCCCTTGCCCCGGAACATCATCTCCTCTGCAATCTCAGGTTCCTTGATGGGCATGTTCACCAGTTGCGACTGGTTCTTTTTACCGGCCGTTGCTGCAAGCTTCCTTTCCAACATCTCGATCCTGCGCTCCTGCACCCGCATTTTCCAGCACAAAGTATCTGAGGAGCTGTCCTTGGAGTGGCCATCATTGATCTCACTATCGCGCACTGTCAAAATTGTATTAGGCGCATCCGCAGTCAGTGGGTGACCATTCCGCACTTGTGCTTCTTCGAGTAAGCGCGGGTCGTACGAGCAATTGTCAGCTCTTCCAGTCTTTTGGCAACGCCCACAGACTGGGTAGATGCGGTCGCATTTCATCTTGCGACTGCGACATGCATAACAAGAAAGCACCTTGCGCTTCTTGCTCGTCCGCTTTTCAGCTGATTCATCCTGCTCTAGCGAGTTGTCGCGCGATTCGGGCTCGAAGCCTTTTGCAGACATCAGAAGGGCTACACGTGATACCACGTGGTCTTGCACTATACTGCGATGTTGATTTAGTATTGTGTTGCGTAGAGTGAGAGGTCGGAGGAAGCGGAGGTGGGAAAGGAGATGTTAAGTGGAGGCGCGGGGATACCGTGCACGGTCTCGTAATGCGCATGGTCTCGTAATGCGCACCCCACCGAGAATCAACCCATTTTTCAACCCCTATATAACTCAATACTACAATGCCTTTAAAGGAAGCCCTAATAGAGATAAACTGTTTAAAACCTAGAGAATAATCTATGTACTAAGCTCTAGCTAATAAACATGGTTGTTGCTAATTAACATGAACTTCTTAACAATAGGACTAAATTCCACAACGTAAAACTAAGGCAAATTCTTAACGCCTACTATACCTAGAGAATAAGGTAGTGATTATACAGTATATAAGAGTACTTACAAAGAGACATTTAATGCATATAAGGCAGAGAGTAGTTAATTTAGAAGCTACTCTGTGTACGTAGCAGCCCTTAGATAGCTAGGTTGTTTAGTTCCTCTACTGTTACCGCAACACTCTCTACATAGCCTAGACTACCCCTATAGAAACTAGTTTCCATATTACTAATTCTAGAGCAAAGTATAACTTTTATTTTAAGCTTCTTTTTAATAAAATAGCAGAGTATAACTATTAGGTTTAAGGGGTAAAATGTATTAAAGATTATAAAGTATTAATTATTAATTTATTAGATTGTTGCCTTAATCTAAGATCTAGTTTTGATAATTGTAGGGGTAGTCCCTACGTTGTCTTAAAGTAGGTAACCCTCTCTTCTTCTAGTTTCTTAGTTATTTTAGGTTTTTATATCTAATACATCCGCTTAGCTTTAGCCTTACGCAGCTCTTAAGCTTAATATATCTACGTTTAGTTTACTAACAGTGTCTGCTATTAGAGTTATACTTTAGTTACAGACCGTAAGTACTAATTCTACTTATTCTTAGAGATAAGTACAGTTACTAGATTAGTGTCACGACACAGCTCTGCCCACCATGCCATGCATGCTAAAAGGTATCAATGCTCACTTTGATAGTGAGCTCGTGGCCAGAACAGTACTTATTGCTAGCCTAGTTAGAGGTAGGTGACTAAGCCACATGCTAGCGCCTAACAATTAGTAGAGGTTATTAACTAAGCAAAGCTTGTAAAGATAGGATGTAATTAATAGTATAGAGTAGACTTTCTAGGTTAAAAGTAGGTTTAAATCCTAAAGATAAACTTAATTTATAAGGTTAAACATAAACTATAAGAGTTGTATTCCTATATACTATATACTATAGAAAATTCTTTAGATTCTATTTAAGAATTAGTACTTATTTTACTAATTATCTAAATTACTAATTATACTAATAATTGCTAAGTACGAATTACATTACGTAATACTATTATACTTACTCCTTCTTCTATTACACTATCTATAGCAGTACGTACTGTTCTATTCTAAATGTAATAATAGTAATAACTATACTAGAGTAGTTATACAGTCTAAGTAGCCTATTTTTTTGTTGTAATTAACGTCTAGACTAGCTACATAACTAGAAACCTCCCTTAGGGTATTATAGACGTGTTTAGTACCTCTAGAGGCAAAAACAGCTAAGATGCTTAAGTGCTTAGTAGTAGAAACTACTTATAGACATAGAGTTTTCCTATCTATTAGAAACCTACTAATAAATAAATTTAAAACCTACTAACAAATTAATTTAGTGTATAATAAAGAATAGAGGTTTATAATTTGTATAGAGCTACGCAGGTCTTGCTAGACCCCTATATAAAAAACTAACCTCTAAGATTTTTTTAACTGTATAAACCTTACAATGCAAAAATTGTGCCTAAAGGTATTTAAATCTTATATAAGGGACTAGGGACAAGGTATAGGTAGGCCTAGGGCGACCCTATACTACTTTATTTAATATTTATAATTTTTAGGCTCTTATTATTGCAGGTTCTAGGGGTTTAGTAGGTAACTACAAGTAGTCCTTGTAAGTTTAGTAGATTACCGCCTATAGTCCTAGTAGGTTTAGTAGGTATCTACTTGTTTTCCTAGTAGTTTTTAGTAGGTACTCTTATACTTACCCCTTTAGTTACTTTTTTTTTTTCTACTATTCTAGTTGCTGTCTCTTCTCTACTCTTAGTAGTTTTAGCTAGTTGTTACGATCTTAGACCTCTACAGCTAATTATTTCAGTACAGACTAGACGTAGCTCTCTAACAAACTAGTAGTTACTTAGTGTAGTAGTTAAACACCTAGCTTAGCCTTTTTCGAATTTTCAAAAGGTTATTGGTTTAAATCCAGCAGCAATCACTCCTGCATTTTATGCAGGAAACTACAAGACTTAGTCTTAGTAACTAGTCTTAAGGGGGCTTACTAAGCATAGCTTTATACTCTAGAGACGTAGGGCCTCTCTAGTTTACTAGCTACAACTTGCTAGGAAGGATTAGGTTACACTACTTGTTTAAGCTTCTAGAGGTTTTCCCTAAAGAGGTTTTACTCTAGAAGGTACAAGATTATCTATATTTACTTTAATTTTTATAGAGGGAAGAAAATCTAGCTTATAAGAGCCTAGTATAGTATAATAAACATAAGAGTTGTTTCTTAGAGAGAAGAAGGGTTATTAACAGTAGATTTTCTAATAGAAGGGAAAATCTATTATTGCTAAGGTAGTATACACTACTTATTTATACATTTTAGCTGCTTATACCTCTAGAGGTACTAAGCACGTCTATAATACCCTAAGGGAGGTTTCTAGCAGTAGCTAGTCTAGACGTTAATTACTACAAACAAACAAACAAATAACAAACTAGTAACAAATAACACACAATATAGATAACGTAACTTAGCTTATAAGTAGATCTATTGTGCTAGTGCATAGAGTGACTACCTTAGCAGTTACTTAGGATGCTAAGGCTAGTAAGTAGCGCTAGTATATAAAGGGATAATAGGAAGTTTAGACAAAGCCTTCTAGATTATTATATACTACTATAAAGAAATAAAGTTTATATCTTATCTACGTAACCTATATCTATAGTTTCTTGCACAGTAATATAGCTCTTCTGTCCTCTATATACTAATAGGTTAAGTACAACTTACTAGAATAAAATAGTAACCTAACTAGGAGGCAATAGTATAGTATATAGGGGAACTAATTGTTAAAAGATATAGATAATACAGCTATTCTTATGCTACAGCACTCTAATAGACGCCTTAGGCATAAGTAACAAACAATAAAGATATAGATAATACAGCTATTCTTATACTATAGCACTCTAATAGACGCCTTAACAGCCTTATACACACTAACACTAACATTTTAAAAATTAGGACCTTCTAGAAAAAGGCCTAATATAATTAGGATAATCTACTCTATAATATCCTATAATAAACTAGAGCTACTTTAGCCTATACTAGGCGCTCTTGTACTAGCAAGATAGCTAACATAGCCTCTAGCATGCCCCTACTAGATAGAAGAGGGCTAGCTAGAGAAAAGGGATATTAGTTACCCCTATAATATATAACTTACTCTAATATTAGGCAGCTATATAGTGTAGCTATCCCTCTAACCTATAGTAGATTAGCTACAACTACTACCCTCTAAGGAGCTATTTCCTTACGCATCTTAGATATTAAAAAAGCTAATAACTACTGCTACTAAATCTTTAAGGTAGTAGTATCTGCTCTAGATATATATATCTAACAATACAGAACCCTAGAGGAAAAGGCAATTACACTTCCTCTCTAGGAATTACTAGTAACTGCCCTCTAGAGCACTCTAGAGGGCAAGAGAACCTAGGCAGGTAGTTTAATAACATCTATATAAACACTTCTAAAGCTAACTTAGGCAGAAATTACCTAGACCCTAAAAATCTAGAGTAGGGATACACCCTCTACTAAGACTACGCATAGGCTACTACCTAACCTAAAATAGAGAGAAGAAAATAAAAACCTAGTAAAGAGGATAAGGGAATTCTCCTCTTAAGACTAGCTACAGGCTAAATTTAAGAAGTATCCCCTTTTATAGTAAGAGAAGCAATCTATAAAGCTATAAAGCTCCTACTTATAGCAATCCTATTAGCTATACCTACCTAGACTAGGTAGGTAATTACACCTTTAATAAATAAAACCTAGACCTAGCTCTTTAGCTAGGAAACAAAGGAAGTAATAATCTAAGTAGTAGAAGGCATAGATGTAATTATCCTATATATATAGATAAACTACGCACTCTAAGGAGTCCTAAGCTTTATCTACTAACTAGATAGTATATTAAAACTAGTAACTATATAGATAGTAAACAAGAAGTCCTTTTCTTAGACTAAGATCTAACTAACTAGCTGCTAGATCTCTAGATATAGGCTAAATAAATAAGGGGTAGTAACCTAGATTATATCCTTCCTAATAATAGTTAGTTATTTCTGCATCTTTAGAGTAATTAACTCTACTAAGGAAATATAAAAGAACCTACCTATATAACTATATAACCTAGGCTGCTAGGGGTACTACTAGGCGTATAAATGCTACAGAGACACTAGATACAACTACTATAAAGAGAGAGTTGCTACACACTAAGGGCTAGTAGATAAGGAATACATAGCAAGTGCAAAGTGCATAAATTGCTATAGACTATACCTAGTAGGGAACAAGAGCTGCCTAGTAGCACTAAGATAGGCAAATAAAAGCCTAGTAAGAATTTTAGGGGGTAGAACTAAGGGCTATAAGGACTATTACTAAGAGGGTAAGTAAGAGAACCTAAACATACCTAACTAAACCTAGTAGCACTACCTCTAGCGCCTCTACAAGATCCCTAACTACAACTCCTACCCTAGAAGGACTAGCCCCTATAGTAACTCCTACTAGAGACTCTTAGAGACTAAGAAGGGCGCTAAAAGCTACCTCTTTCTAGGCTGTAAGCTAAATAACTGCAATTAGCTAACTAGAACTAGAATCTACCCCTAAGAGAGGGGATACTAGGACCTCTAATATAGAAATAGATATTGTATATTAATATAATATACTATAACTATAAAGTAGGACCTTAAAGTAATTATTAAAGTTATGTTTTAGTTAAAGACTATAAACACTTATTTAGTTAGTTCTTAGGAGATAGGTACTAGAGTAAGGTGTAAAACAAAGTAATTACCTAAGCAAAGCTTGTAATAATTAAAGGGTGCACTAAAGAGTATCTAGTATTAATCTATATTAAGTGCAGGTTAAGTTCTAAATAATAAATATATTATTAAGGTTATAACTTAGGTTAAATATAAACTATAAGAGTTATATTCCTACTAGGCTATATACTAAAGAGGATCCTAGAGCTTACTTATTAAAGTATAAGCTTGTAATACTAAGCTATAAATCTTATATAGCTTACTATAAGCTTTATAAGCTAATTATATATATTAATCCTTCTTACACGCTAAGGCGTAAGCTTATAGATCTACTTATAAGATAGTTACATAATCTATTCTATATATTATTTATTACTAGCCTGTTGCAGGCTATATTTAGGAGATTACTAGAATAATTAGTTATAAAGATCTAGGATTATAACACTATCTCTCTTCTCTATTAGATTTGTCTTAAATTGTAATTATGTCTTTATAAGCGTACTCTATATCCTGTCTTAAGGTTTAGTCTTTGTTACATCTTCTAATTCTTAAAAGAAACAACTACGTCTTACTCTAGAAATTTAATAATATAAAACCCTTACTAATATACCCTATAATTATTATTTTACTAATAACTAAGAGTGCTTTATTATAGCATTAAAAGGCTTATATTATCTAAAGTGTTCTAAGTATATATATATTAGTTGTCTATACGTAAACTTGTCTTAGGAGTTACTAGACTATACTTATAAGGAGTATAAAGTAAAAGTAGAAGTAGATAAAAAGCTGCTTACTAAAGTAATTGCGTAGTTACTACGTAATAAGAAGATTCTTGCGTAGGCTAAGGATAGGGCGTATTAAAAGGCTAAATGTTTAGTAAATAAATTAGAGGAGTTAAGTAAGGATATTTAAGTAGAGGAGTTAAACTATCTAGCTATAGATGCGCTAATAGGTTATTCCCTAGCTATATAGGCTACCTTTAACCTAATTAATACTTCTATAAACTTTAGTACTAGTTTAGTAGTTATTAGTAATTTGTAAGGTTTGTAACTAGTTCCTAAGTGTTTTCTAAATATAGGTAACCTAACTATTTAATTAGATATTCCTTGTCTAGTCTAATTCCTTAATGTTGTATTATTTTTTTAACTTTCTATTTATTGTTACTATCCTTTTAGTAATAGAAGTCTTTCTAGATTAGTATTCTTGTAAAGTTATTAGAACTTCTCTAATAATCTTTATAAATGCAATTTCCTAATTAGGCTTAGTGGCTAGGCTTATGTAATTATTATTATATAATTGTATAAGACTAGAGGATTAAGATGCTGTGCTTACTAAGCACGTATCTAGTGCCGATCTAGAGATATCTAACTTTCTATTTTCTCTAAGAAAGTAAGATCTCTATAAAACTTAGATAACGTTACTCTTCTCTATAATTAGAGTAGATTACGCATCTAGCTACGTAATCTACTGTACACGTAAGCTGTATACGTAGTCTTTACTATAAGATTACGTGTCTCTAAGAGATAGATTACTAATTAGTAATCTAAGAGACATCTAGAATATTCTGCTTAATAATGTAAGAGAGAGAAGCAGAGTATAAGTATCCCTGCTGTCCTCTCTCAAAGTTCTGTACCTAGCATTTAATATAATAACTTGTCTATATTATTATATTATCTTATCTTTACTCTATTAGGCTATACGCTTCCTTATTTAGAAATTACCTAGTCTAGTTAGTCTAGGTCTTCTAGATTAGGGAAGAAAGTAGCTTTGTCCTCCCCTACTTTCTTTACAAATAATTACTTTAAGGTCCTACTTTATAGTTATAGTATATTATATTAATATACAATATCTATTTCTATATTAGAGGTCCTAGTATCCCCTCTCTTAGGGGTAGATTCTAGTTCTAGTTAGCTAATTGCAGTTATTTAGCTTACAGCCTAGAAAGAGGTAGCTTTTAGCGCCCTTCTTAGTCTCTAAGAGTCTCTAGTAGGAGTTACTATAGGGGCTAGTCCTTCTAGGGTAGGAGTTGTAGTTAGGGATCTTGTAGAGGCGCTAGAGGTAGTGCTACTAGGTTTAGTTAGGTATGTTTAGGTTCTCTTACTTACCCTCTTAGTAATAGTCCTTATAGCCCTTAGTTCTACCCCTAAAATTCTTACTAGGCTTTTATTTGCCTATCTTAGTGCTACTAGGCAGCTCTTGTTCCCTACTAGGTATAGTCTATAGCAATTTATGCACTTTGCACTTGCTATGTATTCCTTATCTACTAGCCCTTAGTGTGTAGCAACTCTCTCTTTATAGTAGTTGTATCTAGTGTCTCTGTAGCATTTATACGCCTAGTAGTACCCCTAGCAGCCTAGGTTATATAGTTATATAGGTAGGTTCTTTTATATTTCCTTAGTAGAGTTAATTACTCTAAAGATGCAGAAATAACTAACTATTATTAGGAAGGATATAATCTAGGTTACTACCCCTTATTTATTTAGCCTATATCTAGAGATCTAGCAGCTAGTTAGTTAGATCTTAGTCTAAGAAAAGGACTTCTTGTTTACTATCTATATAGTTACTAGTTTTAATATACTATCTAGTTAGTAGATAAAGCTTAGGACTCCTTAGAGTGCGTAGTTTATCTATATATATAGGATAATTACATCTATGCCTTCTACTACTTAGATTATTACTTCCTTTGTTTCCTAGCTAAAGAGCTAGGTCTAGGTTTTATTTATTAAAGGTGTAATTACCTACCTAGTCTAGGTAGGTATAGCTAATAGGATTGCTATAAGTAGGAGCTTTATAGCTTTATAGATTGCTTCTCTTACTATAAAAGGGGATACTTCTTAAATTTAGCCTGTAGCTAGTCTTAAGAGGAGAATTCCCTTATCCTCTTTACTAGGTTTTTTATTTTCTTCTCTCTATTTTAGGTTAGGTAGTAGCCTATGCGTAGTCTTAGTAGAGGGTGCATCCCTACTCTAGATTTTTAGGGTCTAGGTAATTTCTGCCTAAGTTAGCTTTAGAAGTGTTTATATAGATGTTATTAAACTACCTGCCTAGGTTCTCTTGCCCTCTAGAGTGCTCTAGAGGGCAGTTACTAGTAATTCCTAGAGAGGAAGTGTAATTGCCTTTTCCTCTAGGGTTCTGTATTGTTAGATATATATATCTAGAGCAGATACTACTACCTTAGAGATTTAGTAGCAGTAGTTATTAGCTTTTTTAATATCTAAGATGCGTAAGGAAATAGCTCCTTAGAGGGTAGTAGTTGTAGCTAATCTACTATAGGTTAGAGGGATAGCTACACTATATAGCTGCCTAATATTAGAGCAAGTTATATATTATAGGGGTAACTAATATCCCTTTTCTCTAGCTAGCCCTCTTCTATCTAGTAGGGGCATGCTAGAGGCTATGTTAGCTATCTTGCTAGTACAAGAGCGCCTAGTATAGGCTAAAGTAGCTCTAGTTTGTTGTAGGATATTATAGAGTAGATTATCCTAATTATATTAGGCCTTTTTCTAGAAGGTCCTAATTTTTAAAATGTTAGTGTTAGTATGTATAAGGCTGTTAAGGCGTCTATTAGAGTGCTATAGTATAAGAATAGCTGTATTATCTATATCTTTATTGTTTGTTACTTATGCCTAAGGCGTCTATTAGAGTGCTGTAGCATAAGAATAGCTGTATTATCTATATCTTTTAACAATTAGTTCCCCTATATACTATACTATTGCCTCCTAGTTAGGTTACTATTTTGTTCTAGTAAGTTGTACTTAACCTATTAGTATATAGAGGACAGAAGAGCTATATTACTGTGCAAGAAACTACAGATATAGGTTACATAGATAAGATATAAACTTTATTTCTTTGTAGTAGTATATAAAAGTCTAGGAGGCTTTGTCTAAACTTCCTGTTATCCCTTTATATACTAGTACTACTTACTAGCCTTAGCATCCTAAGTAACTGCTAAGGCAGTTACTCTGTGCACTAGCACATTAATAGCTTACTAATTTAATAAGGCAGGACCTATATTGTATAAATTAGGTTAAGGGACTAAGCTAGGACAGAACAGGGGATAGTGTTATAATCCTTAGAACACAAAAGGTTATAGGAAGGATTATAACCTAGTACAGCACAGCAGGAAAAAGACTAATAGGGTAATTAGTATAGAGAGGACAGGACTAAGCACTACTCTTATAGAGCAAGGTTACATTACGTAATACTAAGCAACAGTCTTAGCAATAATTAGTATAACTAGTGCTTAGTGTAATTAGTAATTAGTAAAATTAATAACCTTATAACACTAAGCACTCTGTATATCTCTTTAGTATATAGCACCTAGGAATACAACCCTTGTAGTTTGTGTTTAACTTTGTTAATTAAGTTACTTCTTAGAATCTTACCCCTTTAACATAACAGATTATATAGCATAGTATCTATTCTTATATCCTAAGTTACTATACAAGACTTTGTCTAGGTATCTTACCTTACTATTCTAGAGCTAGCACTTATTCCTAAGGTCTTACTATACTAGTATAATATAAGACTTTGTCTAGGTACAACTTTAACTATAGGGTCTAAGTAAATATTACTAAGTAAATTAGGCAAGACTCTACCTCCTTTAATAAGGCTGCTAAGTTAAGGTTTGCTACTAGGATTTTTAAGGTCTAGGCAATTTCTGCCTACGTTTAAGCTAAGGAGCACTTATAGGCAGATTCTTGTAAGGAGGGGGCGTAACTATAGCAAAGCCTTGTAGGAAGATCTCTAGGGCAGCAGTAAGGCACCTCTTTAGGTCCTGTGCTATTAGGACTTCCTAGGAGTTAGTGTACTATAAAATACAGGTGTTAATAGACTCTGTAAATACCTAGGTAATCTAGTAGCAGGCTGTAGTAGCTTTTTAATAGCTTGTATCTTGTAGGTAATAGCAGAAAAGAGAGGATATATAAAGATTCTTTAACTAAGGGCAATAGGGATTATAGTAGTAGGTTAAATCCTAACGCGTTTAGAAGAATAAAGTTTGTTATAGCTAGGAGATTTAGGCTCCTAGGCCCTGGTGTGGCTGTTTAGGAGACTAATTAGCCTGCCTAGAGTTACGTCTCCTATTATTTCTTAGCCTGTGAAGGCTGGGGAGACAGCAGAAGTAGCTCAGGGGGATAAAAGAGGTTCTTAGAAGTGGTTGCCAGTTGAGTTTGGGCCCTTATGAAAGGGTACCCAAAATTCGAAAGTTGGGGTTGAGGTGGATTTATGCATAGTTGCCACCCTGGTTGGTACATGAGACGGAAGCAGCTCCCCAATGCAGCCGGAGCGCTTTCGACCCCCTTAAGATACGATTAGCGTGTAACTTATCTTCGGGCACTAGAGTACGTGCTTGTGGCTGTGCACAATTATGGCTGTATTCTGCCTTAAACTGTGCTACTTTTTTTGCGTCTAAGTAGACTCATGGCTGATAGGATGAGGAAGGCTTCACGCATTTAGCTGGGATAGCCCGGTAGGTGTCCTGACCCGCATGCTAATCCAACACATTAGCGATCCTCGAGGTTGCCGGCTATCCTAAGCGCGCGGTACCATTTGCTAATTTATAAATAGAAATTTCCCATGCGCTTAATGTTGGAAGCTGATTGTGTGATACTCTTGATGCGGTAAAGTCATGAAAGCTATGCATGCAAGTCATGGAGGGCGGAGACCTTATGCTTCGACAGCAAAATGCATATATAACTGGACATCTACACCACGATCATCTAACACACAACATTCATCAAAGTCTACGATATCCCGACCATGCCCCAATACCTACCAAACCAAATTGATGATACTAATTTGGCATACTACTATACTGCGCAGCAGACATCTCACGGAATTTATTACCGTCTGAATCGGTCTAATGATCAATTTCCACCGGGATTCTACGCATCCCAAAGGTAACTATTGTCTCTACGCTATCAACTTCACTTCTGACTGTTGGGCCAGGAATGTTGCTAGTCAACCCGCTGACAGCCAACCTGCTCCGAGCATTGCATCCTCTCTGCCAACAATTGACCTTAGTATTGTTGTATATGTTGGGGAGCCGCTGGATTATCAAAAGTATCGACATACTGCTCTTTGCCTTCGGCCTAACAATGGAGGGACATCCATGATTATCCACATTGTTGGACCGAACATGTCATATGTGCTTCAAACAAGAGATAACTATGACCCGAGCACGAGTCGCAAATTTGCCAAAGAGGTCTCGGCCGGAACGCTTAGGACACCAATAGCGAAAACCCAGTTGGCGTCCCTCATCTACCAAACGCCCATCGATAACTCAAGCCGCGAATTCAACTGCCAGACCTGGATAGGAGATGCTCTCCAGAGACTGGCGACGGCTGGCTATATAACCCAGGAGGACTGTGATGGCGGTATTGATAGGATGGTGGAGGCGACAATGGAAGCGAAGGAAGAGCCAAAGTAGTCCTTAAGGGTTTTGCCATCGCACAATGGCTTGGTGATGCGCGAGTTCGTCGTTATAAACTTCAGGAAATATGTCTTCTGCACAATCTTTCCAGTTCCTGTGCTTGCTCGGTCGCTCGAAGAATTTGATGTAGTCCCAATGCTCTGGATACCAGCCTGCGTTCTCCCAATCTAGTAGTCCTGTAATCCGACCATCTTTAACTAAGATATTGTGCTGTGCAAGGTCGCCATGTGAGAAGACAATACGGTGATCACTACGGATCTGCTGGTACAGTGCGGTACGAATCGGGCTTGGTGTTGATTCCACAAGGTCAAAATAGAATGAGGAATTAAAAGTGGCCTCGTCTGTGTATGGTCCACCGTTGTAATGGCTGTATTGGCGGTCGTCTTGCGCTTTTCCGCCAGAGCAAGATCCAATAAGCCCATTCTGGTGAGGTATAGATCGCATTGTCGTGAGGACTTCTCGCAGTTGTCGGCATATACTGCTTCTTTCTTCTGCAGTAATTTTGGCCCAAACCAGGTCAAGCCTGTCACCTTCGATAAAGTCCATTTGAATGAAAGTCTCTCCATTAGACTTGCCCGCATCGTACACGCGTGGAACAGGAGGCCATACTGTGCGGCAAGCTCCAGTGCTGGTTGTTCATCAATATTGACTCGCCTGCCTTGCTTGAAGACCATAGAGCCCGCACGTCGCGTAACGAGACATCCGGGCATTTCATGGAGGATTACGATGTCTGGTGTATGCTACTAAGTATCTTATCAACTCTGACTCTAGATGAGAAGCTCACCTTTTTCTCCATCTGTCTCCATTGTCGAGCTTCTTGACGCTGAAGCCATCGTCGCTGATCAATCCTGGCAATGACGCTCGAGGGCTGTTGTAAAGTGACCAGTATAACGATACGTATGTACTTTCGCGATAGTGGCTTTGACTTTATTTTGTGCCAGTTGCGCGGCTGAAGAGGCGAGGTTGAGACAGAAACGACGTAAAGGTAACTTTCAGGCAAGATCCAGTAGCGCAGGACACGTCATCGATCTAATTTGATTTGATTGGGTCCTACACGGTTGCAGCCGACGCGGTGCGGACGTTGATCCGCGCCGCCCCACTTCATCCCTAGGACCGTCATCCCTAGAGGCCTGCTGTTTCCCTCCCACCTATCTACATTTGCCTGCACGCTTATCTAGATAATAACTCTACTAACTGAACACTGTACTTCCAGGCTTGTAGAGGCACTGCTGCCCCTTATTCTGCGTCTGTAATACCTTCATTCTCCCCTAACGCTTGGCTGTCGTCTGCGCGCCTGCGATCCCTATTTTGCCTGAGGATCTGCGTCTGTTCTACATACTTAATAGCTTTAGTGGCTAGCCGTGGCGTGCCTAGGATGGTCTAGATGTTGTCTTATTTAGACAGGCAATAGGGGGTGCAACAATTCATCCGCTATCAATTTGATAACGTAACTAACTCCGCTCCTAATCTGTCTCTGCACGCTCCCTACCCGCACCTTCACACCTACATTACTCTTAATTCTATGTATTTTTTAATAGTTATTAGTTTTATAGATGCCCTAAGTACCTCTAAACAAGACCTAAATCTTAAAGAGCTAGATACTTTAGCGCATAGCTACTACTTTAAGGCCTATAATTAGCGCTAAAAGCATAACAAGACTCTTAAGCAGATAGCGTTTAAACATAGGATAAAGAGATTAACTAGAAGGCAGTAGGTAAAGGATAGAGAGCTCTAGGGTAATAAAAGAAGAGTTAGAAAGCATGTAGCAAGAGAGAAGGATATTAAACTTAGTTATCCCTTTATAGTACCCCTAGAGAAGATTTAAACACTAGTTAATAATAATCTATACTATAACTATAAGGCATCCCTAAGTATATAAGCTAGTAAAATAGATATTTGTCTAGCTCCTTACTTCCTCTAGTATAACTAAAGCACACTAACACTAACATTCTAAAAATTAGGACCTTCCTTAAAAAGGCTTAATATAATTAAGATAACCTACTCTACAACATCCTATAATAAACTAGAGCTACTTTAGCCTATACTAAGCGCTTTTACGCAAGCAAGATAGCTAACGTAGCCTTCTAGCATGCCCCTACTAGATAGAAGGGGGCTAGCTAGAGAAAAGGGATATTAGTTACCTCTATAACAAACAACTTGCTCTAATACTAGACAACTATATAGTGTAGCTATCCCTCTAACCTATAGTAGATTAGCTGCTACTACTACCCTCTAAGGAGCTATTTCCTTACGTACTCTAGACATTAAAAAAGCTAATAACTACTACTACTAAATCTTTAAGGTAGTAGTATCTGCCCTAGATGTATATATCTAACAATACAGAACTCTAGAAAAAAGGTAATTAAACTTCCTCTCTAGGAATTACTAGCAACTGCCCTCTAGAGCGCTCTAGAGGGCAAGAGAATCTAGGTAGGTAGTATAACAACACCTATATAAACACTTCTAAAGCTAACTTAGGTAGAAGTTGCCTAGACCCTAAATATCTAGAGTAGAGATGTATCTCCTGCTAAGACTACGTATAAGCTACTACCTAACCTAAAATAGAGAGAAGAGAACAAGAAACCTATTAGGATCTCTTTTCAGAGGGGTAGCATGCTATTAAGCACTAGAAGGTAGAGGATAGTATTGCAGGTTAAGAATAGACAAATCGCTACTAAAGGAGTAGAGTAATTTACTTATATTATATAGTTACGCTACCCCTATTCCTTAATTAGGCTATACTAGCCTTGTAGGGAACCTTTAGAGTTAGCAGTCCTAATAATATCCCCCTTCTAGAGTAGCTTGCCCTAAGCAACTAATGTTCTAGTGAGAAGTGCTTAACCTATTAGTATGTAGAGGACAGAGGAGCTACATTGCTGTGCAAGAAACCACAGATACAGGTTACGCGGATAAGATATAAACTTTATTTCTTTATAGTAGTATATAATAGTCTAGGAGGCTTTGTCTAAACTTCCTGTTATCCCTTTATATACTAGCGCTACTTACTAGCCTTAGCATCCTAAGTAACTACTAAGGCAGTCACTCTGTGCACTAGCACAAACCTCCCCTACCTTAATAGCACAGCCCCCTTATGCTTACAGAGGAGAGGCTAGTAAGTAAAGTATTACATAGGAAAATAAGCAAGAGTAGAGTGTTAAATTAAAAGAGAAAAGGAATAAATAAAGGAAACAAACAAAAGAAATAACTTCCTCTACTCCTTTATCTGTCCCTTGCCCTTGTCCTTCTTTAGTTAACTACTTAACTAGGTAGTTAACTAAGCACTAACATCTTAGCAAGTAGAACAAGTGTTGTATTAGCTAATAGCAGCAGTTCCTGCTAAACTAGATAATCTAGCAACAACTGTTAACCTTATTGCCTTTAAGGTCTTTAGAGTTAGTAATAGATAGTGCTTATCTAACAATAAACTAGCGTCTACTCTAGCTACATCCTATCTAGTTAGAGAGTTAGGTTGCACATTTATCTTAGAGAACATCTTAGACAGTGCCGAATCCCTGCTGTGTTCTCTATCCTACTTTTCAGCACTATCTAAGAACTTAGCTAGATGTAATAATCCTGTAAAATACAACTAGTTAGGGACATCTAAGTCAGCCTCCTCCTTGTATGCTCTTAACTCAGCCGTCTTAACCTATTCCTAGTGCTTCTTAACTATAGAAATGTTACTAGCACAAGTCTGTTATATATAACCTAGTAACTACTTTAAATCTATTTAGTTTAGTATTTTATCTATTTTATCTAGTATAGGGACTGAGTTATAGCGAGCCTGGCAGTAAATTGCTTTTAAGATCTATAACGTAAACTCTAGTAGAATATCCCTAGGAAAGGCATACAGTACTCCTCTGTATCTGTTAGCGTGCCTAGAAGGAGATAACAGACCTGCTTGTTCTTTAATAGCCATGTGGGCAAACTCTAGGGTTTTACTGTTTCCCTACCTTGTTAGTTGTCTTATTGAGACATTTTTATAGTTAGAGACTAAGTCTCCCCTCCCCCTGCTTTGTTAAGCTAAGTAATGCAGTGCTTAGCTTATATTAGAGTCTCTACTAGAGTTGCTGTTGTATTACTTATATTACGCCTTCTTATATGTTGTAAGTTTCCTTAGTTAAATTATAACCTCTTAGTAACTACTAATAGTGTAGTCTAGTACAGAGATATTATCTTTCCTAACATCTCTAACTAGGTCTATGTACAATCTGTTCTAGGCTTCCTTATCCTAGATCTTAATTAGACCTGCGTGCTCCTCTGCAATATCTTCTAGTTGTTGTTTAATAAATCTCTTAAGTCTCTAGCCTAGAACAGTGTAAGGTATCTTAGATCTATCTAAGTCTTCTAGTAGGAAGGTGCTGCGCTCTATTACTGTTTTCTCTTCTAAGACTTTGTATAGTCTAAGCTACCTGCAGGTAAGCTTTCTGTCTCTTAATATATTAATCTCCCTAACTAAATCCTATAATAAGACAAGGTTGCTAGTACTAATGCTTTCTTTCCTAATTTCCTAATTATTATCTTAGTATTCTTTCTTAGATGCTTATAGTTGTTTAGTAACACTAACAGCGTCCTTTAGAAACTAGTCCTAGAGATCTAATTATATAGCATAGATTACTAATAACTAAGACCTATCTAAAACCTGCTAGTACAGCAATGTCTGCTAGGTAGGAATTGCTAAATCTGTAGGTAGAACTAGGTTCTGTCTAGTAACTAATTAATACGTAGAGTACCTGTTAGATTAAATAGAGACCCTGTCTGCTAGCAGCACTATTAGAAGGTTATCTACCTATAGTCTATAAAGTTTAGCAAGGGTATTAATAATTAGTTTATATCCTCCTTTAACCTTCTCTATTACCTAAGGGTTATGTGCTAAGGATTGTATTTGCTAAATCCTATATATAACTGTAAGCTTTTTTACTATATTAGCAAAGTCTAGTCCTCTATTAACTATAAGCCTCCTTGTTATACTCTATTAGCAAATAATATCCTTATATAGGAATTTTGCAATAGTAGCTAATTTGTTATTATAGAGTAGCTAGGCCTCTACCTATCTACTAAGATATTCTCTAGCAATAACTATATACTAATAGCCTTAGCATAGAGGCATATAGACAATGTTAGCTGCTACTAACTCCTAGAGTGCGTAGGAGTATATTATAGTTAGCATATCCTTTAATTGTTTACTAGTCCTAAACTAGCACTCTAGGTAAGAGGATAGTGTAGTTTTAACCTTAGCATGCATATAATCCTAGTAATATCTTTAGGCAAGCATAGAGTATACTACGTTAACACCTCTATACCTAATTATTTAATATATTTCCTAAATTACTGCAGTTCTAATATTAGTATTGTCTACTACTCTCCTAATAGCAATATCACGTAACATCTTATAGAATAGATATCTATCTTAAACAAAGTAGTTAAGAGCTCTCTTTTTCTATAAACGTGACTCCTTCCTAGACATTCTCTTAGGGATCTTTAGTGTCTAGAGGAATGTAGCAATTTATTTAGATAATTCTAAGTATTTGTCCCTAAGGATGCAGCTAGGGTGTCTCTATAGGAGCAGAGACAATAATTCTGCTGTTACTACTAGGTTGTTAATAAAATCCTTAACGTCTAACTTAGGTTTGTCTAGAGCTGTCTATCCTTTAGGCTTAGAGTATCTAGATAGAGCATCTGTAACTATATTTCTTTTGCTAGGAATATGTTTAATTTTAAAGTCCTAGAGTAGGATAGCTACTAGCTACCTGTTTATTACTAAGCCTAGGATGTCTGTTAAAGAGCGATTAAGCTGTGCTATTAGTGTCTAGGCATCTATTTTAATAATAAAATATACTCTGTATAGCTATATCTAGAATTTCTTAAGAGCCTAGATAACTGCTTTACACTCTAGTTTAGTTAAGTGCTAGTTAGATTTAGCTTTTAACTAGAGTGTACTTTTAAATCAGCAAGGGTAACGCTTGCTATCTAGACCTATCTGTTCTAGACAAGCGCTAGCTCCTTTATTACTAGCGTCTACTAACACAAAGATAGTTAACCTGCTAGTGTATAATATAGCTATTAGCGCTAGCGCGCTTGTAATATAAGTCTTTAGAGTAGCTATAGCTTAGCGTTCTGCGTTTCCCTATTCCTATTCTGTATCTTTCTTTATAAGCTTAAATAGAGGTTTAGTAAGAATAGTAAATAACAGGACCTAGATATAATAGTAAACACAAATACCTATAAACATTTAGACTTCTTTTAGGTTTTAGCACTCTAGCTAGGCAGTAATTTTTGCTACCTTATCTTAGCTAGGGAAGTAGCTGTCTGCGCTAACTTTGTAACTAACTACAGTTAACCTGTTGTAACCCTAGTAGCATTTCATCCCTAACACTATAGCACTAGCCCTTTCTATGTTAGCTAGGGCAGTATCTAGCTGCTAAATGTGTTCTAGAACATAGCGTCTAATACTAGGGAGTAACTCCTCTCTATTATAGTTGGTTTTTAGACCTCTACTAGTAACATTGTCTAGAAAGGGTAGAGTGTTTAGCTAGTAATCCTTTAGTATCTTAATTATTGTCCTTTAAAATACTGCTACTAAATTAGTAGCTCCCTAGACTAAGGTACATAACTAAAGTAGACTAACTAGTGTTATTACTGCTATTATGTCTCTACTGTCTTTATAAAGGGTAATTTAGTTATATCCTAAGAAGAAGTCTATTAGTAACAGGATTTTGCAGCCTGCAAACTTCTCTAAGAACTTGTCTACTGTTAGTAGTGTTCTAGCATCCCTAATTAACACCTTATTTATGTGCTGTGCGTTGTTAATAAACTAGAAAGAGCTAGCCTTCTTTGCTACAAGGTGCTATAGGTTTCTATATTAACTATTACATCTCTCTAGTGTTCCTCTCTCTAAATGTTCTAGAAGCATCTTTACTAGCTCTCCTTCCTAGCTCCTTGCTACTAGGAATGCTTTAACCTGCTAGGCTTTGTAAGGTATAGTCTTAATCTTGTAGGGAGGTGTAACCTCCTTCTATATTTAGCCTAATTTAGAAAATATAAAGGTAATAGCTACCTCTCTATTTATAATTATTTTAATAAACAGTTCCTTTTTGCAGGGAAGAAGCGCCTTACTAAACTTCTAGCTCTTTAGTCTTTCTAGATTAAGTCTTATACCTCTTAGGAATGCTACATGCCTTTGTTTAAATAGGTAATTAAAGGGTCTAATATCTAGAGGTTGCAAGCTGTAGAAAAGTTGTTGCTATTTAATTATAAGCTGCTTCTAGTCTTCTTAGCTAAGTTCTATTAGCTCTGTTACCCTTAGCTTATTAACTAGCCTAACTTTCACCCCTACTCTTTTGTATAAGGTATTAACCTCTCTGCTATCTTCTTTCTACTAGCTTACTAGCTAACAATCTGTATGCTTTTATTATTTGTCTAAAAGGCTTAGTTCTACTATTAACGTAGTAACGTCTTTGTTAAGATCTATCTAGCTTTTATCTCCTCCTAAGGAAATCTACCTAACTACCTTATAATTGCTAGGGTTAAATATTCTTTAAGTAATATCCTTAATACTCCTACTCTCCTTAGGATTACTAGCATAGAGGTAGCTGTATCCTACCTGTGCTAAGCAGCATAACTAGTTGTTAGAATTAAGGTTTTCTACACTATAGGCGCCTCCTGCCTTAATTAAGAGGGCCTCCTATCTTTTCCTGTAGTAGATTCTACTAAAGTTAAGTAATAAGGAGCTAGATTAGACGCTATAAACGCAGCATTCCTTAAGCTATTATCTAACATAATGCAACAGGTAGAGTGTCTAAATATATTATATTAAATAGCTATGTAAGAAGACGCATACTATAGAGTGCTAAGTATTACTAACCTTATAAGGTTCTGCACTATCTAGAAGTAGGTAAGTGTAACTACTTTGCTAATCTTAACTAGGACGTTCTATGCTGTGCTAACAAAGGAGTCTATACTCCTATTAGCTGTAACAACACCCTACTCCTTGCTAGGAATATAGCTTATTCCCTTGTAGACTAACCTAAGTGCCTGTAACGCGCTAAATTAAAGCAAGTTTATCTAGGCGCCTGTATTAATAAGGCAGTTAACGCTGTAATTTCTAATCTGCGCCTAGCATATTAGAAGGTCTAGGTAGATAACCCTCTCTAACCTAAGCTCTAACATTAACTTAGCAATATTATTAGGTAGGTCCTTATTATGCTAACTATCTCTATCTCCTTCTACTATATAACAAAGCTAGACAGCGTATTCTAATACTAGGTTGCAAAATCTACTATTTACTAAGGCAGATAGTAGGGCTAGCTCTGCTACACAGTGCCTTGCGCTAGCATAGACCCTAGAATTTTTAAACTAATTAGAAGTTAGCAGGTTTAACCTGTTGTCTTCTAATTAGCCCTAGCATAGGGTTTAGCTAGTAGCTATATTAACACTTCTGCCTATATCTAGCTCTAGTTGTGTCTTTCCTATAAGGTTCTATAGGAGAGTCCTAACTAATTCTTAGGAGACTAAATCTCCTATAGTAATTCCTCTTACTTCTTATAGTAAGATAGCTAAAGGAATCTTTAACAGCTTTAGGCATAGGAGGCTAGCAAGCTCTTTGTTATTTAAGCTTCCCCCTTAGGTTTTCTTTCCTCTAGAGACAGTTATAGGTATGTCCTCTATAACTCTTCCTTGCAGTAGTAGTCTAACAACAGGGTATAGATTATTGTAGGGTCTGCTCTAGAACAGGATAGTAAAAGGGTCCTCTAGCACCTTAGTAACACTAGGCTAGAGGTCCCTTTAGACTTAATCTTCCCTTGCTTAGCTATATAGCTGCTCTAATAATCCTTTGCTTAGTAGAGGGTTAGTATTAGACAATTGCTTTTGTACGTTTCTGCCTTGCGTCTTGTTAAGAACTTAGTTAACTAGTCTCTCTAACAGTTTTTGTAACCTAGTAGCTGCGCTAACTAAGGACTTAGTAGAATAAGCTCTAAGGATAATATCTTAGCTGTTAATGTAATCTAGGCTTAGCACCTCTATATAGTCTAGTCCTAGGAGTTTAAAGTTTCTTAGGAAGACATAGAGTTAGGATAATACTAGCTATTGCTAGTTACTGTTAGTGTGCTAATACTAGCACCTTAATTTAGCTGTCCTCTATTTTGTGTAGATAACGTTACCTATTAAGAGCTGTATACTATCCCTCTTAGTCTAGAGTCTACTCTGCTAAATCTGTTAGGTTTAACTAATAAAGCTAGCTAGTCTAGGACATCCTAGGAAACTTTAAAATACTTAAGGATTTTCTATTTTAACTAGCTTAGTTAATAAGTTAGTAGAACTAAACCTAGGATAGCGTCTAGCTGCTTATATACTAGACTAAAGTAGTATATCCTCCTGTTGCTTTTATAGTTGTAGTAGTAACTACACTATCCTATCCTAACTAAGGCCTAGTAGAGCTTACAGTCTTAAGATTTGTAATTTAGTTTATTGCATATAGTACAGGAACTGTTGTACTCCTAGCCTTGGTAGTATAAAACACCTCTACTAGGATCTACATTCCTCTAGGAATAGAAGACAAACGGCCTGTTATTACGTTCTAAGACCTTGCCTGCCTTAGTAGCGTGTGCTATAAAGTAGGTATAGTTAGTTAGGTTACGTAGGATTTCCTTAATCCTGTTATTAGAATTTATAAGAGAGCTAACCTTAGTAAGGGACAGTTTCTAACTATCTATAGCCTTTACAAGCTTATTAACACTTTTATCTACCCCTAGAGGCAGGGAATTTCTAGACACTGTCTTATCCTCTGCAAGATGTCTTTTAGCCTAGTCTACTATGCTGTAGTAATCTACTAGGTTTCTAGTGCTATTTATTATGCGTCTTACTTCCTTAGTCTAGCTATTATCCTTTGTTAGTAACAAATCTTAGAGACTCTATTATTATTTCTAGACTCTTTTAACAAATTAATATATTAGTTCTAACTTAAATAAAGATTAATCCTTTATTACTAGGCTATTTAGTATATTAAATAGGACTAGATCCTTATCTTCCTTAGAGAGGCCTAGGAAGAAGAAGTAACCCTCCTTAAGGGTTAAGATTTGTTTATTATTCTTGCAGGCATTACTATACACTACAAAGTTAGTGTAGTAGTCTAAGAGTCCTAGAAAGGATTAAGCAGTCTCTTACACATATGTCTCTATAAAAGCTTAGGTACCTATTTTCTAGGAGGTGTCCTAGTCTCTCTAATGTTCTTTTATAGCTAGTTGTAGTTTAATCTAGTCTCCCTCTAAGAACAGCTTTAACCTCTTTATAAATCTTTAATAGTAACTTTTATAGTAGTTAGGAAGGACCCTAACCTTTTGCTAGTCTGTAAGGCCTCTATTGTTTGCTATTTAATTAAAGTTATCTAGGAATTTAGAGACCTCTTCTCTATTAAATAGGAGGTAATTAGCTCTTCCTCTTATAGGAACTAGGACCCTATCTTATAATTAACTATCCTAAGACAGGTTACTAAGGCAGAACCCCTTAGGAGTTCTATTAATTCCTAAGAGCAAAGGGATATATATAGACATAGTTTAAATATAGTAATAGTTTTAGTTCTAAGGGTGCTTTTTCTTTTTCTTTCTTCTTTTTTTTTTAGTTATTAGAGTTTTTGTATGCTCTTATAGAGCGTTAATTCTTAGGCGCATAAGCCCTAGGCTAGGACCCTGTTAGCTAATAATATATTTAGCTAATAGTATAGTAGAAGAATTGTTTAGTATATCTGTACAATCCTAAGATAGAAATAGCTATCTTGTATTGTTAGATAGCTATCTAGCAATTCTAGAGGTATAGTTTCTTTTAGGGTTAAAATAATGCCTACTGTTAATACTAGTGTTCTAACTAGAGTAACCTATAGACAGCTGCTGTTTGTTACTTATGCCTAAGGCGTCTATTAGAGTGCTGTAGCATAAGAATAGCTGTATTATCTATATCTTTGTTGTTTGTTACTTATGCCTAAGGCGTCTATTAGAGTGCTGTAGTATAAGAATAGCTGTATTATCTACATCTTTGTTATTTGTTACTTATGCCTAAGGCGTCTATTAGAGTGCTATAGCATAAGAGTAGCTGTATTATCTATATCTTTGTTTAACAATTAGTTCCCCTACATACTATACTATTGCCCCCTAGTTAGGTTACTATTTTTGTTCTAGTAAGAAGTGCTTAACCTGTTGGTATGTAGAGGACAGAGGAGCTACATTGCTGTGCAAGAAACTACAGATACAGGTTACATAGATAAGATATAAACTTTATTTCTTTGTAGTAGTATATAATAGTTTAGGAGGCTTTGTCTAAACTTCCTGTTATCCCTTTATATACTAGCGCTACTTACTAGCCCTAGTATCCTAAGTAACTGCTAAGGCAGTCACTCTGTGCACTAGCACATTAGTAGAGGCATTGTCTTCTTGCTTTTACCTCTTATGCCTCTAGGTACCTTTATAGCGTGTGCTAGGTATATAAGTTAGTAATAAACAGCGTAGGTTACACTAAAGTATAGAGCCTAACGCTACTAGGTCTTTGCGTGTAGCTAGTACCTAATAGTAATTAGTAATTGCCCTTTGTAATTCTAGCTAAAGCTTAGAGAATAAGTGTTAGACCCTCTATTCTTTAGTATAGAGGGTAAGTTAATCCTCTAAGACCTCTAAGTAGGTTGCAAAAGCATAGACTGTTTAGTCCTTCTACTGCATAGCATAAGCGTAAGCTGTAGCTAATTCTAAAGTGTAGTTTATAGGATTAGAGAGTAAGTCTAGTAAGTACTGTTTAAAGTACCTCTAGCTAGGTGTCTCTTCTTATACTCTAAACGTGCGCTTAAAGTGCGTGTACTAAAGCTCCCTTAGGTCCCCTAATAGGTACTATATTACCTAGAGTATTCTATCTTTAGGGTTACTAAACTCTTATAGTAACAGTTAGAAGGCTATCTTGTAGAAGTAGAAGAACTTGTAATATTCTTTAAGATTCTTTCCCCTATATTTAGCTAGGTCTTTAGGTTTAAGCACGCGCTTTGTAGGTTAAGGTATAAGTATTATAGATATATCCTGCTTGTACGTACTAGCCCTTAAGGTCTCCTTAATAGTCTCTACTATACTTAGAGTAGTGTAGTTCCCTACACCCTCTAGCTGTGCAATCTTAGCTTTAAGTAAGCATAGGCGCTACAGGGCCTAGAGCTTATTATATTAGCGTTTAGCAGCTTAAATACGCTCTTAAAGCGTTAGAGGTGCGCTTATTAAAGGGGTTAAAATCTCTTTGTTAATTAAAGAAACACTACTAGAGTTGTCCTCCTGCTAGGTTTAAGATAAGGGTAATTAAGTCTCTCTTGTAGGTGCCCCCTAACTGTTTATTTAAGTAGTTAGAGCTATCCCTAGACTATTAGATTAACAAAGTATTATTATGTAAGGTTCTAGTTATAGGCAATAGTACTTGCTTTACACTAGGGATAGATAGTAGAGGGATAGCTATAGGTATATTTAATAACAAGAATAATACTTGTCTCTTCTAAAGATAGCGAGCAGCGCAGGTTTTGCGCAGCTTTGCTAAGGGCGAGACTAATACCAACTAAGGATAGCTCTAGAACACTACAACACTAAACAATTCTATTGCAGGTTGTTACAGTTTATAATTATACTCTAAACCCTAGTTCTAAGCGCATAAAACTAGGTAATACCTTAGTTGCAGAGATAGCTATGCTTGTAAGGGAGAAGGGCTTTCCTACTAGCGCTAAGAAGGGGTCCTTATCTAAGAAGATTAAGACTCTACAGAAGAGGCTAGATAAGTATAACAAGGTTTAAGAGTAGTAAGAGCGCGTTATAATAGGTCCTAATAGACTATTATAGCTTATATAATAATATAACTATAAACAATTTCTATAGTTAGATTTCTCTAAAAATTGTAGATATACCTAAGCCTTTAGCTTAAATTTAATAGAGTACTTACTTTTATATCCTATGTTTTCTTCTTGTAATATTAGAAGTTTTATGCCCTAATGTAATCTTATTAGAGCGCGTAATAGGTTGTTATAACCCCTATTAACGCTATTCTATTATAGATTAGACTATTATAATTTAGACTAAGTTCTTATAGTCTATAATAGATAATAAGGGATCCTAAGAGATGCTTATAAGTTAGGCTAAGGTAATCCTAGAGTATAATACTATTAAATACCCTAAAAACCCTGTAGGAAAACTAGTAAAGGTACATTATCTCCTTAGAATCCTCTTATTACCTTTGCTTATCCCCCTTCTTCTTTAGGGGTTACCCTTAGCCCTTATAAGCCTTTTTATTTATATTCCTTTTAGCTTAATACCTTTAGATTTCTAAAATTGTTAAAGGACGTTACTAGAGATATTTTAACTAGGCTCCTAGGAGTTCTCTTTGTCTCTATAGCTAGTCTATTTAACTAGATATTCCTACTAGTTATATTCTCCTTTGCGTTTATCTAGTATAGTGTCTACTTTATAGATATTATTACTATATTTACGCAGCGTGTCTATAATTAGGACCTCTAGGTATAGAATAAGACCTTTTAGATTATAAGGCTCTAGTAATAACGCATAGAAGACTAGATGTACGCTCTGTAACCCTAGAAGGTTAACTTTAAATGCTGTTAGACTATACTAGTCTACTATGCAACCTGGACCTAGATATTTCTAGTTAAGCTTTTTCTTAGGTCTTGTTAACCTAATATGCTAATTTAACACTATTACTTAATTACCTACTTTAAATGTATATGCTAAGCGTTTCTTGTCTATATACAATTTCTAGTATGTGTTTATAGTAATAATTTTCTTTTTGCACTCTTGTTGCAAAGTAATAACTTTACTAGCTACTTATTCCCCTAGAGGTAATTCTCTACTACTGTAAGGTATAGTAGGCTAGTTTAGGCTAATAGGGTCTATGCTATAATATGCTTAGAACAGAGTAGTACCTATAGTTATATATATACTATTATTATATGCAAACTCTGCAATTAATATCTATAAGCTCTAATTATCTTATTCTAGGCAATAATAGCACCTTAAGTATTGTTTAAGTGTCTAGTTCTATCTTTTAGTCTGTCTATCTGTCTGTAGGTAGTAAGTAGACGTTAACACCCTCCTTAAATTTAAGTAATATTAGAAAGTATCCTAGTGTTTAGCTGCTATAAGTAGTCCTCTATCTAAAATTATCTTTTTAGGAACACTATATAGCTATATTACTTCTCTTATCTAGGCTTAGGCTAGATTACTTCTATCCTAATTAGCTCTAGCTAGAATATAGTAAGATATCTTAGTAAGTCTATAGACTATAACTAAGATAGCATTATATACCTAATTATTTAGGTAGCTTAGGGGTAGCTCTATAATAAAATCTATAGTAACTTCCTCCTAAGCTACGTTTAGAGGAGGTAATAGTGCAAGAAGACTATATAGTTTGTAACATACTAGTGTTAACTTCTTGCATACTAAACAGTCCTTACAGTAGTCCTCTACGTCCTTCTTTATCCCCTTCTACTAATAGCGTTGTTAAAGCTTCTCTAATGTTCTTTTAGCCCTAAAATGCCCTTTAAGTAGATTGTTATAACATTCTTAGAGGGCTTTTAATTTTTCTTTGCTAGTAACAAGAGCTATTAAGCTATTATTTATAGAGATAGGTTTATCTAGACTATTATAGCCTATAGTAGACTTATATCTATTAGAAGTAATATCTAAGTCTAGTTTAACTATAGTCTCTTTCTTATAGTTGTGTAGATCCTTAGTTATAATACTTTCTTTTGCTTAGAACCTATAAAAGGCTTTAACTATTTCTAATTATTCCTTAGACCTAAGAGATGCTCTTATAGTTACTACTAAAACTAAGAGATCTTTCTATCCTTTAGAGGAGAGAAGATCTTAAAGTAGTTAAACAAATGCTTTATTATGCTTTAGTAAGGGTTTATCTATTTCTACCTTATAGTCTAGGCGCCTTAATAGCCTATCTATAGGGTTTATAGTCCCTAGTTAATAGGTAAGAACAAAATTAAAGCTACTTAAGGCTAGATAGGATTAAACCTAGTAGTAGTTAAGAGTCTTATTATCTATAAACTATTTTAGGTTCTTATAGTTAGTAAGGATCTTAAAATATATACCTTTAAGGTAATAGCGCTAGTGTTCTAGACTTTTAACTATTGCTAGTAGTTCTTTATTATAAGTGTTGTAATTATATTTTACTTAGATTAATTTATAAGAATAGAAGCTAATAGGCTTCTATTGTCCTGTTTTAGCATCTTCTAGGACGTATTAGCTTAGAATGCTAGAGATTACGCCTCCTAATACGTATACTTCTACCTTTATCTTATAATAAGAATTAAAGTGTAATAGTATAGGAACTTAAGTAAATGCGTCCTTATATTTCTAGAAAGCAGCTTAGCCTTCTTCTCTAATGTCTATCTTCTAGCTCTCCTCTCTTTGTATTGCTAGACCTCCTCTAGCTAAACCTAGTGTCTTATAGGTTATTTTAGTTAATAGTAAGGCTAATTTAGAGAAACTGTAGATAAATTAGTAATAGTAATTTATAAAACTAATAAATACTTAAATATTATAGACAGTTTATAGTAGTAGCTACTTCTAGATTGTTTTTACCTGTTCTAGGTTAATAGTAACTCCTTCTAGGCTAATTATATATCCTAGGTACTTAGTGCGTTATGTGTGCTACTTACACTTACTAAGTTTAATATATAACTTAGACTTACGTAGTCTTTATAGTATATTCTTTACATGCTGTATGTAATCTTCTTTTATGCCTAAATAGATTAGGATATTATCTAAATAGATAATGTAATATATGTTAACTAGTCCTGTAAGAGTATAGTTAATATATGCTTAAAACTAGGTAGGGGCAATTTTTAAGCTAAAAGGCATAACAGTATACTTAAAGTGTCTATATCTTATATAAAAAGCAGTCTTCTACTTATCTCTCTCTATAATATAAATCCTATAGTAGGCTTCTCTTACGTTAAGCTTAGTAAAATACTTTGCCTAAGAGAGCCTCTCTAGTAACTCTGTAATTAGAGGTAGTAGGTGTTAGTTCTTTACTATTACCTTATTAAGGCCTTAGTAATTAACATAAAGTCTTAGGCTACTATCTTTCTTCTTAATAAAGAGTATAGGTGCCCCTACTAGAGACTTTAACTAACGTATCTATCCTCTTACTATATACTCTTATAGATAGTTTTAAAGTATCTTAAGCTTAGTAACTAAGAGATTGTATAATAGTTAATAAGGTAGAACACTATTAGGTGTTAGAGTAATAGCTAGATTGTAGTTGCTATGCTTAGAGAGACTTCTAGAGTCTTCTTCTAAGCCTACGTCTACAAACTCTAAGTATTCTAGAGGTAAATAGCCTATAATACTACCTTCTAACCCTCCTTAGCCTACAAAGTTAACAAGGTATGCATAGACGTCTGCTATAGAGTCTCTTATACTTTTCTTAAACTGTTTAGCGTCTTCTATAGCTACTTTAGTAAATAAGACAACCTTATTGCCTTTATTCTTCTAGAAGAGTATACGTCTAGTAGTGTAGCTAATCCTAGGATTGTACGTATTAATCTAGAGCAGACCTAGGTATACTTTGTATCTTTATAGGTTAGTTACTACAAATAGTATCTCTTAGATCTCTTATTAACTGCGTAAGTTAGTAATAGTTAGGTCTACTGTTGTAGTACTATATACTATTAACTTGCCCCTATATACGCCTTTAGCTAGTAGCTTTAGTAGGGGGTCTATATAGAAATTATATTCCTTTGCTAGCGTAGCTAACATTAAGTTTAACTAGGAACCTCTATTAATTATAGCCTCTATAGGCTTAGAGGATTAAACTATACACTATATAGTTAATAACTAAGAGAGATAGAGATAAAGGGCTTCCCTTAATTTCCCTAGGTCCTATATTTCCTAGTTTAAAGCTATATAGGCAGAAAGATATAGAATTAATCCTCCTGCCCTTTCCTTTTTCCTAAACTAATGTTTAAGCCTTTCTTTAATTCTAAAGTAGTTTCCTTCTAGTTAGCTATAGCATCCTTATTCTTTAGAGGGCTTTAGCACTTAGCTACAGTGTAACTAAACTTTCTATAGTTGTAACAGGTTAGACCTTTGCCTTTGTCTTAGGTACCTATAGTTTTATATAAGGATAGTCTGTTATAGCCCCTATTAGCCTATTTTTGTCTTTTTTAGAGTTTCTTAGATCCCCCTATCTTATTACTCTTGTTACTACCTTTTAGTAGCTACCTCTTTGCAGGAGTAGCTTTTGCCTCCTTATCTAGATTCTTTCTGCAGTAGATAACGTTAGCATGTTCTTCTACTATTAGTAGAGTGTTGCGCCTATTAACTAGGAGTAGGAATAGGTCTCTCTAGATGTCTTTGCGCAGAGATAAAATGTACTCTATTACTTAAAGCTCTAGAGTTTAGGCTAAGCCTAGTTCCTCCTACAAGGGTTAAAGGGCATCTAGCAGATCTGTAGGTAACTAATTTAGCTTTTACTAGATTCGCTTAAGAGTCTTATAGGCTTACTATTTCTATTCTAACAGCGTTCCTAGAGCGTTTAATATAACAGTTTTAAGTGTCTCCTAGGTTAGCTGCTAGGATAGAGAACTTGTCTGTTCTATTATGTAATATAATTTCTATAGAGTCTTAAGTAGCTTAGAAAGGTATATTGCCCTAAAATCTACCTTTTAGTTCTCTATTATAAAGTTAATTAGTAAATATAAGAAATATAACTTATAGTTACGTTCCTAGTAGTTATATTCTTCTCTTAACTTCTTGTTGTACCTTTAGGGTAGGTCTAGCTTTAGAAGGTTAGCTAATAGGCCTAAGGATATTGTTGTAAGGGTCCTTAGTAGAGTTAAAGTTAGAGAGAGCACTAAGGTGTCTCCTAACTTATATTTAGCCCTTAGTTAATATAGTTAATTAATCTTGCTTTGCCTCTAGGCTCTTTTTAACTAGGCGTAGAGGTCTGCTAGTTCCTAGTCTGTTAGAGAATATAGTAAAGCGTTCTAGACTATTGTAGGTGTTTATAGCCTAGGAGGAGTTATTAACTAGCCTCCTAGTCTCTGCTTATTCGCTCTACCTTTAGCTAGTCTAGAGTTCTCTACAGCGTCCCTTTCTACTAAGGAAGGTAGGCTTTAGATGCAAGCAGTAGCAGAGTCTTCCTTAATAATAAATCTAGGGGTACTAGTGTACCTAAGGGTTAACTACTTTTAGAGTAGCTTACTTATTAGCTCTATTGTCTAGTCTGCATTTTAATAACATGTAATAGTAAGCAATTTAAATGTTAGGATCTCTATTTAGAGAGGTAGCACGCTATTAAGCACTAGAAGGTAGAGGATAGTATTGCAGGTTAAGAATAGACAAATCGCTACTAAAGGAGTAGAGTAATTTACTTGTGTTATATAGTTACGCTACCCCTGTTCCTTAATTAGGCTATACTGGCCTTGTAGGGAACCTTTAGAGTTAGCAGTCCTAACACTTAATAAATTTGTATAGATAATAATAGTAAACTAAACTTAAGGTAGTTAGTTATTTTAGCATTGTTAAGACTTGCCTAACAATTAAGGAAGGGCCCTACGTTATATAAATAAGCTTAAGAGACTAAGCTAAGACAGAAGGGGGATAGTGTTACAATCTATAGAATATAGGAAGAATTTATCTAATTATAGTAGCTGCAGCACAGTAATTATAACAATAGAATAAATAATAAGTAAGTAATAATTACAGTGTTAGCACTTAGTTAAAGACTAAGGGGACACGTAACCTAATTAGGGCTTAGCTATCACGAGTGCTCTCTCCCTAACAGGAGATACCTTAGCTAGGCCCTAGGCCAAGCCTAGAGACCTACTGGCCACACACGTATATAATATCCACGCGCCCTAAGACTTACCCCTTAAGGATTTGTCTTATCTTATCTCTTAAATACTATCTATTATTTGTCCTATCTTGCTCTGCTTAATTGCCTGCCTACAGTGCTCTTACAATTTAAATCCTTTATACTCCTCTTAGAACAGGCAGCTAATTAGCAGCAGAGGAGCACAAAAAAGCAGCTATTAACAATAGCTAGAGGACGTTGCAACCTCTGCTTAAACATAAGTAACGTAGACAAGCTACTCCCTTACAATAACCCTAGTTAAGACCTAGACACCCTATGCTGCAGCAACGCGCTTAGAACGTTACCTAAACCTATAATAGTAGTACCTAACCCTTACGTTAGGGATAAGTTAGACACAGCTACAGCAAGCATTACAACCCTAGGTGTTACTAAGCTACGTGCTGCGCGGCCTACAATAGACGCGTTACAGGCTTCTATCCTATTACTGCTAGAAGCGCTTAATAAGGCTAAGCTATTAGAGGTAACTAAACGCAAAATTAAAATCTAGTAATGTTAATTTAATAGAGCTGTTAAGACACTATAATAGACGCACGCTAGACAGACGCTAGGTAGCTACTATCTAGCTTTTAACCAAGCTAGCAGGATAATACAAGTCCTTAATAACGTCTAGCCTAAACTAAGGCTTAGGATAGATAACAAGCCTCTATTAACCTAGTAGGTAGACTAGTAGATTAAGGACATAGACACAGCGTTTTAGTATACATAAGTGCTTAAAGACTCTGTTACCTACACCTACTAGATTATAGGCACTATCTACTATAGTGTACACTATAAATTAATCTAACAACGTATTAACAAAGGATTAATCTACACCTAGGCTAACCTCTATATAGAGGAGGAGTAACTAGTCTAAGACCCTGTCTTTACGCAGTACAAAAACTATAATAAGTACTTTAACTTTAACTAGAAGTCTAATAATTCTATTAATATATTCCTAATAAAGCTAAATAAGCGTAAGTCTCTATTGCCCTATAACTTTGCAAAGTTTAAGGACAGTAGCAATAACTATAAGTTTAAGATAACGTTTGTGTAGAGCCTTACTCCCTAGACTCTCTAATAGGAAATCTAATAAAACAGTAGTCTAGAACATATTACTAAGTAGGTAGAGTTTAAATAAGCCCTCTGCAACGCAGAGACCTCTACTATCCCCTTAAACTTAGGAGTAAGGACTAATAGCAGCAGTTAAAACAAGAGACTACTGTCCTCTCCTATAAGGAGAAAGTTTAAAAGGCATAATAGCTGCGCGTTAACCCCCTCTAGAAGTAACGCTAGGAAGACGCTAGGAGACTCCTAGCCTATTAACTACTACGCAAACCTATTAAATAGAAGATAGACCCTAAGGAGTTAAGGTTACTAACAACCTTAGAGTTAGTAATAAGGTTAGGGATATTAACAGTCCTAAGGCTACCTGCAGCAGAGCAATTAGTAAGGCTGTAGAAGCAGCTAACAAGACTCTAGTAGCAAACTAAACTAGGGGAATAGGAAGCCCTAGTTACTAACCTTTCCTACCTATAGCTAGGGCCTAAGACCTAAGGGAAGAAGACCTGTATAGTAGTCTCTATCTAACTTAAAGACGCTAATAGCAGACTTAGGACCCTCTAGGCCCTATACAACTTAGGCTTAGAGCTAAACCTAGTTATAGAGGCATAGGCTAAGGAACTTAGCTTAACGCTAACTAGAAATAACCTACAACCTATAGTAGTAGTTCTTAATAAAAAGGAACTCCTGTTAATTAACTAGTACTAACTAATAATAGTTTGCTATAACAGTAACAGCGTAGAAAAGACAGTTAGGCTAATAACATTCTAGTCTATATTATTTGTTAGTTACAACCTTATCCTAGGCTACCTATAGCTAGCTAAAGCAGACCTGTGCATCTATTTCTTTTTAGGAACCTACAAGTAGTTCCCTAACAACACTAAGAGGATCTAGTTGTTAACTACTAAGGAATTGTTTAGTAAGATAGGTCTAGGCGAGCAGCTATATCTGCTACATCCTAGAGGCCTAAACCTAGGTAGTCTAACAGACGTCTACTAGACAGACGTTAGATAGACGTAGGACGTAACCTATCTTACTAAGTTCTTAAGAATTATAGTAGTAAGATAAGACAGCAACACTATCCTAGGAGACAACGCCCTAGATATAGAAGAGCTTAAATACGTGCCTAAACACCTCTATTATAAATAGTTTACGTTTAGTAAATAATAGATAAGCGTATTAGCACTATATTAGGAGTATAACTACTCTATTAAAATTAAGAATAGAGCTAAGGTTCCTAACCTCCTAATCTACAACCTGTCCTGCAGGGAGCTAGATATCCTCTAGGAATACCTTAAGACAGCATAGAAGAAGGGCTAGATCTATCTAAGCAAGTTGCTAGCAGGAGCCCCTATCCTGTTTGTCCCTAAGTCTAATAGTACTATAAGACTATACGTTAACTACTAAGGATTAAACAAGGTAACTATTAAGAATTAGTACCCTATCCTGCTAGTTAGTAAGATAATAGACTGTGTAACGACATAGGATAATAGAAAGCTCTAGAATGCGTGTGTATCCGCTACAAGGTGTCTAGGAGCACTAGGATAGGTAACACAGAGACAATTCTATTCCTATAGGTCTTATACAAAGAATACTTAAAAACTATCTATCTATAGATAATTCTCCTCGTGCCTTTATACTGCTAGAATACAGGGAAGTTTAGAATGCTATAACTAAGTTACAGGCAGGAATAGAAACGTAAAGGAGCTAAGTTAGAGGTAAATTAGGGTGTAACACTTTTTAGAGACTAGTGCTTTACACTACCCCCTCCTATATAGGCAGATTGTCCTAGATACGCGTAAGTAATAACAGTTATTGTTCTATAGCGTTAGTGCGTCAATTTAGCGTCTGTTCTAGGTTTTTAGTTAACTTAGGTTGTTGTTTTAGTGTTTTATTATTGTTTTTATCTAAAGTAAAGACAACTTTTTTTGTTTGTTAACTCTACTGCCTAAATCTAACGTGACAACAAGCTGTATTATAACTTAATTAGAGGGAAATAGGTTTGCTGTTATTGTTATATCTAATTTCTAGAACGCGTTGCGTAGGTATATAAACAATTAATCCCTACACCTTTCCTAACTCTAACAGACACTATTTCTTGCTGTAAGTACCCTACGCTCTTTTAATTATTCCTATGCTAATACTCCTAGGTTTGTTAATTAGTCACTATGCTAATACCAGTCCTGCCTAGAGCTCTTGCAGTAGCCTATTAGGTTATCTGCCTTTGTTTAATTTAGGCCTTTGCAAGGGGAGGAAGGTAGACTACACCTTTAACAAGGCGTTGTTATTAAAGTGTACTTATTATATACTTTAAAATAAGAAGTGTTATCTAGTAACTAGACTTTTCTTTACTCCTGCTCTCTAACTAATACTAATAGTTATAGGTTCTAATTTACGTTAGTCCTAAGTATGCTACTTTTTATAACAACCTTGTTATGTAGGAGGAGGAATCTAGAGGTAAGGCAGCAGGAGAGGCAGCAGAGGAGGAGGTAACAGAGGCAGCACTAGAGGCATAGCGTAGCCTTATAGCATTAGCAATAGCTCTAGTAAGTGTAGTGCAGGTAGCAACTGCGCAGCTTAAGGGAGTTACTGCTAATAACGTGTTGCTGCACTAGTACCACACTAGTACAGCGCAGGGCTAGGTAATAGAGGAGATAGTAGAGAGTTTGTTAGTGTTAACTAGGGAGGTTATTAAGCTGCAACAGGAAATAGCCCCTTATAGCTCTAGAGTTAGAGGTAAGTTAGTAAAGCTAGCTCTGCTTCCAGCACCTAAAAAAAGGGTGCTCCTAGGTTGTTAGACAAAACTAACGCTAGTAGCTCTAAGGAGATAAGTAACATTAAGAACCCTTAAAAAAGAAAGGGTTTCTTAAGCTATATAGTAAGGAGGATTTCTTTTTTTTTTTTCTTTTCTTGTTGTCTATTGTATAAACGCAGTTAGAGGCGTTTTAGAGTTAATAGATTTCCTTTATCCTTTTCTAAATTATAATATCTTTATTTACCCTATAATTCTTAACCTTCTTCCTATGCTGTAATCTATTTATTTAATGCCTTTAGTAGACTAGGCTGCTCTAGGTACTTGTTATAATACGCCTTTAGCTTATAGAGTGCTCCTGTAAAGTTTTTTGCAGGATACTAAGTTATGTCTAGGTTATAGCTAACCTAACTTACATAGTACTTAAGACTACAGCAGACTAACCTACTAGCTAGGATTTCTTAGACCTCCTATTCCTCTACTCCTTGAATAGGAATACCTGCAGGTTTTAGAGCTTCCTAACTAGGTAATAGGTTATCTAGATCCTTACATAGAACGTTAGGTGCAAATACGTTATATATTTTTAAACTAGGGGGAAGTTTTAAGCAATATAAGTAACTAACCTATTCTAGGACCTTAAAGGGACCTTCCTACTTGTTAGATAGCTTTTAGCTTAGTTACTTACTTGTTAAGTTTTTAGTAGAAAGGTACACTTTGTTACCTACAGTCTAGTTAACTAGGTTGTAATAAGCGTTAACTGCAGAGCGCATATAGTCTTAGGCTTTCTCTATATTCTCCTTAGCTACCTTCTAGGCGTTGTGTATACAGGTTGCTAATACTAAGGCCTCCTTGTAGTTAAGTTATTCTACAGGGGTTACTGCTATATTAGCTCCTTTCTAACTCTAGCTCTATTTAGGTTAGCTACTATAAATTACTTAGTAAGGTGATATTCTAATTAAGGAATGTAGCAGAGTAAGTTAGGCACAATCTATAATTAGTAGGAGTTTAGACTAGTTATCCTAATAGTACAAGACGAAGGGACAGAGCTGTTAGTCTATATACTTGTTTATAATCTCTGTTTAACTGTTAGTTTCCTTATAATAGGTAGTAGATAGCTTGACTTTTACACCTATAATTTAACAGAATTCTGTCTAGAAAGTTAAGATAAACTAGGGGCCCCTGTTACTTACTATTAACTTAGGGGTGTGTCTAAACTAATACACCTATTATATAAACAAGTTTGCTATCCTACGTGCTGTAATTATTTTATAGCATAGGATTGTAATAGCTTGTTTAGTTAGGCAATTAATAATAACTATAATCTAGTTATACCTAGCTTTGTCCTTAGGAAAATCCTTAAAATTAATGCATAAATGTTATATTAGTTTGTTAGGTATTAGCAAGGGATGCAAGTACCTACAGAGTTAGGTCTGTCTTAGATGGCCTCAGCAACATAGGATGTAGTTTTAGACATATCTTTTACATATAGCACTTATACCTTTCTAGTAATACTGTTGTAATAACAGTTAGTAGGTCTTCTTAGCACTAGGGTGAGCAGTTAATAGTTAGTTATAGGCTTCCTTAATTAGGCGTGTGCATAGGGTTAAGTTAGCAGGGACACAGAGTTAATTATAGTAGAGAAGGAGTCTATTTTAGATCTGATACAGAGATAGCAACAACAGTTATTCTTGTTTAAAAGATTTCTAGTTTTCTTGTATTAACGCCTTAATTAGTTCTAAGGAATCTAGTTTTATAATAGGCTGTACTAAGCAGATAGTAGCTACAACTAGGTTAGTCTTAGCTAGATATGTCTAAGCTAAATTAGAATTAATCTAGTTGTGTAACTGCTGTAGACCTAGTAGGACTTAGGACTAATTATCTTCTTAGGCAGACTTTAGATTTGTAAGATCCTGTTCTTAGCAACTTAGGATATTAGCACGCTTATTATTCTTGCCTAGCGTGTATTTAATCTTAAAGTTAAATAGAGCTAGAGCTTCTGCCTATTATGCTTGTTAAGCATTTAAGATTTTAGTTGTTATAAAGTACTCTAGGGATTAATAATTAGAGTAGACTTAGATCTGTTTTGTAACTAAGGTAAGTTTAGCTCTCTACTTATTAAAGGCTTGTAAAATTGCAAACAACTCCTTATTATGTATTTCCTAATTAAGTTCAGCTCTAGAGAGTACTTAGCTGTAGAATGCTACAGGGTACTACTTATTGTTAGGGTGCTGCTATAACAAAACCCTAGCAACAACTCTATTAGAGGCGTTAGTTTTAATCTTTGTATTGTAGTTAGGATTAAAATAGCATAGAGTTAGAATAGACAACAAGGCTTCCTTTAGGTTTTTAAAACTAGATTAGCATTAAGCAGTCTATTTAAATAGATTTGCTAGGCTTTGTAAGGCGATAAGGGGCTTAGCTACGCAAGAGAATTTAGGTACAAATTGTTAGTAAAACCTAGTAAAGCCTAGGAACAATTTCACACTAGTAACAGTGGTAGGAGGGATCTAGTTCCTAAGGGCTTGTACCTTCTTAGAGTCTACTTTAATTCCTTTGTTAGTTAGGATATAACCTAAGTACTTAGTACAGGTAATATAGAACTTGCTCTTCTTAATATCTACTTGTAATCTAGCAATACAGAGTTGATTAAGTACTAGCTTAACATGTTATTTATAGGTTACAAGGTCTTTAGAGTAGATAAGGATGTTATCTAGATATGTAATATAGAAGTTGTCTAGATATTTAATAAGAATATTATTTATATATTGTTAATAAGTAGCTGGTCTATTACATAGCCTAAAGGGTAGAACCTTACACTTGTAACTACTGTAACGTGTACAGAACATAGTGTACTCCTTAGAGGCAGGATCTATATAAATTTAATTAAAGGCATTCTAGATATTAAATTTAGTAAATACCTTAGCCTTAGATAGTTGTGCTAACAATTTGTCTATGCACAGTATTAGATAGGAGTCCTTTCTTGTAAGGGCGTTAAGTTTATAATAGTTAACACAAATACGCAAATTCCTGTTTGGTTTTTAAATATAGAGTATAGGCAACGCAAAGGGGCTCTAACTGTGTTTAATCTAGCTGTGCTGTAGTTAGTCTTGCACAAACTTCTTAGTAGCTTTAAGTTCCTTAAGATTTTGTTTATACAAGGGTAAGTAGGAATTTAGCAATTAGCCCTCTAATATAATTTTGTAGTTATAGAGGCAGTGTTCTAAAAGGGTTTTAGCTTCTATTTTGCTAAACACATTAGCATATTAAACATATTTGTCTAGCAATTGTTTATTAAGCAGCTAAGCGTTCTTAGGGTTGTCTTAGGTACAATAGTAGTTAATAACGCGATTAATCTTGTATAGACTAGTAGTAAAAAATTTGTTCTATAGTTTTTATATAGAAAAGTAAAAAGTATTTAATAAAAGTAAGGAAATGCGCGCCTCCCTAGGAGGTAGCAAGTTAGAGGCTTTTAGGTTAGGATTGTTAGTAAGGAACAGCATTTTAGCAATTAAATAACACCTCTTATATAATGTATTAAGTAATTTAGACTTTAGCAACGTTAGTACTCTATAGCTTCCTATAGGTTGTCCCTTTGTTGTACGTCTTGTAGGACGTAGGCTTGTAGCAAAGGTTAATATAGGGTTATTATTAATAGAGGGGCAGGGTTGTACAACCTAGGGTACCTTACTAGCTATATAAGCTAAGATCGCTCTATATTAAGTTAGAGTTTAAAACATTTTAACTATTTAATTCTAATAATACATTCCTAGGATCCTAGATTAATAATAACAAAGGGGTAGTTACGTATCTTACGCCTATTAATAGTTAAGTGCAACTAAATGTACTAGTTCACTAGGGTTGTAATCTAATCCTAGAATCCTTTAACTTAGACCTTAAAGGGCAACTTTTAGATAGGAGTCCTAAGTACAGCAGACACTAAAGTAGTAATATTAGAATTTAAAAATAAAAATCCTTAGGCACTAGTGTTAACTAAGGAGTTAAGTTATACGCCTAGCCCTTAGTTTAATAGAATAGAAGAAGCAAGGAAATAGGGGCTACTAAACAAATAAGATAAAGAGAGGTTAGATAGGTTATATTAGTTTAGGCCTAGGTGAAGTTGTCCTCCTAGGCAGGGCTGTTTCCCTTAGGTATTAGTTCCTCTTTAAAATCTTCTTTAGCGTTAACATATTCCTCTATATCTACTTAGATTTCTTGTACCTAAGGACTAGGGCAATCTTTTGCAAAGTGACCTGTCTTACTACAGTTATAGCAGTTGCCTAGGGTTAGCTCTCTTACAGGTGTGGCTTAGGACAGTGTAGTTCTAGGTGCTAGAGTAGGAGTAGATATAGGAGGTTTCTAAATGCTAGGTGTAGGCTAATTTAGAGGTAGGTTGTTAGTCTAATGCTGATTGTTAACAGTTTAGGGTTAGGTCTAAGTTAGTAAGGTATTAGGTAGGGCATAAACAGGATGTTGTTTTCTTTCTATGTTATACGCTGTAAGATGCTCTACTATAAGTTTAAACAAGTTATCCCACTGCCTCTTAAATCCTAGGTTAGGACTTTAGAGGGTAGGGGTTACCTTTATCTACATGTAGTGAAACTATTCTAACTTAGGTACTTGTCCCTAGATAGCAGTACTTAGGAAGCGCGCTTTAAAAAGTAGAAACGTGTTATCTTTTCCTATTTAGAGTTAATTAAAAACAGCTTAACTTTTAGCTCTCTTATTCCCTATAATAAAGTAGGAGCAGAGAAGCGTTATTATTTCCTCTGCGCTCTAGAACTAGTCTGTTTTGCAAGACAAGTATTAGGGCTTAAGGTATTCCTTAGCAAGCCTAGAAGTATATCCCTATACTAGAGCTATACAAGCTTGTTCTGTAGAATAGTAATCTAAATTAATATTAAGTTAGTCCTAAATTAAGGCTTGCTACTGTCTAAAAGTAGGGTCTTTTCTATTACTTAATTTGTTGATAGCTAGTGTGCGTTTACTAAGCCTAGGGTAGTAGACTAGGGTCTTAGACTAGAACCTTTTAGGAGGTTGCTAAGATTAAATAAGGGGAGACTCTATAGTAGGCATAGGTACATCTTTGTAGGGAAGGGATTAGGCCTAAAGCTAGGCTACTTCAGCCCTTAGTTAGTTAACTAACTTATAAAGATTTACCTATTCTAAGTCTAATTTAGTATCGCTCTTACTAAGCGTCTAGGTGTTAGTTAATCCCTTAGCAGGCGCTGTTACCTGTCCTTAAGTAGATTGTCTAATAGGTTCCTTTAAACTAGGGTTAGTAGTGCCTAATATTAGTAGTAATCTAATTTAGGTAGGTTATTAATAATCTCTAAGTCTTTATCTTAGTGTAATCTAACGCAACTTTTCTAAAGTAATCCTAGAGTAGTAAGTTGCAGGAAGTTCTAAACCTAAAGGCTTTAGTTGTTAGGAGGTCTCTAGAATCCTAACTATTAGATAGACAATAATTAGGACCTGTATAGTTTGTAACTAAAAGGGGTCTAAATCTGCTTAGTACACAATAACTAAACAAACTTGCGATATTATTTAGAGGCTGTTACTAGCTAGGACGATTTTTTGAGTATAATGTAACAACATAGGATAATAGAAAGCTCTAGAATGCGTGTGTATCTGCTACAAGGTGTCTAGGAGCACTAGGATAGGTAACACAGAGACAATTCTATTCCTATAGGTCTTGTACAAAGAATACTTAAAAACTATCTATCTATAGAAGATTCTCCTCGTGCCTTTATACTGCTAGAATACAGGGAAGTTTAGAATGCTATAACTAAGTTATAGGCAGGAACAGAAACGTAAAGGAGCTAAGTTAGAGGTAAATTAGGGTGTGACACTTTTCGGAGACTAGTGCTTTACAGACTGCCTGTTAAAAGCAAAGGTCTTTACTAAGCTAGATCTACGTAACGCCTATTATAGGCTCTAGATTAAGGAAGGTAATAAGTAGAAGACTGCGTTTAAGACACAGTATAGTTATTTTAAATACCTAGTAATGCTATTTAGCCTAGCAAACGCGCTAGCTACGTTTTAGTCCTATATCTATTAAGCCCTAGGAGGCCTCCTAGACAAGATCTGCGTAGTCTACCTTAATAACATCCTTATCTATTCCTAGGATAAGAAGGACTATAACAAGCACGTTAAAGAGGTCCTAGATTGCCTAGTTAAGTAGGGGATGTTTGCAAAGGTAAGCAAGTGCGTCTTCTCTAGCAAGTTAGTAGAATTTCTAGGATTTATTATTATACTAGACAGCGTGGTTATAGATCTAGAGAGGATCTATACTATTACTAAATAGCTAGAGCTATTAAGCTATAAGGACATTTAGGTGTTCTTAGGCTTTGCTAACTTCTATTAGTAATTTATCTACAACTACTTAGGAATTATCTAACTGCTTATTAACTACATAATAGCTGCCTAGAGTCTAGTAGAGAACTAGGGGGTCTCTAGTCTAGAAGAGAGGAGGGCAAGACTAAAGAAAAGTTAAAAGGGACTAACTAAATAGTACAAACTATAGCATTAGCTAGAGGAAGCCTATATAGCATTCCTTACTATTAGGGAGAAGTTTATAAAAGCCCTAGTGCTACAACACTTTAACCTAAATAAGCCTATTATTATCCTTATAGACGCGTTAGATTTTGCTATAGTAGCTATCTTATTGTAGCTGCAGGCGTCTAACGCAGCAATAGAACAATACTAGAAGCTAGTAGCATTCTAGAGCTAGAAGTTCTAAGGTCTATCTATTAGATAGCATACCTATAACAAGGAACTCTTAGCAATTATTAAGGCCTTTAGGTAGTAGAGATACTACCTTAAACACGCCCCTATAATAATCTAGGTACTCTTAGACTATAACAACCTAAGGTACTTTATAATAATAAAGGAGCTCTCTCTTAAACAAGCCTATTAGGTAGAGGAGCTAGCTAGGTTTAACTTTAAAGTTAAATATAAGCTAGGACTAGAAAATGTAGTAGATAGTCCTTTAAGACGTCTAGACTACGTAGAAGGTCTTAAGGTTAGAGAATAGCAAGCCCTATAGGATGCTATGCTGCCTACCTTATAATAGAAGCTTTAGATCTAGGCAATTTAAAAGTCTAGGGCTTAAAAAGATGCATAGGTAACATCTAGGAGTAACATACCTGTAGAAGACCTAGTAGAGGTCTAGCAACTGCCTGAAACTGTCCCTAAGGAATTCTGCTAACAGCAAATTAGCCTTAGAGATTTGTCTCCCCTAGCTCTTAACCCTCTATCTAATAGCTATTAGCGCTAGGGTCTATCTAAAGACACTAAAGCTAGGGGACTAAACTTTAACGTTGTAGAAGCTCTCCTTTATAGCCTAGATAATAGAGTTAGTGCCTCTATTTACCTTGCAAATAAAGCTGCGTAGGAAGATTCTACTTATGCTCTAGAAACCCTAGGACCCCTAACAGATTTTGTTAAGCAGGTCTAGTAGCAGGATGCAATATACCCTATAAAGCAGTTGTTAACAAACTAGATAGATAGCAGAGTAAAGAAGAGATAATACTACTAGGAGGTTAACCCTAGTAGGACCTTACGTAGGAGCAGGAAAGTTTAGATTCCTAATAATATTATACTGCGCTACATAATCCTTTTAAGGAATTATAATAACCCTATAGGGGGTTACTATAGCATAGATAAGACTGCTAAAGTACTTAAAAGAAAGTACTATTAGCTAGAACTAATAAAGGACGTATATAAGTATATCTAAAGGTGCCCTACATGCTAACTGCATAAGATTAGAAGGTATAAGCTATAGGGACTACTTACACTATTACTAGTACTAGATATAGCCTAGCAGCACTTCTCCCTTAACTTTGTAACAGACCTACTAAAGTTAGTAGATGCTAAGGGGAATAAGTATAACTTAATACTAGTCCTAGTAGACTGCTTTAGTAAGTACGTCTAGTACCTACCCTATACTAAGACAATTACTACCTAGCGCCTAGCTAAACTACTAATAGAGCAGAGCTTTTTAAAGTAAGGACTACTAGATACGCTATTGTTAGATTAGGGTTTAGTATTTACTAGTTAATTCTAGTCTAATATCTACTACTACCTTAAGATTAACTACTAATTAAGTACAGCTTTCTACTCTTAGACAGATAGGCAAACTAAACGCTAAAACTAGGAGTTAGAAACGTACCTCTATATATACATAAACTACTAGTAAGATAACTAGGTAGACCTCCTGCTATACTGTCACGGGTATATACTGTTTAAACCCCAGTTAATCCATCTAATGGATTACTGTACCTTTTGGGCAGTGTGGCTTAGTGGGTTTGAGCTGAAGTCCTCACAGAGTAATCCATTAGATCTAGGAGCGTGGCAGGTTGTAGGTTCGATCCTCACCTGCCACTACTCCTAGGCAGCCAGGCCAGCCAATTTTGGCTGAAGCGTGAGGCGGGGCCCTTTGGCCGCCACGCTGTTGCCGCTGGGAGGTCCAGTGTGGCCACGTGGCAGACCTCGGCTGTTGGCCGGCTTGTCACCAGGCTAACGTTGAGGCTCAAGGAGCGTGCGCGCTCTAGTGGGTACCCCCTGACTGGTTAGCCAGCTCGTCAAGGGGGAGCCCTGGAGGCGCTGAGGCGTCAAGGGAGTGCCTGGGGGCGTTATAGACTTCGGCACTACACGTCAAGGGCGGCGCCTAGGGGCAATGGGCTTGCCTGAGCAGAGTCTCAGGTCGAGCCTCAGAGGAGAGGGGTATACTGTCACAGGTATATACTGTTCGAACCCTAGTCAATCCATCTAATAGATTACTGTACCTTTTTAGGCAGTGTGGCTCAGTAGGTTTGAGCTGAAGTCCTTATATATACGCTAAGTACGCCTACAACTCTAAAGCTTACTCTAGTTATAGAGAATCTCCTATAAAGGTTGCCTTTGGCATTAACCCTAAGGGATTTAATAGAATGCCTAATAAGCATTAGCTATAGAAACCCTAAACTATCTAGAATAGGGATAAGGTAACACTAGAACTACGCTAGTAGGTTGCTAGCTGTCTATTACGCTAGCATAATATATAGAGGATAGCAAAGGAGGCCCTAGAGTACGCACAAAAGGGCAACGCCTAGTAGTATAACAAAAAACAGTCTAAACAGCACTTTACTAAGAGAGAATTAGTTCTTGTTGTTAGATAACGAGCTTAGGAATAACTAGGAGATAGATTATTAATTCTTATGCAGGTGTCTACTCTAATTACTATTTATATGCTTATTAAGCGTCCTGTGCTCCTATTAGTTAATTGCTCAGCATACCTAATATAGACAATTAACCTATTGTATACGTGGCATAAGCAAGGAGAGATTTAAATCTGTTAGTAAGTTAGCCTAACCTTAGGTAGAGTAGATCTAGGTGAAACAAGCTTCTAGTAGGTAGATCTGGCGCTTAGTAACGTTGCAACACACCCCTAGGCAAGTTAAGCATATAAGACTTGCCTGTTTAGGAGCTTACGCTGTTTTTGTTAAGGCGTGTATTACGTGTGCTAAGAAATTGTTAAGTAAGCTTCCTATAACACTAATCTGTTGCTTGTCCTACCTTCTATTTTTAGTATAACCTTAAGCTATAGTTAAGGTTAGTACTCCTCTAATTAATCTATACTTACGTCTGTCGCTTACGCTAATGCCTATAGAAACGTTCTGCTACGTAGAAGGCGTATACTGCTGCTATGTCTACTGCCTAATCTTCCTGCGCGCGCTCTGCCTTGCTTGCTGTCTCCTCCTACTTAAGCTCTCTAAGCTTACTACTAGCTTCTCTCCTAGGCTCGCTACCCTGCCAGCTGTTGCTGTTGCTGCCTTACTCTCCCTCTGCGTTGCTGCCCTGCTCGCCCTCTCTGCCTCCTAGCTCTAACAAGCAGATGCTGTCCTTGCCTCCTGCTCCTGCCTCTAGCGCCTGTAGCGCTAAAACAACCTAGCGTAGTAAGTCCTGCCTAGGGTGCATCAACAGTGCTGTTGCTAGTTGTTTAGACAGGCAGTGCTTTAATTACTTAGGTAGTAGCTCCTGCTGCTAGCGCTGCGCCTCTAGGCATAACTGCAACCCCTAGTAAGTAATCTTCCTACTCTTCTATCTGTTAATTACTTTCTGATACGTGTAGCCCCCTACTTGCCCTCCCTAAGGCCTATAAGCTCCTAGCAGTCCTGCAGGGCAATAACTAGCCCTTAGACTTAGCTCTTAGGAAACTAAGAACTAAGTTCTAAGTAGTGTTAGTTGTTACTAAGGCAGCAATCGTCGCCTATAGCCCTTCTCTGCTGCCTGCCTCCTCTAACTCTGCCTCTGACTCTGACAAGCTGCCTCTGCCCCTATCTCCTGCTCCTGCCTCCTCTGCTAACGCTATAACTGCTAAGGATAAGGTCTGCGCTCTAGGCAAGCGCTATAAGGAGAGAGCTGTTAAGCTTATTAATAGTCTTATTAATAAGTTTGTTAGTAATCTTCTTTGTATTTAGATTAGGCCTAAGGCTATAGAGCTTTGCTCCTTAATAATACCCTATTCTCTCTTCTAATCTATATATATACCTATGCCTTGCTCTTCTATAACTATTGTGATTATATCCTTAAGATTAAGCTAGGCTCTAAATCTCTTAAACTGTTGCCTTAATAGATTTTTTGTTAACCTATCTACTAGCATGCTGTTAGTAGAGAGGTAGAGCACTTTAAACGTACCTGCGGCGTGCTCCTGTTGTAACTACATATTTTGTATATCTATGTAGCGCAGCTGCGTTGTTATTTGCTTATTCTCCCTAACTACTAGTCTAATTGTTTGCTAGTTGTTATAGAAGATTGTCTAGGCAGCTCCTAGGATTAGTGTAAGCTTAGTAAATAGCTGTTTAAGCGCTATAGTCTCTTTAGCAACGTGCTTAAGTGCTAAGAGCTCTGCCTTAGTAGTAGAGGTAGTGACAGTAGCCTGCTAGGACGCCTTCTATACTATCGCCCTACTAAAGAGCATTATAAGGTACCTATAGGATAATTACTAAGTCTTAATATTATTAGCAAACAACGCGTTACTACAAATAAGTAGCTTAGCTCTACTGTGCCTGCTGTATTAGATTAACTAATACCTAGTTTAGTATAAGTAGATAATTGTCTAGTGTACTACTTTAAAGTGCTCCTTGCTTAGATTAGTAAGGTATAGGGATAGTTTAGCTGCCGCGAACACTACATCTAGTTATAGCATAATTATAGTATATAGTACTAATCCTACTCTTTCCTAATAGCTTTTAATCTTCTGCTTAGTAGCTTCTCTAGTGCTCTTTACTAGATCTACAGTAGAGAGCAGGGTATGTAGGAAGAGTCTAGTTTTATTAAGGTTAAACTTCTTAGCAATTTTGTTAATATACTTATTATAAACAAGCGTTATTATCTGCTGTTCCTAGTTCCTAAGTACTCTAATATTAAGAAACTATTAGACTAGGCCTTAATCCTTAATTATATAGGCTGCCACGATTGTGTATACAATATGCTTTGCCTTAGAGATCTAGGTAGAGTAGTACATTACTAGTATATTGTTAACGTAGAAGAGCAGCAGTATCTAGCAATTACTACTAAAGAACAAACAGGGCTCTTCTTTAGATGCTACAAGCCTAGTTGCTCTTAGTGTTTAAGAGAGCTCCTTATACTATAGGAGGGGTAAGTCTTTTAACCTATACAGTGCTTATTTAAGCTAAACGCATTTTCTAGGTATCTTATACCTATCTAGTAGCTTACAGGTTACTACTGGCTAGTAATCCCTATAGGCTTGTAAGAAGGCTCTAACAACATTATATTATATAATTTCTAGGTTAAATTTAGCCGCAATTGCTATAGCAGTCCTAAAAGACCTAGCAGCAAGCGTTACTGCGTAGGTAGACTAGATTATGTTAATAACTTAGAGATCCCTACGTACTACTATCCTTGCCTTGCACTTAAGAAAGTAGCTATCCTTATCTAGTTTGTACGTGAAGACCTATTTAAGTAGCAGTAGCTTAGTATCCCCTAGGATTAGATTAATCTCTTCCTAGGTACCTACGTTGTGTAGAGTAGTAATCTCCTTGCCTACAGCTTCCTTAAATAGCTGTCTATATAGGTAAGAGAGTAGATCTCTCTATCTTTGTAGTAGGTTTAGGAGTTAGTCTCTGTGTAGCCGTTAAGCTTAGTTTAGGACTAGTAGCTTCTCCTTCTTCTTCTCTGCTAATGCTTGTATTACAGCATGTACTGTTTTAAGCTTATTGTTAGTTAATCCTAATAGGATTAACTTATCTAGTAGGTAGCTCTCTCTATAATCTGTCTAGTAGTTATATAGGAGAAAGTAAGCCCCTAGTGTGTTACTTCTAGGATCCTCTAGATCTAGATAGCGTAACCTTCTGCTCCTCCTTACTATTTGTAAGCTTGGGCTGTGTGCTACCTCTAATTAATCTAAGTCTTCTGTAGTAGCTACGTTGCCCTTAACACCTAGAGCTGCAGGAGCAGCGCTCCTAGAGTGCATAGGTGCAGCGTTATATCGCCTAGATCTCTCTAATCTTACTCCCCTTAGCAGGCTTGCTCCTCTAGGTAAGTGCTCTTCCTAGGAGCTGCTAGGGTGTGCAACGCCAGGCTTAGGTATAAGCTCTAGTGTTCTTAGGCCTAAATACTCTAGATTCCCTGCGTAGATTCCTATAACTTACTAGCCTTGTTTGTTACTTATGCAGGAGATGTTCCTTGTTTAGTATAATCTACTAGCTAGCTAGGCAGTTGATTATTATCCCTTAGATCCTTACCCCCAGCTACTGCTAAGAGTAATCTAGATTGTTAGTACCTGCCTGCTTATAGGCCGCTGCGTAGAGCTAATTAAAAATACTTTTAAACGCTTCTCCTGCATCCCTAACCTTATTCTTATACAACACGTCTGCAATTAACTTAAGCTCCTCTTATAGGTATTCTACTGCTTCTTTAATATTGTAGAATAAGCTCTTATTAAAAGTAATGTTGTGTGTAGTTATAACCTAATTAAGCTTAGGGATCTATATCCTGTATATATTAGACGCTCTATATCCTACTAGATATCTAATATAGCCTCTTAGGGTTACTTTAAACCCCTACTTGTCACGCCTAGCTGCTTAATCCCTGTTTAGGGGATATGCTTAGCATCTATAGGCGTAAATTCTACTCTAATCTAGCTAGAGATCTGCTAAGTAGTAATAGATTTGCTCTAGTTAATAGTACTTAAAGTACTATCTAAACTATTTATCTAATACTGTGTTAGGAGCGATTATCCTATAGCTGTAAGATAGGCTTATGTTGTATAACTACGTGGCTAATTCTACTACTTCTAGCCAGAGCTTCGCTAGAAGGTTAGCCCTACTCCTTATCTTAATAGATTTGGTAATAATCTCCTGCCTAGCTCTTTCTGCTCCCCTATTTAGCTCGTGTGTATACGTTAGGGTGCTCTAGATCTCTATACTATAATCCTCTGCCTATACACTAAATTGTAATTAGCTACACTAGGGTAGTGTAGCAACGTTGTTGTCTTAGAGAATTATAGATACACAGAGCTTATATTATATATAAAGGACGCTTATAAACTTCTTAAATATCCTTATAATCTCTTCTAATAACTTAGTATAGATTAGATAGGTATAGATCTTCCTACTGTACTTATCTTTAATTAGCAACATCTATACCTCTCCTAAACATCCTTTTAGCATATTAAAGAGATCCTACGCAATCCGCTAGTATAGCTAGGGAGATCGCTCCTTTAGCCTTCTAGATATAACTTAATTAGTATAAGTAGTAGCGCAGTGTTTGCACTGCTGCTAGAAGGTTCTATTAATCCTTACGTTTTAGGCGTTCTTTACAAGTGCTTAGAGCGCTGTAGGTCCTAGGTGCCTAGCTCTAGCGTGCTATAGATCCTTATTGTTAGATCTAGGATAGGTAGTCTATAATCTAAGCTTCTAAGTAGTTAGAGTTACGCTTATTACAGCTAGATAGATTAACAGTAGCTTGTATTCTATAAAAGTAAGGTTATAATAGCGCGATAGAGTAGCTAATACAACGCTCTTCTGTAGTAAGCTAATACGTAGTGTTAAGTCCAAACCTAAGTACTATATACCTGCCTTCTTTAATTAAGCTTCTAACACAATATTAACATGGAAACCCTCTACTACAGCAACGTTGTAAAGGATCAGATCCTCTGTACATTCCCTACTTGTCCTATATAGTACTTTCTTAATTACTCTAGTACTAGTGCCTAAGATTAGGAAGGACTAGGTGCCAGCCTCTATATAGGTAAGCTTCTTAGCCTTCTAGAAAGTAGTAGGGTTAATAAGATTAAGCTTATTAACTAGGTAGAGTGCTGCTCTGTTGTTAAGGATAGTACTGTCTAACAGTAGATAAGCGTTAAAATCTATAGTTAAGTAGATCCCTTGCTCTATAGGTTAAGGTCCTATTAAGTTAGAGTCTATTAGTGCTACTGTAATTAATCCTAGGTAGTTACCACCGCTTGTTGTAGCGTTATCCTTTATCTAGCCCTTCTTAATTACCTTGTTCTTCTAGTCCTTATACTTAGGTTTGTTTAGGCGTTTTAGAATCTCTTTCTTTACTTAGTTACTAGGAGTAAATAGTTTACCTGTAAGAGCTGCTTCTAGTAGGTTACAGCTAATTAGCTTCTAGAAGTGTAATTATCTGCATAGGCAGTTAATCTTTACTTAGTTTAGTTAGTTGTTTAATAACTGTGCCTGAGCTAGTTAACCTATAGTGGCAAACACCCTGCCTAAGCTATAGGGAGCTTAAACAGAGTGCTCCTAAAGGAGACCTAAATACACTCTGCTAACTTTATCTAGAGTAAGCGTTGTTTTGCCTAGTACTAAGTTCTAGATAATAGACTGTTGTATAGCCCTAGACTAGTCTAGTGCTATCTTTAACAATAAGTCTAGGAAGTTATATACTACAAGCTCGCCTTCTACGTTAGTAATCTTAAGAGCTTTAGCCTTACTATACAGGAGGTTCTATTCCTAGTGCTACTTCTTAGGATTATGTTAGCTCTGCCTGGCCTTCTAGAGATAAGCTTAGTACTAGGCGCGTACTAAGTTCTTCTCACTAGCATTAGATAGAGCTAGCTCCTTCTTTAGTACCTTAATTAGGGCTTAGAGGGTTAACTTCTTTTCTTTAATAAGCGTTATTATAGCTAGAGTTATAATTGCTAGGTCTACTATAGTATTAACCTATGTCTATAGGTTCTGCAAGCGCGCAGACTAAGAGACCTAGTTACTTAACTTAGCCCTATACTCTGCAATCTGTATCTTGTATAGCTTAGCATTGTCTAAGGTTATTAAGCTAGGTAGCTCTAGCTGCTAGGGCTTAGATTTGTGTATTAGTATTGCGTCCTTAGCTGATAGATTAATCTGCTCCTATATTCCCTTACTTATAGCATGGAATTTAAGTTAGATGTACTATCCTAGCTATTAGGATCAGTTAGTAAGCGTATAAGCTCCCTTTAGGATTAGGGCGTTAGTTATTGCGTAGATTAATTAGGGTTATAACAATATAAGAGGAGTAGTTACTAAGCAGTATATCCTAGCTAAGTACGCAGGGGGAGATCGTCCTAGTCTCAAAAAGCTAGGCTTATAACTGTTGTTAGATAACAAGCTTAGGAATAACTAGGAGATAGATTATTAATTCTTATGCAGGTGTCTACTCTAATTACTATTTATATGCTTATTAAGCGTCCTGTGCTCCTATTAGTTAATCGCTTAGCATACCTAATATAGACAATTAACCTGTTGTATACGTGGCATAAGCGAGGAGAGATTTAAATCTGTTAGTAAGTCAGCCTAACCTTAGGTAGAGTAGATCTAGGTAAAACAAGCTTCTGGTGGGTGGATCCGGCGCTCAGTAACGTTGCAACAGTTCTCCTTTAGGCTAAGAACCTAATTACAAGCTATTCTTCTAAGAAGTTTAACGCTTAATACCTTAGGCTATTTATTATAATTAAAAAAGTAGGCAAGCTAGCGTATAAGCTAAAACTACCCCTATTAATAGATAGAGTGCACCTAGTGTTTAACGTGTTACTCCTTAAGCACTAGAGGGAACCCCTTACAAGTAGTAGGTTCTAGCTAGGTCCTATTAGCATACTAGAAGACGTCTTACCTAGCAATAGGTTTAAGGTTAAAGGTATACTATTATATAAAGACACTGCTACCTAAGGCAGGAAGTACAGAGTTAAGTAGCTAGGTTAGCTAAATAAAGAAGCTACCTAGGAACTACTTAAAAATCTTAACTACTATAATAAGATCCTTTAGGATTATTACTAATACGCTTAGGCAGGTAATCTATTAGCAGTAAGCTAGACAACGTCTAGCAAACTAGCGCTACTAAGGTAAAAGAGGGGACGTCCTTAGAAGTCTACTGTAACAGGCTAGGCCTAGGTGCTGGCTCCTTGGCGTACACTGCCTTAGCCTTACTCCAGCTCGCAGGCCTAGTAAGTGCTAAAGCCCTGCCACAGAGCTGACACCTCTAAAACAGAGTTATAAAAACTCTGCAACCTCTGCTCTAGAGGTTGTTCTCTATTAAATTCATCTTGTATTCTACTAGCAAATTCCCTTAGAGGCTAGCTCCTTACAATTAAATTTAATTACTAACACAAAGACTAATAAACAAAATGTTTAATAACGCTGCTAGGCGTCTAGGTAAATACAGTATTAAGCTATGCACTAGTAACAACAATTAATTAGACGTTAGGACAGAGCTCTAGAACCTTGCTACCTTATTAGTATTAGAGAGTTAGCAGGAGGAGCTCCTAGCACACGTACTAGAACGCCTAACTAACTACCTATTATAGGGAACCCTTCCTAAAGTCGCAGTAGCTACTACTACTAATAAAGTTTACCCTCCTACAGACTAAAACCTAAACCCTTAAGAAGAAGATATAAATAAAACTATACAAAGGCTGGTTAAAGCTTAGGTGTAAGCCTACGTAGCATCTATAAACACACAGAACTACAGCGTAACACTACCTACCTCTGTATAAACAAATAATAATAAACTAAGCAAAGTTATAAAGCTACTAGACGTAGGTAAGTTTAGTAGCAACTAGCGTACGTATTAAATGTTTAAATTATAGATAAAGGATAAGTTAAAGTCTATAGGAGATTAGGAAGCTGTTCTAGGAGTTGTATATATGTTTAACTAATTAGAAGGACAAGCCGCTTAGGTTAGCCTGTTATAGAAGGATTAAAACCTAATAGGTACAACTATCTAGTTCTAGGACTTCCTAGATAAATAGTATAAGGACTCTATATTTAAAGAACATTCCTGTTAAAAACTCTAAACTATTACTATAAAGAGAAATAATTAGAGTATTAAGTCCTTTAACATAGAGTTTATACAACTAGCCTATAATACTGCTAAGGAGGACAACACAAGGAACCTTAAGACTAGGTACATATCTGCAATCTGTCTAGACCTATAAGACAAAATAGTTTTAGTTAACATCCTAGATAAATAGGATCTCTAGAACCTTATAACTAGGGTCCTTGCAGTAGAAGTTAATCTCTGTAGGACTAAGGCACTAACTAACAGCACCTTTAGGCAGCAAACGCAAAGGACAAACCTTAATAAGATAGACTAGGAACCTACTAGGGTCTACGCTAGGAGAATTAAATTAGACAACTAACAGCAGGCAGAATAGCAGCCCTAGGAGGTTATAGACTAAAGAAGGGCTAAAAACGCCTGCCTAAGGTGCAGGAAGAACAGCTACTACTTAAACAGATGCTAGTTAGCCCTAGCTAAGAGACTAGAAAGTATCTAAGTCTAAGCGCCGCTGCTAAGGTCTCTAAAACTAATAACTTAAACAACAAAGACTTAGAAAACTAGAAACTCCTATTTAAAGGCGTGAATAGGGGTTAGAAAGAAAGGTTATAGAGAGGAGAGAACTGTTTTAAAGGTTCTACTAATAGTAGCCTAATAGCAAGCCTATATTACTGCATGTAATAGTATAAGATAACACTATAGCATATACATTAATTAATACAGGGTGTTTAACCTATAGTATAGTCTCCTTAAAGTTTATATTGCAAAACAACCTATAATATACTCCTATGCACAGGCGTAGAGTACTAGGTATAGCTAGAAAAGTAACCTAGATAACTAATGTTATAAGAATAAAGATTAACGTAGATAGCTATAGGGAAACCCTCTAGGCATATGTATTAGATAGGGAGAAAGAGTATAACTTTATCCTAGGAAGACCTTAGATAGATAAGAATAAAGTTACAATAGCACTAGCTAAGAAGTTACTGTTTATCTATTCTAGTAAAACCTATGTAAGAAGTAGGAGGGTATCTGCCCTAACTAACTACTAAGGCCTGTTAGTCTAGAGTTGTACCAAGCCCTAAGAAAGAGGTCTAAGAAGGACTAGAGTATAGGACTGTTTGCAGCATCTATAGCTAACATCTAAAAGGCCTTAAAAAAGAAGAAATTAGTAGATCTACGTGTCCTCCTCCTAGATTATTTAAAGGACAAATTTAGGATATTTATAAAAGAAGAAGCAGACAAGCTTGCGCTATACTATAGTCCTAAAGTAGACTATATAATTAAGCTAATTAAACAAGACAGCAATCTAGCAATAGTGCTATAGGGACTGCTGTATAACATGTCTTATAAAGAGCTTCTAGTACTTTAGCAACAGCTTACTAGCTATTTAGATAAAGGCTTTATCTAGGTTAGCAAATCTAGCGCCTCTACCCTAGTACTATTTATTAGGAAACCTAGTAGGAGTCTATAGTTCTATGTTAATTACTAAGTATTAAAAGCTATTACTAAGAAAGACTAGTACCTACTACCTCTAATCTATAAAACTCTCTTCTAGATCTTAAAAGCGTTATAGTTTACTAAAGTAGACGTAATCTAAGCATTTTACAAAATTAGGATAGCTAAAGGAGACAAATAGAAAATAGCTTTCTAGACAAGGTTTAGACTCTACAAGTAGCTAGTAATACTATTTAGACTTGCTAATGCCCTAAGTACATTCTAGCAGTATATTAACTAGGTCTTAAGAGAGTACCTAGATAAATAGTGCTCTGCCTACGTAGATAATGTACTAATCTACTCTAATAGCACCTAAGAAGAACACAAGGCTAAGGTTAAAGAAATTATCTAGAAGCTAGGAGCTGTAGGTCTTTACCTTAATATAAGTAAAAGCAAATTCTCTGTTAAGAGCACTAAGTATTTAGGGTTTATTATTAAGGCTAGTAAGGGCATCTAGATAGACCCTAGAAAGATTACTACTATTAAGTCTTAGGAACCCCTAAAGACAGTTAAAGGGATCTAGAGTTTCCTAGGGTTTGCAAACTTCTACTAGCAGTTTATTAACTAGTTCTCTAGCATAGCAGAGCCCCTTACCTACTTAACTAGAAAGAATGCTACCTTTAAGTAGAAAGAACCCTAGTAATAGGCCTTTAACGCTATAAAAGCTGCATTTACTAGGGAACTAGCACTAGCAAACTTTAACCTAGATTTAGAAATAGTGTTAGAGTGTAATATATTAGGATAGGCAATAGGAGGAGTACTCTCCTAGTATAGAAAGGACAAGGTACTCCGCACAGTAGCTTACTTCTTAGCTAAGAACTTAAAAGTAGAAGTAAACTACACTATCTATAACAAGAAAATGTTAGTAGTAATTAAGTGCCTCTAGAAGTAGAGCATAGAGCTAAAGCAAGTAAGAAGGTTTACAGTTATTACTAACTATAAGAACTTAGAGTACTTCTACAAAGCCTAACTACTCTTAGAGAGACATGTCTAATAGTTAAGCCTCCTTAGCTAGTTTAACCTTACCTTTACTTATAGACCTAGCAAAGTTAATAACTAAGCAGATACTCTTTTAAGAAAGGAAGAAGACCTTCCCCTATTAACTAGGGACAAAAGAACTAAGACTAGACGTTTCTAACTATTAAAACTATTTGCTTAAGTAGTAAGAACTAACCTAAGAGACAACTCTACTAACAACATACAAGTCTTCTCTTCTAGACTACGTAGAGCGGACTAACTCCTCCCTACTATATTATAGAATACAGATTCACAGCAGGACAACTATTAGGAGCAGAGCTAGGAGCGTGCAGAACTGCCTATAGCCTAAACACTAGAACTATATAATAGCATTAAGGAGTTTAAAAGACTCTAGGAAAGGGCTGCTATAGATAACAAGACCTACTAACTAGCAAAGTTATCTATTACCTTAGGCGCCTAGAAGTTCCCTACATAGCTTAACCTTAAAGTTTTACTTGCTAAATGCTCTATAGATAACAGAGATAGATTATGCTACTATAGAAGGGCATAGGTCCTAAACTCTAATACACTTAGAGCTAAGATTATTAATAATGCTTATTACTTACTAATTATAGGTTACCTAGGGAGGGTAACATGTATGCAATTCTCTCTTAATTATACTTCTAGCTAGGAATATTAACTACCCTCTGCTAGTACGTAGATAATTACAACATCTACAGAAGGACAAAACTATAAAGGGAACTAAAATAGGGACTCCTTAAACCCCTCTCTATACCTAAGAGAATCTAGAAGGAAATCTCTATAGACTTTACAACAGACCTCTCTAAAAGCAATAGCAACTATAATCTTATAGTTGTTACAGACAGACTTTCTAAGGACGTTATCTTAGTCCCCTTACCTAACCTGTTAGTAAAGATAGTTACTAGTGCATTTATATCTTATATAGTAGCCTACTATTTCCTACTTAACGCTATTATCTCTAATTGTAGGATGCAATTCCTTAGCAATTTCTAGTAGATAATATACTAACTACTTAGGATTATAAGGAGATTATCTACAGCTTTCTACCCCTAGACTAACAGGAGTACTAAACGTATAAACTTAGTAGTTAAAGCATACCTAAGAGCGTACATTAACTAGTCCTAGAACAACTAGTCTACTTAGGTACTAGTGGCCTAGATTGCAATTAAGGGACAAGTAGCTGCGTCTATAGGCTTTAGCCTCTTCTTCCTCTAATATAGTTATAACGTAGACCTAGTACAGGTTAACCTAGACTTAATAGCAGAACTATTGCATTAACACGTAAGGGAACCTACTAAAGCTGTAGCAAGTATAGTGCAAAAATTTGCTAAAATAATTAATTTTGTTAAAGCATAGATAGCAGAAGCTTAGTAGACGTAGGAATAATAGGCTAATATATACAGGAAGGAAGCCCTACAGCTAAAAATTAGAGACAAGGTTTAGTTAAAGTTAGGAAACTAGTTCTTAAACAGCTAAACAAGCAAGAAGCTAGACTAGAAGAATAGGAAGTTTATAATTATAGAGGTTGTTTCCTCCTATAACGTTAAGTTAGATGTTAATAGTAAAATCTACTCTATCTTCTATGTTAACTAGCTTAAGCTGTGTCTATAGAACCCCCTCTATAGACAATTAAATAATAACCCCTAGCCTAGCCTACTAGTTATTACTAATAGCAACAGCACCTCCTCTAAGGAATAGAAAGTTAACTCTATCTATAGGGAAAGACAAGCTAGGAGGGGAGGTAAGAGACGTAAGTACCTAGTACAATAGGAGGGTTATATTACTAAAATATAGGAAAGAGAGGACGTTTGCAAGGACCTAGAAGCCCTAGACAAGTAGTTGTCTGCAACAAGAGATAAGCAGGATATAAATAGGAACTTACCCCTAGGATTCTAGTTAGAATCTCTAGATAAGTAACATTAACCTTCTATAACAAGTATAGGGAGGGTAGTAGGAGCAAGAGGAGAAGATATGCATAAACAAGGGAGAGTACTAGACTACAGAGAGATTATTTGTTACATTAGCCTACCTTAGGGGGTAGACTGCCCTATATAGGGGCTATATTATTATAAGAGAAAGAGGCTAAGAGAGCCTAGGTATTATCTAGCTAGAAAATCCTAAACGCTACAGACAAGAGAAGACCTAAGCACTACCTAAAATAGAATCCTTGCTACTAATATTGTCTTTGTTACCTTATATAGCTATAGCAATATCCTTAACAACTAATCTAATAAAGTCCTTATGTCTAGAGGTAGGGGAAGCTTAAACTTCTTGTAGAGGTTAGTATTAAGACAGATAAAGCGCGTAAGTATTAAGAAGTTAATAGTAAGCTATATTAAGTAATAAATTAGCAAAATAGCCTAAAAATAAGTAGTAAAAGGGGAAAATAACTTACTAAGATCTTTATCTAGACTACTAACTCCTTAGCAGCAACAGCAGTGCGCTCTGCAAGAACTATAGAAATAGAAGGATAAGCCTTAATCTTATTAACGTTGCCCTTGTACTTAGACTACTTAACCTTATAACTAGTTATAGAGGAGCAAGTGTTAGGCTAGGTTAGAAGGTTAGTGTAACGTAGGAGGTTTATGCACTTCTTAAGGTCTGCCTAAATAGGCTTAATAACCTTTAAAAGCTTTATAGAGTTGCCCTTGCTAAACTGCAAGAAAACGTAGTACTTATTTAGCGTCTTCTAGGTCTTGCGTAGGGCCTAGAGGATTATTAGTAGAGGAAAGGAATAGTATAATACCTTAAGTAGAGACCTACCTTATAGCAGCAGGTATAGGCCTTAACGCAGCTTACGCAGCTAGTAGACTAACTACTAGCAGTAAAGTTATAGACTTGTCCTATTAACGCACAGTTAACGCAGACCTTAGGATCTTTAAACCTACTAGCACGCACAGTACGTAGGGACTAGTTAACCTTAGCCTTAGTATAATTGCCTAGCTTAGGGACGTTGTTAAAGACTTCCTTAATCTTGTCCTTATTAAGGTTAACGTCTTGTAGAGTAAGCTTTGCCCTCTTAGTTAACTAAGTTATAGGAGTAGTAGGATTAGTAGGGGCAACTAAGCAGGCCTATAGAAGGTAAAAGAGTTAGGCATAATAGTTAAATAATAGAAGGTAATAGTAGGGTAACTTACTCTCTTAGGCGCCGCTTTCTTAGTTAGAGAGCAAGAAGTAGCAGGAGACCTAGGAGGCGCTATAATAGACTAGGGCAAGGCGGCTTAGCTAGGCAAATAGATAGTAGTAGAGTTTTTGTGTAGAAAGGGCGCAGGCTTGCAAGGTAGTGCAACAGAGAATATAGAAGGTAGGGAGTAGGCAATAGAGCTGTTTTAACTAAGGCGCGTGTTAATAAACAAAGAATAAGTAGGGGGTACTATAACAGGCTAGGCCTAGGTGCTAGCTCCTTAGCGTACACTGCCTTAGCCTTACTCTAGCTTATAGGCCTAGTAAGTGCTAAAGCCCTGCTATAGAGCTGGCACCTCTAAAACAGAGTTATAAAAACTCTGCAACCTCTGCTCTAGAGGTTGTTCTCTATTAAATTTATCTTGTATTCTACTAGCAAATTCCCTTAGAGGTTAGCTCCTTACATCTACCTTATAAACCTTACTCTAACATAGCTAAAAAAGGTAAGGATAGGTTGCCCTAGAACTTATGCAACTAGAGGCTAAAGAAGGCCTAGCGTCTATCTAATACATTACTAGTAAAGAATTGCACATTTACAAGAGGGGAGAAGTTCTACTACTATCTACTAGTTTGTTAAAAGTTATTATTAAAGTAGAGGGTCTTAATAACTACAACTATAGTCTTAAGTAGCTAATCTACAACCTGTAGTTAGGCTTAAGTTATAGGAGGGGCTGTAACAGTAATAACTACCTAGGGTAGGCTTTGTTAGAGACGTGGAAATCCTCTTAAAAGGAGCTACTAGAGCCTAAGTAGAAGAAGGCAGGTTAGTACTATAATAGTACTACTGCTTCTTAGCATTATTAGCACTACTAGTTTTCTAGAAGTGCTCCTTAATTATAGTGTTAATTACAACGTTGTTAGGGAGCTTCTTGCTAACAGTCCTAACTACAGCCTATAGCAAGTTAGCTCTGCTAAAAGGAGAGGGAGGAAAGAACACCTATAATGTACTGCTTAAGGTTATGCAACTAGGAAACCTAACAAGTATAGGTATACTTAGTCTTACTAAGGCTAGACTTATTAATATAGTAACAAACTACAGCATTATAGGCAATAAAGCTATTACAGCAGGACTTAGCGTAGTTAAAAGCTGTCTACTAGTATAACTGTACACAAGTAACAATCTAGGCGTTGTCTACCTAGTTACCCTAGGTAGTAGTCTTGTTGTTAGTCTTGCGTAAGGCACGCTTAACTAGAAAGTTAAGCATGTTAACAGCTTAGTAGAAGATAGGGTTAATCTACAGGAATTAGTATAGATAGACACTAGAGTAATACAGGAAATACCTTAACATACTTCTCTTCCTTTGCCTCTATATAGCTAGGACACACGCTAAAGTTATCCTTATAAAGCCTATACCTACTAGGGCAATAGAAGATGTGTATAAATAATATAATAGTGCTGTTAGGATTAACCTTAGAGGAGGTAGTTAAGTGCTTAATACTGCTATAGCACTAGTATTGCAAAAGTAATAGCTAAGGCCGCATATTATTAGGCAGCTAATAGACATAATTAGGCAGGGCCTAGCAGGAGATATAGGATAGGGGAGGAGTTATAGCGTTAAAGGTAGGGGCTAGAGAGTAGATATAGATAAGGGTGTAGGGATAATAAGGCACTGTAAGTAAGCAGATATAGGCCTTATATACACTAGATTCCCTCTGCCTAGCAGCTCCCTAGTAACGTCCTAGCCTCTTACTACTCTCTTACCTGTTACAGGCTACTATATAGGAGGACAATTTTTGTTATAAATATCTGTTAACTGTATAGAAGAGTAACTAGTAATCTTACCTAAGATTTACGTTGTAAACAAAACGCTAGGGCCTAAACTATACTACGTAAGGGTCTAGGTAAGGCGTTACGCATAATAAGGCTAATAGCTTACTGTTATAACTAGTGTGTAGATAAGATCCCCTATAAATAAGTAAATCCTAGACCTGTTTACGCAGGAATAGGGCTGCAGGAGCTGCTAGCAATCCTCTTGCAGACGTTACTAGTTAGGGACTTACTAATCTAGCCTATAAGGTAGACAACGTCTAACTACTTACGCCTCTAGCAGCCTTAGCCCCTAGACTAAGGCACCTAATTACCTAGGAGATTGTAGAGAGCAAATAGCAGGCACGCCTAGGGCAACCCTTAGCCTAGTGCTAGGTGCTACACGTGCTATGTAGGGAGTAAATAATGCCTCTTATATATTATATACTTAGTGTACTATAGTTACGCTCTCTACAGCCTTAGCTATATAGGTTTTAGAGCTAATAACTACTAAGGCGTTGTTTATAGTAACGTGTAGTAGAAGTAATAGCTTACTATCTAGCTGTTACGAACCCTATGCCAGCTAGTTGCTGTCTAGATAGTCAGCGTACGCAAACGTACTAGGCTAGTAATTACAGACCCGCTTCTCTGCAGCACAGTTAAAGGCACAGCAATTACTGCAGTTACGTAAGGAGCTCACCCTTAGCATAGCGAGCTAGGTAGATCCCACGTAATAGCTTACGCAGCCTACGTTAAGCCTAGCTCACGCAGCTTATAGTAAGCTTAGTAAGCTCTTGCATTTCCTATAGTATATAGCAAGTAGGAACACAACCCTTATAGTTCGTGTTTAACCTTGTTAATTAAGTTTGTCTTTAGAATCTTAACCTAACCTTTAAGCTAGATAGTCCCCTCTATACTACTTATTATTACCCTAGTTGTTGTTAGGTGTTTCACCTAGGCATCTACCCTTACTGTTCTAGAACTATTGCTTATCCCTAAGAACTAATAGAATTAGTGCTTACGAGCTTTGCTTAAAGTACAACTTTAACATTTTAAACACCCCTAAGATAAGTAATACCTTAGGAACACGTGCTACTCCTAGCAACTTAGGTGTTAGAGACACAGACATAAACAACATTAGCACTACAGGGTCTAGCGTTATAAACGTTAACAAACCTAACCTCTATTATAGAGATCGTAGTAAGCTTAACAACTAGCTTATATAGTAGGACCTCTTCTTCCTCTTCTAAGGAGAGAAGGTACCTAAGAACAAGCAAGTTACTCTAGTAGCTAGCTACATGCGAAGCAACATATTTAAGTAGATTAAGCCCTTTATCTAACAGTACAACGCAGGCAACGCCCTAGATAAAGTAGATAAATAGGTTAGTAACTTTAACTAATTTAAACTTAAGATTAAGCTAGTGTTTAGTGTATCTAATAAGCCTACTATTGCATAACGTAAAATCTAACGTATCTAACAAGTTAAGTTAGCTACTAACTACGCTGCTGAATTCTAACAATTAGCTGCCAACACTAACTAGGACAACACTGCGTTAATAACAATGTTTAAGCAAGGTCTTAAACTAAAAATTAAGGAAGAACTTATACATATAGGCGCAAGCACTAACACTCTTAATAACCTTATTAACACGTTAATTAAAATTAATGTTAAACTCTACAAGTTGTAATAGAAACTATAAGATAATCTGCAGGTATAGGTTGTAAACGTTAAACCTACTACACTACACAACTAATAGCACAACAATCTTAACTATAGAAACTAATATTACCCTAACTTAGGACAACGTATCTATAATAACACACGCAGTAGTTACTATAGCCCTGCAGCTATAGATCTCTCTAACCTAAACAAAGGACTAGGAGCCCTACTAGCTCGCTAGAACAATAAGAATAAGGGAAAGCACAACAATAGTAGCAAGTTAAAGGACTGCTATAACTATAGCAAACTAGGCTACTTTGCGCGTAACTATTATTAGAAGAACAAGGTCTTTAGACAGCTTAACGTGCTTACTAGCAGGCCCACTAAGGATGCTAATGCTAGTAAATAGGAAATTATTACTAAAGATATAGGACAACTTATAGAAGACCTAGAGTCTAGTTCTAAGGATAAGGACTATATTAAGTCTTGTTATAAGCGCTAATTACGCGCACCTATGCTGTACTAACAAACAGTAACAGACAGTAAAGTTAAGAGTTAGGAGAACAACCTTAACTAGATTACTAAGCAACATTAAGATAGCCTTACAACAACAAATAATACTAAGATCTTTAAATAAGATTTACCTAAGGAATAATAAATATACTGTAAGAAACGTAGGAACGTATAATAGGCTAGCTTTAACTGCTAGAACCTACAACCTATACTAGACAACGCATATACACAAATTTGTTAAGATCTTGTTATTCCTAGCACAGAAGATAGCAAGGAACTAGAAAACTAGTGCAATAAGGCTTACTACAAGTATTAAGAATAATGCCTTGCAACACCTATTAAAGACTACTAGGAATTCCTACATTAGCACAAACAACAGTTACTAGAGGAAAACCTATACTGTATAGACAGGTTCTGTGCACTACAGTATAACCTAGACTTAAGAAATCTACACTATAGAGTACTATTATTTACTACATGTTATAATAAAGGATGCACAATTTATCTATTAGAAAAAATAGGAAGCGCATTCTTTCCTACGTGTAAAAAGCTGTGTAAGAAAAACTAGACACATTACAAAAACAACACCTATAAGATACACCTTGTTAACAAACACGTTAACTATAACTTTCCTAGAAATAGCTTATTGTTAGCTAAAGGAGCCTAATAAATAATAATTAATAGGACCTGCATAAACTAGCTATAGTAGCACTACCTTAACCCTAGCTGCATAACTTACAAAGGAGTAAAGCAGGCTAATAGGTTTAGAGGACAGACTAATCCTTTTTTAGGACAGCGCTTAAGAGCGCTAGGGATTAATCTATTAATTAGATTAGGACTAATTACTAACTAATTAAACTCCCTATAACAATAGGTAGAGTAAAGATGTAGGCACTCTTAGACTTAGGAGCATAGTTAAGCTACATCTCTTTGTAGGTAGTAGTACTAGCTAGACTACGTCTGCAACGTAAGGATAAACCTTATCTACTCTAAGTAGCTAATAGAGAACCTATGCTAGAGGAATTAGAGATTATACACAAAGTAACTAATGTCCTACTTAGCATCTATAGACACTACAAGGAAGTAACCTTAGACGTCTTTGCAATAGCTACACATAATGTTATATTAGGGCTACCCTAGTTATAAAAGCATAACCTAGAGATTAACTAGAAGAAGGAACAGCTTTTGTTAAAGCAATATACTTATAGTAATAAGGTATTGCAGCCTACGCAGCGCACGCCGCAGCTAGTAGATAAGAAGGAGATTAATAATATCTCTTTAATAAATAAGACGCGCTAAGTTAGAGCAGTTAACTCTACAGACGCTAAATGCCCTACAGGTCCCTAAGTAAGAGTTAAGGAGAATAAGAATAGTGCACCTCCTGCTATCCTAGATATGTATAGACAGTACGCTAGGATGTTTAAAGAAGAGCTTACAGCAAAAGCCCTACTAAAGCATAAACTCTAGGATTACAAGATTAAGCTCTAGGAAGGAAAGAACCTAACTTTTAAGAGGCTATATTAGTTATTAGAGAAGGAACTTAAAGTACTACGCAAGTACATTTAGGAGAACCTTAAAAAGGGATTTATTAGACAATTAGAATTACCTATAGGGTACCCTATTATATTTGTTCTAAAGAAGGATAGTAAGCTACAACCTTGCATTAACTTTAGGAAGCTTAATAATATTACTATTAAAAACTACTACCTGCTCCTAAATATTATAGAGTTACAGGATTAGCTAGCAGGAGCTTAATACTTTACTACGTTAGACTTAAGAGGAGCGTACAACCTTATCCGCATAAAGAAAGGAGAAGAATAGAAAACAGCCTTTAGAATAAGATATAGAATCTATAAGTACCTTATAATGCTGTTTAGTCTAACAAACGCACTAGCTACGTGCTAGGAGTTAGTTAACAACGTCCTTAGGGCACACCTTAACAGGACAGTAGTAGCATATTTAGACAACATCCTAGTGTACTTAAAGACACTAGAAGAGCACATTCAACACGTAACTAAAGTGCTAGAATGCCTAAGAAGGGTAGATCTACAACTAAAACCTAAAAAGTGTAACTAGCACTAGAAAGAAGTTAAATTCTTAGGGTATATTATAGGACAATATAGAGTTAAGATTAGTCTAATAAAGGTAGAAGTAGTTAAATTATAGCTAACGCTAAAGATAGTTAAATAGATCTAGGAATTCTTAGGATTTATTAACTTTAACTAACACTTTATTAAGGACTACTCTAAGATTATAATTCTGCTAACAAAGCTTACATAGAAGGACATGCTATTTAAGTAGGGAAAGGAACAAGATAATGCATTTAAGGCACTTAAGTAAGCCTATATTACACTACCTACGTTAATTACGTTTACTAGTAGTAAACTAATACGTATAGAAACTAATGCCTTAGATCTTGCATTAGGCGCATATATTACATAAGAAAAGGATAGACTATAGCACCCTATTACTTACTACTTACGCAAGTTCTTAGGACTAGAGGAACAATACAACGTACACAACAAGGAACTACTTACAATTATATTAGCCCTAGAACATTAGAGAGCGTATGCGGAAAGTTGCTTAGAACTTACTATCTACACTAACTATAAGAACCTAGTATACTTTACTACTACTAAGGTTCTAAATTAACAATAAGTACGCTGGTTAGAAATGCTAGGATAATATAAATTTAAGATATTGTATACACTAGGCAAAGACAATAGTAGAGCTAACGCGCTTAGCTAACAACACAACCTTATTAGAGAAAAAACAATAAACTAGTTTGTAGTGTTAGGAGTTAATAATAATAGATCTCTAGGACTATTGCAACAACTTAATAACATAATGCAAGTTTAGCAGGAATAACGCATCCTATTACAAGTACTAGAGGAACTTTAAGAAGAAATAATAGCTAGTTACTATAATAACCCGCTACACAGACACCCTAGAATAACGCATACAATAGAACTTATTAAACAATATTATAAGTTTAGTAATATAAAAGACAAGGTTACTAAGTTTATTAAGAACTATGTATAGTACTAATAGAACAAGCACAGCACACACGCTAAGTATAGAGAAGCGCAGGCTATAGAACTGCCTACGGCGCCTAGACAAATATTACAATAGATTTTGTTACCTAATTACTAATCTCTAAGGACCCTATTACTAACTACGCCTACAACTTAATCTTTGTTATAGTAGACAGATTTACAAAAGCTGCTAAGATAATACTATTTTGTTATAGCTATACTACAGAGCAGCTTGCACAAGTGTTCCTAGACTAGGTTATCTAACACTACAGTATACTAGAATTAATTATAAGCAATTAAGACAAGCTCTTTACGTTAAATTACTAGACTACACTGTTAGCGTACATAGGTACTAAGAAGAAGCTGTTAACTGCTTATTATCTGCAGACAGATAGACAGACTAAAAGAACTAACTAAACTATAGAAACATACCTACAGATGTACAGCAACTAGCAACAAGATAACTAGGTTTTGCTGCTACCTATAGCACAAATAGCCTACAACAACAAATTATTAGAAGTAACAGGCGTAACGCTGTTCTTTGCAAATTACAGGAGACACCTAAATCTATTTACTAGGTTATTTAACACTAATATTTAAATAGAATTAGTAATATCCTTAGTAGAAAGGCTGAAGGAAGTACACTAGAAATTGCTTAAAAACATTATAAAAGCTTAGTTACAAGCAATCTTATATGTTAACTAGAAATAAAAAACAGCACCTTAGCTAAAAAGAGGGGGATAAAGTCTATCTCTTTACTAAAAATCTTTAAACGCAAAGACCTACAAAAAAACTAGACAAAGTTAAGGTTAGACTATTTTTTATTTCTAAGCAGATCAGCCTAGTTAACTATTAACTTGCGCTGCCTAAGGATGCAAAGATCTATCTAGTGTTCTACATAAGCTTGTTAGAACCAGCTAACCCTAGAACTCTAATCTAGAAAGACTTCCACTATTAGGCTAACAGCAACAACAAGTAGAACGTTAAGAAAATAATACAACGCTATAACATAGGCAAAGGCGACAAGTACCTAGTTAAATAGTTAGGATACCTAGAATTAGAAAACATATAGGAACTAGCAACGTACCTTACAAACTGCTAACAACTACTAAACTAGTTCTAAAGTTTGCAGTAGTATCTAAGAAGTTAAGCGTAGACTACATTATAGGAGAATAAGCTACTAAAGCGTTAGCAGTAGGACAGTTAATTTCCTTAGCCTAAACGTCTTTGCCCTCCTCTACTAACTTGTTTATAAGGCATACAGCCTTCTTTAAAGCCCTATCTTTTGCTTACGCTAGAATTTTCTTATTTTGTAGCAGACGCGCAATCACGTCTAACAGTAACTTTTTATCTTCTTCTACCTTCTTTTTATATTCTGCCCTTATCTTATCTAAGGATTCCTAGGACAAGTTAACGTACAGACAGCTAGCGCGCACGCACTCTAAACACTTTAAACAAGAATTTGTAGAAGGTATAATGTAATAATTATAGCTAGATGTAAAGCAATAATTACAGGAGATAGGAGCAATAGTATTATAGCAACAAATTTTAATGCTAAGACGTAGTTGCTTTTAGGATGCGGAGGACATAGTAATGCTATATGTAAAGCACTAGTCTCTAAAAAGTGTTACACCCTAATTTACCTCTAACTTAGCTCCTTTATGTTTCTGTTCCTGCCTGTAACTTAGTTATAGCATTCTAAACTTCCCTGTATTCTAGCAGTATAAAGGCACAAGGAGAATTATCTATAGATAGATAGTTTTTAAGTATTCTTTGTACAAGACCTATAGGAATAGAATTGTCTCTATGTTACCTATCCTAGTGCTCCTAGATACCTTGTAGCAGATACACACGTATTCTAGAGCTTTCTATTATCCTGTGTTATTATATTATACTTAAAAACTTGTCCTAGCTAGTAACAGCCTCTAAATAATATTGCAAGTTTGTTTAGTTATTATATACTAAGTAGATTTAGACCCCTTTTAGTTACAAACTATACAGGTCCTAATTATTATCTATCTAACAGTTAGGATTCTAGAGACCTCCTAACAACTAAAGCCTTTAGGTTTAGAACTTCCTACAACTTACTACTCTAGGATTACTTTAGAAAAGTTGCGTTAGATTACGCTAAGATAAAGACTTAGAGATTATTAATAACCTACCTAAATTAGATTACTACTAATGTTAGGCACTACTAACCCTAGTTTAAAGGAACCTATTAGACAATCTACTTAAGGACAGGCAACAGCGCCCGCTAAGGGATTAACTAACACCTAGACACTTAGCAAGAGCAATACTAAATTAGACTTAGAATAGGTAAATCTTTATAAGTTAGTTAACTAACTAAGGGCTGAAGTAGCCTAGCTTTAGGCCTAATCCCTTCCTTACAAAGATGTACCTGTGCCTACTACAGAGTCTCCCCTTATTTAATCTTAGCAACCTCCTAAAAGGTTCTAGTCTAAGACCCTAATCTACTACCCTAGGCTTAGTAAACGCACACTAGCTATTAACAAATTAAGTAATAGAAAAGACCCTACTTTTAGACAGTAGCAAGCCTTAATTTAGGACTAACTTAATATTAATTTAGATTACTATCCTATAGAATAAGCTCGTATAGCTCTAGTATAGGGATATACTTCTAGGCTTGCTAAGGAATACCTTAAGCCCTAATACTTGTCTCGCAAAACAGACTAGTTCTAGAGCGTAGAGGAAATAATAACGCTTCTCTGCTCCTACTTTATTATAGGGAATAAGAGAGCTAAAAGTTAAGCTGTTTTTAATTAACTCTAAATAGGAAAAGATAATACGTTTCTACTTTTTAAAGCGCGCTTCCTAAGTGCTGCTATCTAGGGACAAGTACCTAAGTTAGAATAGTTTTACTACATGTAGATAAAGGTAACCCCTGCCCTCTAAAGTCCTAACCTAGGATTTAAGAGGCAGTAGGATAACTTATTTAAACTTATAGTAGAGTATCTCACAGCGTATAATATAGAAAGAAAACAACATCCTGTTTATGCCCTACCTAATACCTTACTGCCTTAGACCTAACCCTAAACTATTAACAATTAGCATTAGACTAACAACCTACCTCTAAATTAGCCTACACCTAGTATTTAGAAACCTCCTATATCTACTCCTACTCTAGCACCTAGGACTACACTGTCCTAAGCTACACCTATAAGAGAGCTAACCCTAGGCAACTGCTACAACTATAGCAAGATAGGTTACTTTGCAAAAGATTACCCTAGTCTCTAGGTATAAGAAATCTAAGTAGATACAGAGGAATATATTAACGCTAAAGAAGATTTTAAAGAGGAACTAATACCTAAGGGAAATAGTCCTGCCTAGGAGGATAACTTCACCTAGGCCTAAACTAATATAACCTATCTAACCTCTCTTTATCTTATTTATTTAGTAGCCCCTATTTCCTTACTTCTTCTATTCTATTAAACTAAGGGCTAGGCGTACAACTTAACTCCTTAGTTAACACTAGTGCCTAAGGATTTTTATTTTTAAATTCTAATATTACTACTTTAGTGTCTGCTACACTTAGGACTCCTATCTAAAAGTTGCCCTTTAAGGTCTAAGTTAAAGGATTCTAGAATTAGATTACAACCCTAGTAAACTAGTACATTTAGTTACACTTAACTATTAATAGGCGTAAGATACGCAACTGCCCCTTTGTTATTGTTAATCTAGGATCCTAGGAATGCATTATTAGAATTAAATAGTTAAAATGTTTTAAACTCTAACTTAATATAGAGCAATCTTAGCTTATATAGCTAGTAAGGTACCCTAGGTTATACAACCCTGCCCCTCTATTAATAATAACCCTACATTAACCTTTGCTACAAGCCTACGTCCTACAAGACGTACAACAAAGGGACAACCTATAGGAAGCTGTAGAGTACTAACATTGCTAAAGTCTAAATTACTTAATATATTGTATAAGAGGTGTTATTTAATTGCTAAAATGCTGTTCCTTACTAATAATCCTAACCTAAAAAGCCTCTAACTTACTACCTCCTAGGGAGGCGCGTATTTCCTTACTTTTATTAAATACTTTTTACTTTTCTATAAAAAAACTACAGAACAAATTTTTTACTACTAGTCTATATAAAATTAATTGCGTTATTAACTACTATTGTACCTAAGACAACCCTAAGAACGCTTAGCTGCTTAACAAATAATTGCTAGATAAATATGTTTAATATACTAATGTGTTTAGCAAAACAGAAGCTAAAACCCTTCTAGAATACTGCCCTTACAACTACAAAATTATATTAGAGGGCTAATTGCTAAATTCCTACTCGCCCTTATATAAACAAAATCTTAAGGAACTTAAAGCTACTAAGAAGTTTGTGTAAGACTAACTACAGCATAGCTAGATTAAACACAGTTAGAGCCCCTTTGCGTCGCCTATACTCTGTGTTTAAAAACTAAATAGGAATTTGCATATTTGTGTTAACTATTGTAAACTTAACGCCCTTACAAGAAAGGACTCCTATCTAATACTGCGCATAGATAAATTATTAGCACAACTGTCTAAGGCTAAGGTATTTACTAAATTTAACATCTAGAATACCTTTAATTAAATTTGTATAGATCCTGCCTCTAAGGAGTACACTACGTTCTGTACACGTTACAGTAGTTACAAGTGCAAGGTTCTACCCTTTAGGCTATGTAATAGACTAGCTACTTATTAACAATATATAAATAATGTTTGTAAGGTTCTAGTTATAGGCAATAGTGCTTGCTTTACACTAGGGATAGATAGTAGAGGGATAGCTATAGGTATATTTGATAACAAGAATAATACTTGTCCCCCTAAAGATAGTAAGCAGCGCAGGTTTTGCGTAGCTTTACTAAGGGCGAGACTAATACTAACTAAGGATAGCTCTAGAACACTACAACACTAAACAATTCTATTGCAGGTTGTTACAGAACCTCCCCCTCTAGCTGCTGTCCCTAGCAGCAACCTTATATAGCCTTAATAAAAACCTTACCTTAAAGGGAGGAAAAAGAGTGTCTATAGGTAGGTAGTTAGGGCTTCCTGTAGGCGTGCTTTGTGCGTAGTACCTACGTATTATAATTATTACAGATACGCCTTATGTTTATTATAATCTTAAGGTAAAAGCATTGCTATATGTACTATTGCCTGATTTTTTAGCTTAGCAGCCTAGTAGGTAGTAAAACCTCTTCCCTTTGCTCTTCCTTAACACTATAATAATAATACTTTTGCATATGTTTCTTACACGCTCCTTACTCCTAGTATAGTTTACTACCTTAACCCTAAGTTTATTAAGAAGTCCTACCTTTAAAACTAATAGCTGTTTACATTCCCTAATACTAATAAGCGTGCAGACTATATTACTATAGTAGAGACTTGCCTACGCTGCGCGTAGAACATTGCAAAGCAGAAAAAGGACTACAAGAAGCCTAAGCACTACTACTATAAGCATTGTGTAAAGGGAAATTAAGGTAGCTGCACTAAGGTAAGGTAGACAGGAGCACGCTGCAGGTGCGCCTTAGCTAATCTATATAGGTGCCTGCTGCGCTTAACAGCTGCTTAAATTACCTTATCTATCTCTGCTACTGCTACAATGCTGCTGTTAATACTACTACTGTCCCTTACACTAATACAGCTGTAATTAACTAAGGCACCTAGCTTACGCGTTGCTAGCGCTAGTTTAACTTAGAGCTTACTAACTGCTGCTGTATTACAGCCTACACTAGCACACCTATAGGTGTTGCTACCTAGGTGCCTACAATATCCCCCTAGTTCCTAGGTCTAATCCTAGTAAAGCAGCGCTATATTGCCTCTGCCCTTAAGCAGCTTGTAGGGCACGTGTCTTGCATAGTAAGTTTGCTCCTTTAACGCGTCTAGGGCGCATACTAACCTCTTCTTAGGGTGGTAGTAGTAGTAATAATAATAATAATGCTGATAATAATTCTGTAGCTAGTGATAGTAGTGCTGGTAGTAATAGTAGTAGTAAGGATAGTAGAGATAGTAGTAAGGGTAGTAAAGGTAGTAAAGGTAGTAGTGAAGATAGTAAGGATAGTAAAGATAGTAAGGATAGTAAAGATAGTGCTAAGGATAGTAGAGACGAGTAGGCAGTTATTAGCAGTTAAGGCGCAGCTAGCGTAGGGTTAAGGCGCGCGTAGTGCGCAGTATTAAAAAAAGGGTTTTCTTCTTGTATAATAGTAGGCCTAAGGCTAGTGAATTAGATTGCTTCTTGCGTGCGATAATAGCGCGCTTAAGATAATCTTAATGTTCTTTTTATGCGTAAGGATCTCTAACCTAATTTGTACTCCTAGATAGCATTATCTATGTTTTTAAAGTCTAATGCTAGGGTCTATGTGTCCTAGGTCTTATTATAGCCTTTCTAGCAGAGTAGGTACTCTAGTTAGCCTCTCCTTATTTGTTTCCCTAGGATCTTTTCTACCTCCTATACTTCTTCACCTTCTAGGGTCACCTCTAGTAGGTAGGTATTATCTTCCCCTCTAGTCCTAGGTTTCTATTGTTCTAGTAGTAATACGTAGAAGACGTTATGAATACAATATAATAGTAGGAGGAATAGGCAGTATACCTGTGTTCTAATTGCTTTCTAGATTTAGAATAGGCTAATAAACTTGCTAGAGAGTTTCTTGCTTAGTTAGTAGGCTAGGTTAATGTTCTTAGTACTAAGTAACACTAAATCGCCTAGGTAGAAGACTTTGTTCTTATGTTTCTTGTTGTAGTACTAGGTCTAGTACTCTCGTGCTTTTTCTAAGTGCTTTACTAGCGTTGCTTGTGCGCTATGCAGTTGCTTTACCCTTTAAACTGCATCTAGTACCTCCCCCTTAGGCCTACTGTCTGCAGGAGGCTTAGTAAGTAGTAGGTGTTTACTATATACAGTATAGAAGGGAGTTATTTTAGTAGATTTGTACACTAAGTTGTTATAAGCAAACTGTACAGTTAGTAGTAGCTTTACCTAGTTCTCTTAGGACTCTAAGATAAACATCTAAAGATACTGCTTAAGCGTTTAATTCTAGCGTTTAGTTTGCCTATTAGTTTATAGATAGAAGGCTGTGCTAAGCCTGCGCTTTACCTGTAGTTAGTAGCAGATTTCTATCTAAAATACAGAGGTAAAGATAGTTCCCCTATCTAATACAATACCCTTTTATATCCTATACTTAAGTATAACATGTGTAAAGTAGGCTTCTGTAAACTGCTTTGCATCCTATATCTTTAACGCAGGTAGATAGAGTGCTATCTTAGAGAAGCAGCATATAATTACAAGGATTGCATTAAAGGCGCAACCTAAGGAATCCTTAGCTAGGGGTAAGCTAGTAATAAAGTCTAGTGTAACTTCTTTAAAGATTTCCTTTAGTGTAGGCAATAGTAATAGCGTCCTATACTTGCTATGCCTTAGAGCTTTGCTCCTTTAGTAGATAGCACAAGTTCTTACGTATTCCTAGACGTCTTAACTAAGGGTTAGCTAGTAGTAGGCTCTCCTAATTAGCTTAAGCGTCCTATGTGCGCTAAAATAGCCTGCTATATGCGTGTTATAGTTCTAGAACAAAATCTCTTGCCTAATAGCTAGTTCCTCTAGAATATATATTCTGCTATTATATCTTAGGACTTTGTTTTTGTCTAAGCGCTATACCTGCGCTCTGCTACGTCTTTAAGTGCTATCCTTACTTATTAAGCTTATAATCTAACCCTAAGCAAAGGCGTCCCTTTGTTGTAGTTAGTGTAAGGTTTTAACAAGCAATTAAGACTCTACTGTTGCAGGTTTGCTACTAACTAGTACTCTAGCTAGTAAGCGTGGCATGTATAGCATGCATTCTATAGCGCTAGTAGTAGGGACCTTCCTAGTTCTGCAAACTGTAGCAACGTGCGTCTTACACGTGCCTAACAAGCTTAGCTTGTTTATAGATCTACTTGCTCTACTAGCTATATCTATTGCTAACAATTTGTTCTGCAAGGTAGGTAATAATTAGGTTAGTAACAGGTTCTCCTGTTTGTAATCTGCCCTTCTAGAGGGGCTATCTGCAGGGTTTGTTTTGCCTAGATAGTATTCTACCTTAAAATTAAAAGCCCCTAGGTATATAGCCTATCTAGCTTACTGCAGGTTTAGCTTTTGTGTAGCGCGTATACTGCATAGGTTATTATAGTTACTTAGCACCTATATAGTGTGCTGTATACCTTTAAGGTAATACCTCTACTGCTTAAAGCTATATACTATAGCAAGTAGCTCTAGGTTATAGACCTTATAATTTAGCTTAGTAGCTTATAGCTTTTAAGAGGTAAAGGCAACTAGGTGCTACTGCTTATCTTTAAAGAGTTAGGAGAGTATGCCTAATATAGCAAATGTAGACGTATCTGTCTCTACTTAGATAGGGAGCGCAGCGTTAAAATAGCGCAAGATAGGCGCGCTTAAGAAGCAGGTCTTTAGCCCTTTAAATAAGCAGTTTGCAGCTTTATTCTATTACTAGTCTTAGTTTTTCTTTAACAATTCTATAAGAGGAGCTATTTCTCTAGCGTATCCTTTAACAAAACGCTAATAGAAGTTAGCAAACCCTAGAAAGGATTGCAACTCTTTAACGTTAGTAGGCTGCAGCTATTAGGTAATAGTACTTACCTAAGCTAGATTAGCGCATACACTACGCGTGTTAATAATAAAACTAAGGAAGTGTACTATGTCTAATATAAATATGTATTTCTGCAAGTTAATAAATAGTTCTGCCTTGCGTAGGGACTAAAGTACTAAGCGTACAGCGCGCTAGTAAAGCGTAATATTATTACTCCCTATATAGATAAAGATATTATCTAGGTAAACTACATAGATATAGTCTAAGTGCTTAATTAGAGCCTTATTAATATAGGCCTAGAAGCTTGCAGGAGCATTAGTTAGCCTAAATAGCATTACTAGGTACTTAAAGTAACTGTATTAGGTCCTAAAGGCAGTTTTCTACTTATCCCCTGCTTTAATCCTTAGCTAATAATAGGCGTTATAAAGGTCTAGGGTTGTGTAATAACATGCGCCTAACAGGCAGTCTAGTGTCTCTCTAATTAGTAGGAGCAGGCAACAATCTTTTATAGTAACAGTATTAAGACCTCTATAATCTACATAGAGGTAGAGTATCCTATCTTTCTTAGGAACAAAAAGTATAGGTGCTCCTGCAGGACTTGTGCTGTGCTTAATCTACCTATTACTTAGCACTTGTTCTAAGTATTTCTATAGCAGCTTTAGCTTGCGTAAAGAGAGGTTATAGAGCAGTCTATATAGGGGTTCTTTCCCTTCTATAAGTAGGATTGCATAGTCTAAAGATTTAAAGCTAGGTAGAGTAGTAGTAGCTTCTTTGCTAAATACATTAACGTAATCTGCTAAAGCGTCTAGGATATAAAGTTCCTGCGCTATATGTGCTTTGTAGATATAGGCATTATATTCTAAATTAACGCTAGTAGCTTGCAATACTCCTAAAAGGAGGGGATTAGAGTTAGCTTCTTTAAGCTCTATAGAGGTAACTAGCTAGATGCTAGCTATAGTGTATCCCTAACGCTAGGATTGTAATCTACAATCTAGATAGATATGTTCTTATTAGAGGAAAGGGTTCCCTAATAGTAAGGGAGTTCCTTCCTTATTAACTCTATACATAGTAGTAGACACATAACGCTTAACACCTATGTTATTAGTTAAGCGTATCTATAGCGCATATATAGCGTACATGCTTTAGCGCTGCGTGCTAATCTATCCTAGGCGCAGGAGTTCTGCCTCCTTAATAGGTAGCAGGTCTATTTCTATAGCAATCCTTTGGCTAATTAAGCTTACATCTGCCTAAGGGTTAAGAATAACCTATAATTGTTGTTCTAGTGTTACCTCCTAGATGTGTTATACGTGCGCTTTATGCCTAGTAAAATATATACTAGGATGCGCCTTACTATCCCTAGGTAGCTAGTAAGGCTTAGCCTTTTCCTATCTAGTTAATTTGAACTAGGATCTAGTTAGGGTTAGAGTTAGAGTTAGAGTTGCTGCTTTAACATTTGTTAGCATAGTAGCTAGTCTTATTACACTTAAAGCAGGTAACGCTACTCTTGTTATATAGGCCTTTGTTAGTAGAGGCGTTGTCTCCTTGCTTTTGCCCCTTGTGCCTCTAGGTACTTTTGTAGCGTGTGCTAGGTGTGTAAGTTAGTAATAAACAGCGCAGGTTGCGCTTAAGTGTAGAGCCTAACGCTACTAGGTCTTTGCGTGTAGCTAGTACCTAATAGTAATTAGTAATTGCCCTTTGTAATTCTAGCTAAAGCTTAGAGAATAAGTATTAGACTCTCTATTCTTTAGTATAGGGGGTAAGTTAATCCTCTAAGACCTCTAAGTAGGTTGCAAAAGTGTAGACTGTTTAGTCCTTCTGCTATATAGCTTAAGCGTAAGCTGTAGCTAATTCTAAGGTGCAGTTTATAGGATTAGAGAGTAAGTCTAGTAAGTACTGTTTAAAGTACCTCTAGCTAGGTGTCTCTTCTTGTACTCTAAACGTGCGCTTAAAATGCGTGTACTAAAGCTCTCTTAGGTCCCCTAACAGGTACTGCATTAACTAGAGTATCCTATCTTTAGAGTTGCTGAACTCTTATAGTAACAGTTAGAAGGCTATCTTGCAGGAGCAGAAGAACTTGCAATGTTCTTTAAGATTCTTTCCCCTATATTTAGCTAGGTCTTTAGGTTTAAGTGCGCGCTTTGTAGGTTAAGGTGTAAGTGTTATAGATACGTCCTGCTTATGTGTACTAGCCCTTAAGGTCCCCTTAACAGTCTCTACTGTGCTTAGAGTAGTATAGTTCCCTATGCCCTCTAGTTGTGCAATCTTAGCTTTAAGTAAGTGTAGGCGCTGTAAGGCCTAAAGCTTATTACGTTAGCGTTTAGCGGCTTAAATACGCTCTTAAAGCGTTAGAGGTGCGCTTATTGTAGGAGTTAGGATCTCTTTATTAATTAAAGAAATCCTACTAGAGTTGCTATCCTGCTAGGTTTAAGATAAGGGTGGTTAGATCTCTCTTGTAGGTGCCCTCTAACTGTTTGTTTAAGTAGTTAGAGCTATCCCTAGACTATTAGATTAACAAAGTATTATTATATAAGGTTCTAGTTATAGGCAATAGTGCTTGCTTTACACTAGGGATAGATAGTAGAGGGATGGCTATAGGTATATTTAATAACAAGAATAATACTTATCCCCCTTAAAGATAGCGAGCAGCGCAGGTTTTGCGCAGCTTTGCTAAGGGCGAGACTAATACTAACTAAGGATAGCTCTAGAACACTACAACACTAAACAATTCTATTGCAGGTTGTTACAATGTTCTTATTAAATATCTAGACAACTTCTGTATCGCATATCTAGATAACATCCTTATCTACTCTAAAGACCTTGTAACCTACAAACAACATGTTAAGCTAGTACTTAATTAACTCTATATTGCTAGATTACAAGTAGACATTAAGAAGAGCAAGTTCCACGTTACCTGTACTAAGTACTTAGGTTACATCCTAACTAACAAAGGAATTAAAGTAGACTCTAAGAAGGTACAAGCCCTTAGGAACTAGATCCCTCCTACTACTGTTACTGGTGTGAAATCGTTCCTAGGCTTTACTAGGTTTTACTAACAATTTGTACCTAAATTCTCTTACGTGGCTAAGCCCCTTATTGCCTTACAAAGCCTAGCAAATCTATTTAAATAGACTGCTTAATACTAATCTAGTTTTAAAAACCTAAAGGAAGCCTTGTTATCTATCCTAACTCTATGCTATTTTAATGCTAACTACAATACAAAGATTAAAACTAACGCCTCTAATAGAGTTGTTGCTAGGGTTTTGTTATAGCAGCACCCTAACAACAAGTAGTACCCTATAGCATTCTACAGCTAAGTACTCTCTAGAGCTAAACTTAATTAGGAAATACATAATAAGGAGTTGTTTGCGATTTTACAAGCCTTTAATAAGTAGAGAGCTAAACTTACCTTAGTTACAAAACAGATCTAAGTCTACTCTAATTATTAATCCCTAGAGTACTTTATAACAACTAAAATCTTGTTAGAGCTAAGATAACTAGACAAGATAATTAGAGTGTGAAAGAGTTAATTAAGTTCCTTGTCTTATTATTTAAGCAAAAGATTAGGTCTATATACCTTACTGGCTATGCCCTAGTCTAGAAATAGGATCAATCTTCTAGGTGGATTTAATCAATGTGATCTAATCTAGTATAGTCTGTGATTGCTTACATTAGCTTACATAACTACTATCCTTCACTGCAACACACCCCCTAGGAACACTAGTATTTAATTAGTGTTCCTGCTCCAGCAGGTTTGTTATCGCACCTTATATAATCTTTTTGTAAAAATTTTCTAATTGCTGCGTGCGCTGCGCCTTTATAATTAGGGTCTAGCAATTATTGCCTAATCTGCTCTGCACGCAAACGCGCTTACAACAACAATAAAAACAAACTATAACTGCTCCCTTACCCTTACAATCTTTCTTACCTTGTTCCTTGTCTACTAACTGATTACTAAACACTATTCTTATTAACATAAGTGATCTGATCCTTATTTCCTAGTCTAATGCTTACTCTAATATCAGAACCTTAATTGCTACACCTTTAGTGTCCTTAAGATTAAGATGCCTCCTAAGAGCTCTAAGAGCACTCCTAAGCGTTGCACAAGCGCTCTAAGCGTGCTTAAGGGCACTCCTACTAAGAAGATTAAGTCTAAGCCTCTAATTGTTCCTAAACGCTAATCTACTTAATCTTCTAATACTTAACCTGTTATAGTCTCTAATAATAAGGATAATAAGGATAAGCTAATTAATCTGCAGGCTCTCTTTAAGGAGTTTCGTAAGCAGACATAGACCCCTTATTAGCCTATAGTTAAGGATTAATACAAGGATAAGGATAATAATCCTTAGTTTAGTGCTCCCTGCAAGTATCCTTACTCTCGCTGTCTTAAGCGCTTTTTAGATAGTAAGGGAATAGGTGTCTGCTACAACTGTATCCGCAATCCTAACGCCTATAGCTAAGGCAGTAATTGCTGTATTAATTGTACTACTTATTAGTGCAGTCCTATGTAAGTAATCTAATCCTAATTTTGTTATAATCTTCTAATATTTTGTTTAGCTTCTACACTCTTTGTAAGCCTGCTAAGGCTGCAATCTTTGCTGTTTAGCAGAAAGTTTCCTTAGTAAGTAGTTAATCTTAATCCTAATAATTATGCCTAATATTTCTAGGCAATCTCTAAACCTCTATTTAACGCCTTATTTAAGGCTGTTATTAACATAGAGGGTTAACTTAAGACTTAGGTTTTAGATAAGGATGTAGTAAGCAATCCTAACGCTAATAACTTTAATTACATTAAGGATGATTAATACGCTATAAGTAGTAGTAGTTATGCTATAGATTAGATTGCTAATGCCGCTGCTCTTGCTCCCTGCTAGGCTACTCTAGCTCTGCTAGCTCCTAGATTGGCCCGCAAGCCTCTAAGGAGGATACTTAATTAGATTAAGGTCTAGGATCCTCTATACTCCTAGGGTTAGGTTATCGCTTAAGGACGTTAGGAGCAGGGTTAGGGTAGTCCTCCTTATAATTAAGGAGTCTAGGATTAGGGTAGTTATTCTTAGGGTCCTGCCTTCCCTAGTAATTCTTGTCTTAAGAATCGCCCCTTCTACCTAGCTGCTCGCTCTTATAACCTTTGTTATGTTTATTATTAGTCTATTCCTAAGGTCCCTATTTATTAATCTGTTCCTGTAATCTGCGCTAACATTGTCTCTGCTATCTAATCTGTTTGCAGCGATCTCTAAAACATTAAGATGTTAATCTTAGAGATCTTTAATTAATTAAGCATGCGCTAATTGTCTTGTCTCTTAACACCCTTTAGCTTAATTAATTACAGAGATTAATTAGTCTTGTCTGGAAGTAGATTCTGCCTAGTAGGTTGGTGTGTAAGATACTGTAGTTTTTAGATCAATCTACTCTATTAACCCTAACTTCCTTAATAATATCCTGCATGTTTTCTACCTCCTCTAACTTATGTAGATTAATTAGTTGCTTAAACTTATTAAACTGCTAATAAGTAAGTGATTTAGTTAATCTATCTGCAGGCATGCTATTAGTTTCTAGATAGCTAATCTAGATTAATCCCTTAGTATACTCTTGCCTAAGCTACATGTTTTAGATATCTACATGTTGGAGGCGAGTAGTAATCCGCTTATTTGCTCCTACTACTAACTTGATTGTTTAGAGGTTATTACACTATATATTCTATGTATTGCTTATCTTAAGATTAAGCTTGTTAAAGAATTGTCTGATTGCAATTGTCTCTTTTGTAACATGTTTAAGAGCTAGAAGCTCTGCTTTAGTTGTAGACGTAGTTACAGTGCTTTGTCGTGTAGCTTTCTATAGGATTAGTCCTCTAAAAAGCATAACTAGGTACCTATAAGATAATTGTTAAGTTTCTAGATTATCTGCAAAGGAGGCGTCTCTATAGATTATTAGTTCTACTCTGTTGTAGTTGCTATATTTAATACCTTCTAATCTTGTTTAGTAGAGGTACATAATTACCCTATCTACAGCTTTCTAGTGCTAATTACTTAGATTAGTGAGAAAGTGTAATAATTTAGATACTGCAAACGCAATGTCTGGTCAGAGCATAATTGCTGTATAGAGCACTAATCCTACTTTCTCTTGATATGTTTTAATCTCTTTCTTTTCTGCCTCTCTAGTATTCTTGATTAGATCCTCTGATGGTAACAGCGTTAGTAGATAAGATCCTGTGTTTAGGTTAAACTTCTTTGTAATCTTGTTAATGTAAGTATTGTGTAGAAGTGTAATTGTTCTAAGCTTTCTGTCACAGATTACTCTAATCCCTAGGAACTATTTAACAGGTCCCTGGTCCTAGATCTCGTATTTCTCTATAATTCTGCTCTAGAGGCGTTTTGCTTCTTATTTATTAACCTTAGAATAGATTAGGAGTATATTGTCCACGTAGAAGAGTATAATAATCTTTTTATTCTTATTATAGAAGAGACAGGGCTCTTCCTTGCTTAATCGTAGACTAATTAATTAAAGAGTATTAGAGAACTCTTTATACTAGAGAAGTGGAGACTCTCTTAATCTATATAGTGCTTAGTTAAGCCTAACGCAGTATCTATTCTTTCTAAATCCTTCTAGCATCTGGCATAGTACTAGATTAGCTGCCGTGATTAACGCGTTAAGGAATGCTCCTACAACATTGTATTGTATAACTTCTAGATTAAATTAAGCTGCGATTGCTATTATAGCTCTAAACAACTTTGCTGCTAGCGTTGCTGCATAGGTAGATTAAAGAGAGTTTGTTTCTTACAAATCTCCTCTAATAACAATCTAAGCCTTGCACTTGATAAAGTAGCTATCTTAATTAAACTTATAGGTCTATACCTACTTTAGTAGTAACAGTTAATCTTTAGTTTTAATCTTAGATACACAGATTTCTAACTAGGTGCCTTTCTTAATTATCTAATTAATCTCCTTGCTTGAGGCGTCTATAAACAAGACCTTTATTAGATAATTTAGGAGTTGTTTCTATGTGCCTAGTGGAGGTAGGAGATTATCTTAATAGAAGCGTGGATGATTAGGTTAGCTTTTTAGAGTAGCTGCTATAACTACTAAGTTTAGCGTTTTATAGCTAGATTGCTTGTCCTAGGACTAGTTTATTCCTAGGAGATATGTGTGTTTGAAGTTGTCTATTAGATTAGTCTTTTGTAGATCTGCAATTAATGTATTAACGCTCCCTTAACTCTTACCCCTAGTTAATTGTTGTAATCTTTCTTTCTGCAGAGTAGTAGATATATGTTTGTTAGTTAATCTATCTTAGGCGCTATACCTCTAATTCTTTAACTTGTTCTTTGTGTTAAAGTATCCCTTACTATATCTGGAGCAACAGAAGCAGTGCTAGCAGATCTTGTATTAGGATTAGTTAGGCGCTCCTGCCTTAACTCCTGTGATCCTATCTAATTACTAGGATGTAACAGGTTGGCTCTTACAGGTGTGTTCACGTCCTGTTAACTGTCTATCCCTATACAATTATTCTAATTATGTGTGCCTAGAACTCCTGTCCCTAGATTAGTTGGTTTAGGAGTTTGTTCTAGGGTTGCTAGTCTAATGTTTTTAGGTTAATCTGAGCAGATTTCTAGGTGATCACTAGCCTTGTAAATACCCTGCTTAGTCTCTGTGTCTCTTATCTCCTGATCCTAAACTAGGCTAGTTCTTGAATTGTTTAATAGAGTTACTTTACCCTTAAGTTGTTGCTTAGTAGTTAATCTAATTGTGTTAGATAGCGTTTAATCTCTAAGGTCTAGGACATTAATATCCTAACCTGGATTATCTAGTTCCCCTTTATAAAGCATATCTGTAAGCTTAATTGCCTAATCTTTAGGCATTTTATTGTTCTTCTTTCCTTTATAGAACAGGGATTTATTAAACGTAACGTTCCTAGTAACAATTACTTAATTAATTACTAGGACCTATATCTTGTAGATATTAGAGGCTATATAGCTAACTAGGTACCTAATATAACCTTGTAGATTAACCTTATATCTACGTTAATCTTGCCCTACTGCTTAATCCTGTTCTAGGGGTATGCTCAGCAGCTATAGGCGTATATACCACTCCAGTCTAGTTGTAGATTAGCTAATTAGTGTCTAATCTAAGCAGGCTTGTACTATCTAAAGTACTGCCTAAACCAGTTGTCTAGAACTTTGTTAGGTGACCTAAAATAATAGATTGCAGTAGGACTAATCCTATGTAGGTGTGCTGCAGCATCTATAATCTTAGGCTATAGCTTAGGTAGGAGGTTAGCGCCTATTCTTATCTTGATTGATTTTGTAATTAGCTCCTTTCCTGCTCTTTCTGCTGATCTATTTGGTTCATAAGTATAAGAAGGTGGAGCAATGATCTTAATCCTCTTTTCTTCTGCCTAAACCTTATAGCGTAATTAACCTCTCTATAGCTTAGTGGCTGTATTGTTATCCTAGTAGATTTTAACAATATTTAGTTAATACTTTCTCTTAACCTATTCTTTAAACAGTTCTATAATCCTTATAATATCGTCTAAGGATTTTAACTGCACGTTGTAATTAAAGAACTTTCCTAAGTAATCTTCTTTAATAATCAAAGCCTATTCTTTGTTGATCCAACCTGTTAGCATGTTAAACAGATCCTAAGATACTCTATAGAAAGGTCTTAGTGATTGTTCCCTTAGTCTTCTAGATATAACTTATGTTAAGTAGGTTATTGCGTAATCTTAGTAGTCTATTCTTTTTATTCTATTTATCTAAACGTTCTAAGCAGCCTGTACTAGTGATTAGAGTGCTCTCTGCCTAAGATGTCCTAATCTTCTATGCTATAGGTCCTTACTATCTAATCTTACTATAGGTTTTAATAATTGTATTGTTATGTACACATTAGGAATAGAATAAGAGGCAATCTTGTATTTAATAAAGGCTAGATTATAAGCAGTGTAAAGTTTTGCTATAATTACGTTTTCTTTAATTATTCTATGCCTAAGTGTGTTGTCTAATCTAAGGTACTAGATACCTACCTGTTTAAGACAAGCTTTAGATACAATGTTTACATAGAATCCCTTAACAACCTTAACGTTCTTAAGCATAAGATCCTTAGTCTTTAGTCTATTGTTCCTGTTTAGGATCTTTTTAGCACTTGATTGCCTGTTCCTGAAACTAGGAGTGATTAAGTTCCTGCATCAATCGTCTTATTAGGAGAGGATTACTTAAATAAACTAGGTATTAGGAAGGATTAATTATTAACTAAGTAGACAGCTCCTCTACTATCTAGGATCGTGCTTAAAGATAGAGGGTGTTTTAAGTTAATAGTAGAGTAGACTCTACCCTTGTCTAATTAGAAATGTAATAGATTAATCACAGCTGCTGAAATTAATCTAGGATATTTAGCCAAAGAAGATTTGTCTAAGGAAGATTTGTCTGTAGTAGATCTAGTCTTCTATCTAGCATCCTTAATCTGTTCTCTAAGCTTGGTCCATTCTGCAGTATCTAGCCTCTCCTTAATCTTTGATTTATCAAGACTTAACAGAGATATCTTAGGTGCTCTAGATAGGGTTGATCCTGTAATAGCAGCTTGTAGTCTTTAGCAGTTAATTGGTTCCTAGGTGTGTAATCCTCTTAGTTTGCATAGGCAATTCTTCTAGTTTAATCCTAAGCTGTTCTTATCTTAATCTAACCTTCCTCCTAGGGTTGCAAAGGCAGAGATTCCTTTTCCTTTAATTAAGGTAGCTGCTTGTTCCTAGAGCATAAGGGTAAAGACTTTAGATAGATTGCTTATATCTATTAATTGTTGTCTAAAGGCTGCATCTATAATAATTTGTTGCCTTATTAAGTAGGACTATTCTAGAGCAATCCTAGGAGCAATTGCGTTAAGAAAATTAGTAAGAGCAAGTTAACCCTTAATCTTAGTAATCCTAAACGCCTAAGCTTTTCTATAGAGTATTTGCTACTTATTAAACTACTTATCTAGCAAGATCTAACCTAATTGGCCCTTTTTAAGGTAAGCACAATATTACTGCCTAACTAGATGCATAGTGTTGCTGTTAGTTAGTGCTAAATTGTTCTTTAAAATTTAGATCAGCGCTTGTAGGGTTAATTCTTAGGCGTTAAGCATCTTAATTAATACTAGGGCTATAAGATTAGCTAATACAGTTTTATTAATCTAGTCTTAGATATTGCTGAGTTTTGCAGCTATCCTTACCTATTTTAAGGTTGCAATCTTATATTTCTGTACCTCTTTAGGGTGATCCTTAATCACCAGCTTGTATGCCTCTATTCTAAGGGTGTGCTGCTCTTTATCAGTAGCAGCGCTCTACTTATCTTGGTTACTAGTCTCTAAGATGCTCCTAGGGACTGGCTTTAGAGGAAGAGTTAGATATTCTAGTTCTTATTTGTTGATTACTGCAACCGTTTCGCCTTCTAGATTAATCTAATCCTATACTGCCTTGTCTCTTGCATAAAGTTTAAGCTAAGCAAACTAGTAGGGCTAATCTAATCTAGTCTTAAGGAGTATTTAACTAGTTAAGAGTTAAGAGTTGCTTTCTATTATTTAGGTGTTAAGAGAAGTAGATAATATTTGTAATTAATTGTGTCTAGCTTCTTAGCTATACAAAGTACGCAGGGAGAATCTACTGTGTAGTCTTTATAACGCTGGGCTCATAACTGTTAGAGCTGAGATAACTAGACAAGATAATTAGAGTGTGAAAGAGTTAATTAAGTTCCTTATCTTATTATTTAAGCAAAAGATCAGGTCTATATACCTTACTAGCTATGCCCTAGTCCAGAAATAGGATCGATCTTCTAGGTGGATTTGATTAATGTGATCTGATCTGGTATAGTCCGTGATTGCTCACATCAGCTCACATGACTACTATCCTTCACTGCAACAAATCTTAAATGCTTAACAAGCACAATAGGCAGAAGCTCTAGCTCTGTTTAACTTTAAGATTAAATACACGCTAGGTAAGAATAATAAGCGTGCTAATATCCTAAGTTACTAAGAACAGGATCTTGCAAATCTAAAGTCTACCTAAGAAGACAATTAGTCCTAAGTCCTACTAGGTCTATAGTAGTTACACAACTAGATTAATTCTAATTTAGCTTAGATATATCTAGCTAAGACTAACCTAGTTGTAGCTACTATCCGCTTAGTACAGCCTATTATAAAACTAGATTCCTTAGAACTAATTAAGGCGTTAATACAAGAAAACTAGAAATCTTTTAGACAAGAACAACTGTTGTTGCTATCTCTATATTAGATCTAAAATAGACTCCTTCTCTACTATAATTAACTCTATATCCCTACTAACTTAACCCTATGCACACGCCTAATTAAGGAAGCCTATAACTAACTATTAACTGCTTACCCTAGTGCTAAGAAGACCTACTAACTATTATTATAATAGTATTACTAGAAAGGTATAAGTGCTACATGTAAAAGATATGTCTAAAACTGCATCCTATGTTGCTGAGGCTATCTAAGACAGACCTAACTCTGTAGGTACTTACATCCCTTGCTAATACCTAACAAACTAATGCAACATTTGTGCATTAATTTTAAGAATTTTCCTAAGGACAAAGCTAGGTATAACTAGATTATAGTTATTATTAATTGCCTAACTAAATAAGCTATTACAATCCTATGCTATAAAACAATTACAGCACGTAGGATAGCAAACTTATTTATACAATAGGTGTATTAGTTTAGACACACCCCTAAGTTAATAGTAAGCAACAGGGGCCCCTAGTTTATCTTAACTTTCTAGACAGAATTCTGTTAAATTATAGGTGTAAAAGTTAAGCTATCTACTGCCTATTACAAGGAAACTAACAGTTAAACAGAGATTATAAACAAGTATATAGACTAACAGCTCTATCCCTTTATCTTATACTATTAGGATAACTAGTCTAAACTCCTACTAATTATAGATTATGCCTAACTTACTCTGCTACATTCCTTAATTAGAATATTACCTTACTAAGTAATTTATAGTAGCTAACCTAAACAGAGCTAGAGTTAGAAAGGAGCTGATACAGTAGTAACCCCTATAGAACAACTTAACTACAAGGAGGCCTTAGTATTAGCAACCTGTATGCATAACGCCTAGAAGGTAGCTAAGGAGAATATAGAGAAAGCCTAAGACTATATGCGCTCTACAGTTAACGCTTATTATAACCTAGTTAACTAGACTATAGGTAATAAAGTGTACCTTTCTACTAAAAACTTAACAAGTAAGCAACTAAGCTAAAAGCTATCTAATAAGTAGGAAGGTCCCTTTAAGGTCCTAGAATAGGTTAGTTACTTATATTGCTTAAAACTTCCCCTAGTTTAAAAATATATAACGTATTTGCACCTAACGTTCTATGTAAGGATCTAGATAACCTGTTGCCTAGTTAGGAAGCTCTAAAACCTATAGGTATTCCTATTTAAGGAGTAGAGGAATAGGAGGTCTAAGAAATCCTAGCTAGTAGGTTAGTCTGCTGTAGTCTTAAGTACTGTGTAAGCTAGGTTAGCTATAACCTAGACCTAACTTAGTATCCTGCAAAAAACTTTACAGGAGCACCCTATAAGCTAAAGGCGTATTATAACAAGTACCTAGAGCAGCCTAGTCTACTAAAGGCATTAAACAAATAGATTACAGTATAGGAAGAAGGTTAAGAATTATAGGGCAAATAAAGATATTATAATTTAGAAAAGGATAAAGGAAATCTATTAACTCTAAAACGCCTCTAACTGCGTTTATACAATAGATAACAAGAAAAGAAAAATAAAAGAAATCCTCCTTACTGTACAGCTTAAGAAACCCTTTCTTTTTTAAGGGTTCTTAATATTACTTATCTCCTTAGAGCTACTAGTGTTAGTTTTATCTAACAACTTAGGAGCACCCTTTTTTTAGGTGCTAGAAGCAGAGCTAGCTTTACTAACTTACCTCTAACTCTAGAGCTATAAGGGGCTATTTCCTGTTATAGCTTAATAACCTCCCTAGTTAACACTAACAAACTCTCTACTATCTCCTCTATTACCTAGCCCTGCGCTGTACTAGCGTGGTACTAGTGCAGTAACACATTATTAGTAGTAACTCCCTTAAGCTGCGCAGTTACTACCTACACTATACTTGCTAGAGCTATTGCTAATGCTATAAGGCTACGCTATACCTCTAGTGCTACCTCTGTTACCTCCTCCTCTGCTGCCTCTCCTGCTGCCTTACCCCTAGATTCCTCCTCCTACATAATAAGGTTGTTATAAAAAGTAGCATACTTAGGACTAACGTAAATTAGAACCTATAACTATTAGTATTAGTTAGAGAGCAGGAGTAAAGAAAAGTCTAGTTACTAGATAACACTTCTTATTTTAAAGTGTGCAATAAGTATACTTTAACAACAACGCCTTGTTAAAGGTGTAGTCTACCTTCCTCCCCTTGCGAAGGCCTAAATTAAACAAAGGCAGGTAACCTAATAGGCTACTGCAAGAGCTTTAGGCAGGACTAGTATTAGCATAGTAACTAATTAACAAACCTAGGAGCATTAGCATAGGAATAATTAAAAGAGCGTAGAGATACTTACAGCAAGAAATAGTGTCTGTTAGAGTTAGGAAAGGTGTAAGGATTAATTGTTTATATACCTACGTAACGCGTCCTAGAAATTAGATATAATAATAATAGCAAACCTGTTTCCCTCTAATTAAGTTATAATACAGCTTGTTATTATGTTAGATTTAGGCAGCAGAGTTAACAAACAAAAAAAAAAAAAAAAAGTTATCTTTACTTTAGATAAAAACAACAACAAAACACTAAAATAACAACCTAAGTTAACTAAAAACCTAGAATAGACGCTAAATTAACGCACTAACACTATAGAATAATAACTGTTATTACTTACACGTATCTAGGATAATCTACCTATATAGGAGGGGGTAGTGTAAAGCACTAGTCTCTAAAAAGTGTTACACCCTAATTTACCTCTAACTTAGCTCCTTTACGTTTCTATTCCTGCCTATAACTTAGTTATAGCATTCTAAACTTCCCTATATTCTAGCAGTATAAAGGCACAAGGAGAATTATCTGTAGATAGATAGTTTTTGAGTATTCTTTATACAAGACCTATAGGAATAGAATTGTCTCTATGTTACCTATCCTAGTGCTCCTAGACACCTCGTAGCGGATACACACGCATTCTAGAGCTTTCTATTATCCTGTGTCGTTACACTATAGGCACTAGGTAGTAGCAGGGCACGCTTATAAAGAATAGCTAACAGAATTTAGGACAAATCCTAGGAAGGAGGGGGATAGTGTTACAAACCCTATGCTAGCTAGTTGCTATCTAGATAGTCAGCGTACGCAAACGTACTAGGCTAGTAATTACAGACCTGCTTCTCTGCAGCACAGTTAAAGGTACAGCAATTACTGCGGTTACGTAAGGAGCTTACCCTTAGCATAGCAAGCTAGGTAGATCCTACGTAATAGCTTACGCAGCCTATGTTAAGCCTAGCTTACGCAGCTTACAGTAAGCTTAGTAAGCTCTTGCATTTCCTATAGTATATAGCAAGTAGGAACACAACCCTTATAGTTTATGTTTAACCTCGTTAATTAAGTTTGTCTTTAGAATCTTAACCTAACCTTTAAGCTAGATAGTCCCCTCTATACTACTTATTATTACCCTAGTTGTTGTTAGGTGTTTCACCTAGGCGTCTACCCTTACTATTCCAGAACTATTGCTTATCTCTAAGAACTAATAGAATTAGTGCTTACGAGCTTTGCTTAAAGTACAACTTTAATACTAGCTACTAATAAAGGCAAGAGGGAAGACTTAGCCTTAACTAGTCTCTTATAAACAAAGACTTATCTACCTAGTAGTGTATCTACGCTGCCCTAGTAGCTTACTAAGCAAACGTTGTAAGGATAGGATAGCTAGCGTCTAAACTAATTGCTTAACAGCTCTCTATCCCCTACAGACGCTAACTAATAAACCCCTACTAGCACTGTATTTCTCCTGCTAAGTTTTTCCCTCTATAAGAGGTTTTTCTAGAGCTTAATAAAATTGCTAGGAAATCTCTCTATAGTTTAGGACAAACCTTTAAAGAGGGGGCTATTGTTATAAGTGCTCTCCCCTAATAGGAGATACCTTAGCTAGTGTCAGGACTGATAATTTCCAGTAGTTCCCTACGAGGCCAGCATGGCCTAATTAAGGAACAGGGGTGGCGTAACTATATAACGCAAGTAAATTGCTCTACTCCTTTAGTAGCGATTTGTCTATCCTTAACCTGCAATACTATCCTCTACCTTCTAATGCTTAATAGCGTGTTACCTCTATTAAAAGAGAACCTAATATTTAAATTGCTCACTATTACACGTTATTAAAATGCAGACTAGACAACAGAGCTAATAAGTAAGCTAGTCTAAAAGCAGTTAACCCTTAGGTACACTGGTACGCCCTAGATTTATTGTTAAGGAAGACTCTGCTACTGCTTGCATCCAAAGCCTACCTTCCTTAGTAGAAAGGGACGCTGCGGAGAACTCTGGACTAGCTAAAGGTAGAGCGAACAAGCAGAGACTAGGAGGCTAGTCAACAACTCCTCCTAGACTACAAACACCTACAATAGTCTAGAACGCTTTACCACGTTCTCTAACAGACTAGGAACTAGAAGACCTCTGCGCCTAGTTAAAAAGGGCCTAGAGGCAAAGCGAGATTAATTAACTCTGTTAACTAAGGGCTAAATATAAGTTAGGAGACACCTTAGTGCTCCCTCTAACTTTAACTCTACTAAGGACCCTTGCAACAACATCCTTAGGCCTATTAGCTAACCTTCTAAAGCTAGACCTACCTTAAAGGTACAACAAGAAGTTAAGAGCTAAATACAACTACTAGGAACGTAACTGTAAGTTGTATTTCCTACGTTTGCCTATAAACTTTACTAAAGAATACTAAAAGGTGGATTTTAGGGCAATATACCTCTCTAAGCCACTTAAGACTCTATAGAAATTGTATTGCACAACAGAACAGACAAGTTCTCTATCCTAGTAACTAACCTAGGAGACACTTAAAACTGTTATGTTAAACGCTCTAGGAACGCTGTTAGAACAGAAACAGCAAGCCTATAAAACTCTTAAGCAAATCTAGCAAAAGCTAAATTAGTTACCTACAGATCTGCTAGATGCCTTTCAACCCTTGTAGGAGGAAATAGGCTTAGCCTAAACTCTAGAGCTTTAAGTAATAGAGTACATTTTATCTCTACGCGAAGACATCTAGAGAGACCTGTTCCTACTCCTAGTTAATAGGCGCAACACTCTGCTAATAGTAGAAGAACATGCTAACGTTATCTACTACAGAAGGAATCTAGATAAGGAGGCGAAAGTTACTCCTGCAAAGAGGTAGCTACTAAAAGGTAGCAATAAGAGTAACAAGACAGGGGGATATAAAAACCCCTAAAAAGACAAAAATAGCCTAAAAGGGACTATAACAGACTGTCTTTACACAAAACTGTAGGTACCTAAGGCAAAGGTAGGGGTCTAACCTGTTACAACTGCAGAAAGCCTAGTTACACTACAGCTAAGTGCTAAAGCCCTCTAAAGAACAAGGATGCTACAGCTAACTAGAAGGAAACTACTTTAGAATTAAAGGAAGGCTTAAACCTTAGTTTAGGAAAAGGGAAAGAGTAGGAGGATTAATTCTATATCTTTCTGCCTACATAGCTTTAAACTAGGAAACACGGGACCTAGGGAAATTAAGGGAAGCCCTTTACCCCTATCTCTCTTAGTTATTAACTATGTAGTGCATAGTTTAATCCTCTAAGCCTATAGAGGCTATAATTAATAGAGGTTCCTAGCTAAACTTAATGTTAGCTACGCTAGCAAAGGAACATAATCTCTAAGTAGACCCCCTGCCTAAGCTGCTGGCTAAAGGCGTAGATAGGGGTAGATTAACAGTGTATAGTACCACAACAGTAGATATAACTATTACTAATTTATGTGGTTATAAAGAGACCTATTAAGTACTATTTGTAGTAATAGACCTTTAAAGATACTTAGTGTACTTAGGTCTTCCCTAGATTAATATGTTTTATCTAAGAATTAGCTACGCTACTAGACGTATGCTCTTTTAGAGGAACAAGGACAATAAGGTTATCTAGTTTACAAAGGTAGCTACAGAAGACGCTAAGCAGTTTAAGAGCAGTATAAGAGAACCTAATACAGACGTCTATGCGTGCCTTATTAACTTTGTAGGCTATAGGGAGTTAGAAGATAACCCTATAGGTTATTTACCCCTAGAATATGCTAAGTTTGCAGATATAGGCTTAGAGGAGGACTCTAAGAGTCTTCTAGAGCATAGCTACTACAATCTGTCTATAACTCTAACACCTAAAGGTGTTCTACCTTACTAACTATTATACAACCTCTTAGTAACTAAGCTAGAGATACTTTAAAACTATCTTTAGGAGTATATAGCAAGAGGATAGATACGTTAGTTAAAGTCTCTAGTAGGGGCACCTATACTCTTTGTTAAGAAGAAAGATAGCAGCCTAAGACTTTGTGTTAACTATTAGGGCCTTAATAAGGTTACAGTCAAGAACTAACACCTACTACCCCTAATTACAGAGTTACTAGAGAGGCTCTCTTAGGTAAAGTATTTTACTAAGCTTAATGTAAGAGAGGCCTACTATAGGATTTGTATTACAGAGGGAGATAAGTAGAAGACTGCTTTCTATACCAGATACGGACACTATAAGTATACTGTTATGCCTTTTAGCCTAACTAACACCCCTGCCTAGTTTTAAGCATACGTTAACTATGCTCTTACAGGATTAGTTAATATATGTTGCATTGTCTATTTAGACAATATCCTAATCTACTTAAATACAAAAGAAGATTACATATAGTATATAAAGGATGTACTATAAAGACTACGCGAGTCTAAGCTATATATTAAACTTAGTAAGTGTAAGTAGCACACTTAATGTATAGAGTACCTTAGATACGTAATTAGCCCTAAAGGGGTTAGTATTAACCTAGAATAGGTAAAAATAATCTAGGAATAGCTACAACCACAAACAGTCTGCAATATTTAAGTGTTTATTAGTTTTATAAATTACTATTAACAATTTATCTATAGTTTCTCTAAATTAGCCTTACTATTAACTAAAATAACCTATAAGACCCTAGGATCTGTAAGGGGGTCTAGCAATAAGAAGAGAGGAAAGCTAGAAAATAGACATTAGCGAAAAAGGCAGATCTGCTTTCTAGAAGCTTAAAGACGCTTTCACCTAGGTTCCTATACTCTCCTACTTTAATCCTTGTTAGAAAACAAGAGTAGAGGTAGACGCGTTAGGAGGCGCGATCTTAGGCATATTAAGTTAAAATGTGCTAGAAGAAGATAGAACAGGTTAATAGAGGCTAATTAGTTTCTTTTCTTGTAAATTAATCTAAGCAGAATATAATTACAATACCTATAACAAGGAACTACTAGCTATTATTAAGAGTCTAGAACACTAGCGCTACTACCTTAAAGGTATACACTTTAAGATCCTTATAGACTATAAGAACCTAAAATAGTTTATAGAAAATAAGACCCTTAACTATTACTAGGTTTAGTCCTATCTAGCCTTAACTTAGTTTGACTTTATCCTTACCTACTAACTAGGGACTACTAATCCTGTAGATAGACCCTTAAGGCAACTAGACTATAAGGCAGAAACAGAGAAACCTTTACTAAAGTACAACAAAGCTTTTGTACAACCCCTTTAAGATTTGTTCTCCTCTAAAGGAAAGAACAACTTCCTAGTGTTAGCTGTTATAACATAGGCATCTCTAAGGTCTAAAAAACAATTAGAAATTGTTAAAGCCCTCTAAAAATTCTAAGTAAAGGAAAGTACTACAACTAGGGATCTGCTTAACTATAAGGAAGAGTCTATAGTAGAACTAGCCTTAGATGCAACCTCTAATAGATATAATACTAAAACAGACTATAAGGACCTAAAACAATTAGTTATAGTCTATAAGGTGTTAAGGCACTTAACTACTCTAGAAGAGAAGTCTAAGGCTCTCTAAGAATGCTATAACAACCTACTTAGAGGACATCTTAGGGGTAAGAAGATAATAGAAAAGCTTTAACAACACTATAAGTAGAAGGGAATAAGGAAGGATGTAAGAGACTATTATAAAAGCTGCCTAGTATATAAGAAGGCAACTCTAGCGCGTTACAAGCTATATAGTCTCCTAGCACCCTTATCTCTACTAAACGCAGCCTAGGAGGAAGTTACTATAGATTTTATTACAGAATTACCTCTAAGCTGCCTAAGCAACTAGGTATATAACGCTATCTTAGTTGTAGTGTGTAGACTTACTAAAATAGCTTACTACATCCTAGCTAGAGCTGATTAGGACGGTACAGACCTAGCCTAATCCTAGATAAGAGAAGTTATACGCCTACATAGTGTCCTAAAGAAGATAATCTCTAATAGAGGCCTACTTATAGTAGCTAAACACTAGGATACTTTCTAACACTACCTAAACTTAAGAAGGGTGTTAACTTCTGCTTATTATCTACAGACAGATAGGCAGACTAAAAGATAGAACTAGATACTTAAATAGTACCTATAGTGCTACTATTGCCTAGAATAAGACAATTAGAGTTTATAGATATTAGTTGCAGAATTTGCGTACAATAATAGCATACATGCAACTATAGGCACTACTCTGTTTAGAGCATACTATAGCATAGATCCTATTAGTCCTAACTGGCCTAGTATAGCTTATAGAGACAGAGAATTGCCTCTAGGGGAATAAGTAGCTAGCAAAGTTATTGCTCTGCAACAAGAGTGTAAGAGGAAAATTATTACTATAAACAAATACTAGAAATTGTACGTAGACAAGAAACGCTTAGCATATACGTTTAAAGTAGGTAATTAAGTAATAGTGTTAAATTAGCATATTAGGTTAACAAGACCTAAGAAGAAGCTTAACTAGAAATACCTAGGTCTAGGTTGTATAGTAGACTAGTATAGTCTAACAGCATTTAAAGTTAACCTTCTAGGGTTATAGAGCGTACATCTAGTCTTCTATGCGTTGCTACTAGAGCTGTATAATCTAAAAGGTCTTATTCTACACCTAGAGGTCCTAATTGTAGACACACTGCGTAAGTATAGTAATAATGTCTATAAAGTAGACACTATACTAGATAGACGTAAGAGAGAATATAACTAGTAGGAATATCTAGTTAAATAGACCAGCTATAGAGACAAAGAGAACTCCTAGGAGCCTAGTTAAAATATCTCTAGTAACGTCCTTTAACAATTTTAGAAATCTAAAGGCATATAGCCTAAGAGAAATGCAAAGGAAAAGCCTTATAGGAGTTAAGGGTAACCCTAAAAAAGAAGGGGGATAAGTAAAGGTAATAAGAGGATCCTAAAGAGACAACGTACCTTTACTAGTTTTCCTATAGGGTTTTTAGGGTGTTTAATAGCGTTATACTCTAGGATTACCTTAGCCTAACTTACAAGCATCTCTTAGGATCTATAATTATCTATTATAGACTATAAGAACCTAGTCTAAATTATAATAGTTTAATCTATAAGGGCACAAAGCTTCTAACATTATAAGAAGAAAACACAGGATATTAAAGTAAGTACTCTATTAAATTTAAGCTAAAGGCTTAGGTATATCTAGGATTTCTAGGGAAATCTAACTATAGAAATTGTTTATAGTTATGTTATTATACTAGCTATAATAGTCTATTAAGACCTATTATAACGCGCTCTTACTACTCTTAAACCTTATTATGCTTATCTAGCCTCTTCTATAGAGTCCTAATCTTCTTAGATAAAGAGCCCTTCTTAGCACTAGTAGCAAAGCTCTTCTCCTTTATAAGCGCGGCTATCTCTGCAACTAAAGCATTACCTAGTTTTCTGCGCTTAGAACTAGGGTTTAGAGCATAATTGCGAACCTTAGCCTATAATAAGTTAGAATAGTCTATCTAGAGACAAGATAAGCATATATACCTGCTTGCGTAGTAAATTAGTCTCCTTAGCAACCCTATTAGTAACAGCAGCCTTAAGGGTGCGCTTGCTAGCTTTAGCACGTACTAATATAGCCTTCTTGCTGCGCTGACGCTAGTCTAGGTAGAACTTAGAGCAAGGGTCCTTATTATTAGCTATAGCACTAGTATGTAGGTAGAGGTAAGCAGCGTAAGGGATGTAAGTGCTACTAGAGGTGTAAGAATAACCTATAATAGACTAAAACTACTTAAAGAGGACAACTTACTAACTATAGGCCTAGGAGATAGGCTAATAGAGGGACATAAGCTTAAACTTAGATACTTTCTTTTCTATCTTAGTTAATAGGCGCTATAGGAGCTTATTATTAACTATGCCCTAGTCTAGGTCCTAGACGCTAAACTCTAAGGCCTAGAGAATGTTGCAAATCTTAGCTAAGTTACTGTTGTGCTTTAAATAGAGCTGCTAGAGTTAGTTATAACCTATAAGGGGTTATAATTAGGCTAAAGGAGGGGAATACACACAGTAATACACTCCTAGTTAGAAGAGAAGTATTAGAAGCAGCGTATAACCTACTCTAACTTACCTAAGTCTGTCTGTAACAGCTATGCCTTGTACAAGTTAATATTAGTAGGGGTAATTTAGACATAGACATAACTAGTCCTTCTATAATGCTTATGCTAGCCTACAGCAAAGCTACAGACGTATTAAACACAGACCTAGTATAACTGCACGCTATTGTGCGCTATATTGTTGCCTACAGCATTTAGATCTATAATCTTAAGTAGTCTGGACGTGTAGGGGGCAGTAGGGTGCGGTGCAGCAGGCTAGTAGGCTAGGGGATATGCTATTAAAATTGTTAGAGCCTAGAGAATCTAGTTAGCTGCCTATAGAGTTATAACAACCTATAATAACCTATTAAGGGTTATCCTAGACTAGCAAAGGGGAACCTATCCTAGCTAGAGAAAAGCACTAACTTACTAAAAATTAGAGTAGAGTGTAGGAGTAATAGACTAAAATAGGGGATAATGTAGGGTATATCTAGGCACTGTACTAGCAACGCGTTGCCCTACTTATTTTCTAGGCAGTAGTGCGACTCCTAGGTAAAGGTGAAGGTAAAAGGGAAGGTAAAGGTAGAGCTGCCTAAACCCACGCATAAGCTTAAGGGAATACCTCTAAATACCAAAGCACTACTCTCCTGTAACTTTGTCACTGTCTGGTCTATAACAGACTATAGTTACCTACTCTACCTAAAAAGCCTATAATATCTGTGGCTTGGGGCGAGCCACCTTAGAAGGGGATATTGTTAGGACTAATAATTTCTAGTAGTTCCCTACAAGGCTAGCATGGCCTAATTAAGGAATAGGGGTAGCGTAACTATATAACGCAAGTAAATCGCTCTACTCCTTTAGTAGCAATTTGTCTATCCTTAACCTGCAATACCATCCTCTACCTTCTAATGCTTAATAGCGTGTTACCCCTATTAAAAGAGAACCTAACAGCTAGGCCCTAGGCTAAGCCTAGAGACCTACTAGCTATACACGTATATAATATCTACGCGCCCTAAGACTTACTTCTTAAGGATTTGTCTTATCTTATCTCTTAAATACTATCTATTATTTGTCCTATCTTGCTCTGCTTAATTACCTGCCTATAGTGCCCTTACATTAGCGCAATTAGTATAATTAGTAATTAGTATAATTAGTGCTTAGTGCAATTAGAGGATATACAACACTAATTAGTCTATATTACTACTATAATTATTAAGTATATAGTTTATAGGAATACAACCCTTATAGTTTGTGTTTAACTTTGTTAATTAACTTTATTATTAGAATATCTTAACCCTGCTTGCAAAACAGATAGTCTACTCTATACTCTTCCTTGCAACCCTAGTCGCTACAGTCTTTAAGTAGACAACTACCCCCTTAAGAACCCTGCACGTACTTATCCCTAAGACCTAATTAAATAATTACTTACAGACTTTGTCTAAAGTGTAAAACTTAACAGCTATTTCTTATTATTATAAAAAAGTTCTGCTTTAGAGTTTTCAAAAACGTAAAATAGGGTAATTTACCAATACAAAGCTAGTCTCTATATACTCTATTAGTAGAGATATCTATCTCTAAAGATATAGACTTTTAGTGTTCTTACTAGTGAAACGCGTGCATTACACGTCCGTGCATCACGCGCACAGACACGGTAGGGGACAGACTACAGTTGTGCACGAGCCACTTGATTCCTTAAGAAAACGGGCTTCTTCGTACCACAGCTTATCAGCAGCCACAATGACGTCGACCCCGATCCTAGATGTCAGGCAACCGTCAGATCACTATCCTCTGAGACATTGAAACATTCACCTCCATACCTCTTTGTACAGCGCCGTATCTAGACGATTACAAGCAGAATAGTCACATTATGGGTTGCGGCCAATCCTTCATCAGCACGCCTATGGGCGGACATAACACGGACTGCACGAACTGCGAGAATTGTAGCTACTGCACCGATTGTACAGGTATGTCAAATTTCCTCGTTTTCGTGCTTCATTATCAAGTCCATGAGATTTCCACTTCAAGTCTCTCAATTTGCACCCCTCATCTATCGTATTTTCGACACGGCTCGAGTTTGGATTGCGAAGATGCACGTCTAGGTGCATGTCACCGAATTGTCAGACTGCACTTCATGCTCGAGCTGCACAATGTGTGACGACTGCAAACGCTGTGATAGCTGCACGAGCAATCGAGGTAGCCATGACTGTCGCAGCTGCACAGACTGCGATGGCTGCGACCGTTGCCGAAGCTGTACAGACTGTATAGGTATACCATATCCCTCTTCCGTCCATCACCTACGCACACGTGTTTTCCGATTCCAACACTATACTCTCATCTCAGAGTCCAGGTTTCCTTCTGTACAAATTACACATTACCTCATTGCAATCATGTGGGAACGCAAACCTCCACACTAGACTTTCAGTATTCACCAGTCATGCTCTCTGTTCAGAGTCCAACCCGTCCGCACCGCAATCTCACTGATGTCGATCAGACTGCACAGACTGCCGGAACTGCACATCCTGCACTGATTGCACCAACGAGAAGAACAGCACAGACTGCACTGGCTGCACTGGCGGCCGGAACAACACAAACTGTGTCGACTGCATCAACTGCAAGAACTGCACTGATTGCAGCGGATTGAAGGATGCAAAGAATCAGACGGGTGTGCACAATAAGTCGGGTAGGAACGTGCTGGAGGATGCAGGCGAGGCGCCGCTGGCGTATAGGGAGAAGTAAGCGTTGCGACAAAGATGATACCATCATCCTTTTCTCTCAGGGGACAAAGTGTGCTGCGTAAAGTTCTTTGTGTAATTCAAATCTAAACGGAAGACCTGGAGATTCATGGCTTCACTCATCTCATCTATCATCACCTTCGCTTTGCTTTGTCGCCTTTTGTTGTCAGTACGCAGCTTCGGTGTCCGCAGATCTCGGTTTTCCGTCTTTCTTACTGCCTCTCGTGGTAACTCTTGCCATCAAACTGGGTGCGTCTCTCTCCTTCTCCATCTTAGCATTCCACTGCGCCTCTGCTTTTGCAGCGTTACGCTTCATGCGTATGGTGTTCCAGCGCATGTAGTGACAACAGAACGGGTAGAGAAGAGAATTAATTGCAACCCAGGCAAACAGAACGCCGAAGTTCAGGCCCGTGGTGGGATGCAGGTCGAAGAGGATCGAACGTGTAAGTGTTACAACTAAGTAAAGTTAGCCACCGCAATGTGAATGGTTAAAGGGGGAGGCGGCGACTTACTGTTGTACATTGGCCAAGCATACCCCCACCGATAGAAGCCGACCGCCAGATCGAGCGAGTAAAAGCCTGTAGCGACATTGCTGATAACCCAGAAAATTATCCACAGCGCCGTCCAAGGTGGACCAAGCAACATCGCCATGTTCTCACTGGCCATACCAAACACTATCATCCCCATCCAATTCACTATCCAATATACAACAAAGGTCGCGTGTCCGTAGCTGGTGGGGTTCTCCGCTGGCCAGACGTGACTAGCAGGTTGGTTGCTCATTGGTACAAGGAGAGCAAGGCTAACAAGAGAGTAGATGAGTGAGAGAAAGAAGTATGACAGAAGTGTGGAGATGTAGCGCCAGGCGATGAGGTGGCTGAAAAGCAGCGGCGGGTGGCCTTTGGGCGAGATGAATCTCATGTGAATTGGGAGGAAAAAGTTGAAGCTGAAGAACGCAATGACGATCAGATAGATCAAGCCGATACTGACTGTGGGTATGACAGTGGAAGGGCCGAAAGGGCGCAGGTCGTAGATCGTGAAGTCGATGCCGGGTGACAGGGCTTGTGGGGACGTGTCGATGCGTAGCGTCTGGAGATCGTTCTGAAGATGAGGGATCCAATAACTACCAAAGTTCTGAATAACGCGTTTTTGCAGCAAAGTCAGGCTAGGGACGATATAGGAGGACGTCGTGGTTTGGTCACGCGCAGAGTTGTAGATGATCTGACAGGCGCCTGAGGGATCGTAGCTTGCATTGCCTTGTCTGATGGCATGATCAAGGGCTGCAGTCGCGTTTGGGTTAATAACTACCGCAGCCCAGGCGTCGAAGTCGTATACACTTTCGCGGACTTTTAGTGGGTCATAGTCAAAGTCCTTGGCTGGTTGCATAGTGTATGAGGGGACGATACCGCTCCCCTCAAGCATATCGGTAACTGTGCGAGTCACGAAAGGTCCTACCAACGGCGTGGTTTCAGTGTAAGGTGCACTCTGACCGTCGAAGTCCACCACAAGGATCCTCAAATGCGGAAGTTTTTCGACCTGACGAAATAGAACACCCCAGAAGAGACAAAGGAAGGACAGAATGGCAATGGCTAGAATTAGGTCTGTACGCTGGTCAGTATACTCATCGGTAGGCGCAAACTCTCCAACTCACTTGTTCGAAGCCATAGCTTAATCACTTGCAATCGCACGCCGGCCTACTATATCAGTTCGAATACTCTCAGATTCGCAATAACCTTACCATTTGCCAATGCCAGAAGCCAACTGGCTCTTGCGGAGCATCTTGGTGGTTACGCCTCGACCGCTGGGTATCGATATTGGATAAATCTGGGGGTATGCCGCGAGAGTGCTGTGTCTCGACTTTCTCGATAGCCAATACATCGTTGGCAGTCCCGTCTCGCACAAGACCCTCTGCTTCGCTTTCCGGATCATTGACATCAGTGTCGCTGTTGTGCGGCGACTGCATGTGTTGGTAGTGAGGCGTGATCTGGGAGCCAAGTGCAGGCTCAGACATGTTGGCTGGCGCAAGATCCAAACGTACTCTCGTCGAAGATGTGAGAGAAAAAGTCCCTATGGACGAAGAGCCAGACGAATCGTGCGTTCTTCGGTCCTTCTCCTCTCGGGGACGGGGACTAGACCATTATGCTGACTTTGTGCTGACTGATAACTACCATGAGACCGGAGTTAATTAGTGATGGAAAGAACGATGTTTGGGAGTGGCCTGAGCGTTATAGGATTGGACATGCGACATGCATAAACAATACAATACCTGGCATATGGTCGGATTCATCGGCGCGAACAACAGTCCGGTGGAGCCGGATGAGGAAGAGGTGGAGAAACCGGATACTGATTGGAAGAGATTAGTAGAGACGACACAATGTCACGAGCGCACAGAGCAGTCTTTCATCGGGTAGTATCGGAACCTGCATGGCTTCGTGTGGACTGTCGAAAATGCTGATCTCCTCTGCTGCGTCTGTAAAAAATAGAGCAAGCAGATTTTGCTCACCACAGCCACAACATACACGTCGTATGCCTGATGGCATAGTGGGGGATATGAAACTACGTAGGAGATGAGTGGAGGGCAGATGACATGTATAGGCAAGGAAGGAGTGCGCTAGTAAATGAGGCTCTTGATGGGCGATTACGTCAGCCTGGCGAAACGTCGAGATGGCCATTTCTCGTCCACTGTGCAACCCACGACCGTCTTTCATGATGACGCATCATAACAGCGATTGGCAGGTGTCGCTACGAGTGCGCAAGTCACAACTAGCTGTGCATTTGGATTCGCGCTCTTTGCACCGTTCAGCATGTCGGTAAAAGGCCCAGGCCCAGGCCCACGACGAGGCCGTGGCCGCGGCCGTGGAAGCACCATGATTGTATGATTGCGCAACTGCCGCCCAGATGATCCAAAGCTGACACGTGACAGTGGGAGTGGGAGAAGTATAGGGCCAGTGCAGCTGTTTACGACAACATATGGCACATCCGGCAGGCCCCAGCCACAGTAACTCCTCAGCCTGTGAACGATTGCCCAATACCAGACGCGCGGAGTCGCATCCTCGAGCGACGGCAGACGGAGGACGGGGTTGGGCGCAATTTCTACTTTGTCGAGATTACATACCTAGGCGGCCAAGAGCCAACGTCAACGTGGGTGCAGAGCAGCGACAACAGCGAAAGGGGTGGTACCGAGATCGAGAGAGTTGATTTGAGTCGCATACTGCACTATGTATCGCCAGGAGAATTGGAGCGGTTCGAGAACGAGCAGTTCAAGATCGAGGCCGAGGCCGAGGCTGTCGCTGACCAGGAGGAAGAGGCTAGGCAGGTGCAGAGAAGAATGCAGAAGAATGCACGCATGGCTGCTTCAGGACGAGGGAGAGGCAGCCGTGTCTTCGACGGGTTGGGCATAGATCCGGAATTGCAGTCAACAGTTACCCCAAGGCGCCGACCACAAGGGAGAGGACGGGGCAGGGGGAGGGAGAGCAAGAAGCACCTGGCAGGGAAGAGGCAGCAGCGCGCTGAGTGGTATACAACCCGAGCTTCCACAAGATGCAATTGTCGATAGCCAGCCCAGTCAGACATTCCATCAAAGGACCAAAACGCCTCACCCAGAGCTCGCAGAGACGGATGTCGACTCGAATCCACCCAATGCTGAGCACGACGGGTCTGAATCGATATCGCCAGGTCTGATGCACTCTGCGTTCGTCGCCAACAGCGCTCTTTCGCTCACACCAACGTTACCGTTACCAAGCAGACCTGTACCCGCAGCTGCGCTACCGCGAGGACACCCCGATATGCCAGTTATTGGAAGCTCCAACACGACTTCTGAAGATGGCGCAACTCGCTCCACGTCGAGTGCAGCCGTGCAACTTCAATCCAACGGTGACTTTGACGTCATTGCAACCACAGCGTCAGAGTCGACTAGCTCAGACGATGAAGATGCCCACCGAAGCAAAAGACCAAGGATGGAAAGCGTAGAGCCACATCAAGAACTCATGTTCCCGCCATCATCACCTCACCAGCCATCAGACTCGGAGAGCGAAGACGACTCCATATCCGCAGATACACCATCGACCATCAAAGCGCACAGGCACATGGACATGGACAACATCGAAGCTATGTCCACGGCTACACTGCCTCCCTCCCATCATGAGGAGATCGCCAACAAACCTTCCAGCCCGGGAGACGAAGATGCGGAAGAATATGTTGTGGAGTCCATCATCGAGCACTACTATGATGAGGGGCGGAAATACTATCTTGTCAAGTGGGAAGGCTACGAGGACAGTCACGACTGGCTCCTTGAAGAGGATCTCGGGGTGCAGCCCAGGTTGTCAAAGAATATAATGAGAAAATTCGGAGATCAAAGGGAAAAGCAAAAGCCGAATAATCGCTTGTGGCTTATACCCGCATCCAACCAGTAAGCAACGCCCTGTATAATCCTTCACGTGCAAGCATGATCAATCACCAAGCTCAGAGTCAGCAGCGAGATAAAGAAGAGCAGTTCTAATGCAACTGAGCTACAATCAGATAATCAACGTCGCAGTTGCTGGTGTTCTTGAGACGATTCAAGACACAACTATAAGGCCACTTGCTCATACACACTGATCACGCAGGTTCCTTCACTTTTCTCAGTGCCCATCATATTTCTCCATACCACCCTCCCAGCCCGTCCTCCTTTGCAGAACAACTAGTCTGTTCCCATCTCTCTACCAGGCATCACGCTGACTGGGCCTCTGAATGCCTTGCTTTACGTGTCGCCGCTCGGTACGCTTGGCATTGCGGCGGATACACTCGCAGTCACCGTTCCGTGTGCTTGTTGTTTTCAGTTCTTTCCTGCGCATCATTGAATCTGTCCCGTTGGTGTGATGGTGAGAGCCTTGCAAATGAAAAAAGAGAGGAAATTAGCTTGATCAATGCCAGAGGGATGGATATACTGCAGGATTTCGACAAGAGCTCAATAATATATAATGACGCGTTCTCCCCAGACTGCGACATGGTCGCGGTGAGCTTTTGATTCCGAACTTCTTTACAGATGCCTGTAATGCGAGGCCCAGAATTCAGGATGCGGATGAATACATGGCACGCATTTCCTCCTCGGCCCACTGGCTCTTGCTCGAGGAATATAGGCGGGCGGTCGTCTAAGATAGCAGAGCGCTCGGTATAGACCATCACCACGATTATGGTTGGGCTGTGGCGTCAGTAGGAACGCTAGATACGAGCGGCTATGACCACTAAGACCTCGGCTGTCCATAGATGACTGCGAGGCGCCAGCTACTAATGAGGATTCTCATCTACGGCCTACAGAACTCGAATCGACCCGGAAGTTTGAGCCACGCCAGCTAAGTGCCAAGGTGATACAGAAACGACTCATGTCATTAAGGTGAACAAGACGGTTGTGGGGCGGCAATTGAACAATACAACAAATACGATTCGTCTTGGTAGGACTTGATAGGTAGTTGGAGACGGTATTTAGTTAATGCGCTGGAAAACTACGTTGTATGAGACGATGCTTGAGTACCGACAGAGCGACTAGTAGGTTTGTAGAGCGTCATCTACCCAGTGTTGACAGCGAAGCGTGCTTCATCTCGTTTGCAACATCCCGCCTCCAACCCCTTAAACTCAACTACTCTTGTATTTTGCTTGCGAGCGTCGATGCCGGCGGCCCTTCATGCCTTCGGCTTCTGGAACCAGACGTCTAGCCTGAGTTTGAACCTGGACTCGCTTCCCTCCTTTGCCTCCGGGTCTTCAAGCAACACCTCCTTCGAAGTGAGTCGGCCCTCCTTCCCGACCAGCAGCAGGCCAATGCGGCGCACTTCAGCTTCGTAGGCGCTTCGCAGACTGGGAGCGGCGGCATGCAGGTCGAATTCGGCGTTGCTGGTGCAGTGGATGCAGAAGGATGTGAGATGCGATTCGAATCTAATAAACCACGGGATCTGCACCACGTACTGCGTATCCACAGCGGAGGGGAGAGGCTTGGGGACGCGGTGATGGACGTTGAGTGTCAGTGCTTTCAGGTTGGGCAGGGTCTTGACGATCTGCTTGGGGGCTATGAAGGCGGGCCATGGCGTGAGCAGTCGCATGACGGGTGGTTGGAAGGTAGGACCCCGGAAGGTATTGAACTGCTCTGTTCGAAGCGCGAGGTTAGTTACATTGGAGTACCAGACCTGGTGGCAGCTGGTGTGGTTGAAGCGGCTATTCGGCTTCCAGAAGAGACTCCACTTCGCCTTGGTGAACAACTGTTCCAAGCCTTCACTCATGGTGGCACTGCTGCAGAGTAGCCACTGTGGCAGCCCAGCTTGGATGGTGTCGTCTGGTGCTTCGCTGTTGTAGCATATCTCGAAGGAATCTAGGTGGGCAGCGTGGCTTTTGGGCAGTTTGATTCGAGGCGTCTGCTCCCATAATTCATCGTAGATCATGTCGCGTACCTCCTTTGGTATGCCCAGGAGCGAAAGTGGAACCTTTACCTTCGACTCTTGCACCACACCGCCCCTATCGAGCCCAGGGCTGGTAAGTAAAGTCTTGTCCATGAAGAAGCGGCTTTGAAATTGATAGAGAGTTGATATATACGAGACGTGTTCTCTTGGAGAGCAGAGGGAGTGTAAAGTGGATGAAAGCGCAGTTGTGTTGTTGTGCACAGGCACTGACGTGCTGCCTAGCGCGTTCTCTGCTTCACTTGACCGAGCACGTGTAAACACTCAGCTGCAGTTGACCAGGGCCACACTCGAATTGTATCAAAGATACTGTAAGGGTTTCCACGCGCATTGATATATTGTCGGACTCAGTCCCACATCACTATCAAGAACGTTGCACAAGTACGCTCCACGGGTACACGACAAACCACTAATGAGTTTGGGGGATCTCCCGTCACCCGCTGTTCCCTACTAGGCAATTGTGCACATACCCTGGTTCTGTCTTGGACAACGTCAACGTGGGAGATGTATCCTCTCTAATACATGCCTGAGGAAGCTGACTGCAACTGCCAGCCGGGGTCAGCATGAGGTCAAGAGAGCCGTCAATTTGACCTTGACAGGGTCCAACACACCCTGCAATCTCCAGACTTGAAAAACTGGACCACAACATTGGAAAAAAACGCATAGAGACAGTCTGCAAATCGTCCTGCTGCCCTGCCACCACTCCTCTCGAACTCCCCACATCCGTCATGAAAACCATGTCCAATGCGGGCCAACTCTGCTTCACACGCAATCCAATCAAACCCATTGAAGACTATATGAGAAAACTCCATCTCTTATAGAGTGAGCGAGCCGAGGTTCATGCGAAGGATTCGGGTGGCCATTTCTCGTATCCATAGACGGGAGGGTGGCTGAGCGCGTAGATGCTCTTCAAGTATCCACTCTACTAGAAAGTGCTCTTGTTCCAGAGTCAATCGCAGCTGTTGGTGATGGGCTGTCGCTGGCTCCTAAAAACACCAGAATTAAGATTAGAGATAGCATATTGTATAGCAGCCTCACGGGTATCCGTGTTGATAGCATGGTGTGGATAGTATAGAGCTTCAAATTTGGGTAACGCGTAGCGGTTACCGTGCTCATACCGAGCTGGCTACAGTGTGTTCCTCGGACTAATTATAACGTATTCCCCGGACTATCTACCACGTATTCCTCGGATTATATACTACATAGATGAGATGCTCGGACTATCCAAGAGTGGTAGTGGCGGTGACATGTGCATGGATGGACTCCAATGCGTTGAATGATTTCGTTGGTTGGTGGGTAGAGGAATTGATTGCTTTGTTTCATTTCAGCATGTGAAAGAATCTAGGGACTTGATGGTGGATTTGATTCGATTATTTAATTCTCATGCCAGGTCCCGTGGGATACCCAAAGCTCATTAGAGTGACACTTGGACTGTTATCAGACTTTCTGGCTCTATCTCTGTGCTTTTCTATCTCTGTGTCTTTCGATATGCCCATCCCAATGGTAAAGCCGTGGACCGTGGTGCTGAATGAATAGCAGGTTCACAACACCTCACCCCAACCCCGCCAACCGTCTCCCCACGCTCCCGAAGCAAACACAGCTGCAGAACAACACACTGCCCACCCACGTGACGCCCGCGAGTTCCTCATACCCGGCCCAGCCGACCAGTCCCGCGACCCCGGGCTGCGGGGTAGCTGCGTCACCACTACCAGCGTTCGCCGCCAGTGTGGCGTTGGAGGCGGGCGAAGTGAAGACCGAGGATAGCGCTGTAGGGTTGGAGAGGAAGATCAGCGAGGTTAGCACCGAGGTTACGAGGAGCGAGAAGGTCAGGCCGGGCTTGCTGCGGTCGAGAATGTACCAGAGGGCGGGGTTGACGAGGGCCAGGGTGAGGGTGAGTTGGAGGGTGGATTGCCAAGGAGGCGGCGCTGGGGGATTAACAAATTAACTTGGGTTGTGAGCGGTTGGGGGACTTACGATGGCGAAAGCGACGCCTAGGAAGGCGGCGACGCTGCGCACTACGTCGTTGATTTGCTCGCTGATGGGGCTTTCTGCGTCTTTGTCTTGTTGCGCATTTTCGTCGGGGGAGCGGCAGGTGCTGTGCCGACTCCATATGTGGTCGATGTAGGGCAGCAGACTCCCCAGGGCTACGCCTGCGCAGCCCCAGATGGTGACGTAGACCCAGCTCTCGCGATCGACGCCGGCGACGTGCACAGCGGCGAGCTGTCGTGTGTCGTGCAGGTGGCTGACGATCAAGCCGTAGAGGATGCCGAAGGTGAACAGCGCGGCGAGCTTGAAGAAGCGGATGGCGTGCTTGGTCGTGCCGGTTCTTGTCCGCCGTGTTGAGCTGCTCCGTGGCCGCTCAGCCTGGGCCTTGCTTTCCCCAGACGCTCTGCGCGACTTGATGCTGAGCCCCGCGTCTGCTCCACCCCCGCTCTCGTACACGCTCCCGCTCCAGCCCATGGCGGCGTGCCCCGGCGTCTCGGCACCCGTCCCCCACGGCGTTTCCGCGACGCTCTGCGCGCCGTTGGAGCTGGCGCCGACGTCGTCGTAGATGCCGAAGAGGGTGCTGCTGTTCATGTTGAGGAAACTCTTGTTCTGGCGCGGCAGACGCGCACTCGCACGGCCGTCCACGGGCGATTCTGGCGCATCGTCGGTGCGGGCGTTGTAGGTGCCGAGGAGGCGGGCGTTCAGCTGGGCGAGGAAGTCGGAGCTGCGGCTGTTCTGCAGGTGGGAGGCGGGCGGCGATTGCGGCTGCTGGGTGTGGGCGGAGCTTTGCGCCGTGTCGTGGTGGGCGTGGGAATCAAAGTTCCGCCGCGGAATGGGGCGGTAGATGTGTGGTGGTGGCTGCGCAGGCGAGTGCTGCTGCGAAGACGCTTCCTCTGCCATGGTCCGAGGTTCCATCTGCGTCCCAAACAAAACACAACAAGTCTACCCAATCCAAAACATACGGCGGTGGACCACGAGGTAAACCCAAGAGGTAGACCCAAGAGGTAGACCCTAGACGTTGACCCAAGCAAGACGTGGACCCAAGACGCTGACCCAAGACGTTGACCCAAGACGTTGACCCAAGACGTTGACCCAAGACGTCTACACGAAAGCAAAGGAAAGAAAACAGATTCGCCCAAGCCGCAATCGACTCTCGTTTCTGGAATGAAAAGGTTGCTCGATGTCGAGAGGTCGCCTGCATGTCGTTAGTGCACGTGCCCGTCGACGCTCGAGAGCCTAGTCTGCACAGGTGGACCTGCGCTCGCAAACACACCTCGTATAGGCAATCTACGTGACACGGTGATACGGCTGGTGGATCGAGGCAAGGCGTTGGTTCGTCTTTGCCTGTGCCAGAGAGGGAATGCGCCGTTTTGTCGCCGGTTCCTCTGACGTTGCGATTTCACGCTTCTGCTGTCTCATGTCAGATGGCTTTCATGTGAAAGTCGGCTGACTGTCGGCGCACATCTGTCGACTCCGCACGCTGCTTGCATGTCGAGCCCTCAACAAGCATGACTGCACTCGACTGGGGAATGGATGCATGGTACATGTTCTCATTACATGGCGCTTTTCTGGCTGCTCCTCCGGATACACGGCTGACACACGACGCCGTGCATCTCCGGCCGCCGCTGGCCTCGTCGTACTGTGTACTGTGGCACCCAAGCCGCTATCTAGGCCTCCGCTGCAGAGGCCTCTTCCGTCTATTCTCATATGTTGCAACCGACGCCTGCCTCAAATGCTCAAGAACGTACCAAGTAATGCACAGAATGCTGCCATCCCATGGTTGGCTCGCAAGTCGTTTCGTCGTCTTCACTCACGCCTCCACTCACGCCTCCGCTCCATCAGCCACTCACTACCCCTCCACTACAAGGCGCTTAATCGACTATAGGCTCGAGAATGTTACCGCTGCAACGTGTTAGCGAGTAGGCGTGAATCAAAACGGACTACTTACGCGACAATGTTGGCCCAACCAATAAGACGCCAGTGCTTCTCAATACGGCGGGACAGGGCCACCTTCTCACCGATCTCTGTGCAGGCAGGCGATGTGAGCGTCAGACGGGCGGCGTCAGCCTTGACGGCCACCACCTTGGCACCCGTAGCCGTCGAACCAATGTTGACCATGAGGACTTCGTGCTTGGACAGCTTGGCCACCTTGGCCTGCTTGCCATCGGCCGTCTTGACACCGAGCAGTCGGCGGAGGAGGAAGTAGTTGACCTCAATCTCTGTGTAGATGTTGGGGAGGTGTCCGCGGAGACCGAGGACGAAACCGACCAGGCGATCAGCACGGCAGAGGGTAGGGTCGACGCGCGTACCGACACCGATGAGACCACCAGGTACAGCAAACTTGAGGTCGTTGTGCTCAGCGAACAGAGACACGACGCGCGAGAAGATGGGCTTGCACTGGATCTTGCCCTGGCTGTCCTTGGACACGATACCGGGCCTGATCTCGACCTCGTCGCCTAGCTTCAACACACCTGTGAGGATGGAACCACCAGCCACACCGCCCTTGAGCTCGTCAATCTCGGCGCCGGGCTTGTTCACGTCGAAGGATCGGATGACGATCATGTGGGGCTTTGTGGTGAAGTCGCGGACGGGGACGGGGATCTTGGTGATGAGCTGCTCGCAGACGGCGTCGATGTTGAACTTGAGCTGGGCCGAGATGGGGATGACGGGCGAGCCGTCGGCGACGGTGCCGCGGATGAACTTGAGGATGGAGTCGTAGTGGGCGGCGGCGCTGTCTTCCCGCATCAGGTCGACCTTGTTCTGCAGGATGATGATGTGGTTGAGCTTCATGATCTCGATGGCGGCCAAGTGCTCGCTGGTCTGGGGCTGGGGGCACGTCTCATTGCCGGCGATGAGCAGCAGGGCGGCGTCCATGACGGCGGCGCCCGACAGCATGGTGCTCATGAGGATGTCGTGGCCGGGGCAGTCGACAAACGAGACGTGGCGCTTGAGGCGGTACTTGCCCGCGCAGCCGTCGCGCTCGCAGGGCGGGTCGACCTCCTTCTCGCTCTTGTAGGAGCGGTAGCATGTGGGGCGCGGGCACTCGGGGTTGTCGCACTGGTAGATCTTGGCGTTGGCGTAGCCGAGCTTGATGGTGATGTTGCGCTCGAGCTCGTTCTTGAAGCGCACCGTCTGCACGCCCGAGATGGCCTTGACGACCGTCGACTTGCCGTGGGCGACGTGGCCAATGGTGCCGATGTTGATGGTGGCCTGGCGCGAGATGATCTCGGGCGACAGCGGGCTGAGGGTGGAGAAGTCGATTGTGTTTGGGTCGGGCTGCTCACTGCGCGTGTTAGCCGTGTGGTCGTGCAGGGTGTTGCTTTCTTCATCCATGGCGTCACACGTCATGTCTTGTTCTGTGCTTGCTGGACGGGTTGCGCTTACGGCAGCTCTGGGCGCTCGACGGGCACGGGCGCCTCTCTTGCCTTTTTCATCGCCGACTTGGGCTTGCTCTCCTCGACCTCCTCCTGCTCCGACTCGCTCTCGACATCGTTGACGTTGCGGTGCTCGTGCTCCGACTCGGAATCCATGCTGGGCTGCTGTGGGGGTAGATGGTGTCGTGCAATTAGGCTCCTGCAATGAGGATTCCACAGTTAGGGTCCTGCAATTAGGCTTCTACAGCTAGGCTTCTACAGTTGGGCTCCTGCAATTAGGCTTCTACAGTTAGGCTCCTGCAAATGGCTCCTGCAAATGGCTCCTGCAAATGGCTCCTGCAAATGGGCGTCCGGTGCGTGGAGGGTGGATCGTGGATCGTGGACCGTGGATCGTGGACGACGTGCACCTCTGCCCACACCAAAGAAAGGCGAAAATGCCGTTGACTCAGCGGCCGCGGGGCAGAATGCGCACTGCACAGTGCTCCGTGCGCAGCCACCGGAGCCCCACGTTGTTCCGGCCGAAGCACCGCCCCCATAAAACTTTGCGCCGCCGCCCTCCCTCTGCCCTCCCTATTGAACAACGCAAAATTCAACACACCTACTATAAAGCATTTTCTTTGGAGAGACCCGCCATCTACGGGTGGTGTGAGGTTTCCATGAGCACGAAAACCGTCTGTAGAGTGGAGAGCAGAACTTTGGCTGATCTTGGGTGCGGTTTCCTCCGCTTTCGAGCACATGGAGGAGAGCGCAATGATTGGCCGTACATCTTTGATCCCTCCTTCGCCATGGCATTGTCTGCTATCGACTGTGTCACCGTCACCGACTCGGTGCCTTGACGTGGCTCCAGTAGATGGCAGCACTTGCTGTGGAAGCTAGCTGGCTTTTTCCTACGTACCGCAACTAAATATCGTCGAGACTGCGTTTCCATGTCTCGGCGACATTGTACTTGCGGCAGATCAACCGATGGTTCTTATAGACGTCTAGGACATATTCTCCGTTCCAAACGCGTTTCGATGGGCCATACATGCTGACTTCCAACGCTCATCACGTGTTCGCCGCACGTCTCTCATAATGATTGATTGGCAACATCATCTTAACGCCCATTGGCTCGAGACCGCACCACGATTCACCATCCACTCACAATGCAGCACGTCTCCATGCCATGTTGCTGCACAATACCACCTCACCGCACTGAAACACCACATCGACCCATTTACTCGAACCGCACTAATAGAACCCCCTCAGACCTCGTTCCCAACCAAACACCACCACGCTTGACACCAAAATGCCAGCTGACACAATTCGCCGATGTGCCTTCAAAGTCCCAAAGAACGACAAATACCAGTGCCAGAAAGCTGGCGACAAGCATCAACTCCACGTCAACCTGTGGTACTGCAGATTCCACGACCACCATGCAAAAGACAGATGTCAGGCGCTGATCGAGTGGGCAGGGAAGGGCGCTCAGTGCCAGCAGTTGGGTGTCTGGGATGAGGAGCACGGGATGAAATTGTGTGATTGGCATGGCTTGAAGAGTAGGGGAGATGAGTGGGCGCAGGCGCAGGATGTCCCGGTTGGGGAGGTTGCGATGATGACGAAAGAGTTGGAGATGCTGGGCGTAAAGAAGGAAGACGATGTACTCTCGCCGTTGTCGAATTCGACGCTTTCGAGTCGGGATCAGCTAGAAGATTCACGCACTGATGTACAGCCAGGTAGCAGCTCACATGCTAGACGTATATCTATAGGTCTTGAATCGGAGAAACTGCCATCTCCATCACTACCGGACGAAGAGGATCTTATCAAGCACGTCGAGCTACGAAACGATACAAACGATGATACTGAAACCTCGCCTCCCAAGACCAACACCGCAGAAGCACACGGTACATCGATTTCTACACCACCACCCAACCCCACCACACTCGCTGTACCCCCTCCAAACAGTCATCCCAGCACCACACACTTCACCCCCGCCGCACACAACACACGCGCACCGACTCCTTGACCCCCTCACCCACCCAGCTACTCCACCACGCCCCACCGCTCTCTACATACAGTGCTGCATCTGTCTGGAAAAGCATAGCGAAGAGGTGATGCGCACGGTCGCGGCGTGTCGACATCAGTATCGGGAGCTGTGTTTGAGGAAGGCGGGGAAGGGGGTGGCAGGAGGCAGTATAATTGCACGGGGTGCGGGGAGTGGGTCAGGGCGAGAACGGAACTGAATGTCGATTGAGATAGTGGATTTGAAAGTTCTTGGGGGAATGGCGTGTCGGCATTCTCTGTGCGAATAATAGATAGATGATTGTAGAAGGATGATTCCCAGATGTCGTGTTTTTAAATGCATGTCTGTGCATTCCCTTCCTACAACCTCCTGTCCATTGTCTACTCACGAGCAAGTGAATCCGTGCTTCATGGATTCGATCCAGTGATTTTCTTCTCAGATTTCTTAACTCTGTTAACCTCCCTACAGACCAGCAACTATCTCTTCTACTTTTCTTTCATCAGCTGCGTCGCTTATACTTCTATGATTTGACATGCCGAATCTGTTGGTGTGGCGCGACACATGTAGGATATGCCGCTTTCCATATTCATAGATATCATGCATGTACATCTGCAAAAATCGCCTCTGTATGCTATGTCGCAGCTGGCGGCTTGGCAAAGGCGATGACGTTGCTACTTTTCAAGAAGATCTTCACCACTGAAGTCCACGACGCTGTGTTCTGGGTAATTTTGTTTTTGGTGGCAAATGCTGTCCTCTATACGGCAAGGTTTTTTTTTACATCTGCACCCGTTGGCCTCGGTAGAAGATCTGGAACTTGATGGTCAAAGGACACTATACCGATAGTAACAAGCTGAACATACAATAGGGCGATGAATGGCACCAGTGACATGAAGGCTTTCACAGTACTAGCCTGGGCTGTCAGACACCCGAGCAGGAAGCTGAAGCAGGGAATCCGAATTGTAGTTTTGGACGTCGGTGCTGTGTAGGTGTCGTCAGGCTTGAGATTTTACTCACTATATTTGCAGAGCGTTTGGGTTGCTGTCGCCTTGTGTTATCGAATTATTCAGTTGAAGCAGCAATATTCCAGCTGGCTCTTGATATAAGCTGATCTGATATGGTAAATGGAATTGATGTCGTGATGCTTGCCGAGAACTGCTGATTCTTAATATGGCTGAGCTTACTGTTGTCATCATCATAGGTTGCTATCTTTATCTTCGATGTTTCCTCCACCGTATGGGATGGGGTGGAGCTGGCGGAAACGGCGTGACCGAGAAAAGCTCTTCAATGCTGTCAAAACAGACTGTGGAATCTAACAAATTCGATAGGTATCATTCAACTAGGCCTGGCATGTCGAAACTGGAGTTCACAACCTCAGAAGAACATCTGGAGATGCAGAGACTATGGATTGCGTTAGCCACGCTGCTTCGCTACTGATAGCGCACTCGGTAGGTATTAGTACATGACTTGGACTTAGACTCACCGGAATTTATCCTTAACTGTATGCAAAGTAGCAGTTCGGACCGTTGCATAATGCTATTATGGCGATGATACGGCAGGAGAAGGCAACTGTTTGCCAAACTAGCGTGGCGACGTCATTGTATTGAAGCGATTCCAGTATATGCAGATAAGAAACGCTCACTGACAACTGTTTTCATGTATGTATTATCCTTTACTTTCGAAGGCTAACTCCATCTGCCGGAGCCACAAAGGCTCACAGCTGCACGGGGTAGTCCGTCGACTCGATCTTGGCGGGATACTCAAGACCGCCCTGCTTCCTGACCTCATCCATGATCTCCATGATCAGAATGCTCTCAGCAAGGTTCTCAAATTTGCCCTCTTTCCTGCCCTCAAGCACTGCTTCAGCAGCCTCATCGGCCTCCCAGAACATACCCTGACCCTCACCTTCTGAATGCAGAGAGCCACCGAACCCGTTGTACCAGTTGCTACCCTTTCCGGGTCCTGGGATCGGCCAATTCTTCTCCTCAACAGTACCGTCACTGAGAATGACCTTAGTCTTTGTTGGGCGGAAAGAGGGAGGAAGACCTGGATCTCGCCCTTAGGGCCCTGGATGCGTACACAGGGTGTGTCTTGATTCTGGCCAGGGCTGGTGGCGATACGAAGGGATGTCGTAGCGACAGCATGTGCGTCACCACCTTCTTCTTTCGATCGCGGAAAGTTGAGAATCATGGTGCTGTGCTCGTCTGCCTTTTCTGTGGGTTCATAGTTCTTGACGAATGCAAGCAGCTTGGGTGGCTGGCGTGTCTTCTCCGGCTGAGTGTGGTACAGTGTCTGAAATACCCATGTCAACGCGTAGATACCGAGATCTAGTAGCGCTCCGCCAGCAAGTTCAGGGTTGACCATACGGTTCTTGCCATCGGCGAAGTTGTTCTCGGGGTCCAGGGCCATGCTGTTGTCTGAAATGACGCGCGCAACGGGCCCAATGCGGCCAGATGTGATTTGCTCACGGACATATATGGAAATGGGAAAGTATCGTGTCCATACGGCTTCCATCAGGAAGAGGTTCTTTTCCTTTGCGATCTCGGCCAGCTTGCGTGCCTGCGGGGCATTGACGGTAAATGCCTTCTCGCACAGAACGTGCTTACCAGCTTCGAGGCAGAGTCTGGCATTTTGGTAGTGATGCGAGTGTGGCGTGGCGACGTAGATGATGTCAATGTTGGGATCCTTGACGAACTCCTCATAGGAGCCGTATGCCTTTGCATCCGAGGGGGAGCCAGTCTCCTTCAAGAAGTCTTCAGCACGCGATTTTGAAGATGAAGAAGCGGCGGCGACAACGGTGTGCTTTACGGACTTGACACCACGGGTTGTTGGGTCGACTAGCAGATCCTTGGTGCTGTTCGCGTAAGTTGAGAAGTCATAGTGGGGTGATACGCGGGGCACTTACAACGTGAGTGCAATACCTCCAGTCGCGAGAATCCCCCAGCGGATGGTCTTTGGGTCTGACATGTCTTCAATTGATATCTGTATATATTTTGAGTAACAAGAGCGTGATGAAAGAAGTAGAAGTGGCAGAGCGGGTAATATAGCTGTGTAAGCAGCTGCATAGCTCAACGTCACGACCGGCGATATTGCCGCTATTGTAAACCCACGTTAACCCCACTCTTGCCCCTCTCCACCCAAGCTCTGCAGGCTCCAAGTGTCGGCTTAGGGTAGACGGCCCGTCTGATGCGAGAAATGCACATTGTTGATTGGCGGTGTTGGTGATCGTATTAAGGACGGAGGACGAAGTTCATGGAGGGCAGGCTGCTCTGATTGGGTCGACTCTTGTAATTACCGCATTAGGAAACGGCAACAGACCTTGAGGCTCTTTCGAACGGCGCCGTCTGTTCAAGACAAACCAGTTGACTCAGCAATGCTTCGTTAAAGGATGAAAACTCTTATTTCTCCACCAAGAGTTAAATCTATCACAATCTTCTGCTCAGCTGGTTGACATTGAGTTGTGCATGAAGAAGCTGTAGAGCGATCTGGTATATCTTTCGCAGGAGCACATGGAGATACCTTAAGGGTTTGCCTTAAAGACTGCAGATGCTTGATCAAAACTTGTTGCTTAAATATCTCGATGCAGACAGGCTACAACGAAGCCTCGATCCCATCCAGTCCAGACACCTGGTTGACGACCCATTTCCTCTTCTCCTCGTTAGTGTACCTGGGGTAGGGTCTCCTGCAGTCGGCGCTCGATTCTGGATATCCTCTCTTGTGAGAAACCACATACTTGGTGCCGTTGATACCGCCCTTTCCAAACCCCCATTCGGTTACTGACAATTTGACTTGGAGAGCAGAAGCCTCAGCATGCTTGCCAGATTGGTAGAGTTCGAACATGTGTACACAGGTCTGGCTGTTGTTAGGGCTGATAAAATCAAGCTCAGATCATCCTCTTACCTTGGGGTACAGGTTTGCAACGCCGGTGATTGTGCCTACGCCACCCACGCTTAAGGCTGGAATCAACCAGTCGCTCTGTCCAGCCAATGCAACAAATTCGGATTTTTTAAAAGAGGCAGATACCCTCGCAACCTTGGCAATACCGCCACATGTGAGCTTGACAGCTACAATGTTGAGGTGCTTGCCTAGGATATCCAGCATTTCAGAGTTGATGTCTAGGCCAGCTACGACACCTGGGAAGTTGTAAAGGACGATAGGGATGGGGCTTGCATCTGCCAACTCTTGGAAGAAAGCAACAATCGCATCTTGATTCATGGCAAAGTGGAAATATGAGGGCACAAGTGCAAGGAACGCACTCGCACCTGCATCATGAGCCTTGATGGTTTGCTGAATCGCATCGCGCGTTGAGCCTGCTACGCCACCCAGAGTGATGGGCAAGTCGCCGCGGCCCAATCTTTGAGCTGTCTTGCGTGCCTTCTGGACTAGTTGTGTCTTCTCCGCAGATGAGAGGGTCGCTGCTTCGCCATTTGTGCCTGCAACTACGATGCCGTGGAGACCACTGGAGATCAGGAACTCGAAGTGCTTCTCTTGAATGTCCCAGTCGATATCTTCCCTCTCATCGTTCTTGAACCAAGTCAACGAAGGGACATGAATACCAGGCGGAAATGAGTATTCCTGCGCGAGGCCGTTGCCATTCGAAAGAATCTCGTTTGAAGACATGTCGTGTAAAGGCTCAATGATATCTTGAGTACATTGAAAGTAAGCAATACCAGTAAACAGCGAAGAGTGCTCATTATGACTATCTCAATTCCGACACGCGTTCCGACATCCACCACAAATTCCGGTAGTGTCTCCACGCGTGGAGAAGTTGGTTTAGAGCGCAGCATCGCGTGCTCAAAGTACCGGTATCGCGAGTCTTTTGAGATGATGTGATTCGATGTGGGAGGTCGTCGGCATGCGTCGCTTGCACTTTACCCGGAAGAATCACTAGTTTGTTCCTGTCACCTTAGCGTAAGCGACTGCCGACGCCTCCGCATCCTAGTTTTGCGATCTACAGTATCATCAGTACATTTGGAGTTCCTCAGTGGAGTCTCCATACGCAATTGTTGGAAGTCTGCTTTTGTGCATTTGCCAAAGGCATCGCGTGGCGGCTAAGCTTGTCTAAAATGACCGTAGCCTGATCAATCTCAATCCCATCCCAGCCTCCTTCTGCTCGGATGCATGCCCCGGTGACTGAACAGGTTATTTTGTGGGGAAGCGAACTGCAAACCGGAGTCGGCTTTATCTGGAGCACTTAAGAGCCGTTCATACCCCAGATTTGAGATCAGCATCGCTCCTGTGATCGCTTCTACACCCACTCTACTAGATTTCCACTAGTTTTTCGTCATTATGGGAGGGTTTGCGAGAGCTCCAGAGGATAGGCCTACACCCCCAGAAGTGGTACGTTTTTAGAACGCTACATCAATAATTATCGTCCGAAGATTTCTTCAACTAAACTGAAACGCAGTACAACTGGAGAGTGTACATGGCAGCTCTCGTCATCTCCATGGGTGTTTTGGCCTACGGGTATGATTCTGCATTCATTGGAACCACAATAACTCATGAGAGTTTCAAACGTGACTTCGGTCTCAACGACATGTCAACGTCCGAAAAAAATGAAGTTACAAGCAACATCACATCTATTTGTACTTCTTCGAGCGTCCTCTGCGCCGATGATAGGACTAACGCGCTTACAGACTCTGCAGGAGGCCTTGTCGGAGCCCTGCTCATGTACCCCTCACTGGAACTCCTCGGTCGGCGTATGACAGTTATCATCTCGGACACGATATTCATCATTGGTGCAGTATTCTGTACTGTTCCCACCCACCAGGTCGGCCTTATATATGCTGGGCGATTCTTCACTGGAATGGGCGTAGGCGGTATCGCTGCCGTCTCGCCAATTTACATTGCTGAGATCTCGCCTCCAGCCATTCGCGGCCGCCTAACCGGATTCTTCGAATCTTTCTACCAAACTGGTGCTGTCATTGGCTTCTGGATCAATTATGGGATTGTACACAATATGGATAGGTCAAAGTCTACTGCATGGCGAATACCCATGGCTGTGCAGCTCATCCCTGCTGGACTTCTAGCTCTAATGATCCCACTACTGAAGGAGTCACCTACATGGCTCATGAAGCGCGGACGCAAAGCAGAAGCTCTCAAAGTATACAGCTTCTTCCGGAACTTGCCCGAGGATCATGAGTACATTGCTCAAGACGTAAAATTTGTCGAAGACGAAATTGCAAAAGAGCGGGCAGCGCTTGTTGGAGATCAGCAGCATGCTAGCTTTCTTGAAATTATTAAAGCAGCTGCCAAAGAGGCATCCCAATCGGGCATGCGTAACCGCTTCCTCTTGGTGTTCCTCATATTCATGTGGCAAGCTTGGAGCGGTGCAGCAGGTATGTCTACGGATTTCATCCCGCATAATCTAATTCCTGACATTTTGCAGCGATCAATTACTATTCTCCAACAATATTTACTTCGATTGGACTGTCTAACATCACCCTCTGGACTGGCGTATACGGCATTATCAAAGCCGGCGGCTCCATCATCTTCTACACATGGTTCATCGACATGTTTGGCCGTAAATATCCCTGGATTATCTCTTCACTAATCTGCGCATTCTGTCAATACTACTTGGCGATTTATATCAGTCTTGGCAAGCCGAAGGTCGGTCAACCCATGTCAGCCTCCACCATCGCCGGGGGTAAAGCAGCAACGGCAATGATCATGATATTCGGGGCGGCATGGTCCTTTGGCGCTAACGGTCTCGTTTGGATAATTTCTGCAGAGATATTCCCGACTACGTTGCGCTCCGTGTCTGGGCCTTTCGCGGCGGCCAGTGTGTGGATTTGGACCCTGATCGTTACCAAGAGCCTACCCCAGATGTACACTAGCATGGGCTGGGGCGTCTACGTATTATTTGCTACTTGCTTGATATTTGCGAGCATTTACGCTTGGTTCTTCATTCATGATACCAAGGGGCTGCGCATGGACGAGATGGACAAGCTATTTGGATTTGAAAGAGCAGGACAGAATGCAGTCACCACAACCGACAGCATGACAGACAATGAGAGCGAACATAATGAGAAGGCTGCAGCGGTGCATATTGATCACTCAAGAGTTTGAGGACAATATCTCACAGAAGGCTTTGGCCGCCAACGCGTCCAACACTGAGTAGCCCCGCCTTTTTGGCAACTTTTCAATTATATACAGCTCTTTATCTTGAGATATTTGCCATCCTGTAATACATTAATTATGCAAACTATTACTGATGATAAGTTGTGGTATAGCATAATAACAGTCGTTGTCTCGAGCACTAAACGAGCTTAGCGGATTCCTAAAGAGGCACCACTAGCGCATTCCAGGTTATGCCTGTGCAAACCCACCCTGGCCTCCGTGATATCTCAGACTTCAAGAAGAGATGAAATGAAGCAACTCTGAAGCTTATTTTCAATGTTTGGGGCTCAAGTTTAGCCATGGGGCTAGTAAGGTGCGGGTAAATTTCATGTTACAGAGAAGGTCGACCACGACGATCGTGCTCGAAAACCAAGCCTGGAGGTCTCTAGTGAATTACAAGCATTTCTAAAACTAGACCCAGTAATTTTGTACTTTCTCCAGTACTTATTAACGCATGGGAATCTTGCGGGCTTGCCCTGAATACCTTCGAAACCTTGACAAAATTGCGTCCCTGCGCCCGGATTTTGCTGAGAGAGTGAGGAACGCGAGGCGCGCTCACGTGCTCTTTCTTGGGGAACACTAAGCTTACCTCTCTTTCCACTCGGGCCACTCCTCCTCCACAATCAGCACGCAACCATGGCTCGCTACCGTCGCAAATTGACCACTGCAGATGCTTATTCCATCGTTACCCTGGAAGTATTCGCTGCAGCTACCAGCCCTGGACTCTCATCAACGGATCTTCCACTAGGACATGACTTACAGCGAGATCTAGCTACAGATGCCTGGTGTCTACCTCCTAGAATTGTAGGTCAGCCGTCAACTAGATACATTGCGTTGTCGATCTTCGCAGCATACAGTACGGACTACTTCCCTGACGCCTCACTAACAGGCTGATGTACCAGGAAGGATAGGACAGTTGTCGACCCCAACCATGTGAACCTGCTGATATAAACCAACCGATCAAAGCCCCAGTGCATAGCTCCGCCTCATTGGAGTTCCCGTTGCCACCAACTTCATGCTCCACCAACGCTGCTTGACCCGACCTCGCAATCGATAGATTTGACAATTCAATATACTGATACCTTGTACCGCTGTCCGAGTTCCATCTTCTCCCTCCTCGGATCTTAGACCAAAAATTGGGCCCTTAACCTCGCACAATCAAAAGCTCTCGACTACTTTGGCTGTACAGCTGCTCAGTGCAGCCGAGATACCATATTCAAACGAGGACGTGCAAATATTAGTTAGATCTCACCAATGTAGACATATCTCATCCTTATTTTCTTGGCCATCAGATGAACCACAAATATTATTAACGAGGGACCTGTGAGTCTGAAGAAACGTTGTTAAACCCTTGAACGTCACTTCTATTTCATAATTTAATCACTCTTGTGAGCTCTCAACGTCCATGATTATATAGATTTATACGTTATGAAGCCACTGCAGAAGCTAGGTTTGCCTCGTAATGTTATCACACGGAGTAGCTCTGGAGCTCCAAGAGATGACTACGCTTTACAGCCTGACGTTGAACCCAAGTAGAATGTGCTTTAACCCCACACCCTACATTCGTCTCATAATCGAAGCAGAGTGAGACAGAGACATTGTGTAGGGAAAATCGAGGACGTGATACCAAAGTTAGTTTAGGTGGTTTGCGTCGTGTGCAAAGTCTATCTTTCACTTCACCCGGCGTTGTAGGGACGCAGGAAGCAGGGGTGAATTTAAGAGCTTCATCGCGCTTATCTCTTGACATTGTCTCTCCCACCCACCTTCCCAACTCTCACAACCATAACACTTTCTTCTCAGCTTCTAAGCAACGCTCTATCCAACAGCATGTCTCAATCCCCGCAAGCTCAGTCACTGTCGGGCAGTGACGACGCCTTGACCACCGCTGCTCAGCCAGACACCAAAGAGTCTACCTGCGATAGTACTTCAGAAGTGTACCGTCTGTATCGCATCAACGCCACTCTGCGCGAAGACCCTCACAAGACGCGTGCCAAGCTGCGTACCCCCAAGCAAAAGCAAGCTGTAATAGAGGATGCACTCAGCGAGATGCGAGGTGGGCTGTCACCAACTCAGCACCTCCTCAAGGGTGTCTGGTTTTTTTGCAAGAGATGAAGATCCAGCTGCCTGACCAACTGACGGCCAAGTACGATGCGCTTCACTGTATGGGAGATCCATACGACTTGATCCCTTCAATGGCTACTAAAGACGATGCTTGGAAACTTACGATCTGGTAACCTTCCTTTGACGTCAGAAGAAGACGAGAAGCAAGCTGAACTTTCATGTACGGACAACACGGCAGTGCTCTCCCAAACTCATGACGGCAATTCATACCACGTGAAAGACGGTGACGATGCGAAGAAGCTCAAGGGTGACACCGATTCGGTGTAAGCAAGCCCGCTTACCTTTAGTACAAAGTCGCTCTTGGTGCGAAGTGCGAGGCGCCAACTGAGACCGTAGACGACAACGATGCTGGGTAAGTGCAAAATATATTTGTGTCAACTCTTCTTGAAGCAACGCAGTGACGGACACTTGGAGAGCGAGACCTGCAACCGACTGAGTTGACTTCACGCTTTTTGCGAGGGACAGCACTGTTTGGTTCAAGGATTGGAAGATATTTCAGCCGTTCTCCTATGTCGGGTTTCCAAGCCAGTTCGCGTTGCTCAGATATACCACATGGCTGCTTAATCAGATACACGCAAATTGGATATTTATGTACATAACCAACCTTTCCAATTCAAATTCTTTGCTTGTGGTGTCTGTTGACTCAATCGATTCTTGCGCAGAACGTTCATGACAAGATGGTATTCATGGAATATGCCCGCACGACCGAGTAGTCCCATTCCACAGCCGAGATAAATTTAGTGTGACCTTTGTATACAGAACCCATTTTTTCTGTAGAAATGAAATGGGTTTTCGAATGAAGCGCCTGCATGGAAGTAGATTCGTCTTGATCCTATCTCGCCACAGCAATACAAGACTCTCTGGCCAAACAGACAGAACGCTAATAATTCCCTCCAGCTTCTGTTTCTCATGTATAGACCACAGAATTGAAGCGATTATATAGTATCTTGGACGACTTCAGGCTTGGGGAATGCACAAAGATAGGGTCGGTGCGAGCGCGATACCTCTTAATTTCCAGATTCATCTACATTGAATCGACATACAGCCAATTCTCAACGAAGCCGAAGATACTGCTGAGCTGGGGGTTGTTCCAAGCTGATATTTAGCTCAAAAACCTGCGCCCGAAGTCTTTGGAACAGCGTCCGACCAGTTGAGTATTAAACATATGCAACCCTTGTCAAGGACAACATCATCTCCGGAACTAGTTTCACACAAAAGTAGAAACATTTATGGCAAATAGATGGATCATGGTGGATACAATATGTCAATATAATTGTTCCCAAAGTGAAAAGGATGCCAGATAAAAATCTTGGGTGCACGGAAGACAGTAGACAGATATCGAGGTGAAGAAGACCTCTTCACTTCACGAGCGTCTGCCATTGCCACAGATGCTTGAGTACATTCATTAATAGAAGATAGCAGATGCTTGCACTTCGCAGATCACGATCCAACCCCTAGCATCCGGGATGCGTAACATTGGCGAGCGAGGCACAGGTGGCAAAACTTAAGCTGAGATTGAGTAATTCTATAGCACTGGTTGCGTAGCGAATGCCGAACTGCGGATTCAAACGGAACTGAGCTATCAGATGTGGGTTGATGTCATTGGCCATGACGGCGCGTATGGTTCACCTTTATCAACTCGGCAGCCTCCTTGACAGACGCCTTTACAGACATAGTTTCCAGCGGCAGGCCAATCAGGACGGACTTCAGTACAGGGCTCGACCTCGTCTCGCGAACAGCCTCGATGCAATGAATGATCTGTTTAGAAGCACTTCATAATGTCGAGGACCTGCCAGTTCGATGAACACTTCCCTATTGGTGATGGACGACAAACGACAACCCCAACCAGCGCAGGGCTCACCAGCACTAAATTTAAGCATAACCCGCCCCCTGTCTACCCCACCGCATCACCCAAAATTTACTCGCGACATCCCACCTCGGTCGCGCCATTGCCTTCGCGCCCACCAACAGACCTTGCAACCCAAACCCACGCACACAGACACATACACATACACCTCTCGAGCCCACAACAATGAAGCTCCTAACGCTCAACTTCCTCACCTGTGCAGTCAAAACATGCAAAACGCAAGCCTCAAGCTTCCCTCTGCACCCGCGGGACGCGGAGCTAGAAATCCAAGAATCGGACATAAACCTGCCGTTCCTGAAGAACATTCTGCCGCGCCTGATGTGGGAGGAATTGAGGGTGCTATGCAAAGAGGTTTGTTTCCCTTTGTGCTGTCTTTTCACCCGCACCACCACCAACACCACCACCACCAACACCACCACCACCAACACCACCACCACCAACACCACCACCACCAACACCACCACCACCAACACCACCACCACCAACATCACCACCAACACCACCACCACCAACATCACCACCAACACCACCACCAACACCTTCCCCAACCCTCACAGGAGTACGACTAACCCGCGACTTCAGCTCGCGCTCCCCGACCTCCCTGCCACGCCACCAACGCCCAGCGACCTAATCGAAGCCTCGACGTCGGGCTCCACAGACACAACGACAGCGCCCTGGGTGCCTGGCGCTCAGGTGGAGGAGGAGCCCAGCCAGACGGCGCGCGACCTGCACCGCGTGCTGCTGGAGACGTGCGTCCAGGAGGGCCGGCTGGTGTGCGGGTGCTGCGGACACGAGTATGCGGTCAAGGAGGGGGTAGCGAATTTCCTGCTGCCGGGGCATTTGGTGTAGCGAGTGGATGCTTTGCCGTTCCATTGGGAGTGTGAGGAAGGCGGGCTTGACTGGCAACGATATGTCATGTCATGTTGTATCGACAGCTGGTGGGGAAACAGGGTTTCGTCGGAGGCTGCCGTTCAGTGGAGGTAGGGCTACTCGCAGACGGCAGAAGGGCTGGGGAGAACGCGTTGGAAAAGTTTTGATACCCAATGGTTGGAGCATTTGCATAGCCGGAGTCTGAATTACGTTTTTGCATGGCAGGGATTGTGAAGGGGGAAGTAGAGGTATGATATCATGGTATCTAACCCATCACGCGCCTGAACGCCTGAACTTTTGCTCGCCGACCAGCTTTCAAACATATTCTCAAACGTGTGTAGACATCTACCGGTCCAGCGCGCGGTTAATCTGGACCTTCTTGTCTTCGCCTGCACTCACAATGCCCACCTCCTTGTCCCATGTCACGCTGAACACCTTGACGCCCTCGCCATGGCTCTTGGCCGGCCCGCTGTGTCCCTGTCGGTTGATCGTGTACACGCTCTCGCCTGTCATGCCCTCACCGACCTGGCTGCCAGTGGTAACGTTCCTCAGATCCCAAATCTGGCAGGTGCCGTCGTGCGAGCCGGAGACGAGGTTGTACTCGGAGTTGGGATCCGTGTCGAGCGAGACGATACCGTTCTTGTGGCCGCGCAGAGTCATGACGCTGATTTGTGTGGCGGACACGCGCGGGTCGATGAGGGTGATGTGGCGGGCCGCGGTGCCGGTGGCGAGGAGGTTGCGGGAGGGGATTGCACAGAGGGAAAGGAGCGCGTGGCCCGTTGTGCGTGTGCCGACGCAGGACTGGGTGGGGAAGTCCCACGTCTTCAGTGTGTGGTCGTGCGAGGCCGAGTAGGCGACTGTGGCGTCGTCGGGCTTGAAGATGACGCTGGAGACGGGCGAGGCATGGCCGGTGAAAGTGGCTAGTGCTCCGCGGGCAGGGACGGCGCGGTCGGGTTTGGAGAGCTTTTGGCGCTTGTTGGAGGCGGCTGTCGAGTTGGGGAGGAGGTTGGAGGGAGCCGGTGGGCTCTCCTTTGCGTTGCTGGAGAACAGCGAGATGGTGGAATCGGACGAGGCAGACAGGATGCGGCTCGAGGGCCCGTGGACGGCCAGGTCTTGGACGGCCGAGTTGTGGGTGAAGAGCTCGAGGCTCGTTGCGATGGCGCGCGCATTGTCGTCGTACTTGTAGACGCGCACCGTGTTGTCCAGACCGGCGGCGACAAACTTCTTGTCCGACAACCACTTGGCCGCCTTCAAGCTGGTGATCCTGCCGCCGTTGTTGGGCGCTTCCGACGTGGCCAAGACGTCGCCCGAGGTGTTCCAGACGCGCAGCAAGCCGTCGTAACTCGCGCTGAGGATCCTCTCCTGCCCCCTGCACGCTCGCGCCCGCCCATGAGCCGGCGGGCGAGGAGCGCGACAGGACATCGACAGCAGACACCCAGTCGTCGTGCTCAAAGCTCGTGACGTTCAGCGGCGGAACCAGCGCGCGCGTGTACTCGACGTCGAGCGTGGTTTCCGCGTTGATGCCGTTCTTGGTGAGGAACTCGTCGATGGCGGTGCGCAGGAACTGGCCATTGACCAAGATGTCAAAGGGAATGCGGTTGGCGTCGCGGTGCAGCAGGTTGTTGACGAGGGTCGAGAGCTGGTGACGGCTCAGGGCTGGACGGGCGTCAGTAGTGAAGCGGAGCAGACGGCGAGTCGAGAAGCATGTTTATATGCCGTCGTCTCTGCGCGGCCATGCGCGCCTGGCACGGATCCACTCACATGTCTGCACCAACAAGACCGTCGGCTCCTCGGCAATCTGCAGGCCAGCATCGCGGGTGCTGAGGCGGATCTGCACTTTGGTCTCTGCGGCGGTCGACTCCATGGCGTGCATGGGCGTGTTTGGCTGTTGTCGTCGCCTTGGGCTCTGGGAAATTTTGGCCCGCGCCACTTTTCGAGAGGCACTAGGCACTAGGTAGCTAGGGCCGCTAGCGCGGGGAAGGAGGCACCAGTCGGCATTCCAGAAACCTCCGCTGCAGCCTTCCTTGGCTTGCCTGCCCTGCTTGCAGAGACCCTCGTTCGCACCATGGCAAGGCGTGGATATCGTGTCTAGGCAGTCGCAACCTATCTAATGCACGCTCGTCCTCCCTATCTCCGCAATCGCCCGGCGCCGGAGATCGCTCGGTGCAAACAGCGCCTCCATCAGCCCCACAACTTCCTCGGCCGTCATCTCCAGCTTCAGTTCGCTCTCGTTCCAGAGATACCTGATGTCTGCCAGACTGCCAGCCAGAATCTCACCCAGATACTGCAGCCGGAACCAGTTCTGCACATACAGGCTGGCTGTGTCCCTCGTCTCTCCCTTCTCGTCTTGTGTCTGGAAGTGCTGATTGAGTGTCGCCAGCGACATGCAGTAGCTGTGTAGCTTCCTCGACTCGTCTTCTGCAATGTCCGACATGTCCATTACGTCATTGATGAACTTGGTAAACCCCGTGCTGACCAGAGACCCAAGCGACTGCACAAGCACCCTTTGTGATACAATCTTCTGCCACTGTCGTTTTACCTCGCCGATCCGGTCAATCGTGGTTGCAATAGCATCATCGCACACCCTCGCGAACGGAACATGGGTGCACCCCTGGAAGCCTTGTGCATCCTCCAGATGATCCTTGATAATCTGCCGCTGCGACTCCATCTCCCGTCCGTACACTCGCCGGCTGAAGCCATCTATTGTCATAATGTCCGCCTCGATCTTGGGTGTCAGACGAACAGAAGGTCGCAGCAACTCTGGCAGACTCGAAGCACCATCCTTCTCTGCCTGTTCTTGGGCAAATGCTCGTAAGCAGTCCGAAAGACGCTCGCAGTCATTGTAGACGAGCATGTTGCCTGCAATATCGGTAGCGTAGTGGACAGAAGCAGTAGCTCGGTACATCGCAAGTAATAAGCTGGGTATAGCAAACAGCCCTCCACTAGCAGGCGAAATGGCAGACTTGACCAGGGCTGGGGAGTTGAGAGTTTCCACATCGGCAACGACTTGTCGTACAATCTCAATGATCGAGTCAGGGATGGCTGTCACCGTGTACGTCTCTCTCAGTGTGATGTGCTGCTCTGTAGGTGGCTTCTGCGGCCATGGCTGTCCGTTTGTCTTGCGCTGCGGCGATTTCTTGTGAGCCTGCGGTGACGGCGCTGATTTGGTGTCTTCGTCGTCACCCCAATCATTGCCCCAATCTTCTGCATCCTCATCGTCTGCTGGCTTTTCTTCTTTTGCTTTGCTCTCCGGTTCTGCAGCCTCATCAGCTTCTTCCTCGTCTATACCCCATGCGCTCATGTCCTCTTCCTCTACATCCTGCGGTGGGGTGTCTGTCTCCTCCTTGGCCTCATCATCATCATCCCCCAGTCGGCACCCCAGCCGTTATCCTGGTCGTCTTGTGCAGCATGCAGGGCGTCGCCTTTCGAAATAACTTGTGTTTCGACCTTCTCCACCATTTTCTTAATTTTGACTTGCTTTGGAAACAGCTTTTGCACTTTTGCGATTGCATTCTCTTTCTGCTTTGCTAGCCAGATTTCAGCTGACCTGTCGACCCACTCAGTTAGGCGATTCTGGCCAGTCCAACCGAGTTCGTCAAGATACTCAACAAGACCCAAGACATAGGATAGATTTTCCTGGAACTCGTGGACTCCGTCTGTAGATGTGGGAACCGCGGGCAGAAGGTAATGGTCAATCAAGCGTGATGTGATGATGGGTACCAACTTTAATGAAAGCGGTACAGCGATGGAAGGTGGTAGGCGTGTACTTATGTAATCGGCGATTGTCTGAATGTCTTCCAGGGTGACCTTGACACTTCCCTCATTGACGGGACCTGTGAGCTGTATATCATCACCGTGGACCGTGAAGCTAGTGACAACTTGATCGCGACCAATGACAAGGCGATGCGATAGAATGGCTTTGTCGAAATCGCGGCTGAAGCGGGTAACAAACTCGTCTAAAAGACCTAACTTCGTAAGCTGCTCAACAACCGCCGTGATGTTGATTGTGATTTCTCGTTCGATCGAATCCTTCAATGAAACCTTGTTGTTGGAGGCGTCAACGACGATGAGTGCATTCCACGACTCTGAGATGGTCTCCAGGATAGCCTTTCTCATCTGCGCCTCCTTAGTCTTTAGCACTCCTACCACCCTTGTAGTTCCAAACGGTCCTAGGCTCTGGAAGGCGCCACCCACGTCCTCTAGCCGCTCGATCGCATACATGACATGCCCTCGCACAGCAGCATCCTGAGCCGAGTCTAACAATGTCGTTATGTCCCTCAGCTGTTCGATCACCCGCGACAGGCTCTCGTTGTATGCGATCTCGGTGTGGAGCAGGCTGACCTTGCTCACTGCGTCTTGGACACGTGCTGTATTGGCCTTTCCTTCTTCTGCGTGTTGCGCAATCTCCTTGGCGGCGTCCTGAGAATGTTTGATGTCGTCTTGTAGCTTTCGCGCTTGAGATATCCACCCGTCGACGTCAGAGGCAGCTTCGCGGGAGACTTTGCGAACTTTATTCTAGACATATGATCAGCTTGCACGAAGAAAGAACATCACATGCGCATACTTTGGCGTCTTCCTTTGCTTTCTCGATCTTCTCTAGCAGCTTAGGCAGTGCGCTTGACGGCACTGCTGCAGATGCCACATCTCCATCCTGAGGAAACGACCCGTGTTCAGCAGACTGGAGGATCGCGTCGCCAAGTTGCTCGTCTGATACAGTCGAAGACATGTCTTGTGCTTATTCGTAGGTCATGTTGAGTGAGAAGGAGTGCGACGTGCGCTGTTCTCTCCTGCGCGACACAACAAAGCAATCGTTGTTGGCAGCCGTGACGTCCGTGCGTGGAGCTTCAGTTCACTTGGAGGGGCAAAGTGTTATGGAACACCTACCCCGCCATATACAGATCTCCATTAGAGAGTTCATCCTTTGCTAGAAACTCTTAGAGTAGAAGCACCTGGCTCGGCGCATACGGATCCGTTAACGAAAGCTGGCAGGCATCCTTTGGTATGTGGATTATGGCTTCTCATACAGTAAATCGAAACTAACCAACCGGGCAGTCGCACTCTTTGCCGATCAACCAATTTTCTGCATTGCAACTACCAACACTTGTTCTTCTCTACCCTTCTTAAATCAGTGTAAGTTTGGCCTCATACTCTGCGATCATCTCAACCGATTTTGCCTTCCATACTTCCTCTCTGCGTCCTCTTGCCACCAAAGTGCTGCTCATGCCGATATGATTTCTCCCTTCTTGTTTACATCCTCACCTTTTTACGAAGGAGTCGTTCCTCGGCCTGTCACATTTGACGAGTGTTGGCTGACACAACAATGGTAGCACCAATCGGGCGCTGCACAAAGGGGCGTCTACCACCCATCAGCAACCTGTCACGACAACTCTCGTGACCAGTAATTCTTCGTTTAAACTATTGAGCTCGTTCGAGGGTCTTAAGAACATACGTTACGCAGAGATGGGGTCAACTTCGAGAGACTCCCATTTCAAGAAGATCCAAAACTTCAAGGCTGATTATGCAGATGCCGAGTTCACCCAGTATGAGTCGCAGCGGACAGGCCTACGAGTAACGGTGGTGGACCGAAAAGGTCCCAAAGTATATGGTTATTTTGCTGTCGCTACAGAGATCCATGATGACTCGGGCTCTCGTAAGTGCATCAATTCGAAAGTTAGACAGTACTGAGGATGTGCAGCGCACACGCTTGAGCATCTGATCTTCATGGGGGCGGAAGTACCCGTACAAGGGCTTGCTAGACAAACTCTCGACCCGGTCCTACTCAGACACCAATGCCTGGACCGACGTCTCCGAGACTGTCTACACACTCTCTTCGGCTGGCTGGGAGAGTTTTGTGCAAATCCTTCCGGTCTACCTAGATCACTTGATACTGCCTACTAACACAGACGCTGGGTGCTACACTGAGGTACATCATGTTGATGGCAAGGGTGAAGATGCAGGGTACGTACATTTCCTGTTCGCCATTCCGACTTACTGACATGAGAAGTGTTGTCTACGCTGAAATGCAAGCACGTCAAAACCTACAAGGCGACATGATGGATCTCCGTATGCGTCGCCTGTTATATCCGGAAGACGATGGCTTCCGCTCAGAAACAGGTGGACTGATGGAAAACCTGCGCGTATTAACTGCTGAGCGCATCCGCGAGTTTCACCGAGAGATGTACCAGCCAAAGAACATGCGCCTGATTCTCATTGGTGAGGTGGATCACATCAACCTTATCAATGTACTGGATAAGTTCGAGGATGACATTGTCGATTCTGTGCCCTCGTACGACGCACCCTTCAAGCGCCCTTGGGTGGAGTCTAAGCGCACACCACCGCTCAGTAAGACAATAGTAGACACCCTTGAGTTCCCCGAAGAAGACGAGTCTACCGGAGAAGTTCAAATTGCCTTCCTTGGCCCTCCCTCGACCGATGACCTGGCAGAGACAGCTGTTAACACCTTACTCACATACCTGGCAGGGTCATCCGTGTCTGTTCTGGTCAACACCTTAGTGGAGAAGGAGCATCTCGCAAGTGAGGTTTACTACTTCATCAAGGACCACTATGATTCAATCATTTGGTTCACACTGAGTGCAGTGGAGACAGAACAGCTTGAAGCTGCCGAGAAGCGCTTCTTCGAGGTCCTCAAGGAGCATGTGGACGGCCCTCTCGACATGAGCTACTTGCAGGATTGCCTCCATCGCTTCAAGCGACAAGCTCGCTTCACTTCCGAGGTTAGCAACGAGGATTGGAATACCCCAATTGTCAAAGATCACATCTTCGGAAAACGTGATGGCTCGGATCTGAAGATTACAATGGGCGATCTCAAGGTGTTCGATGAGCTCAACGAGTGGAGCGAAGATCAATGGCGCTCTTTCACTAAGAAGTGGATCTCGGATGCCCACCACGTTACCTTGTTTGGCAAACCTTCAGCTGCTTTGAATGACAAGATGAAAGCTGAAGAAGTCGCAAGAGTCAAAGCACAGCAGGAGAAGCTTGGCGAAGAAGGTCTCAAGAAGCTGGCAGAGAAGCTCAAAGACGCTCAAGATCAGAACAACAAGCCCATTCCAGAGGAACTCATTGCAAGCTTCAAGGTGCCCAGTACCGATTCAATCCACTTCTTTGAGACAACCCCAGCACGTTCAGGACTTGCGAAGAAGCTGGGTACGGCAGACACCAAGATTCAGCAGATCATCGACAGGGACGAGAACGGGCTACCGCTTTTCGTTCACTTTGAGCACATTCCAACCTCTTTCGTACACTTCGGCCTGGCTCTGGGGACTTCCGGTCTGCCCACAGACTTGAAGCCTCTGCTTGGCATCTATCTTACCAACTTCTTCGCCACGCCTGTTGTGAGGGACGGCAAGCGCATCGAGTTCGAGGAGGTCATTACCAAGCTCGAACAAGACACGATCGAGTATACCCTAGGAAGGGCTACTGACATTGGCAACTCTGAGATGCTGCACATACACTTTGTGGCGGAAGCAGAGAAATTCGAGACTGTCGTTCAGTGGCTCAAGACACTGCTCGTGGACTCGATGTTCGATGTTGAGAGAATCAAGGCAACTGTCATCAGGATGTTGGCAAACGTACCAGACGAGAAGCGTGATGGGAATGGCATGGCGCTTGCCATCGACAAGATGATTCACTACGACACTACCTCCTCGGTCCGCGCTACAACCACCCTTGTCAAGGCCCTTTACCTGAAGCGTACCCTGAAGCTGCTCAAAACCAACCCTCAACAGGTTATTGACAAACTTGAGGCTCTACGAAAGCATCTTCTTACCTTCTTGAACATGCGCCTGCTCGTTACAGCGAACCTTGAAACTCTTAACAAACCAGTATCGACCTTCAAACATCTTACAGATGCCATCAAGCCGGGCTCAAATCCTACAGTCAACCCTATCGATGATCGCAATGAGCTTCTTTCTGATATCGGTCGCAACCCGGGCGGTGCGCACTACATTATCACCATGCCTATCGACACGTCCTACGGCATCTTCACCTCCAAGGGGCCCAAGGGATACACGGCTCCGCAATTGCCACCTCTCCTGGTCACTCTTGCCATCCTTGAAGCTGTTGAGGGACCGATGTGGGTCGCCATCCGCGGTACAGGTCTTGCTTACGGGTCGTCGTTCTACCGTGATGTCGAGACTGGAAAGTTGAAATTCGTGGTATACAACAGCCCGAACGTATTCAAGGCATTCGATGCAGCAAAGACTCTGATTCAAGAGCTTGCGAATGGCACTAGGTCATTCGACAAGATGGCACTTGAGGGCGCGATTTCGACGATCGTCAGGGGCTTTGTGGACGAGCGAGATACTATGGTAGATGCTGCCAAAAGTTCATTTATTGATCTTGTTGTACGCGGCGTTGACAAGGAGTGGCAGGATTGGGTCCTCCGCGAGGTGCGCAAGATCACCGAGGAGGATGTCAAGCACACCTTGAGGGAGGTCATCTCGGCTATCTTCGAGCCCGAGAAGGTTGATGTCGTTGTCACATGCGGCGGCATCCTAACTGAGGTGAGTGGAACACCGCTCTATTGAAATCACAATCGCTAACGAATTGTAGAACCTGCAGAAGGAGTTTGAAAAGGCGGGCTTCAAGCCTCAGACCAAGACCCTCGCCGACTTTTACGAATCGTACGGCCTTGAAGGCGACGACGAGGAAGATGACGAGGAGGACGACGACGACAGCGACCAAGGTTCAGATGATGATGAGAGCGGTGACGAGATGGAAGAGTAGGGTCAAACTCTATAATCCCATTCCAATCTACATATGAATGAAGAACTAGTCTTCAAAGCTTTACGTGCTGTCCACGTGTTGAAACACCAAGGCACTGCTCACACTTCTTCATCTGAATTGATCCTCGATTACATTGCAATAATTGCTTTCAGAAGTGTAAATACAAGTATATATATTCATCATGAAACGAAATTAATTGGCACACTACTTCTCAGTTACGCAGGAGCATAAGAGTAGTGCAGCGATGAGTGCAAAAAGGTGATGCCGAACTAGCACCTTTACAGGCACACATACAAAATGCTGTCACCCATGCCTTAGTAGGTTGCTTGTTGTAATGGTTAAACACCTGGCTCGGCCTTTTTCATAAGGTCGTTGGTTCGAATTCGGCCGCAATCACTCCTGCATTTTATGCAGGAAACTAACATGTTTCACCACCTTCCCGCCCACACCACCATTCTGTCCACCCTACCAAAATCCAACGCGTTGCGCCCACGTCAACCTTAATAGCTCAACAACTACAGCCTTAATTGCCTTAACAGGAAGGCAGGCTTATACTTGCTGTACAGGCCTATTAAACTAGACGCGTTAAGTCTTAGCGTAGGGCCTTAAACCTCTATTATGTTCTGCAAACAACGCTCTGCGACTACCTCTCTAGCTCACAGCCTAAAGCTATTGCCGACCTCTACTAATGAAAGCTATAGTTAAATAAGGGGCTGTCTCTTGTAGAGTGGATCCTGGACCTTAATCATCGTAGCTTTTCCCTCTAGACTATTAATATGCGACAAATAGCAGATACTACTTGCTAGACGCAGTTAAGATCCACCTCTACAACCTGTCAGCAAGAACTAGGTGACACTATTTATTAACACCTAACCTACACTTAAGACAAAGTAGTATAGGAAATTCTACTTACAGCGTGCTTGCTGTAAGGATCCTATTAGGATTAGCACGTAGTTTAGCCTAGTAGAGGAGACACGCCTTACATATAGGATACTAGATAAGAATATTTATAACTTTTATAAGACTAGGTTTATAATAGGTATTGTATTAATGTCTAAGGTTGTTACTAGCTATAACACAGTGTAAGGTTACTATAGGTAGGCAGAGATACGCAGGATAGATAGGCTGCCTTTAGGGGCAAAAAGGGGTATATACTAATAGATAAGAGGTAGACAAATCCTTAAGGCGTAAGCCCTAGGGGTGTAGATAGAATATATACTTAGTTATCTTAGACATGCCCTAGCCTTAGTCTAGGGGTAATCTAAGGTGCGGCTAAGGTAGTGTCTTAAGAAGAAGAAGGGAAATTCCCTGGAATAATAGCCCCCTCCCTTCTTTACAGTTTGTCCTAAACTAATAAGATAGAGGTTATAACAGGGCGGCTAGACAGCTAGACTCTAGAAAACCCTATACTTATAGGGAGAAACCTTATTAGGAGAAGTTATTAAGTCTTTGTTATAGATAGATTTAAGAGGTATACTCTTATTAAGACCTAAGCTAATACTACTGTCCCTCTAGGGTGTACCCTAGACTAGGGCAATCTACTTGTTGTATTAGGCTGTTAGGTCTAGGAACTAGTATAGTTAATAAATTAGCCTATTAGTTCTAGGTTACTAGCTGTATACTCTTCCTAGTGATATAGTCTCTCCTACAGAGTTGCTAGCTCTTTCTAGGTACGTTCTAGGATAGGGTAGGCCTACCTGTAAACTAACTAACACCTAAAGTAGGATGTAATATTACTTTAGTCTTCTACTACCTTCTAGCTAGTAGGTTTAGGTTATTAGGAACCTGTCCTCTAGCAACTGTATAGCTTACTAGTTATAACCTATAGCGTTTTACAGGGTTGCTAATATAGCAGACCTCTGTTATCTAGGATATCTCTTCCTATTAGGTTATCTGTTGTTTGTTTGTAATAATACAGTAATCTAGGGTTAGTCTTATTAACTAGAGTTTTGCGTTACTTATAGGAGTAGCTTTTTAGTTAAGCTAGTTTTATAGTTATGCTGTTTGTCTTTTTACTATCTACTTAACTATATTACGTTATTAGAATTCTAATTATTAGCTAACTTATACCTTATGTCTTAGAAGAGGCTAAGAGGTAAGGTTCCTAGTCTACGTCCTGCGCTTAGGAGCTTTAATTGTTTTACTCCTAGGTAATTAAATTTGCGTAGTTGCTTAGAGGTAATAGAGCAGTAACGTCCTAGGATGTTGCTAGAGAGGTGCTAGGATAGCATATAAACAGCTTATTAGCAACTTTACTCTATTCCTGTAATACTCTACTTTGCTTATTATTTAAGTATTAATTCTTCTATAATAGCTCCTTAACCTCCTAGTAACTCTTTATTATAACTCCCCCTAGCCTATATCTTAAACAAGGACCTTCCTAACTTTATCTACACGCTCTCTAATAACATAGAGCTGCAGCTACCTCTTACTTAGTTTTAGTGCTGTGCTAGCGTTACACAGCTTATAACTTAGTTAAAGAACGCTCCTAACAGCATAGTAAAGTTATTTACTAGGGTGTTCTGTTGCTCTAATAGATATAGGGTTTAGAGGAATAACTTTAGTATCTATTAGGGCTGCTCTAATGCTAAGGAGAGTAGTTATATTAAGGTATGTACTTTGTCTGCCTAGTATAGTTCTAGTGCTAACCTAAGGTAGGTTAAGCCTTATTTCTGCTGTGCTGTTAACCTGCTTAACTTCCTAGTTAAGTAAGCGCTGTAAAAGTACAATAAAGAGACTACTAGGCGTAGTAGCAATACAACCTACAATAATATCTTTAAGGTAACTACGTACTATTTCTAGACTATACTTAACTATACTAAGGCGTATTATACTACCTTTATTAACTATAATACTATAGTGCGTTATAGAATAGAGAAGTCTAGACTAACTAAGAGAGAGTATAAGAAGGCTTAGTAGGTCTCCTATAAGTATAACCTTGCGCAGTATATAGTAAGTTTTAGCTCTTTTATATTTAATAAGGGTGTCTAATTTAGTTAGGCTGCGATTAATACTGTTAGTAAGAAGGCCCTCTTAAACATAGTTGTTAATACTGTAATTAAGGACTACTTTAAGAAGACTAGTCTTGCTACTAACGTAGAGAAGCGTTAGTACTACTATAGGACTAATATCCTAAGCGCAACCTAGGCTCCTACTGCTTTATTCTAGCGTCTTTCTCTAAGTAAGTCTTCTAAGGAACGCGCTCCTAAACGTTGCTAGGAGACTAGCAGTCCTAAGCTTAACCTTAGTCCTAGCTGCTGTCCTAAGTAAGGGGGCAGAGTTGCTATAACAGCTCCCTAGTTTTTATAGCTCTATAGATTTAATAATAATAGTTGCTAAGATTTACTTAATTAATTAATAACTATAAGTAGATCTTAGAACGTTGCTAGGCTAATAACAGCCTTAGGGCGTAAGCTCCCTAGGTTAACAGTTCTATATTTTATTAACTAAATAGATTTTAACACTTATTAGTCTATAGAGGATTTCTTTAATTGTCCTCTCCTTTACTAGAGTAGGTAAGATCCTATCTACGTCTTGCGTCTGCTTAAAGGCGCGCTTTTAATATACTTGCAGTATTCCTCTAAGAGTTAATTACATTAATTAAGGTTGTCTAGTAGTTCCTAGGTTAAGTGTTCTACACCCTAACCTAGCTACTTAATTTAGTACTTGCGCCTACAAGACGCAGTATTCTAGTGTCCTAAGATACCTTTAACTTTATAACAGTTAGCTAGAGCAATATTACTATTACTAGGTATCTAGATTAGACCTAGCTAGAACCCTTGCTTATAAGAGGTTCCCTCTAGGGTTTAAGTAGTAACATGTTAAACACTAGGTGCATTCTATCTATAGAGGGTAGTAACTCTAGTTAGTACACTAGTTTCCCTATCTTCTAGGTAACTGCAAATAGTTCTAGATAGCGTGCGTTAAACTTCTTTAAAGGACAGCTAGTAACTAGGTTCTTAGCATAAAGGAGTACTTTGTCTCCTTCTGCAAAGTGTCTCTTAGAGTGCTTAGTGTTATACTACTAGGCATTGCTCTGCTAGGTATACTCTAAAGCCTTCTTAGCTGTAGACTATATCTTATGCTATCTAGTTAGACGCCTAGTTACCTGCTAACGTAGTTCTAGTACCTTTACTTCTCTATCCTAGACTTTAGGAGGACAATGTAGCTAGTGCTTATCTAGCACCCTATTAAACTCTTTTAGATCTAGACTAAAAGCTACTTTAATAGGGGACTAACTATGTACTAAGTAAGCTTTTATCGCGCAACTAAGCGCGTAGAGTTATATACGCAGCTTGTTTTCTAATAGAGCGTGCTAATTTAGTTAAGCTGCTCTACTCTAGCAACGCTAGTTCTAAGCAGCCCTAATACTAGCTAAACGCTTGTTAAGCAAGATTATAGAACCTACATATTTTATTTATATTTAAGTAACACGTTCTATATAGAAAAATAGACACTAATTAAATTAATTAATTACTTAAGTATAGTCCTGTAAGCTCTATTACAGTTATAAGCCTAGCTTCCTAAGTATAGTAGATCTCCCTAAGCACTTAGCAAACAAGCTTATTAGACTTAGCTTAACTGCTCTAATTACCTAATTATCTTTCTATCCCTACTAAACGCTACTATAGACAAGCTTATTAACTACAATAAGCAAGCTCTCTTAGGTGTCTCTATAGGACCCTATTAGCTTAAAACAAGATCTAATTAGCCTAATTAGTATATCTAACTTACGTAGCACGCTAAGCTTTATAACATATAGGATATAGTAGATCTAGACACTAAAGACGCCCTAGGCATACACAAAGGAGCGCCTAAACTACCTATTATAGGCTTGCTCCCTACTTAACTACTAGCTTAATCTACCTAAAGCTAGAGCACCTAACCTAACAAGCCTCTAATAGGCTAAACAAGCGTTAAGAACTATAATAAGGAGCTCCTTAGATACAAGATTAGAGCAAGCAAGTAGGCTGCTAAGGCAGAGCGCCTTTAGAAGATCTAGAACTAGGTTAATATAATAGTATTGCTATTAATCCTCTTACTAGTAATAGTAAAGCTTGTTACTTATAATACTATAACGCTATAATTGCTTATACAAGCCCTAAAAGAGGAGCTTGCTCTAACAGATGTTAGCACCTAGAACTAGGTTAGGGCAGAGTACTAACAGTATCTTAGAGCAGCTAAACAGTTAAGAGCTGCTCTATAAGACTAGTATAATAGGTAGTTATACCTCTATAGAAGAGCTAAGTTATATAAGCTTCTAGAGGTTAATAGGGCGCTTGCTATATAGGATTTCTTAGATGCCTTAAGTTATAGGATTACCCTAGATTAGGCTTGTACTATAAACTAAAGGATTATCTAGGATAGTATTCTAGGGCTTAATTTACTTAATTTAGACAAAGTAAGTAGGGTCTTTAGTAGTTTAATGCATAAGCACACTATAAGAGCAGGAAAAGATAACCTAGGAGTATTTGCAACGTTTAGAAGCTAAACAGATACTACTTAAGCTCCTGCTACTAACTCTAAGAGCTTAAGTAGGTACTCCTGCCCTTGCAAATAAAAAGGAGAGACTTATAGGTGGAAACTAACTAACTGCTAACGCCTAGAGACAGCAGTTAGAGGGAGCTCCTTACTGCCTATATATATAAGCAAAAGCTATTGCAAGGATACTCTTTAGAGGCTTAAGAGCCAAGAGTATATAGATACTAGGAAGGTAATTAAGCAGCTTAATTAGACCCTAAAAGCTCTATTAGCTATAACAGCTCTACTAGCAAAAGTACCTAAAGTTAAGTTTTCTAGCAATGTACAAGCTGCTCTAATTAATCTAAAAATAATACAACTAAGCAACCTAGCTAAGAAAACTAGGGTCTATAACCTTATAGATTTCAACGCTTATCTACTCTTAGAAAGTATAATTTTAGATAATAAAGCAGCTACGCACTTAGTTAACAGCGCAGACTATCTTATACCTAGGTTATTTTACCTAGCTAACTCTACTAACACTATAGAGGTAGGCACACAAGCGTTTCTAGTAGTAGGATAAGGAGCTTATTTGTTTAAAAACGCGTTATATAGAAAGCGCAGCCTATATATAGAAGACCTACTCCTAAAGGATATAGTAGTAGTAAAAGGTTTCTACGTTAATATTATTTCTAAGGCACGCCTCTAAGAGAAAGGAGTTTAGTACTTAGGGCTAGATAGCTTGCTCTAAGTAGAGTATATTAATAATCTAAACAGGAGTATTATATATTCTACTTTTAAGCGCGCTTATAACCTTACTTTCTTTAAATATAAGCTACTATCCTACTACCCTCTAATCCTTAACATAGTAATAAAATAATTGTATAAGTCTTACCTATAAAGCTCTACTAAACACCTCTAGCACGCTAGAGTAGGTTATCTAGGCCTAGAAGCTCTAAAGGCACTAGTATAACAAGCGCGCAGCGTACACATTAATAGCACGCTCTAAAAAAGATTATAAGGTCTACTTAATAACCTACACTAAGTAAGTTATCTCCTAACAGAAATAGGAAAAACCTACTAAACCCTTTTAGAGAATTATCTAGGATCTGTTTTATATACCTATAGGAAGAAGTAGTAAATTATAGTGTAAGGCTACTGTAGGCAGGCAATTAAGCAGAGCAAGATAGGATAAATAATAGGGGTTAATAAGTAAGATTTAAGAGATAAGACAAATCCTTAATAGATAAGTCTCTAAGGTTGTAAATATTATATACGTAGGTAGCTAGTAGGTCTCTAGCCTTGGCCTAAGCCCTAGCTAAGGTATCTTCTGCTGTAGGGAGAATACCTGTAACAATAGCCCCCTTCTAAAGGTTTGTCCTAAACTGCTTTAGGAAGTCCCTAGTGCTATTATTAAGCTCTAGAAAAACCTCCTATAGAGGGAAAAACTTAGCAGGAGAAATGTAGTATAGTAGGGTAACTAATTAGTATTAAGTAAGGCTAGGTAGCTGTTAAGAGTAATTATTTAGGACGCTAGCTACACTGTTGTTACAACGCTTCCTTAGTACCTTACTAGGGCAGCACTACTATACTGCTAGGCAACTAAGTCCTTATATGCTAGAGTCTTAACCTAGGTTAAGTCTGCTTCTATATTAGCTCTAAGGCTTAATAGTAAGCAGTTGCTTAAACTAGACGTTACTAAGGTTAACGCTAAAGTAGTCCTTAGCTCTAAAACCTGTGTAGCTAAGCCTATAGGGAGCGTAACTATTATACACCTAAGGGTAACATGTAAGAGGCTATTTGCTCCCTACGTCTTGCGTATTGTAGCTAGCACTAGGCTAAGGGCTGCCCTAGGTGTAGACGTTTGTTTATACTCTCTATAACCTCCTAGGTAGTTAGGTGCCTTGTGCTAGTAACTAAAGTCCCTAGGGCTTAAGTAGTTAGTGTAACGACACAGGATAATAGAAAGCTCCGGAATGCGTATGTATCTGCTACGAGGTGTCTAGGAGCACTAGGATAGGTAACACAGAGACAATTCTATTCCTATAGGTCTTGTACAAAGAATACTTAAAAACTATCTATCTACAGATAATTCTCCTTGTGCCTTTATACTGCTAGAATATAGGGAAGTTTAGAATGCTATAACTAAGTTACAGGCAGGAACAGAAACGTAAAGGAGCTAAGTTAGAGGTAAATTAGGGTGTAACACTTTTTAGAGACTAGTGCTTTACACTACCCCCTCCTATATAGGCAGATTGTCCTAGATACGCGTAAGTAATAACAGTTATTGTTCTATAGCGTTAGTGCGTTAATTTAGCGTCTGTTCTAGGTTTTTAGTTAACTTAGGTTGTTATTTTAGTGTTTTGTTATTGTTTTTATCTAAAGTAAAGACAACTTTTTTTTTTATTTGTTAACTCTGCTGCCTAAATCTAACGTAACAACCAGCTATATTATAACTTAATTAGAGGGAAACAGGTTTACTGTTATTATTATATCTAATTTCTAGGACGCGTCGCGTAGGTATATAAACAATTAATCCCTACACCTTTCCTAACTCTAACAGACACTATTTCTTGCTGTAAGTATCCCTACGCTCTTTTAATTATTCCTATGCTAATGCTCCTAGGTTTGTTAATTAGTTACTATGCTAATACTAGTCCTACCTAGAGCTCTTGCAGTAGCCTATTAGGTTATCTACCTTTGTTTAATTTAGGCCTTTGTAAGGGGAGGAAGGTAGACTACGCCTTTAATAAGGCGTTGTTGTTAAAGTATGCTTATTACACACTTTAAAATAAGAAGTGTTATCTAGTAACTAGACTTTTCTTTACTCCTACTCTCTAACTAATACTAATAGTTATAGGTTCTAATTTACGTTAGTCCTAAGTATGCTACTTTTATAACAACCTTGTTATGTAGGAGGAGGAATCTAGGGGTAAGGCAGCAGGAGAGGCGGCAGAGGAGGAGGTAACAGAGGTAGCACTAGAGGCATAGCGTAGCCTTATAGCATCAGCAATAGCTCTAGCGAGTGTAGTGCAGGTAGCAACTACGCAGCTTAAGGAGTCACTGCTAATAACGTGTTGCTGCACTAGTACTACGCTAGTACAGCGTAGGGCTAGGTAATAGAGGAGATAGTAGAGAGTTTGTTAGTGTTAACTAGGGAGGTTATCAAGCTGCAACAGGAAATAGCCCCTTGTAGCTCTAGAGTTAGAGGTAAGTTAGTAAAGCTAGCTCCGCTTCTAGCACCTAAAAAAAAGGGTACTCCTAGGTTGTTAGATAAAACCAACGCTAGTAGCTCTAAGGAGATAAGTAATATCAAGAACCCTTAAAAAGAAAGGGTTTCTTAAGCTGTATAGTAAGGAGGATTTCTTTTATTTTTCTTTTCTTGTTATCTATTGTATAAACGCAGTTAGAGGCGTTTTAGAGTTAATAGATTTCCTTTATCCTTTTCTAAATTATAATATCTTTATTTGCCCTATAATTCTTAACCTTCTTCCTATACTATAATCTATTTGTTTAATGCCTTTAGTAGACTAGGCTGCTCTAGGTACTTGTTGTAATACGCCTTTAGCTTATAGGGTACTCCTGTAAAGTTTTTGCAGGATACTAAGTTAGGTCTAGGTTATAGCTAACCTAGCTTACACAGTACTTAAGACTACAGCAGACTAACCTACTAGCTAGGATTTCTTAGACCTCCTATTCCTCTACTCCTTAAATAGGAATACCTGCAGGTTTTAGAGCTTCCTAACTAGGCAATAGGTTATCTAGATCCTTACACAGAACGTTAGGTGCAAATACATTATGTATTTTTAAACTAGAGGGAAGTTTTAAGCAATATAAGTAACTAACCTATTCTAGGACCTTAAAGGGACCTTCCTACTTGTTAGATAGCTTTTAGCTTAGTTGCTTACTTGTTAAGTTTTTAGTAGAAAGGTACACTTTGTTACTTATAGTCTAGTTAACTAGGTTGTAATAAGCGTTAACTGCAGAGCGTATACAGTCTTAGGCTTTCTCTATATTCTCCTTAGCTACCTTCTAGGCGTTATGCATACAGGTTGCTAATACTAAGGCCTCCTTGTAGTTAAGTTGTTCTATAGAGGTTACTGCTGTATTAGCTCCTTTCTAACTCTAGCTCTGTTTAGGTTAGCTACTATAAATTACTTAGTAAGGTAATATTCTAATTAAGGAATATAGCAGAGTAAGTTAGGCACAATCTATAATTAGTAGGAGTTTAGACTAGTTATCCTAATAGTATAAGACAAAGGGACAGAGCTGTTAGTCTATATACTTGTTTATAATCTCTATTTAACTATTAGTTTCCTTGTAATAGGTAGTAGATAGCTTAACTTTCACACCTATAATTTAACAGAATTCTGTCTAGAAAGTTAAGATAAACTAGGGGCCCCTATTGCTTACTATTAACTTAGGGGTGTGTCTAAACTAATACACCTATTATATAAACAAGTTTGCTATCCTACGTGCTGTAATTGTTTTATAGCATAGGATTGTAATAGCTTGTTTAGTTAGGCAATTAATAATAACTATAATCTAGTTATACCTAGCTTTGTCCTTAGGAAAATTCTTAAAATTAATGCATAAATGTTATATTAGTTTGTTAGGTATTAGCAAGGGATGCAAGTACCTATAGAGTTAGGTCTGTCTTAGATAGCCTTAGCGACATAGGATGCAGTTTTAGATATATCTTTTACATGTAGCACTTATACCTTTCTAGTAATACTGTTGTAATAACAGTTAGTAGGTCTTTGTAGCACTAGGGTAAGCAGTTAATAGTTAGTTATAGGCTTCCTTAATTAGGCGTATGCATAGAGTTAAGTTAGTAGGGACATAGAGTTAATTATAGTAGAGAAGGAGTCTATTTTAGATCTAATACAGAGATAGCAATAACAGTTGTTCTTGTCTAAAAGATTTCTAGTTTTCTTGTATTAACGCCTTAATTAGTTCTAAGGAATCTAGTTTTATAATAGGCTGTACTAAGTAGATAGTAGCTACAACTAGGTTAGTCTTAGCTAGATATGTCTAAGCTAAATTAGAATTAATCTAGTTATGTAACTGCTGTAGACCTAGTAGGACTTAGGACTAATTGTCTTCTTAAGCAGACTTTAGATTTGCAAGATCCTGTTCTTAGCAACTTAGGATATTAGCACGCTTGTTATTCTTGCCTAGCGTGTATTTAATCTTAAAGTTAAATAGAGCTAGAGCTTCTGCCTATTGTACTTATTAAGTATTTAAGATTTTAGTTGTTATAAAGTACTCTAGGGATTAATAATTAGAGTAGACTTAGATCTGTTTTGTAACTAAGGTAAGTTTAGCTCTCTACTTATTAAAGGCTTGTAAAATCGCAAACAACTCCTTATTATGTATTTCCTAATTAAGTTTAGCTCTAGAGAGTACTTAGCTGTAGAATGCTACAGGGTACTACTTGTTGTTAGGGTGCTGCTGTAACAAAACCCTAGCGACAACTCTATTAGAGGCGTTAGTTTTAATCTTTGTATTGTAGTTAGGATTAAAATAGCATAGAGTTAGAATAGATAACAAGGCTTCCTTTAGGTTTTTAAAACTAGATTAGCATTAAGTAGTCTATTTAAATAGATTTGCTAGGCTTTATAAGGCAATAAGGGGCTTAGCTACGCAAGAGAATTTAGGTACAAATTATTAGTAAAACCTAGTAAAGCCTAGGAACAATTTCACACTAGTAACAGTAGTAGGAGGGATCTAGTTCCTAAGGGCTTGTACCTTCTTAGAGTCTACTTTAATTCCTTTGTTAGTTAGGATATAACCTAAGTACTTAGTACAGGTAACATAGAACTTGCTCTTCTTAATATCTACTTGTAATCTAGCAATATAGAGTTAATTAAGTACTAGCTTAACATGTTGTTTGTAGGTTACTGTTAGGTTCTCTTTTAATAGGGGTGGCACGCTATTAAGCATTGGAAGGTAGAGGATAGTATTGCAGGTTAAGGATAGACAAATCGCTACTAAAGGAGTAGAGCAATTCACTTGCGTTATATAGTTACGCCACCCCTGTTCCTTAATTAGGCCATGCTGGCCTTGTAGGGAACTACTAGAACTTATTAGTCCTAACAATATCCCCCTTCTAAGGTAGCTCGCCCTAAGCTATAGATATTATAGGCTTTTTAGGTAGAGTAGGTAACTATAGTCTGTTATAGACCAGACAGTAACAAAGTTACAGGAGAGTAGTGCTTTAGTATTTAGAGGTATTCCCTTAAGTTTATGCGTAGGTTCAGGCAGCTCTACCTTTACCTTCCCTTTTACCTTTACTTTTACCTAGGAGTTGCGCTGCTGCCTAGAAAATAAGTAGGGCAACGCGTTGCTAGTACAGTGCCTAGATATACCTAACGTTATCCCCTATTTTAGTCTATTACTCCTACATTCTACTCTAATTTTTAGTAAGTTAGTGCTTTTCTCTAGCTAGGATAGGTTCCCCTTTGCTAGTCTAGGATAACCCTTAATAGGTTATTATAGGTTGTTATAACTCTACAGGCAGCTAACTAGATTCTCTAGGCTCTAACAATTTTAATAGCATATCTCCTAGCCTACTAGCCCGCTGCACTGCACCCTACTGCCCCCTACACGTCTAGACTACTTAAGATTATAGATCTAAACGCTGTAGGCAACAATATAGCGCACAATAGCGTACAGTTATACTAGGTCTGTGTTTAATGCGTCTGTAGCTTTGCTGTAGGCCAGCATAAGTATTATAGAAGGACTAGTTATGTCTATGTCTAAATTACCCCTACTAATATTAACTTGTATAAGGCATAGCTGTTACAGACAGACTTAGGTAAGTTAGAGCAGGTTATGCGCTGCTTCTAATGCTTCTCTTCTAACTAGGAGTGTATTGCTGTGTGTATTCCCTCCTTTAGCCTAATTATAACCCCTTATAGGTTATAACTAACTCTAGCAGCTCTATTTAAAGCATAATAGTAACTTAGCTAAGATTTGCAATATTCTCTAGGCCTTAGAGTTTAGCGTCTAGGACCTAGACTAGGGCATAGTTAATAATAAGCTCCTGTAGCGCCTATTAACTAAGATAGAAAAGAAAGCGTCTAAGTTTAAGCTTATGTCCCTCTATTAGCTTATCTCCTAGGCCTATAGTTAGTAAGTTGTCCTCTTTAAGTGGTTTTAGTCTATTATAGGTTATTCTTACACCTCTAGTAGCACTTACATCCCTTACGCTGCTTACCTCTACCTGCACACTAGTGCTATAGCTAATAATAAGGACCCTTGCTCTAAGTTCTGCCTAGACTAGCGTTAGCGTAGCAAGAAGGCTGTGTTAGTACGTGCTAAAGCTAGCAAGCGCACCCTTAAGGCTACTATTACTAATAGGGTTGCTAAGGAGACTAATTTACTACGCAAGCAGGTATGTATGCTTATCTTATCTCTAGATAGACTATTCTAACTTATTATAGGCTAAGGTTCGCAATTATGCTCTAAACCCTAGTTCTAAGCGCAGAAAACTAGGTAATACTTTAGTTGTAGAGATAGCTGCGCTTGTAAGGGAGAAGAGCTTCGCTACTAGCGCTAAGAAGGGCTCTTTGTCCAAGAAGATTAAGACTCTATAGAAGAGGCTAGATAAGTATAATAAGGTTTAAGAGTAGTAAGAGCGCGTTATAATAGGTCTTAATAGACTATTATAGCTAGTATAATAATATAACTATAAACAATTTCTATAGTTAGATTTCCCTAGAAATTCTAGATATACCTAAGCCTTTAGCTTAAATTTAATAGAGTACTTACTTTAATATCCTATGTTTTCTTCTTATAATGTTAGAAGCTTTGTGCCCTTATAGATTAAACTGTTATAATTTAGACTAGGTTCTTGTAGTCTATAATAGATAATTATAGATCCTAAGAGATGCTTGTAAGTTAGGCTAAGGTAATCCTAGAGTATAACGCTGTTAAACACCCTAAAAACCCTATAGGAAAACTAGTAAAGGTACGTTGTCTCCTTAGGATCCTCTTATTACCTTTACTTATCCCTCTTCTTTTTTAGAGTTGCCCTTAACTCCTATAAGGCTTTTCCTTCGCATTTCTCTTAGGCTGTATGCCTTTAGATTTCTAAAATTGTTAAAGGACGTTACTAGAGATATTTTAACTAGGCTCCTAGGAGTTCTCTTTGTCTCTATAGCTAGTCTATTTAACTAGATATTCCTACTAGTTATATTCTCCCTTACGTCTATCTAGTATAGTGTCTACTTTATAGACATTATTACTATACTTACGCAGTGTGTCTATAATTAGGACCTCTAGGTGTAGAATAAGACCTTTTAGATTATATAGCTCTAGTAGCAACGTATAGAAGACTAGATGTACGCTCTATAACCCTAGAAGGTTAACTTTAAATGCTGTTAGACTATACTAGTCTACTATACAACCTAGACCTAGGTATTTCTAGTTAAGCTTCTTCTTAGGTCTTGTTAACCTAATATACTAATTTAACACTATTACTTAATCTCTTACTTTAAACGTATGTGCTAAGCGTTTCTTGTCTGTGTACAATTTCTAGTATTTGTTTATAGCAATGATTTTCCTCTTACACTCTTGTTGCAGAGCGATGACTTTGCTAGCTACTTGTTCCCCTAGAGGCGATTCTCTGTCGCTATAAGCTATACTAGGCTAGTTAGGACTAATAGGATCTATGCTGTAGTATGCTCTAAACAGAGTAGTGCCTATAGTTACATGTATGCTATTGTTGTACGCAAATTCTGCAACTAATATCTATAAACTCTAATTATCTTGTTCTAGGCAACAGTAGCACTGTAGGTACTATTTAAGTGTCTAGTTCTGTCTTTTAGTCTGCCTATCTGTCTGTAGATAATAAGCAGAAGTTAACACCCTTCTTAAGTTTAGGTAGTATTAGAAAGTATCCTAGTGTTTAGCTGCTATAAGTGGGCCTCTATTAGAGATTATCTTCTTTAGGACACTGTGTAGGCGTATAACTTCTCTTATCTAGGATTAGGCTAGGTCTATACTGTCCTAATTAGCTCTAGCTAGGATGTAGTAAGCTATTTTAGTAAGTCTACACACTATAACTAAGATAGCGTTGTATACCTAGTTGCTTAGGCAGCTTAGAGGTAATTCTGTAATAAAATCTATAGTAACTTCCTCCTAGGCTGCGTTTAGTAGAGATAAGGGTGCTAGGAGACTATATAGCTTGTAACGCGCTAGAGTTGCCTTCTTGCATACTAGGCAGCTTTTATAATAGTCTCTTACATCCTTCCTTATTCCCTTCTACTTATAGTGTTGTTAAAGCTTTTCTATTGTCTTCTTACCCCTAAGATGTCCTCTAAGTAGGTTGTTATAGCATTCTTAGAGAGCCTTAGACTTCTCTTCTAGAGTAGTTAAGTGCCTTAACACCTTGTAGACTATAACTAATTGTTTTAGGTTATTATAGTCTGTTTTAGTATTGTATTTATTAGAGGTTGCATCTAAGGCTAGTTCTACTATAGACTCTTCCTTATAGTTAAGCAGATCCCTAGTTGTAGTACTTTCCTTTACTTAGAATTTTTAGAGGGCTTTAACAATTTCTAATTGTTTTTTAGACCTTAGAGATGCCTGTGTTGTAACAGCTAACACTAGGAAGTTATTCTTTCCTTTAGAGGAGAACAAATCTTAAAGGGGTTGTATAAAAGCTTTATTGTACTTTAGTAAAGGTTTCTCTATTTCTGCCTTATAGTCTAGTCGCCTTAAGGGTCTATCTACAGGATTAGTAGTCCCTAGTTAGTAGGTAAGGATAAAGTTAAACTAAGTTAAGGCTAGATAGGACTAAACCTAGCAATAGTTAAGGGTCTTATTTTCTATAAACTATTTTAGGTTCTTGTAGTCTGTAAGGATCTTAAAGTGTATACCTTTAAGGTAGTAGCGCTAGTGTTCTAGACTCTTAATAATAGCTAGCAGTTCCTTGTTATAGGTATTATAATTGTATTCTGCTTAGATTAATTTATAAGAAAAGAAACTAATTAGCCTCTATTAACTTGTTCTGTCTTCTTCTAGCACATTTTAACTTAATATACCTAAGATCGCGCCTCCTAACGCGTCTACCTCTACTCTTATTTTCTAACAAGGATTAAAGTAGGAGAGTATAGGAACTTAGGTAAAAGCGTCTTTAAGCTTCTAGAAAGTAGATCTACCTTTTTACTAATGTCTATTTTCTAGCTTTCCTCTCTTCTTATTGCTAGACCCCCTAGCAGACCCTAGGGTTTTATAAGTTATTTTAGTTAATAGTAAGGCTAATTTAGAGAACATGTAGATAAATTGTTAATAGTAATTTATAAAGCTAATAAATACTTAAATATTGTAGACTGTTTGTAGTTGTAGCTACTCTTAGATTGTTTTCACCTGTTCTAGGTTAATACTAACCCCTTTAGGGCTAATTACGTATCTAAGATACTCTATGCGTTAAGTGTGCTACTTACACTTACTAAGTTTAATATATAGCTTAGACTTACGTAGTCTTTATAGTATATCCTTTACATGCTGTATGTAATCTTCTTTTGTATTTAAGTAGATTAGGATATTATCTAAATAGACAATATAACATATATTAACTAATCCTGTAAGAGCATAGTTAACGTATGCTTAAAACTAGGCAGGGGCGTTAGTTAGGCTAAAAGGCATAATAGTATACTTATAGTGTCTGTATCTAGTATAGAAAGCAGTCTTCTACTTATCTCCCTCTGCAATACAAATCCTATAGTAGGCCTCTCTTACATTAAGCTTAGTAAAATACTTTGCCTAAGAGAGCCTCTCTAGTAACTCTGTAATTAGGGGTAGTAGGTGTTAGTTCTTAACTGTAACCTTATTAAGGCCCTAATAGTTAACACAAAGTCTTAGGCTGCTATCTTTCTTCTTAACAAAGAGTATAGGTGCCCTTACTAGAGACTTTAACTAACGTATCTATCCTCTTGCTATATACTCCTAAAGATAGTTTTAAAGTATCTCTAGCTTAGTTACTAAGAGGTTGTATAATAGTTAGTAAGGTAGAACACCTTTAGGTGTTAGAGTTATAGACAGATTGTAGTAGCTATGCTCTAGAAGACTCTTAGAGTCCTCCTCTAAGCCTACATCTGCAAACTTAGCATATTCTAGGGGTAAATAACCTATAGGGTTATCTTCTAACTCCCTATAGCCTACAAAGTTAATAAGGCACGTATAGACATCTGTATTAGGTTCTCTTATACTACTCTTAAACTGCTTAGCGTCTTCTGTAGCTACCTTTGTAAACTAGATAACTTTATTGTCCTTATTCCTCTAAAAGAGCATACGTCTAGTAGCGTAGCTAATCCTTAGATAAAATATATTAATCTAGGGAAGACCTAAGTACACTAAGTATCTTTAAAGGTCTATTACTACAAATAGTACTTAATAGGTCTCTTTATAACTACGTGAATTAGTAATAGTTATATCTACTGTTGTAGTACTATACACTGTTAATCTACCCCTATCTACGCCTTTAGCCAGCAGCTTAGGCAGAGGGTCTACTTAGAGATTATGTTCCTTTGCTAGCGTAGCTAACATTAAGTTTAGCTAGGAACCTCTATTAATTATAGCCTCTATAGGCTTAGAGGATTAAACTGTGCACTGTATAGTTAATAACTAAGAGGGATAGAGGTAAAGGGCTTCCCTTAATTTCCCTAGGTCCTATGTTTCCTAGTTTAAAGCTATATAGGTAGAAAGATATAGAATTAATCCTCCTGCCCTTTCCCTTTTCCTAAACTAAGGTTTAAGCCTTCCTTTAATTCTAAAGTTGTTTCCTTCTAGTTAGCTGTAGCATCCTTATTCTTTAGAGGGCTTTAGCACTTAGCTGCAGTATAACTAGGCTTTCTGCAGTTGTAACAGGTTAGACCCCTGCCTTTGCCTTAGGTACCTGCAGTTTTGTGTAAAGACAGTCTGTTATAGTCCCTTTTGGGCTATTTTTGTCTTTTTAGGGGGTTTTTATGTCCCCTTGTCTTGTTACTCTTGTTGCTACCTTTTAGTAGCTACCTCTTTGCAGGAGTGACTTTTGCCTCCTTGTCTAGATTCCTTCTGCAGTAGATAACGTTGGCATGTTCTTCTACTATTAGCAGAGTGTTGCGCCTATTAACTAGGAGTAGGAATAGGTCTCTCTAGATGTCTTTGCGCAGAGATAAAATGTACTCTATTACTTAAAGCTCTAGAGTTTAGGCTAAGCCTATTTCCTCCTACAAGGGTTGAAAGGCATCTAGTAGATCTATAGGTAACTAATTTAGCTTTTACTAGATTTGCTTAAGAGTTTTATAGGCTTACTATTTCTATTCTAATAGCGTTCCTAGAGCGTTTAACATAACAGTTTTAAGTGTCTCCTAGGTTAGTTACTAGGATAGAGAACTTGTCTGTTCTGTTATATAATACAATTTCTATAGAGTCTTAAGTAGCTTAGAGAGGTACATTGCCCTAAAGTCTACCTTTTAGTATTCTTTAGTAAAGTTTATAGGCAAATGTAGGAAATATAACTTGCAGTTGCGTTCCTAGCAGTTGTATTTAGCTCTTAACTTCTTGTTGTACCTTTAAGGTAGGTCTAGCTTTAGAAGGTTAGCTAATAGGCCTAAGGATGTTGTTACGAGGGTCCTTAGTAGAGTTAAAGTTAGAGGGAGTACTAAGGTGTCTCCTAACTTATATTTAGCCCTTAGTTAACAGAGTTAATTAATCTTGCTTTGCCTCTAGGCCCTTTTTAACCAGGCACAGAGGTCTTCTAGTTCCTAGTCTATTAGAGAACGTAGTAAAGCGTTCTAGACTATTGTAGGTGTTTGTAGTCTAGGAGGAGTTGTTAACTAGCCTCCTAGTCTCTGCTTGTTCGCTCCACCTTTGGCTAGTCTAGAGTTCTCTGCAGCGTCCCTTTCTACTAAGGAAGGTAGGCTTTAGATGCGAGCAGTAGCAGAGTCTTCCTTAACAATAAATCTAGGGCGTACTAGTGTACCTAAGGGTTAACTACTTTTAGACCAGCTTACTTGTTAGCTCTGTTGTCTAGTCTGCATTTTAATAACGTGTAATAGTAAGTGATTTAAATGTTAGGTTCTCTTTTAATAGGGGTAGCACGCTATTAAGCATTAGAAGGTAGAGGATAGTATTGCAGGTTAAGGATAGACAAATCGCTACTAAAGGAGTAGAGCGATTTACTTGCGTTATATAGTTACGCCACCCCTGTTCCTTAATTGGGCCATGCTGGCCTTGTAGGGAACTACTAGAACTTATTAGTCCTAACAGTTACAAGGTCTTTAGAGTAGATAAGGATATTATCTAGATATACAATACAGAAGTCGTCTAGATATTTAATAAGAACATTATTTATATATTATTAATAAGTAGCTGGTCTATTATATAGCCTAAAGGGTAGAACCTTGCACTTGTAACTACTGTAACGTGTACAGAACGTAGTGTACTCCTTAGAGGCAGGATCTATACAAATTTAATTAAAGGCATTCTAGATGTTAAATTTAGTAAATACCTTAGCCTTAGACAGTTGTGCTAACAATTTGTCTATACGCAGTATTAGATAGGAGTCCTTTCTTGTAAGGGCGTTAAGTTTATAATAGTTAACACAAATATGCAAATTCCTATTTAGTTTTTAAATATAGAGTATAGGCAACGCAAAGAGGCTCTAACTATGTTTAATCTAGCTGTGCTGTAGTTAGTCTTGCACAAACTTCTTAGTAGCTTTAAGTTCCTTAAGATTTTGTTTATACAAGGGCAAGTAGGAATTTAGCAATTAGCCCTCTAATATAATTTTGTAGTTATAGGGGCAGTGTTCTAGAAGGGTTTTAGCTTCTATTTTGCTAAATATATTAGCATATTAAACATATTTGTCTAGCAATTGTTTGTTAAGCAGCTAAGCGTTCTTAGGGTTGTCTTAGGTACAATAGTAGTTAATAACGCAATTAATCTTGTATAGACTAGTAGTAAAAAATTTGTTCTGTAGTTTTTTTATAGAAAAGTAAAAAGCATTTAATAAAAGTAAGGAAATGCGCGCCTCCCTAGGAGGTAGCAAGTTAGAGGCTTTTTAGGTTAGGATTGTTAGTAAGGAACAGCATTTTAGCAATTAAATAACACCTCTTATACAATGTATTAAGTAATTTAGACTTTAGCAATGTTAGTACTCTGTAGCTTCCTATAGGTTGTCCCTTTGTTGTACGTCTTGTAGGACGTAGGCTTGTAGCAAAGGTTAATGTAGGGTTATTATTAATAGAGGGCAGGGTTGTACAACCTAGGGTACCTTGCTAGCTATATAAGCTAAGATTGCTCTATATTAAGTTAGAGTTTAAAACGTTTTAACTATTTAATTCTAATAATACATTCCTAGGATCCTAGATTAATAATAATAAAGGGGCAGTTGCGTATCTTACGCCTATTAATAGTTAAGTGCAACTAAATGTACTAGTTTACTAGGGTTGTAATCTAATTCTAGAATCCTTTAACTTAGACCTTAAAGGGCAACTTTTAGATAGGAGTCCTAAGTATAGCAGACACTAAAGTAGCAATATTAGAATTTAAAAATAAAAATCCTTAGGCACTAGTGTTAACTAAGGAGTTAAGTTATACGCCTAGCCCTTAGTTTAATAGAATAGAAGAAGCAAGGAAATAGGGGCTACTAAACAAATAAGATAAAGAGAGGTTAGATAGGTTATATTAGTTTAGGCCTAGGTAAAGTTATCCTCCTAGGCAGGGCTGTTTCTCTTAGGTATTAGTTCCTCTTTAAAATCTTCTTTAGCGTTAACATATTCCTCTGTATCTACTTAGATTTCTTGTACCTAGGGACTAGGGCAATCTTTTGCAAAGTAACCTGTCTTGCTACAGTTGTAGCAGTTGCCTAGGGTTAGCTCTCTTACAGGTGTAGCTTAGGATAGTATAGTCCTAGGTGCTAGAGTAGGAGTAGATATAGGAGGTTTCTAAATACTAGGTGTAGGCTAATTTAGAGGTAGGTTGTTAGTCTAATGCTAATTATTAATAGTTTAGGGTTAGGTCTAAGGCAGTAAGGTATTAGGTAGGGCATAAACAGGATATTGTTTTCTTTCTATATTATACGCTGTAAGATGCTCTACTATAAGTTTAAATAAGTTATCCTACTACCTCTTAAATCCTAGGTTAGGACTTTAGAGGGCAGAGGTTACCTTTATCTACATGTAGTAAAACTATTCTAACTTAGGTACTTGTCCCTAGATAGCAGCACTTAGGAAGCGCGCTTTGAAAAGTAGAAACGTGTTATCTTTTCCTATTTAGAGTTAATTAAAAATAGCTTAACTTTTAGCTCTCTTATTCCCTGTAATAAAGTAGGAGTAGAGAAGCGTTATTATTTCCTCTGCGCTCTAGAACTAGTCTATTTTGCAAGACAAGTATTAGGGCTTAAGGTATTCCTTAGCAAGCCTAGAAGTATATCTCTATACTAGAGCTATACAAGCTTGTTCTATAGGATAGTAATCTAAATTAATGTTAAGTTAGTCCTAAATTAAGGCTTGCTACTGTCTAAAAGTAGGGTCTTTTCTATTACTTAATTTGTTAATAGCTAGTGTGCGTTTACTAAGCCTAGGGTAGTAGACTAGGGTCTTAGACTAGAACCTTTTAGGAGGTTGCTAAGGTTAAATAAGGGGAGACTCTGTAGTAGGCATAGGTACATCTTTATAGGGAAGGGATTAGGCCTAAAGCTAGGCTACTTCAGCTCTTAGTTAGTTAACTAACTTATAAAGATTTACCTGTTCTAAGTCTAATTTAGTATTGCTCTTGCTAAGCGTCTAGGTGTTAGTTAATCCCTTAGCAGGCGCTGTTGCCTGTCCTTAAGTAGATTGTCTAATAGGTTCCTTTAAACTAGGGTTAGTAGTGCCTAATATTAGTAGTAATCTAATTTAGGTAGGTTATTAATAATCTCTAAGTCTTTATCTTAGCGTAATCTAACGCAACTTTTCTAAAGTAATCCTAGAGCAGTAAGTTGCAGGAAGTTCTAAACCTAAAGGCTTTAGTTATTAGGAGGTCTCTAGAATCCTAACTGTTAGATAGACAATAATTAGGACCTGTATAGTTTATAACTAAAAGGGGTCTAAATCTGCTTAGTACATAATAACTAAACAAACTTGCGATATTATTTAGAGGCTGTTACTAGCTAGGACGAGTTTTTAAGTATAATGTAACAACATAGGATAATAGAAAGCTCTAGAATGCGTGTGTATCTGCTATAAGGTATCTAGGAGCACTAGGATAGGTAACATAGAGACAATTCTATTCCTATAGGTCTTGTACAAAGAATACTTAAAAACTATCTATCTACAGATAATTCTCCTTGTGCCTTTATACTGCTAGAATACAGGGAAGTTTAGAATGCTATAACTAAGTTACAGGCAGGAACAGAAACGTAAAGGAGCTAAGTTAGAGGTAAATTAGGGTGTGACACTTTTTAGAGACTAGTGCTTTACAGTTAGACGTTATTTGCCTTAAGAGCTAGACTAATCTGTTCTAACTATAGACGTCTGCAAGAGAATTATTAATAGCTCCTGTATTCTTGTTCCTGCACGAACTAGTCTAGGATTTACTTATTTATAGGGGATCTTGTCTGTATGTTAGTAGTAATAGTTAACTATTAGCCTTACTAAATATAATACCTTACCTAGACTCTTACGTAGTATAGTCTAGACCCTAGCATATTTGCAACATAAATCTTAAGTAAGATTACTAGTTATTATTCTATATAGTTAACAGATATTTGTAATAAAAATTGTCTTCCTACGTAGCAGATTGTAACAGGTAAGAGAGTAGTAAGAGACTAGGACGTTACTAGGGAGCTGCTAGGCAGAGAGAATCTAGTGTATATAAGGCCTGTATCTACTTGCTTATAGTGCCCTATTATCCCTACACCTTTATCTACATCTACCTTCTAGCCCCTACCTTTAACGCTATAACTCCTCCCCTATCCTATATCTCCTGCTAGGCCCTACCTAATTACGTCTACTAGTTGCCTAACAATATACAGCCCTAGCTATTGCTTTTGCAATACTAGTGCTGTAGCAGCATTAAGCGTTTAACTACCTTATCTAAGGTTAACTCTAATAGCACTATTATGTTATTTATGCACGTCTTCTATTGCACTAGTAGGTATAGGCTTTGCAAGGATAACTTTAGCGTGTATCCTAGCTGTGTAGAGGTAAAGGAGGGAAAATATGTTAAGGTATCTCCTATATTGCTCTAGTGTCTGTCTATACTAATTCCTATAGATTAATCCTGTCTTCTACTAAGCTATTAATGTGCTTAACTTTTTAGTAAAGCGTGCTCTACGCAAGACTAACAACAAGACTACTACCTAGAGTAACTAGGTAACTAATAATTAGGTTATTACTTATATATAGTTGTACTAGTAGACTGCCTTTAACTACACTAAGTCCTATTATAACAGCTTTATTACCTATAATACTATAGTTTGTTATTATATTAATAAGTCTAGCCTTAGTAAGACTAAGTACGCCTATGCTTGTTAGGTTTCCTAGTTGCATAACCTTAAGTAGTATATTGTAGGTGTTCTTTCCCTCCCCTCTTTTAGCTAAGCTAACTTGTTGCAGGCTGTAGTTAGGACTATTAGTAAGAAGCTTCCTAACAATGTTATAATTAATACTATAATTAAGGATTACTTCTAGAAGACTAGTAGTGCTAGCAATACTAAGAAGTAGTAGTACTACTATAGTACTAACCTGCCTTCTTCTGCTTAGGCTCTAGTAGCTTCTTTTAAGAGGATTTCTGCGTCTCTAACAAAGCCTACCCTAGGTAGTTATTACTGTTACAGCCCCTCCTATAACTTAAGCCTAACTATAGGTTATAGATTAGCTGCCTAAGGCTATAGTTATAGTTATTAAGACCCTTTACTTTAATAATAACTTTTAATAAACTAGTAGATAATAATAAAACTTCTCCTCTCCTATAAATGTGTAATTCTTAACTAGTAATATATTAGATAGACGCTAGGCCTCCTTTAGCCTCTAGTTGTATAAGTTCTAGGGCTATCTATCTTTACTTTTTTAGCTATATTAGAGTAAGGTTTATAAAGTAGACTTCTAAGGACGTCCCCTTTTTGCCTTAGTAGCGCTAGTTTGCTAGACGTTGTCTAGCTTACTACTAATAGATTACCTACCTAAGCGTATTAGTAATAATTCTAAAGGATCTTATTATAGTAGTTAAGATTCTGTAATAGAGCTTGCAGGACTATACTTAAGTAATTAATTAATTTAATTAGTGTCTATTTTTCTATATAGAACGTGTTGCTTAAATACAAATAAAATGTGTAGGTTACGTAATCTTGCTTAACAAGCATTTAGCTAGTATTAGGGCTGCTTAGAACCAGCGTTGCTAGGGTAGAGTAGCTTAACTAAATTAGCACGCTCTGTTAGAAAATAAGCTGCGTATGTAACTCTACGCGCTTAGTTATATAATATACCCCCTAGTTAATCCTATATTAGGAATAACTAAACTAGGAGCGTGCCCTTAGTAATTGTAGGGCTCTAATCTTAGATTTTTATATTTCTCTAGATATCTAAGATTACTACGCGCCTGCAGCGTACTCTAGGTACTCTTCCTTTTAAGAGACCTCTCTAATTTTTAGGCTACTTTTGCAAGCAGTTTATTGCTAGTTTAGGGGCTTATTTTTGTTAGCTAAATTTCTAAGCCTATAGCTAGCTATTAAGCTGCTTAGTTATAGTTAAGGTAAGCACTTCTTAGGTTAAGCACTTCTAGGTAGTAAGAGTAAGCGTAAGGACTATAGTCTAGCAGCTTTACCTTTACTAACCTAGTTACTTCCCTATATAAGCGTTGTACCTGCTTAATTTCTCTATTTCTCTAGTTATATCTATTAATATGCCTATAAGTATATTAAATTGTTTTCTGCGCGCCTAAGCACTCTCTAGCTAATTGTTTCTAGCTTCTTAATCTGTTAAGAGCTTTATTATTAGATGTTATCTAACTAATCTTGCTATTAATGTTTTCCTAGCTCTTTTTTAGAGGTTTGCTAACTTAGGTATAGAAATAAACTAAAACCTAGCGCTGCGCGCGCACTGCTGCTGCCTCTGCTGCCTAAGCTGCTGCCTAAGCTGGCTGGCTGCCAGCTGCCCGCTCGCCCTTGCCTGCGCCTGCCCCTATGCCCACGCCTGCTCCCCTTGCCCTCACCCTTGCCTGAGCCTGTGGTTGCAGCTTCGCCTGCTCCTTTAGCAGTTGCTGCTACTACTACTGCTATAGCTGCCGCCACCGCTGCCGCCTACGCTGTAGTGCTGCTGCTGCCTCCTACCCCTGCGCTGCCCGCCCCTGCCTTAGGCGCTCTAGTGCCTAGTGCGCGTAGGTTAATACCCTGCGCGTACTGCGTGGACGTGCTACTAGCAAGCAGCTTAGTCGCGCTGTGCGTTAACAACGCTGCTACTAGCTGCTGCAGCAAGCGCTGCTAGCGTTGTGCCTTTAGGCACTCCTGCTACCTACTATATATATTTTCTTTAGAAAAAGTAGTTAAGTAGTAGACTAATAGCTTGTAGCCTCTCTGCCCTTAAGCCGCTTAGGCTTAAACTAGTAGAGGAGCTTGCTTCCTCTAGTAGAGTAACAACTTTAGTAAGTAACTTAGTTTTTAGTTAATAATAGTAGCTAACAAGTGTCTAGCAGGCTACTAACCTTTGCACTGCTATCTAGGTAGTAAAGGGCCTGCTTATAGATAGGTACGAATTTTAAGTACCTATTTGTAAGTAGGTTCTTTAAGATAAAACATATAGGGAGGGAGTTATCCTCCCTAGTAATTTAAAGATCTTCTCTTTCTCTATTAACCTGCTCTTTTTCTATAACTAAGTCTTTCCTCTCTTAACTAATACTCTGTAAGTTTAAATGCAATAGAAAGCGCTTATAAGCTTGTCTAGAAAGCGCTTTTATAAGGCTATTAGCTAGCATCTTACTTATTTTAAGGTAGGTTACTTAGAGGTTTCCCTTGGCGTACTCTTGTTTTAACTACATATTTTAGATATCTACATAGCGCAGCTAGGTAGTAAGCTGCTTGCTCTCTTTAACTACTAGTTAGATAGTTTATTAGTTATTATAGAAAATCTCCTACAGCACCCCTAAGTCTAGCTAAAGTTCTCCTAGGAATTGTTTTAGAGCTACTAACTCTTTAGCTACATGCTCTAAAGCAAGTAATTTAGCCTTAGTAGTAGAAGTAGTTACTGTTAACTGCTGTGCAGCTTTCTAGATAATTAGACTACTAAAGAGCTGCATAATATACCCCTAGGAAGATTAACAGGACTCTCTATTATTAGCAAATAAGGCGTCTCTATATATAAGCAGATAACTGCCTTTGTAAGCGCTGTACCTTATACCTAGATGCTTTGTTCTATATAAATAAGCTAAAACCTAAGTAGCTGCCTTAAAGTAAGCAGCTCCTAGATTTGTTAAATAATAAGATAGCTAAGAGGCAGTATATGCTATATCTAGTTAAATTATAATTGCTGTATAGAGTATAGACCTAACTTATTCTTAAAACGCTTTAACCTCTTGTTTTAAAACTTCTCTACTATATTTAAGCAGCTCCTCTATAGGAAATAGGACTGTAGAGAAGGACCCTTCTCTACTATCTTAAATTTAGTAGCAAGCTTATTAATATAGGAGTTATGCGCAAGAGTTATAGTATAAGCCTCTTAGTTTCTAATTATTTAAACGCCTAGAAACTATTTAGCAGCTCTATAGTCTTTAATTTAATACTTTTCTATTAACGCGCTTATTAGCTGTTTAGTAGTAGCTTAATTGTTGTTGTAATAGGCAAGGAGGATATTGTTAACATAGAAGAGTAGCACTATTTTCTGTTTAGGATTATAGAATAGGCATAGCTCTTCTTTTAATGCTAAGAGACTAAGCTTCTAGAGCGTACTAGAGAGCTCTCTATACTACAGGACTAGCGAATTGCGTAACCTATATAGAGCTTATAGTAGTAGAACAACTTACTTAGGTTTCTTAAATCTATCTAGTAATTTACAGAGCACCTAAGGTTTGTCCTAGTAGCTTGTGTTTAGAAACGCGCTAGTTACGTTATACTAATAGAGCTCTAGGTTAAACTAGGCTGTAATTGCTACTATAGTGCAAAAACAAGCAAGCAGCAAGCGTTGTAGCGTAGGTTAAGACAATTAAATCCTTTGCCTGTAGATCTCTGTGTATGTAGATCCTTGCCTTATATTTAAGGAAGTAGCTATCCTAGTTAAATTTGTAGGTAAAGACCTATTTAAGTAGTAGGGGCCTTAATAAGGCGCTTAATTAGTTAATTTCTCTCTACATTTCCTTCTTAATAAGTGTGTCTATCTCTTTTTAGCAGGCCTAGCAAAAAAGAGCTCCTAGTAGGTGATAGAGTTAATCTTTCTATTTGCTTAGTAGTAGAGGGAGCTCGTCCCTGTGTAACTAGCGCTTGTTTTAAGTAACTAGTCTTTCCTTTTTTAGGGTTAAGGTAATAATCACTGCGTGGGTAGTAAGCAGCTCCCTTCTATCTATGCTATATTTGTTCGCATGTTTAAATAGTAGGTAGATAAGCTAGGCGTATCTGTGATTATTTATAGAGCTTATTATAGAGTACTAACCTGCTCTATTGTTAGTAGGCTTGTTGCGCTTACAGTTCTCTATCTAGTAGCTCTATCTTGTAGGCAGGCCCTAGACTCTCTGCTGATACGCGCGTCTCCTGCCTGCCTTATCTGCTTACATTAATCTTTAAGAAGGTATTAGAACAAGCAGTAAAGTAGGTCTTAGTAGATTATTAAGATCCTTACTATCTACTAGCTCGCTCCCTTCTTCTATAGTTAAGTGCACTTCCTGTAAGCTACTAGTTAGATTATCCTCCTTATTAGGAGCTTCCCTACCTATACTTAACTGCTCTAGTTTAGGCATTTAGTTAGGGGGAAAGTAAACCTGTTTCTTAGTGTTGTTCTGCACAGATCTCTAGCAGCTTGCTGGCTAAGCTTGCCGCGCGTGCAGTATCTATCCTAGGGGCTCCCTCTCTACTAGACTAGCCTTCTAGCAATTAAGGTTCTCCCTAAGTGTTACCCCTAAGCTAGTGCTTAGTAGACAAGCTAAGCAATAGGTCTCTTTGTTTAAGGGGAGCTCTATTACTTCTCCTACCTCTATCTTATTAGGTTTATATAGAATATCTACAACTACTTCTGCTTCTTAGACTGTAAGGGCTAACAGCTTATCTAATTTGTTATAAAAGAGCTCCTTATTAAAGGTTACGTTACGCGTTATAATTACCTAGTTTAGTTTAGGGACCTATATCTAGTATATGTTAGAAGCTTAGTACCCTACTAAGTATCTAATATAACCCCTTAGAGTTACTTTAAAGCTTCTCTAATTACGCCTAGCTGCTTGTTCCCTGTTTAGGGATACGCTCTGCAGCTATAGGCGTATATCCCGCTCTAATTAGGTCTTTGTAAAGCACTGGTCTCTAAAAAGTGTCACACCCTAATTCACCTCTAACTTAGCTCCTTTACGTTTCTGTTCCTGCCTGTAACTTAGTTATAGCATTCTGAACTTCCCTATATTCTAGCAGTATAAAGGCACAAGGAGAATTATCTATAGATAGATAGTTTTTAAGTATTCTTCGTACAAGACCTATAGGAATAGAATTGTCTCTGTGTTACCTATCCTAGTGCTCCTAGACACCTTGTAGCAGATACACACGCATTCTAGAGCTTTCTATTATCCTGTGTTGTTATATTATACTTAAAAACTTATCCTAGCTAGTAACAGCCTCTAAATAATATTGCAAGTTTGTTTAGTTATTGTGTACTAAGCAGATTTAAACCCCTTTTAGTTACAAACTATACAGGTCCTAATTATTATTTATCTAACAGTTAGGATTCTAGAGACCTCCTAACAACTAAAGCCTTTAGGTTTAGAACTTCCTACAACTTACTGCTCTAGGATTACTTTAGAAAAGTTGCGTTAGATTACGCTAAGATAAAGACTTAGAGATTATTAATAACCTACCTAAATTAGATTACTACTAATATTAGGTACTACTAACCCTGGTTTAAAGGAACCTATTAGACAATCTACTTAAGGACAGGCAATAGCGCCTGCTAAGGGATTAACTAACACCTAGATGCTTAGCAAGAGCAATACTAAATTAGACTTAGAACAGGTAAATCTTTATAAGTTAGTTAACTAACTAAGGGCTAAAGTAGCCTAGCTTTAGGCCTAATCCCTTCCCTACAAAGATGTACCTGTGCCTACTACAGAGTCTCCCCTTGTTTAATCTTAGCAACCTCCTAAAAGGTTCTAGTCTAAGACCCTAGTCTACTACCCTAGGCTTAGTAAACGCACACTAGCTATTAACAAATTAAGTAATAGAAAAGACCCTACTTTTAGACAGTAGCAAGCCTTAATTCAGGACTAACTTAACATTAATTTAGATTACTATCCTACAGAACAAGCTTGTATAGCTCTAGTATAAGGATATACTTCTAGGCTTGCTAAGGAATACCTAGAGCCCTAATACTTGTCTTGCGAAACAGACTAGTTCTAGAGCGTAGAGGAAATAATAACGCTTCTCTGCTCCTACTTTATTACAGGGAATAAGAGAGCTAAAAGTTAAGCTGTTTTTAATTAACTCTAAATAGGAAAAGATAACACGTTTCTACTTTTTAAAGCGCGCTTCCTAAGTGCTGCTATCTAGGGACAAGTACCTAAGTTAGAATAGTTTCACTACATATAGACAAAGGTTACCCCTGCCCTCTAAAGTCCTAACCTAGGATTTAAGAGGTAGTAGGATAACTTATTTAAACTTATAGTAGAGCATCTTACAGCGTATAACATAGAAAGAAAACAACATCCTGTTTATGCCCTACCTAATACCTTACTAACTTAGACCTAACCCTAAACTATTAATAATTAGCATTAGACTAACAACCTACCTCTAAATTAGCCTATACCTAGCATTTAGAAACCTCCTATATCTACTCCTACTCTAGCACCTAGGACTACACTGTCCTAAGCCACACCTATAAGAGAGCTAACCCTAGGCAACTGCTACAACTGTAGCAAGACAGGTTACTTTGCAAAAGATTGCCCTAGTCCCTAGGTACAAGAAATCTAAGTAGATACAGAGGAATATGTTAACGCTAAAGAAGATTTTAAAGAAGAACTAATACCTAAGGGAAACAGCCCCGCCTAGGAGGACAACTTTACCTAGGCCTAAACTAATATAACCTATCTAACCTCTCTTTATCTTATTTGTTTAGTAGCCTCTATTTCCTTGCTTCTTCTATTCTATTAAACTAAGGGCTAGGCGTACAACTTAACTCCTTAGTTAACACTAGTGCCTAAGGATTTTTATTTTTAAATTCTAACATTGCTACTTTAGTGTCTGCTACACTTAAGACTCCTATCTAAAAGTTACCCTTTAAGGTCTAAGTTAAAGGATTCTAGGATTAGATTACAACCCTAGTAAACTAGTACATTTAGTTGCACTTAACTATTAATAGGCGTAAGATACGTAACTGCCCCTTTATTATTGTTAATCTAGGATCCTAGGAATGTATTATTAGAATTAAATAGTTAAAACGTTTTAAACTCTAACTTAATATAGAGCAATCTTAGCTTATATAGCTAGTAAGGTACCCTAGGTTGTATAACCCTGCCCCTCTATTAATAATAACCCTATATTAACCTTTGCTACAAGCCTACGTCCTACAAGACGTACAACAAAGGGACAACCTATAGGAAGCTACAGAGTACTAACGTCGCCAAAGTCTAAATCACTTAATATATTATATAAGAGGTGTTATTTAATTGCTAAAATGCTATTCCTTACTAACAATCCTAACCTAAAAGCCTCTAACTTACTACCTCCTAGGGAGGCGCGCATTTCCTTACTTTTATTAAATACTTTTTACATTTCTATAAAAACTATAGAACAAATTTTTTACTACTAGTCTATACAAGATTAATTGCGTTATTAACTACTGTTGTACCTAAGACAACCCTAAGAACGCTTAGCTGCTTAACAAATAATTGCTAGACAAATATGTTTAATATACTAATGTGTTTAGCAAAACAGAAGCTAAAACCCTTCTAGAACACTGCCTCTATAACTACAAAATTATATTAGAGGGCTAATTGCTAAATTCCTACTTGCCCTTATATAAACAAAATCTTAAGGAACTTAAAGCTACTAAGAAGTTTGTGTAAGACTAACTACAGCACAGCTAGATTAAATATAGTTAGAGCCTCTTTGCGTCGCCTATACTCTATGTTTAAAAACTAAATAGGAATTTACACATTTGTGTTAACTATTATAAACTTAACGCCCTTACAAGAAAGGACTCCTATCTAATACTGCGTATAGACAAATTGTTAGCACAACTGTCTAAGGCTAAGGTATTTACTAAATTTAATATCTAGAATACCTTTAATTAAATTTGTATAGATCCTACCTCTAAGGAGTACACTACGTTCTGTACACATTACAGTAGTTATAAGTGCAAGGTTCTACCCTTTAGGCTATGTAATAGACTAGCTACTTATTAATAATATATAAATAATGTTCTTATTAAATATCTAGACAACTTCTATATTGCATATCTAGATAACATCCTTATCTACTCTAAAGACCTTGTAACCTACAAACAACATGTTAAGCTAGTACTTAATTAACTCTGTATTGCTAGATTACAAGTAGATATTAAGAAGAGTAAGTTCTACGTTACCTGTACTAAGTACTTAGGTTACATCCTAACTAACAAAGGAATTAAAGTAGACTCTAAGAAGGTACAAGCCCTTAGGAACTAGATCCCTCCTACTACTGTTACTAGTGTAAAATCGTTCCTAGGCTTTACTAGGTTTTACTAACAATTTATACCTAAATTCTCTTGCGTAGCTAAGCCTCTTATCGCCTTACAAAGCCTAGTAAACCTATTTAAATAGACTGCTTAATGCTAATCTAGTTTTAAGAACCTAAAGGAAGCCTTGTTATCTATCCTAACTCTATGCTATTTTAATCCTAACTATAATACAAAGATTAAAACTAACGCCTCTAATAGAGTTGTTGCTAGGGTTTTGTTACAGCAGCACCCTAACAACAAGTAGTACCCTGTAGCATTCTATAGCCAAGTACTCTCTAGAGCTAAACTTAATTAGGAAATACATAATAAGGAGTTATTTACGATTTTACAAGCCTTTAATAAGTAGAGAGCTAAACTTACCTTAGTTACAAAATAGATCTAAGTCTACTCTAATTATTAATCCCTAGAGTACTTTATAATAACTAAAATCTTAAATGCTTAACAAGTATAATAGGCAGAAGCTCTAGCTCTGTTTAACTTTAAGATTAAATACACGCTAGGCAAGAACAATAAGCGTACTAATATCCTAAGTTGCTAAGAATAGGATCTTGCAAATCTAAAGTCTGCCTAAGAAGACAATTAGTCCTAAGTCCTACTAGGTCTACAGCAGTTACACAACTAGATTAATTCTAATTTAGCTTAGACATATCTAGCTAAGACTAACCTAGTTGTAGCTACTATCTGCTTAGTACAGCCTATTATAAAACTAGATTCCTTAGAACTAATTAAGGTGTTAATACAAGAAAACTAGAAATCTTTTAAACAAGAATAACTGTTGTTACTATCTCTATATTAGATCTAAAACAGACTCCTTCTCTACTATAATTAACTCTATGTCCCTACTAACTTAACCCTATGCACACGCCTAATTAAAGAAGCCTATAACTAACTATTAACTGCTTACCCTAGTGCTAAGAAGACCTACTAACTGTTATTACAACAGTATTACTAGAAAGGTATAAGTGCTACATGTAAAAGATATGTCTAAAACTGCATCCTATGTCGCTAAGGCTATCTAAGACAGACCTAACTCTGTAGGTACTTGCATCCCTTACTAATACCTAATAAACTAATACAACATTTGTGCATTAATTTTAAGGATTTTCCTAAGGATAAAGCTAGGTATAACTAGATTATAGTTATTATTAATTGCCTAACTAAATAAGCTATTATAATCCTATGCTATAAAACAATTACAGCACGCAGGATAGTAAACTTATTTATATAATAGGTGTATTAGTTTAGACACACCCCTAAGTTAATAGTAAGCAACAGGGGCCCCTAGTTTATCTTAACTTTCTAGACAGAATTCTGTTAAATTATAGGTGTGAAAGTTAAGCTATCTACTGCCTATTACAAGGAAACTAACAGTTAAACAGAGATTATAAACAAGTATATAGACTAACAGCTCTGTCCCTTTGTCTTGTACTATTAGAATAACTAGTCTAAACTCCTACTAATTATAGATCGTGCCTAACTTACTCTGCTACATTCCTTAATTAGAATATTACCTTACTAAGTAATTTATAGTAGCTAACCTAAACAGAGCTAGAGTTAGAAAGGAGCTGATATAGCAGTAACCTCTATAGAACAACTTAACTATAAGGAGGCCTTAGCATTAGCAACCTATATGCACAACGCCTAGAAGGTAGCTAAGGAGAATATAGAGAAAGCCTAAGACTGTATGCGCTCTGCAGTTAACGCTCATCGCAACCTAGTTAACTAGACTGTAGGTAACAAAGTGTACCTTTCTACTAAAAACTTAACAAGTAAGCAACTAAGCCAAAAGCTATCTAATAAGTAGGAAGGTCCCTTTAAGGTCCTAGAACAGGTTAGTTACTTATATTGCTTAAAACTTCCCCTAGTTTAAAAATACATAACGTATTTGCACCTAACGTTCTATGTAAGGATCTAGATAACCTATTGCCTAGTTAGGAAGCTCTAAAACCTGCAGGTATTCCTATTTAAGGAGTAGAGGAATAGGAGGTCTAAGAAATCCTAGCTAGTAGGTTAGTCTGCTGTAGTCTCAAGTACTGTGTAAGCTAGGTTAGCTATAACCTAGACCTAACTTAGTATCCTGCAAAAACTTTACAGAAGCACCCTATAAGCTAAAGGTGTATTATAACAAGTACCTAGAGCAGCCTAGTCTACTAAAGGCATTAAACAAATAGATTACAGCATAGGAAGAAGGTTAAGAATTATAAGGCAAATAAAGATATTATAATTTAGAAAAGGACAAAGGAAATCTATTAACTCTAAAACGCCTCTAACTGCGTTTATACAATAGATAACAAGAAAAGAAAAACAAAAGAAATCCTCCTTACTGTACAGCTTAAGAAACCCTTTCTTTTTTAAGGGTTCTTAATGTTACTTATCTCCTTAGAGCTACTAGCGTTAGTTTCATCCAACAACCTAGGAGCACCCTTTTTTTAGGTGCTAGAAGCAGAGCTGGCTTTACTAACTTACCTCTAACTCTAGAGCTATAAGGGGCTATTTCCTGTTGCAGCTTAATAACCTCCCTAGTTAACACTAACAAACTCTCTACTATCTCCTCTATTACCTAGCCCTGCGCTGTACTAGCGTGGTACTAGTGCAGTAACACGTTATTAGCAGTAACTCCCCTTAAGCTGCGCAGTTGCTACCTGCACTACACTCGCTAGAGCTATTGCTAATGCCATAAGGCTACGCTATGCCTCTAGTGCTGCCTCTGTTACCTCTCTCCCGCCGCCTCACCCCTAGATTCCTCCTCCTACATAACAAGGTTGTTATAAAAAGTAGCATACTTAGGACTAACGTAAATTAGAACCTATAACTATTAGTATTAGTTAGAGAGCAGGAGTAAAGAAAAGTCTAGTTACTAGATAACACTTCTTATTTTAAAGTGTGTAATAAGCACACTTTAACAACAACGCCTTATTAAAGGCGTAGTCTACCTTCCTCCCCTCGCAAAGGCCTAAATTAAACAAAGGCAGATAACCTAATAGGCTACTGCAAGAGCTCTAGGCAGGACTAGTATTAGCATAGTAACTAATTAAAAACCTAAGAGCATTAGTATAGGAACAATTAAAAGAGCGTAGGGATACTTACAGTAAGAAATAGTGTCTGTTAGAGTTAGGAAAGGTGTAGAGATTAATTGTTTATATACCTACGCAACGCGTCCTAGAAATTAGATATAACAATAACAGTAAACCTGTTTCCCTCTAATTAAGTTATAATACAGCTTGTTGTCACGTTAGATTTAGGCAGCAGAGTTAACAAAAAAAAAAAAGTTGTCTTTACTTTAGATAAAAACAACAATAAAACACTAAAACAACAACCTAAGTTAACTAAAAACCTAGAACAGACGCTGAATTAACGCACTAACGCTATAGAACAATAACTGTTATTACTTACGCGTATCTAGGATAATCTACCTATATAAGAGGGGGTAGTGTAAAGCACTAGTCTCTAAAAAGTGTCACACCCTAATTTACCTCTAACTTAGCTCCTTTACGTTTCTGTTCCTGCCTGTAACTTAGTTATAGCATTCTAAACTTCCCTGTATTCTAGCAGTATAAAGGCACAAGGAGAATTATCTATAGATAGATAGTTTTTAAGTATTCTTTGTACAAGACCTATAGGAATAGAATTGTCTCTGTGTTACCTATCCTAGTGCTCCTAGACACCTTGTAGCGGATACACACGCATTCTAGAGCTTTCTATTATCCTGTGTTGTTACAGTCTTAGATTAGCTATTAGTGCTCTTACCCGCTTAGGTTTGTACTAGTAGAAATAGTAAGTAAACTAGTAATTAAGCTCTTTATTTAGGCTCTGCAGCTTGTTTAAGTAAGTTAGACTTATGTTATAGAGCTATATTACTGCTGCTATAACCTCTAGCTAGAGCTTCTTAGGTAGGTTTACACTACTCCTTATTTTAATAGATTTAGTAATTATTTCCTGCCCTGCTCTTTCTGCTGCCCTATTTGGCTTGTAGGTATATAGAGGTATACGCTTAATATCTATTCCCTTATTAATTGCCTAGTGCTTGTATTAGGAGCTCCCTTGCTATAGGAGAGTAGCAGTATTGTTATCTTAACTTATCTTGCAGATATAGAGCTTGTACTAGGTACGTACCTAGCTTAAGAAACTTGTAAGTACCTGCAGTATCTCTACTTAAGTCTTCCCTAGCAGTAAGTACGTAAAGAGCTTCCTACTATAGTACTCCTTAATTAAAAGTATCTATAATTTGCTACTCCTTCCTATAGGCATATTAAACAGATCCTAGCTAATTCTCTAAAAAGGGTTTAGTAGGTTTTTCCTATTTCTGTTAAGATATAACTTACTTAGCGTAGGTTGTTAAGCAGACCTTATAATCTTTTTAGAGCGTGCTGTTAATATGTACGCTGCGCGCTTGTTGTACTAGTGCTTTTAGAGCTTCTAGGCCTAGATAACCTGCTCTAGTGTGCTAGAGGTGTTTAGCAGAGCTTTGTAGGTAAGACTTATACAATTGTTTTATTACTGTGTTAAGGGTTAGAGGGTAGTAGGATAGTAGCTTGTATTTAAAGAAAGTGAGGTTGTAAGCGCGCTTAAGAGTAGCACATATAACGCTCCTATTTAGATTGTTAATATACCCTACTTAGAGCGAGCTGTCTAGCCCTAAGTACTAAACTCCTTTCTCTTAGAGGCGTGCCTTAGAAATAATGTTAATATAGAAACCTTCTACTACTACTATATCCTTAAGAAGCAGGTCTTCTATATATAGGCTGCGCTTTCTATATAACGCGTTTTTAAACAAACAAGCTCCTTGTCCTACTACTAGAAACGCTTATGTGCCTACCTCTATAGTGTTAGTAGAGTTAGCTAGGCGAAATAACCTAGGTACAAGCTAATCTGCGCTGTTAACTAAGTGTGTAGCTGCTCTATTATCTAAAATTATACTATCTAAGAGCAGATAAGTGTTAAAATCTATAAGGTTGTAAACCCTAGGTTTCTTAGCTAGGTTGCTTAGTTGCATTATTTTTAGATTAATTAGAGTAGCCTGTACATTGCTAGGAAACTTAACTTTAGGTAGGATACCTTTTGCTAGTAGAGCTGTTATTGCTAATAGAGCTTTTAGAGTCTAATTAAGCTGCTTAATCGCCTTCCTAGTATCTGTATACTCTTGGCTCTTAAGCCTCTAGAGAGTATCCTTGCGATAGCTTTTGCTTATGTAGATAGGCAGTAAGGAGCTCCCTCTAACTACTGTCTCTAGGCGTTGGTAGTTAGTTAGTTTCTACTTATAAGTCTCTCCTTTTTGTTTATAAGGGCAGGAGTACCTACTTAAGCTCTTAGAGTTAGTAGCAGGAGCTTAAGTAGTATCTGTTTAGCTTCTAAACGTTACAAATACTCTTAGGTTATCTTTTCCTACTCTTATAGTGTGCTTATGCATTAAACTACTAAAGACCCTACTTACTTTATCTAAATTAAGTGAATTAAGCCCTAGGATACTATCCTAGATAATCCTTTAGTTTATAGTACAAGCCTAATCTAGGGTAATCCTATAACTTAAGGCATCTAAGAAATCCTACATAGCAAGCGCCCTATTAACCTCTAGAAGCTTGTATAACTTAGCTCTTCTATAGAGGTATAACTACCTATTGTACTAGTCTTATAGAGCAGCTCTTGACTATTTAGCCGCTCTAAGATGCTGTTAGTACTCTGCCCTAACCTAGTTCTAGGTGCTAACATCTGTTAGAGTGAGCTCCTCTTTTAGTGCTTGCATAAGCGATTGCAGCGTTATAGTGTTATTAGTAACAAGCTTTACTATTACTAGTAAGAGGATTAATAGTAATACTATTGTGTTAACCTAGTTCTAGATCTTCTAAAGGCGCTCTGCCTTAGCAGCCTACTTGCTTGCTCTAATCTTGTATCTAAGGAGCTCCTTGTTATAGTTCTTAACGCTTGTTTAGCCTATAGGAGGCTTGTTAGGTTAGGTGCTCTAGCTTTAGGTAGATTAAGCTAGTAGTTAAGTAGGGAGCAAGCCTATAATAGGTAGTTTAGGCGCTCCTTTGTGCATGCCTAGGGCGTCTTTAGCGTCTAGATCTACTATATCCTATACGTTACAAAGCTTAGTGTGCTACGTAAGTTAGATATACTAATTAGGCTAATTAGATCTTGTTTTAAGCTAATAGGGTCCTGTAGGGACACCTAAGAGAGCTTACTTATTGTAGTTAACAAGCTTGCCTATAGTAGCGTTTAGTAGGGATAGAAAGATAATTAGGTAATTAGAGCAGTTAAGCTAAGTCTAACAAGCTCGTTTGCTAAGTGCGCAGGGAGATCTACTATGCTTAGAAAGCTAGGCTTATAACTGTAATAGAGCTTGCAGGACTATACTTAAGTAATTAATTAATTTAATTAGTGTCTATTTTTCTATGTAGAACGTGTTACTTAAATATAAATAAAATGTGTAGGTTACATAATCTCGCTTAACAAGCGTTTAGCAAGTATTAGGGCCGCTTAGAACCAGCGTTGCTAAGGTAGAGTAGCTTAACTAAATTAGCACGCTCTGTTGGAAAACAAGCTGCGTATGTAACTCTACGCGCTTAGTTACGCGATATCTAGTAACGTCCTTTAATAATTTTAGAAATCTAAAGGTATTAAGGCTAAAAGGAATATAAATAAAAAGGCTTATAAAGGCTAAGGGCAATCTCTAAAGAAGAAGAGAGATAAGTAAAGGTAATAAGAGGATCCTAAGGAGATAATATATCTTTACTAGTTTTCCTATAGGGTTTTTAGGGTGTTTAACAGCGTTATACTCTAGGATTACCTTAGCCTAACTTATAAGCATCTCTTAGTATCCCTTATTATCTATTATAGACTATAAGAACTTAGTCTAAATTATAATAGTCTAATCTATAATAGAATAACGTTAATAGGGGTTATAATAATCTATTATACGCTCTAATAAGATTATATTAAGGTATAAAACTTCTAATATTATAAGAAGAAAATGTAGGATGTAAAAGTAAGTACTCTATTAAATTTAAGCTAAAGGCTTAGGTATGTCTAGAATTTCTAGAGAAATCTAACTATAGAAATTGTTTATA